>OX384040.1:27577661-28195661 GCA_947534325.1 Agonum fuliginosum | reverse complement strand
TAGTATGGTAGCAGAACAGAAGTAATCAGAACCGCTCAAACCATACGTGGTATATTAGCAACCCGGAATTAACCAGCGTTGCTTGAACCACATGTAGTATGATAGCAGAACAGAAGTAATCAGAACCGCCCAAACCCCACGTGGTATATTAGCAACCCGGAATTAACCAGCGTCGCTTGAACCACATGTAGTATGGTAGAAGTACAGACATAATCATAGTAGCTTAAACCACACATGGTATAGTAGCAAACCGGAATTAACCAGCATCGCTTAAACCTCATGTGGTATGGTAGCAGTACAGAAATAATTAAAGCCGCTTGAACCACACGTGGTATATTAGCAAGCCGAAATAAACCAGCGTCGCTTAAACCACATGCGGTACAAAAATAATCAGAGCCGCGTAAACCACACATGGTATAGTAGCAAGCCGGAACTAACCAGCATCGCTTGAACCACCTGTGGTATGATAGCAATAAGTACAGAAGTTATCAGAGTCGCTTAAACCACCCGTGATATAGTAGCAAGTCGGAATGAATAACCGTCTCTTGAACTACATGTGGTATAGTAGCAGTACAGAAGAAATATGAGCCACTTAAACCACACGTAGTATAGCTTGGAGGTAACAAAGCCTAATTAAACAATACACGTGGTTCAGTAGCAATCTGCAAGTCACCGGAACCACTTTGATAACAACTGAGATACAATAGTTGTTCGGATTAGGAAATAACCAAAGTGGTTATAGCAATCGTGGTTATAGCAATCCAGAATCGCTTGAACCATTACATTATCATTCTTCATCATCCGGTATGGTCTAGTGGCTAGGATACCTGGCTTTCACCCAGGAGGCTCGGGTTCGATTCCCGGTACCGGAATTTTTTTGAATACCCCTTAGAAATTATCCCCTTTCCCCCCAATCCGCAACAAACAATAGATAACAGGTTCCATGGTGTAATGGTTAGCACTCTGGACTCTGAATCCAGCGATCCGAGTTCAAATCTCGGTGGGACCTACCTGTTTTGCTTTCTTTGCAAAACATGCCACTTAAAAGTACTATCAAAAACCTCTCCGACGGGGAATCGAACCCCGGTCTCCCGCGTGACAGGCGGGGATACTGACCACTATACTATCGAGGACATAATATACAGCACGATCTTGTGGCGTCATCAAAATTGAGCTACTCTGATAACTGTCAAATATATGTGTAGAATATGTTGCAAAAAAAAACACATCAGTTTAGTACCTAAGATAGAAACACCGCACCACATCACCTCTGGAGAGGTGCATGAGCGCGGATTATCCACCATAGCCCCTATAGCAGAGCACGACAGATAGGAATATATATATTATATATGTTATGTGGTTATTTAGGCGAGGAAAACTGTTTTATTTATTTTACTCGTTAAATAATGACTGAACAGTTTTGGCGGGAACGCATAATTTATCTCTTTTTTGGTATGCAGATATAAAATAGATCATAATCATAGTCGGACGTAGACGGAGTCATAATATAGGCCATTTATTTGGAATCCCTCGGGAATCCCCACCTCGTCTGATTCGGTGCCTGAACTGTACTACTTAAGAAGTATCATAGGATTGACGAAAAATCGATCCTGCCAGGATTCGAACCTGGAATCTTCTGATCCGTAGTCAGACGCGTTATCCGTTGCGCCACAGGACCCCGGAAATGGTAGTACGTCCATCCCCATTTCAACCCCGAATTGTTGGTAGTACCTACTGGTTGCAATATATGTTTCCGCCCGGGATCGAACCGGGGACCTTCCGCGTGTTAGGCGGATGTGATAACCACTACACCACGGAAACTATACAAGCAACACTGTTAACGTTCATTATGATCTTACTTGTTACAATCCTGAAGTTATTATGCATTGTATTAGGAGAGTAGAACTTGAAAAAGTCTGTGAACCCTGTGAAGTAACTAGCGCATCAAGCAGTTTAAAAGTCACCACACCCGGTATAATAAGTCAGGATTGCACAATCGTTAAATAATAAGTGGTATAGTAACAGGCCAAAAGTAATCCGAGTCGCTTAAGGGTTCCGTCTCCGTAACAAAACATTGCGTGTTTAGAGGTGTAGCAATTTCTGCTTTACTTATTGCATATTAAAAATTTGAAGAAAAAACTGAGAGAAAAACAGGTACTAAATGTTTGAGAAAGAATTAGTCTAGGTTTATGCCGTTGAAATTCTAAAAACATCTTTGGAACCCATATAAAAAATTAATGAAAACGTATGTTTTAAGCAACTTTTTACATGCTTTATCTTAAGTTTAAGGGATTTATTAGAAAATGTGTTCGTCTGTAAATAAATTTATGCAATTTTTCTTTGTCTGTAAAATTTCGTGCGCATTTTAAAAATTGCTATAGACTGCTTTTACGTATTTTAGCCGAATACTCAGCGAATGTTTCCATGCGTCACCATAGGACAAACACGGTGTTGAGCTACGTGGAGACGATACCCTTAAACCATAGTAGTAGCATTCCCGACGTAACCAGAGACGCTTAAACCACTCGCGGTATAGAAGCATACCGAATATTAAAAGAGCCACTTAAACTACAAGCACTTAGTACAGTATCAAAAATAACAAAAACAATTAAACCGCTCGTGATAAAGTACCAGTCAGTATAGTCACGATTCAAGAAGGGTATTAGAGGTATCGACAAAACCTAGTATGTGGAGTTCAAGAAGGGTATAAGGTGTCTTTATATAAAGTTAACATTTTGGTCAGCATTTTTGTTTAATGTAGATTTTTACCCTCCGAGAGTAGTTTGAGACTCTAAAGCCACACGTGATATAAAATCAATCTGAAGTAACTAGTGGCGCTTGCGCTAAAATATACGCGTGATAATAACTGATTCGAACATAAGAAATACTTAACCGAAATTTAAAATACAGTAATTTAGTTGTTCATTAAATTAAAACTCGATTAAAACTACTACGAGTATTATTCGCAACTTAAAAATAACTGCCGAAACCCGGGATTGAACCGGGGACCTTTAGATCTTCAGTCTAACGCTCTCCCAACTGAGCTATTTCGGCTGATGAAGCAAATGAATCCAAAAACAATACACATGAAATTTTATTGACCTATGAGGATAAAAGTAACGAGGTGTACATACAAAAAAATGACTCGTAACTGATAAGCAACTATTATATTATTACATATTAATGTTATTTATTATGATTATTTATTTATATGTATAATGAATATACACATTACTCTCACTATAATGCAAAGCATTCTTTATATATTATATTCAAGAACCGTGGGAAATGAATGTTATTATTTTGGATATCAGCCTAAATACCTATAATGTAAATGTACAGTGTAGTCCGAAACACACTTTAGGTGAACTCTAAACACAAAATCAATAATAGCCAGTTGTATCTTTGTACCTTATATACAAAATGTCACTACGATTTTAACGTAAAATATAACTAATTAAATAATGAAACCACCGTTAAAATTTAAGTAAAAATGGTATACTAACAGTTAACATTTCCTTTTGTATAAATGTTATTCCTCATATCTGTCTACTCATTATCCGGTATGGTCTAGTGGCTAGGATACCTGGCTTTCACCCAGGAGGCTCGGGTTCGATTCCCGGTACCGGAATTTTTTGAATTCCTCATAGGAATATTTCCCTTTCCCCCTAATACATAACAAACAAGGAACAACCGGTTCCATGGTGTAATGGTTAGCACTCTGGACTCTGAATCCAGCGATCCGAGTTCAAATCTCGGTGGGACCTACTTCTTTTGCTACATAACAAAATCACGTGCACCAGCAGCACTTACCAAAAACCTCCCCGACGGGGAATCGAACCCCGGTCTCCCGCGTGACAGGCGGGGATACTGACCACTATACTATCGAGGACTTGAAAATGTAGAATAATTATGATTTAGAAGAGGAAATTACAGCTATATTGTAAATAGTGTACAGCTTTTTTACTGGGAGTGTGGTCCTAGACGCCATATTGCAATCAAGTTGACATGGTTTCATATTGTCAAAAATAAGGAAGTGTTTAGAGATCCGTATACAGATCTGCAGGAACAGAAATTAGAGTTCCGTATACGGACTTTTAATTTGTTGCACTCCAGATCCGTATACGGATGCGCAGTATCAGAAATTAAAATGCCGCAACCGGACTTCTTACAATATTTCATTACGGATTCGTATACATAATCACCGAGATAATCACAGTGTCAGTAATAGACATCTTTATATTTAACTGCGGATCCGTAAACGTTTATGTATTATCAAAACTTAATCAAAAATTTAACAAATAATGTCTTTTAGAAAATAATTGATACATTATAGTTTATTTGATGCACGACAGAACTCAAAAAGATATTATAATATAATTCGTTATGCGAATAATCTATGACAATTCCTTGATTTAAAAATGATATGCTTTACCTTTTCCATTGTGTGCTATGTTAACCCAACTTTCAAAGAATCTGTAGTTGTTTGGATGCAGATAATAATAATTATTTATGTAACTAGCAGGGTGTGAAAAAAATAGATTTTTTTGGAAAAAAATCAAAAAATCAGATTTATTTAATAAAAATCAGATTTTTTTGATTTAAATCAAATTATTTTTCGAGTCGCATATCAAAATGCTTGTATTTTTCTGAATTTTTCATAACAGTAAAAACATTCAAATTAGTTAAAATATTACAATTATTATTATTATTCTATTTGTTTACTTTGAAAACTGAATTGGTGTTCTATAGAAAACATAGTAGATACTTTTCTTATTGGGTTGAGTTCTGAATAAATTGTATATTTTTCATTTATTTATTCGACGTTTTGGAATGGAAACGACAATTAATATAGGTACCTAGGTTATATAATTATTATTTATGAGTGTTTAACTTTTCTTTCAACAATACAGTAATAAGTTCTAAGTTCTTGTTAAATATGTTATTTGTAAAATAAATATTAGGTTAGGTACCTACTGTAAAATTGATAGAAATGCAACACAAGTTTATAATTTTAATATGAACAATTTAACAGTGATAGAAACATAATAATAGGTAATGAAACAAAAAATTACTTATAATAATTTTTGACATTTTATTAAGCTATTTTATAAAATGAGATGAAATTTTGGAAATTTTGATTTAAATCATTGATTTTAATTTAAAAAAATCATGTGATTTTAATCGCGATTTAAATCAACGATTTAAATCATGTGATTTAAATCATGCACACCCTGGTAACTAGTACGGAAAATACAGTTTTATAGGACTATTCTGTTTACGGACAAGGCGCATACCGAATCCTTAGATTATATGAGTCCTCTAAAACTCAGATTGTGTAAGTGTTACAAACAAAAATTTCTAGTATTATGTTGCCCTTTGTTTAGTAAATATAATAAATTATTTATTCTTAAATATATAAACGTAGACGATGAAACAATAAAAACTAGTGAAAATAATTCTATAAAATGTAAATAACAGCTCATTGCCTAGATAACGTCTTATTTAAGGACAGAATCCACTAAAATATTTTTAAAGAATTCTGGTGATTTTAGTTAAAAATATTTTTTTTATATAAAGTTGTAGGAGTATTTATTACAGATGAACATTTTATTTTTTAGGCTTCGCCCTATATTGTCTTTTATACCAATTACTGTGTTTAAGAATCTCTTTGGTTGCCGTACAAAATTGGTCTCTTTATAAATTTTTATACTAGTCTGCAGTTCTTCAGAAGAGGAAAAAAAAGTATCACCCACTTTCATTTTACATTATGGCATACCGGTTGGAGGTCACTTTTTCCCTGCCTTTTTTCCTTCTGGTCATTTTTCCCCTGGCTATTAATTTCCCTCATTTTTTCCCACGGCTACTAAATATTTAAAAAAATATATTCATTTTTTTAATCCTGTCAGAAAATAATATTTATTTGAATTCTACTGTACGGTTGAGTATGATGGGGTTAAGTTCAGAAAAATGTTAGGCAAGAATATTTTCTAGTTTTAATTAGTAGAAAAATATGAGAAGAAAAAATGGAGTAGAAAAAAAGGGGTAGAAAAACTGTTGTACAATTGTTAGGTTAGGTTATATATGATTACAAGGATGGAGGAAGACAGTGGAAAATTGGGCAGGGGAAAAATGAACTAAGGGAAAAATGTCGCAGGGGAAAAATGGGACAGGGAAAAAACTACCAGGGGAAAAATGGGACAGGGAAAAAACTACCAGGGGAAAAACGGCAGGGGAAAAGTGTACCCCAATCGGCATACCAGTAAGACGGTCAAATATAGGTTACGTTAACATGTTTTGTAACATATAAGATCGTCTACGGAATTTTAATTTCTGATACTGCGCATCCGTATACGGATCTGCAGTGCAACAAATTATAAGTCCGTATACGGACCTCTAATTTCTTTTACTGCGGATCCGTATACGGATCTCTAAACACTTCCCAAAAATAAATGAAATTAATTAATCTTAAATTGTCTTTATAAAATATAACTTATTTCCCACACATAAAATGATGTTAAAATAATTTAGTATATCTAACTCATAAAATCATTTATTTTGTGGATGGTTGGAACATACAACAGCAGAACAACTGAGCATTTTGAAACAATTATAATGTGATAGATAGGTCCAATTTTGAGAATCATGTCAAATTATTTTAAAATGATAATAACACGATATCTAAGATAAAATAAAAACCAATAAAAATCACACATCGTAATCCCACTCTTTCAATATAAAGCTGATGAAGGTTCTCTATCCTATTTGAAATAACTAGAGAATTTTACACATAGATTCTTGTGCTTCTATTCTTTGCTACGTGCAGTTGTCAAGAGCGGTTTACAGAAATACAATTCAAATGTTGTGTCAATAATTGTAAATTCTGATTCGATTCTGATTTAATTCTTTGTAAGTGTTCTGCATTATTTGTTGTTGTTTTTTAAATTTTACCTGCCTATTTGTATAATATTATTATTATCATACGGTTTTGGTGCTTCTTTTAAATATTGACCAACCTCCCAAACTACGCCCTAATTAACTGTCAAAATTCTTTCGTTGTTTCAAACAGGGTATCTCAAGAAATCCTGTAGGATTGATTAAAAATCGATCCTGCCAGGATTCGAACCTGGAATCTTCTGATCCGTAGTCAGACGCGTTATCCGTTGCGCCACAGGACCCCGGAAATGGCAGTACGTCCATCCCCATTTCAACCCCGAGCCGAATTGTTGATAGTACCTACTGGTTGCAATATATGTTTCCGCCCGGGATCGAACCGGGGACCTTCCGCGTGTTAGGCGGATGTGATAACCACTACACCACGGAAACTATACAAACATTACAGTTAAGTTGTATTTTGAATGCAGATGTAATTTCAGTTTAATCCCAAAATTATTATGCACGGTATTAGGAGAGTAGAACATGTAAAGTACCTTGTGCATTTGTGTTATTAAATAATGCAAAAAGCACTTTTCGCAGTCGGTAGGATTCGAACCTACGCTCCCAGAGGGAATCTGATTTCTAGTCAGACGCCTTAACCGCTCGGCCACGACTGCTTGTCAAATACTTATTAAAAATCCACATGTGATCCAGATTGGAATCAGATTTAAACACGAGTCAAAAATATTACTTTCTAATTTTAAACTGCCAACTGTGAATCAAGAAAAACGAATACGTAAAAAAACCTACTGTGGTCGCCATAATACTTCCCAGACTATAAGTTTTAATAACTTGAGGATTTAATTTTATGTATCATTCAGCAAAATTTGAACAAATTTTGAAATAACGTAGGCAGTGATCAATGTCACAGTGACAAAGTGACAGTTGTCAAGGTCAAAGTGACAGCTTTCAATGTCAAAGTGACGATTGTAATTAGAGTTTTTAATTGCATTTATTATAAGTTATAGGCATAATATTAACAATATGTAAATTAATAGGTAATAATATTGAAAGCGCAAATGTTTACAATATTTTCATAAATTCAAGTACCTACCCACAAATTTTTAAAAAAATCATTAATAAAGTTGGTATACCACTGATTGTATAAAGCTCAAATTTCAGGCAAAAATTCATACGCGTTCTCAAGTTATCGTGCTTCCAGACAGACAGACCGATTTTTTTAAATTGTTTTTTGGGCTCATAGTAGGGTCTAAAACATAAAGATTCATCAAAATCTCGAACTGTCAAAAAATTACGATTACAATACTTCCGTGCCAAAACAATATGAACATTTTCCCTGGGAAAATTTTTTATGCGAATGATATTTACCATAAATTAGAGGAATCAAAAATTCTCACTTTTCGTTGTTGTGCATTTTAAATAAGTTATAAAAAGATACATAGCTATTTACAGCGATTAAATTACAGCTAATTTTTAAACAAATTTTGGTACCTGTGAAAATAATGAACACTTATATTTACATTGTTATCAAACTCATTGAATTTATTCACAAAAGTCTAAGAAACTCGTAACGAGTTTAAGCCCTGTTCTAAGCAGGTATCTGCAGAATTTACAATAATTATAATAAAAAGATCAGATTGAACATTCAAAAAAATCAGCTATTATTAAACATGCTATTCAGAATCTACATGGGATTGATTTTAAAAACACGAAAATCATGTAGAGAAGATAACTGGATAAAAAAAGATAAGCACCAATAACATCAATCATAATACCGGATTTGAACTAAATAAATTTTCACAGTCAATAATATTATTAAGTATTTTATAACATTCCAAAAAGAAAATATAACTTTGCGTATTTTTTTTATTACCTAGTATACGGTACCAGTGAAAAATAGGGACAAGAATGACGTATTTAGGAACATACCGGAACATACCTACATGAACAGAAACAGCAAAATACTCTTCTTGAGTCCCACCTACTCCGAGACTCAAAACACAGTGATTTATTTTTAATTCCAAATCACGGTAAATAATATGATGAAGTTGTTTATGTTTTTTATTGATGGTTAACACTTTATAAAATTCGTTCATATTAGTTACTTGCGTCTACAGTGGGTACCGTATACTGCACTTTAGACAGTATTTTTATACATTTCATTAGAAATTCATAAAAAATGATGAATTGCACACAACCACCTACATCTTTTTACTATACCTGATCATTATTTATCACAAATGCGGAACAAATTTTTAATAACATCCATTATTTACCGAAACGAGTCAGCAATAGATATTATTCGCAGTGTTCAGATTTTTGAATGTAAAAAATCTGACGTGGACACCACATGACTTCCTTGTACGCCTATTAAACTGTTCATACTTTTCTTAATATAACTAAAATATAGAATAATATAAAAAAATCTGACGTAGCCACTACAAGACCTGCCGCCGTACCTACTTTATTCTTTTAACTTATTATAGGTACAAATATATTAATATATAACTACTACTACTACTACTGCTACTATACTCACAAATATATTTTAGTCATTTTATTTAAACTGCAGAAAAAGATACAAAGCATATTTTACTATTGTCACTGTCATGTCATAATCGGTCATAATCATTTAAATTTTACGTAGTAACAAATGTTAATCGATCATGGACTACAAGATACCGAAATACTAAATTATAAATATATACTTTAATTATTCTTAAATGATACCAGATACAAAAATATTTATAAAATATCGATTGTAGGTAATAATCACATAATCTTTCATTTAAAATAAAAAAATTTGTCTTAAATTAAATATTTATCGAAATATTTGAAAAAAAGTACTACTTCCGGTTTATAGATTGAAATCAAAAATAGGAGGTGCACAACTAGATGCTATAACAGTCCTAAATACAAAATTTCAACTTTCTACGTCTAACCGTATTTGAGTTATGCGACAAACATACGTCCGTCCGTACGTACGTACAGACGTCACGACGAAACTAGTCATAATGGATTCAGAAAAGGTCAAAACGGATAAGTATTTCCGTTAAAATCTGAGAACCGAAATTTTTCTTGATTACAATACTTCCTTTACTCCGTACAAGAAAGTAAAAACTGTACCTAAGATTTCAATGTTTTATTATAAACTAAATATCTACCAAATATTATTTATTTAAATTAAAAATTCAAAGCGAGTTTATTTTGAAACAAAAATTGATTAAAAATCTGACGTGGACATCACACAACCTTCCGCCATATCTAGACTTTAAACAGAAATGTATACGTACAATCTGGTGCCCATTTAAAATATACAAATAAAAATCTAAAATATTTAATTCAAACACAGAAATTAGTATTTCTGAATCAAAAGATTCATTCACACAAAAACTCTTCTGTGTTGAAGCACCCCTCCGTTCAGTTACTACATTTAATAGTTTACTTTATGACTTTATAGCGCTAGTATGCCAACTTGTCACCCGTCTCATCTGTCAATATTTTTTATGCAGAAACAAAAATCAACCGAACATGGATTACAAGATTTCAATGTTATATTTGATAAATTTATTTTTTAAATTTTACTGCAGTTCTTTAATGCTACCAGATAAAGACAATTTTTTTATAACGTAAATTGCAAATAACTCTTCCTCTTATTCTTATTACAAATAAATACTATATTTATCCAAATTTATAGAAATTTTTGACACTTAATCTTTTCAATCTTCAAAAAATATCACTTCCGGTGAAGATATTTGTACCAAAATCTAATGAGCTCTTCCTATTCGTATACAATTGTAAAATACCAAATATCAAAATTTTTGGGTAACTCGTATTTGAGTTATCCGACAGACGGCATCGGCCCGGACCACACACATACACACACACACACGCACACACACACACACACACACGCACACACACACACACATACATACAGACATCATCGGGAAACTATCAAAAATGAGTTGTAAGGCCCCTAATTCGTGCTCATCTACTAAAAACTCACTACCCGATTTTTTGCATGATTCCAATACCTTCCTTTACAGGTAAGCGGAAGGTAAAAATAAAATCAAAATGCAACAAATCAAAATATAACTTGATTAGGTAAATTTATTATTATTTTATTTAAATCAGAATAGGTAGCTCACAACAAAACAAAATAAATTCGACATTCAACAATACAAAATAGGTACCAAGGTATATTATACTTACTTACTCCTCAAGTTTCTCTGCATTTCGGCGTAATAAGGTTAATATGACAATACAAAAGTATAGTTATTATTAACACTATTACCAGAAACCTAAGTCAGTTGGGTCCAAAATAGGACAGCACGAAATCACTCCGCTTTCTTTGATCGACGTTTGAAGGCAGCACCGTGCAAACATACGCAGCAGTTGAACAGCAATGTTTTGATCAAGTTTTGATGCTATGAAATGGCGACTGTTGTCTTGTTGCACTGTTGCACAAAATAAACAGGCTTGATCACTTACCAACATTGCCTTTATGATGCCAACTGGTAAATCTTCACTACCTATTGTAAAAAGCACACTTGTAAGGCAATACATTGCCTTTGTGTGCTCTCTTTACGAAATAACGGTTGTAACACACAACACAAGTTCAACAATCACTATACCAGTGTCACCATTGTGTGACTTTTATTTACGAGAAATGTCACCAACTGTTTTCTGTTCTTCGTTCGTGCTTCACATTATCACAACAATTCACTACGCAGACATTTTGCAACTCGCAACGTATCTACTCTATCCAGCGCACACAACAGACTGATTGACAAACAAACATAAAACTGGTTTCGAGCATTACCGACGCGCCATCTCCCTCCACACAAATGTTTCACGCACAGGTCCGCACTGGCTCACTAATATTATAACATTAATACTATCAATATATCTTTCAATTTTATTACTATACTATTATTATCACAACATTTTATAGACGAGTAATATGCGAACCCAAGTATGATAATAGTATACATATTTTTACTGACTTTCTTGTCAACAAATACATTCTAAACGTTGTGTTATACTGTCGTATATTTTTAATAAAACGGAAAAAATACTAATGCAGAAATTATTTTGCAAATACCTTTAAAAAATACTGATCATGCATAATCAATAATGGCAGTCCAGTAAAAACGAAATATGTAAATAAAAAATTGGAACTTTAATGTAAAATTAAAGCATACTGCCTTGTTTATTGTGACGCGAATTTATACTTTCTAACCTCAAAACTTACGTCAGTGGTACTGAAACAATGTTTCCCGTTTGTTAATAATGCTTATGTGCAACCCAATAATATTATGTGATTGTTGTGACAGTCACTAAATACACCTCTGTCAAGAAAGAATTGAGAGGGAAGAAAGAAAAAGAAGAAGGAATGGTGTCAGGGTATCGCGCGGGTTGATTTGAAAATTCAATTGTCGAGCTTTCGAGTATATAATAATAAATAATATTAAAAGTATTATTATTGGGGCAAGCTAATCTATCCAAGAAAGAAAAAGAAGTTTGCTGATGCCGTGGCCGGCCGAATGAAGAAAATTTGCACAGAACTATTAATTAAACTGATCAAGTGATAAGTTAAGTTAAATTTAATTTATTATAATTTATATAATTCCTTTTCTATATTTAGCAGTAAGCAATATATTTTTTTTCATAAAGAACCCACATTCGTACCAGCACTTACTAGTTTAAACCGTGGTTTAGACTAAAATTTTAGGTTAAGTAATCATCAACCAAGACAAAAAGGTAGGTCGATTACATTGTTTTGCCTCCCGGGAAGCCTTCTTTAAAATTTCTGTGTATATGATGCCAATACAAATGGTACCTATGCTTTTTAAATTCTGGTAAAACAATTGATGCAGTACAACTTCTATGCTGCCATCTACCGATCTGCCAAGTAATTTGAATACATTGAGAATATTTTTGATTGACACTAATAAACAAGTAATATCATTTAGATGACTTTACTTATTGATGTAATAAAAACATAACACAATTGAACTTTAGTTAGACTAATTAAACTAGTAGATATTTTGCAAGTAGTTAATAAAATACAATATCCCAAGACAATATCCGCAGTTATAGTAAAAACCGTCACAAAATTATGTAGAACAATCCAATACATAAACAAATGTAACATTTACCTTATTGTACTTGAACATCAACACTGGCGAACATCTGGAGTTTGAAAAGTATTGCTAAATTACTTGGTAGCTGTCTTTAGTGGATTGAAAAACTACAACTTGTTGCCTCGATCATTGGCAACTTAAAATTCTACACAAAATATTTTACGAGTCACTACACTTTATCGTACAGTTAACAAAACAGAACTTGTGTTAGCAACACCAACCTAGGTACTTATTTATCTCTGTGTCTGTGTGTCAATAATGGAATAGAAATAGTGTCAACTGTCATTGTTGTCAACGTTTAACGAGTCAGCTGATGACTGACTGACTATGTTCGCTACTGCCATGCCATCTCCCACTAAACGTACACATTACCAACAGGACCGCACTGGCCCACTTGGATGTATTGTTTTGTTATTTACTTTACTATTGCGTAAAGTAAAGAATTGTTCACGAGAGAAATCTTAACTCACGAGGCCGAAGGCAGAGTGAGTTCATTCCTTTTTGCCCACTTTTTATCCAACACTTCTTAATAACTGCTCAAATATTTAAAAAATATTATGTTCCAACCTAAAACATTGTTACTATGGTCACTTCCAACAAGCAAAGTAACAATTTACCCACTAGTGGGTATAATAACTAGTGAGCAATCTTTACTTTGGTTGTTTAAAATCAGCCATAGTAATGATAATGATGTTTTAATTAGAGCTGTCATAGAAAAAAACTGTCAATACCGTTCATACGGGGAATGTAGTTATTTTTATTAAATATATTTAAGATCACTAACTTTAATATATATTAAAGAAATAATTAGTTTCCTCCACGGGTTCCCCGTATTACCGGTATTGACAGTTTTTTTAATGACAGATCCTAGTAGGTACTTTTTTACTTTCAAGAAACTTTTTAGTAAAAACTTTCGTCGTGTGAACAGGGCATTATAATAAAGACTCTTATTGCCTGTTGCTTGTCGTATTCGAAATAATAGTATTGACTTTCAAACAATATCTTGTTTCTAATTCTGCATACTGAATTAGGTTTCATGACAAGAGACATAATCTTCTAATACGGACTGCACTTGGGAGGTGATACAATATCACCAATAAATAATCAATAAACGTTATGATAATAATATTTCGATGTTATTTGATATCCCAATGCAGCACAAGAGTGCATTTCTGTTAAGTTATGCCAGTCAAGTGATCCGCCAATTATAATTTGAACTCAAAGTGGGCGAAATTGCATTTGGGAATATTTGCAATTCAATATAATTTCATTTGACCCAAATTACAAGTGGGAAATATCAAATGAAACAATTCGATTAGTACAAAACAACTGGATGGATATAAACCGAGCATGAGATGAATTCCCAATGGGTTATAGAAACATGAACCTATGAATAATCAACCATTAAATAAATTATATATGCAATTATAATCATTATGACCTGATATTTACTTTTTACCCCAGTTACTAATGATACATTTGGAGGTTGTTAACGTTCCGTAACAGTACCATACACGCTAAATGTTGAGTTAATTAATAACTTTATAATTATCTATCCCAGAAATGATTATGGAAGAAACTTATTTTAGTAATATAATTTCTTTTGTTTGTATATTCAAAATTTTATTATGTGCTTTTCGAACACTATATTGCAATTTTAGCTCGAGGTTGTATGATTTTTATACAGGATGTACCATAACTTGAGATACGTACATATTGTAATGGCATAATAATATTTGACGTACTGATTCTGAAACAAAGTAGTTATTTACATATAGAGGACCAAAAGAAAAAGATTATGCCTGGCGGACGAAGTTTGAGGCCCAATCGGGCCCGACGCTTGCCGAGGGCCTTTATTCGTCCAAGGGTGTAATCTGTCTTTTGGCCGTACAACGTTTTATGCACAACTGCGTATACAGGATGTAACAAAAATAATTGCTTTAAATTTAACCAGTAATGTAACTCGTCGAAAGAAACAATGTTCTGTAATTTTTTTTTAGAAATCGCTTTTTAAAACACATTTTTGCAACTCCGTAAATTGACGGGCAACAGTTAAGTTATATCCATATCCATACCATGTACAAAAAGTTCAATACTATTTGTAACAAGTAGATCTACCTTGCACACGTCAATTTTGTGAATGGGTTCTCAGAAAAAATACGAATGGATCAGCAACCTGCGCAACAAAATAGCATGCAGTTCCAACACCAGCACTGCGCAGAATTATGCGCAGCTTAGAACTTACAAACGGACGATAACAGTGAATTGACCATGTGTTTTTACAGTTAGTGTTGTTCGATAACGATAACAGTGAATTGAACATGTGTTTTTACAGTTTGTCAATTGTGTCAAAGTAAATTGTATATAATTGAAATCTCAAAATAACTTCAGTTATTTAATTAAATTACCAGTGAACTTTTTAACAATTAAATCATTTCAGGCTAGTTTCAATTTTCATATGGAAATTGATTGTTGATGCTTTCCATAGGCGGGTAACCAAATTTATTGCTTCAAAAATCGCAAAAGAAAGAGAAAATAGCTATTTTTAGAATTTTTTTCAGAGTGCCATAGAACTAGAAATGTCTCTTCTCGAGATCTAATAAAGCAACATGAGGAACGACTATGATTCTCATATTGTGTAATTTTCAATTTTGAACAAGTTTTACATTTACAACTTTCGTCTAAAATGAATAGGTAAGTCAGTAAGTAACTACAGCAAAATTTAAAAATAATATTGTTTATTTTGTACTTAATGTTAAAAATTGGTTTTATACGTTCATTTTCAGTAGATAAAGTATTACTTTAACATCGAGGGTAGATAAAATAAAATTTGAGTAGATAAAGTAAAATTTGAGTAGATAAAGTAAAATTTGAGTAGATAAAGTAAAATTTGAGTAGATAAAGTAAAATTTGAGTAGATAAAATAAAATTTAAGTAAAATAAGAATATTTTTACACAAATTAACATTAAGTACAAAATAAAATAATATATTGTACACGACGATAAAGAGTCTTTATCGACACGTGAAAGATAGCCCACTCGTTCCTTCGTCACTCGTGAACTAACATCTTTCACTTTTCGATAAATGATCTCTTTATCGTCTTGTATAATAAATTACTATTTTTTCTATATTACAGATTTCAAGTAAACATTTATTTGTTTATTCAACGTCAACAGTAACTTAACATTTTTTCTTGAAAATAGAAACAACACCCCAATGCAAAAATATTTTGTTTGACGTTTTATTACAATTTTGTGAGCAAATATAGCAACACAGGTATCTAATTAGTCGATTTTCTTACGTTCTTGAATAATTTTATCATCTCTTGAGGTAGGTATAATAACCTTTGACAATCATGTATCCATTTGAGGTAGGTGCATTGCATACGTCCTTCTATGTACCTTCCAATGTTTCCTGTGTTTCGACTTTGTCGTGTTTCATCTCTGTGACAGCTTCAGAGCATCGGGAAGTCTCCTAGTTTAAGTTTTCAGTCTTGCTCTTACAGCAAATCTCTCTCTCGCTCCACTAATGATTGCCGTATTTCCTAGATTCAGTCTTGGAGCACCTCGTTCATGCGACAAGGTTTTGCTGATATTAAAGTTTTGTTACTTGACGTTAAAGTGCAAAGACTGTCTTGAGAAATGGCTCGTTAATCTTCTGACGTTATTGTAAACTTTTATATTTCATGAAGAGTTTGATTTTGGATTGTTCAGTTTATTAGTTGTTAGTGCTCTTAAAATGATTTTTTTATCAATCAAACTTCGAACTTCTTAAACGTAATAGGCTGTTACTAGGTTACATAGAATTACAGGGTGTTTCTATATCTCTGCACGTAACTTTAATAGGTTATATAATAATTTGATACACTGATAAGTGATAATAGAATATTTTTTGAAAATTCAAAAAATAAGGGTAGTGAAAATTTTAGTTCCACTGGTTTGAAAGTTCATTTAACTGTTTATTTATTATGTTATTAAAAAAATAAAATTACAAATACTATCAGACTTCAGACTATCTACAAATAGTCACTTCTTATGTAATAATTAATTACGTTTTTGGATTGTACGATCGTAATGACACCGCGTTGCTCTTTGAATTCTTTTAAAATAAATATAAACCTGAAATATGGACTAATAATTATTGTGAATTTAACAATAATTTATGTGTAACCTTACTGATTGCGTATTTACACCCCTAAATGACAATTTAACCAAATTTTTAATTTAAATGTCAAACTGACATGTAACAGAAATTTTCACTTATTAATTTCGTTGAAGTTACTCAAGCTACCTGTTACCATTGTTACTATTATTGTAATAAAATCTTCCATTTAATTTTTATCCTAATGCCCATGTCACACCTGTAATACTTATGTATACTTATTATGTATTATGAAAATTGTCGTGTGTGACGAAAATATCTCGCCTGCATGTAACACTTGTATGATATAAATAATATGAAAAATTATATAAATTATTTGGAGTAACAAACAGTTTCGTCTGATTCGGTATGACATGTATGACAGAAATAGCAGCGCTTCTATTTTTCGTCATATACACAGGTTTGATCATACATGATACAGTGTATTATAGGTGTGACCGAAGGTGTGACATGGGCATAAAGTTGTAGACACAACATGTACATTGACTTTTTATTTAGCGTTGTGTAGTTTACTTATAATATACAAATATTTTCTTTTCGATAGAAATTACAAACTCGTGTGAAGATTAAGTTTCGCCATTACTTCACGCTCATGTATTAATTAATAGCTATTATCGTGTACTCATAGCATTATATAATTTAATTTACATCTGATGCTCACTCAAGAAATGATAAAGTATCCATCCTGAAATGTTGGTTAAGTTCTACCAGTCCGTCCCTGCATCCGTGACTAACAAAATTACCTCTGGAAAGTTTGCGGGCCGGCGGAATGACATATATTTTCCGCGCAGTCATACACTGGAATATTTTATTCGTTTTCTTATCTTGGATCTTGGACATTTGCTAGGATATGTACTCGTTTTTGAAGGCAGCACGGCTGTAGAACTTCAGACTTCTTTTCCCTCGGGATGTAGATTTTTTGCTTGATTTTATGAGCTTTCTTCAAATGAGGTTGGGTTTTTTTATTTTGATTTAAATTTGTGATAAATAAAAATATTTTGTTGCGAATATTCATGCTTTTTACAAGATTTGTTGAGAAAATAAGACTTACCAACCATATTTTACATTTAAACATGATACATTATCAATAATATTATTAAATAATACACATATTATATGTTTGCTTTCAGTTAAGAAATTAAGGCTTAAGAGCATTCTGTACAGGAAGAATGTACACGTAAAAAGAACTTTACACGCATACACCTCATCGACACATTTTAACAAAAACAAATTTTTATATAGTAGATAAGGGATAAAACTTCGTTCTATTAGTGCCATTTTTTCTGTTTTGTACCGAAGTTTTAGTTTATAAAATAAAGAAAACTACAAAAATTCACATTTTTTTACCTCTAATTTTCTCGAAATCAGAAAGTTTTTTCTAAAAAATAACACTACCCCAACGTAGATTAAACTTTAAACTACATGATTCAAGTTTAAAATATCATGTTCTGCGAAATATAAAGAAAAATCTGTAGGTGCTTCTAAACGCCTGCAAGCGGTTGAAAGTAAGTAATTTCGACCGTTGAACGTGCTGAAAAAAAATGGCACTAATAGAACGAAGTTTTATCCCTTATCTACCATATAAAAATTTGTTTTTGTTAAAATATGCAACCATGTGTCGATGAGGTGTATTCGTGTAAAGTGCTTTTTACGTGTACATTCTTCCTGTACAGAATGCGCACAAAATAAAGTTTCAGGTTCGGTTCACGGTTCACTGTGCTTTATAGGGTTCGGTTTTGTTCCGGTTGTCATATTCTTGAATTGAACCGGTTACCGATTTTCAAAAAATCGGTTTAAGTTCCGGTTTTGGCTCAACAATTTATTAAATAATAGCAAGAAATTAAATTTAAAAATCGTTCCAGTCTTGGACTGAAATATAATTAATTTCAAAAAAATTAAAAACTTGACTAAACCACAGAAAATACAACAATGTTAATTAAAATCTAATAGTATTTTGACGCAAAAAAATAAAATAGCTGCGGTTCGTTCCGGTTTTTGTTTTTGTTCCGGTTAGGTTCGAGTCCCTGAATACACACTTATAATGACGAAGTAACGTAGGTACATTAATCTCAAAAATAAAAAATATCTGAAAGCTGTCATTTTTTTATTTACCAACGCATGTAATAAAATTAATTATTGAAAGGATTACGGTTTCTATTATGAATAATTAAATTCTGGTAATTAAACTCTCGTTAAATAATACACTATTTATATATAAAAATTTTGACACACAATGTAATGATCAATATATCATTTTAATTTATTAATGATGTACTTAAGTATGAATCATGTAATGTTAAATACACGAATTCCAGTGTTTTTGGATAATGTTCATGATAATAACATTGCAATAGATTTTGTAGATACTACATAAATATTTGTTTTGTTGTTGTTGCTGCTGTTAATTTGCGATACGATCAGCTTACCAAATCATTCAAAATATAAACTTTGTAATTCTGTGACATGTAACTAAATGAATATGTGAATGAAAATAAATTTATCTCATAATAGACTTTGAAAATAGCAATAATTTGTGTGTTTATGTGCTTTTATTATTAATATTATACAGGTTGGTGGAGGTGAAATGCGAACATAGGGAAATATATGACAATGGAGTTATCATGCTAGGCATCTTGATAAACGTGGAATAAGTACTGTCAATGTCAAAGTAGCTGTCATATTATTCAAATTTTTATTTTCATTAAAATATTTTCTTTGCATAATAATGTATGTGTACGAGCAGAACGAGAAAGTTTACATGCACTTTTAGATTTTATTATTATTTCTGTTATTGATTACACTTTTTGCCACACAAATTCACATCACTTCGTTTTGTGACACTACTACAAAATATATCAAGATACCTGGCATGAAAGTTCGATTGTCATGTATGTTCCCTATGTTCGCATTTCACCTCCACCAACCTGTATAGAGAATTAGAGTTGAGGATAAAAATCCTATAAACTCAACAAAAACAGATTAAACAGTAGCTAAATGTACACAAAAAGATCTAATCTAATCTGTTATAAAAATAAGGTAGTCGTTTGACTTAATCAATTTGCACTAGTAACCTTGACTGACGCGGCACTGATAGTATTTTAATTATAATAGTTATTTATTATATGAAAATCTCTTATTTGAAACAATATTCCACTATTTTTCCAAATGATTTAATTTCCCTATTTTATTTTAATATGTTTATCAGTTTTTACGTAGGTATGTCTTAATTCTTAGCAAAATTAGGGCATTTCAAGACATTAAAGAAGATTTGCAAAAGCAAATTTGCTAAACTGGTAAAGCACTCCAGACAACGTAGTTAATTAAATACCAGTTTTTAATTATCTGTTAACAAAGGATTTAATTAGGAACACAAAAACAAAAAAATTCTTTAATACTACCATTCCTAGGAAGAAACAAACTGCTAATTACAGCTCCAGAATTTAAATAAGAAATCTGAAACATAAAAAATTACTAACAAGCTTGTTTGTTGTAAAAATTTAGTAATCTAGTCTGTTAGTTTTTTAGTTGTGCCTCGGAAGACAGAAGTTTGCTGTAATAAGCATTTTTGTCGGAAATTCTACATAATTAAAATTACAGCATGAAATATTTGCAGTTAAACACATTTGCACATTTGTCGTAATTAAATCATAGTAGGTACAGTCAAGAGTATAATCAGGAATAGTGGGTAGGTAAGGTAGTAAGAATATTATTCATTATCAAAGATGTTTAATAAGTCGAAAATTGGCATTTTTAATTCGAATTGGATGCTATTCTTCTTTATCTATGACTTTCCTGAATAATTCAATAATTTTATAAGGAAAATTTTTAAAAATGTAAAAGAGTAAAAAATAATATACTTACATTTTGCATACTACTACTTATGTTATATAAATAGCAGTTTATTTTCAACTTAGCTTTAGCCATTCAGATGAAATAGAAATTTGATTTTGCAAATGAGATTTCAATAAATCTCATAAATTGATTGTGCTTCGTTCGATATTAGATTAGAAAGAAGTGAATGCTCTCACTTTGTTTTAAAATTTAATTACATTTCATTTTTTGCTATACATTTTGTAAAGTCAAAAACATTGATTCCGCACGCTATTCTATAGCGTTTATTGTTTTGTTAAATATAAAAATAACAAATAATTTATGTTTGAGAGGAAAAAATTATGTTGGTACCCATATTTGTAAAAAAAACTGCAATACTTATTTGTAAAAAAAGAGGGTTTTCGCGCGCCACTGTACAGCTTTTATTTATAAGTGAATTAATATGTTGTCAACAAACCTATGTTTACCTCTCGCCACTCATATCTGTAAGAGAGGTATTGTAATCATGCTAAAATTTCGATAGTGAGTTTTCAATGGATAAGCACGTTTTGAGGTCCCTAGAACACGATTTTGATAATTTCGCGATGATGTCTGTGTGTGAGTCTGTGTGTCAGGATGGATGTTGGAGGTACGATAACTCAAATACCACTGAATAAAAAAATTTGAAATTTGGTATACAATATTTTGACAACCTAGATTAGATCTGATTAGATTTTGGTGTTGATCGTGCAACCGGAAGTGGTAGTTTCTTGAAGATCTGAAGAGTTTTTCTGGAATATTTTCAAAATTTATGAATTAATAGGAATTTTTTTAATAACATTGTATACTAAATGTTACTATCTACAATATGTATTTAAAACGTTGTTTCTATCTAGTACCATTTTCCTATTACAAGAAGTTAAAAATTCTACAAAGTTAAAATTTTGATTTATCTGCCTACCTATGGAAACAAAAAATAAAATATTTGAGTGTTAATGTCACATGAATTTTTGACTTTTTGGCAAATTGAAATGGAAAATATGAAATGTCATTTAGTATTTATAAGGTCATAATAAACTTTAATAATATTATAAAAACTACAATTCCCGAATTCCCTACTAGTACAATGGTATATTTGTGAGTAGGTACTACATAATATATACTTATATTAGAGAAATAAAAATAGTAGAGTATGGCGAGAGGTTATGTGTTGGCCACATCGGATTTTTTAAATTAATTTTAAAATAGAAGATACCTATTTGTGTTAAAAAAATAACATAAATTGTCAAAATTCCAATTAACATATTTCGATTTTAAAGCAAAATTCTAAATTTCTGCATCGACCGTTTTGTAAATTGTACTTCTATCTGCAACAATATCTTTAGGTTATTATATTTAACAAAACAATAAACGATGTGGAGTGACGCGCGAAATCCATGTTTTTGGCTGTTTTCTGGCGGGGTAGAGGATCGTTTTACCACATAGGTAGGAGGGTATTATGGCAACGACGATATCTAGTTTAACTTAAAGGTAAAATCTACACTCGCTAAAATCACAAATCCTTTGTTTTGAAGGATTTACATAAGGTTTCCTAAAATCTTTGCAGAAATTCAGGAATTCGTAAATAAATAGATGAGGAATGCATACATCCCTGGTCCTCTCCTAGTAGTATGATATACATATTTTGGTGATTCAGTTCGTCTCCGTGTGGCGGAGGGCGTCCCCATCCTCCAGACTTCCCGTGTCCTGAGGGATACCAATACACATTTCAATGAGCCCCCAACCTGTCGTATATCTCATATGTAAACGGACCCGCGCCAACGTAACTCACTTAGAATTCACGGCGTGTGTTGTACCCAACCGGGACTTACTTCACGAATATTTTCAAAAGAAATTTCTTAACATCCTTACAGGGAGAATTATATTTCTTTTTCATCGTTTTCTCTTTTGCATCGGAAGGAGGTATTCAGCTATTGAGCTATTGGTAAACAAATGTGGTTGTTGAAATGCTGATGTAAACATGTATGGATATTCGTGTTAGGTAGTTTCATTCTTACTACATGCCAAAATTGAGACGTGGAGGATAATACTTTGTAAAAGGAAAATCAAAATTTTACATGGAAATCTTTAAAAAGCACGCTTTACACCAGGAAAATTGCGTTTTCTTGCATTAGATATGCTATTCACGTTGTAATTTAATAAATTATTATCTTTTAAATGATTAATTATTTAGGTAGGTACTGATATTTCAATTTTGTCACTTTTATATCAGATTGGATTGTGTAATCTATGTTGTATAAATATTTATAGGAGCACATCACTGAAAAAATTAATATGATCTTACAAAAAGTGTGTGAAATTACAATTATTTTGAAGTGTTTCATATTCCAGTGACTTTTAGTATAGGTAGGTACGTGATAATTGGTTTCAAAGTTTGTGTTTGTGATGTCATCGTGATCGGCGTACTGACATTTTGACATTGCATCGCAAGTACAAGAGTAGTACCTACATTGTTTGATCGTGTAACGTGTGTTTTGCTGTATCTCTAATATTAAAACTTTATTTTTGTTTAACCCTAAAGCCTGTTTTACATTATACTTTTTTCGGCTAGAAAAAAGAACTTTTTTTAGACACTTAATTCGGCTAGAATCTAGTTTTAAAATTTGTTCTTGTACTGTCAACTGAAAATTAAAAAAAAATGTAATTGTCATTGCCAGTTTTTGAGGTTGTCAACATATTTTAATACCTGGTAAAGTACTGGTTGCATTTCATACAATTGTACATGAGTTTTTGTTATTTCAGGAGTCCATTTATACCTCTTAAGAGCCATTAGGGGTCAAGACTTTACTTTTACTTTTATTTCTGCTGTCACTTCGCAAGTCTAGTATGAAACTTGGATGAAAAATTGGACCGGAGCTATTTTTTTAAGTCGGAAAAAGACGTTTCTAGTATGAAACTTGAATGGAAATTTTCCTGTTTTACATTATGATATTTTGGATTCTGAAATCTAGTATGAAACTTGTCAAAGTTTCTAGCCGAAAAAAGTATAATGTAAAACAGGTTTAAGGGTGTTTTTTAAGTACGACGTCATCGTGACAAATGACAAACAGATTCTGTAAACAACATAAATATTCTAATTTTTGTCCAATATTTCTGCATAAAAATTAAACACTGATGTAAGGTTTGTCACTGGTAAATACATTTTTCTGCAAATAAGGTGAATCTAAATGTGCGAAGAAAAATTATTCAAAATATCAGTCATATCATATTTATTGTTCTTCTTACAGATTCGACGTTCGACTATCTTCATACAGAACTCTGTAGGGTTAGCGAGATCTGAAGATCGTTGAAAAAGAAAAGTAAACCGAAACATCAGTTTTGTATGTAAGGAAAATAATAAACTTCGAGTAATTTTTCACTTTATGGCATATTTATAAATTAATAAATCCCATCATTAAGCTTAAGTGCTGTACAATAACAACATGTTCATTCCATTACGTACCTTCTAAAGTGAATATAACAAATAATGAAACAGTAATCATAAGTTAATTTGTCATTCCAATTAGCAATAGGAGAGGCCTTAGTGACGTGTACCAGCGTATATAATTACATCATCACATCAACTAATAGTCTAGTAGTACAGATAATCTGGTTCAACGCTCTGCAACCTGCATGTCCTATACATTAAACACATTGGCACATACAGTGAGATACTCAGACATATGTGCTTTCTCCAAATACTCCAACCACCAAATCCATCGTCTCACATCAATATAGTTACAGATGAACTTACTACTACTAGTTTAGCTATTCAGCATTCGGAGTTAGATATTCAATAGAGGATTCCAAATCCTGATTAATATACTGCTAATTATATTAGTTATTACTGATTGATATGCCATGTTTACTAACATGGATTGCGAACAGCTAATCAATTTTTATGGAACAGGGAAAAATTAAAATTGTAAATCATATAATATAACCGAATATAAAATTTTCTGACTCAGCCACCATAAGTATACTTTGTTAGTTGTAACATTTAAGTATTTATTTATTAATTTAACATGTTTGTCTTTGTTAAACTATATTCTAACTTCTGAGGATGGCTCAAGTGGAGCCGAAACCGGTAGAGTGGGGTATTTTTTTAATAAATTGACTGATTCTATCATTACTATGGAGACTTCCAACAAGCAAAGTAACAATTTACCCACAAGTGGGTATAATTTTGATCAAAGCCATTAGTGGGCAATCTCTATTACTTTGCTTGTTTAAAATTATCATAGCTATGAGTTATGTTATGATGCTCTTATGAAGAGGTGTTGGATAATTATATTTATTCTTATTAGAATCTATTTTCCTCTCTAATCTAAACCTATATTATTTAACCTAAATCACATTTTCTACCTTTTACCGATAATCCTTTGCAAGACAACCATCGTTTTAAATCACGTACATTGTTATTTATACCAAGAATGTTTTAATTTTTCCCCAGGAACCTCATTTGGTCATTTGTATCGGGTGGGCCAAATAAGACCTATAACTTTTGTATTTTTTGATTTAATTATTTTTTTCTTTTTGTAGGTTATAACTGAATTCTTGGAAATTTATTAGCCACATAAATTGATTTTCTAAATAATGTCGGATGAAGAGCATTTTCATTTAAATGGTTAGATTTTGGAGCTCTGAAAATCCAAGGGAAATACACCAACATCAGTTGCAAATCCATCCAAATGTACCTACTGTTTGGTGCGGTGTTATGGCCAATAAAGTGAAATTGTTGGCGAACATCTGATTTAAAAAAATTTAGATTTCTCTTGGCCGCCTCGCTTGCCAGATTTAACAGCGCCTGACTTTTTTATGGGGATATTTAAAAGACAAAGTGTATGTTAATAATCCAGAGACTATTAGACAGCTGAAGCAGAATATTCGAGACGAAATACTGAGCCTTCAACCAGAAACATTACGTGGTGTAATGGAAAACGCGTTACAAAGAGCCGATCTCTGTATCGAGAATACTGGTTTACATTTGTCTGATGTCATATTTCATATATAATTTCCATAAAATATATTCATTGTATAAAAAGAAATTAATCAAAATAAATGATTATTACAAGAGTTATCCATGTTTAACATTAGTAGGTCTTATTTGGCCCAGCCTGTACTTTCCCTACTACTGACACCGTCCAGCGGATATTTTTTTATTACTGTTAGAAATAAGACTCATGAAACAAGTTTTTAATAAAAATCTAGAAATGTAATAGCAATTATTAATTGAAAACTAAATTCACTTGTTAGTTCAAATGTGAACGGAACACCGCTGACAATGCAAAATATTAAATAGGCATTTCATATATCAAAAATGTTTATATCGGAACTTGGAATAAACAAATTAAATTAAATTTTAAATCGAATCATTAATAAAATGTCAAACTGGAAAACACACAGTTCAAATTAAAATGTAAAAATTCTCTTACACCTCGAACATCGAACACGAATACGCAACATGCAGGCTAAACAGAAATAAACAACAAAACCGCTGTTCTAGTTAACCAATAAACAAGTGTACGTATTTAGTATTCATCCGGATTTACAACACACAATGTTGTAACAAGCAACACGACGATCAGGTCAGCCTTTTATCACAGTGATAAAACAATATTTTACCCTGTGCGATCGTATTGATACGATTGAAACATCGTGCTAGTCATAGTGGCACTTTCCAAAATTTTACAGGGGTCTCGATGATTAAAAGTAATGATAATTTAAGAAATTTTAAATTACTTATATAACTTATCACTAGTAGGTATTAATTCTTAATGACTTGACCCTTCTCTTTCCTTTTCATATTTTTATATTAAAGAATCATTTTTCAAAATCACTGCTAATTCATTTTGTAAACTTATTCATTAATTGTTTTTAATTTGAAGAAGAAATCACATCACTTTTAAAACATCGTTTTTATAATAAATAACGTACAAATTGTGACTGGTTATGGTCATGACTAATATCAATAAAAAGCGAATTAATGCTTTCGTCGTAATTTTTCCCTATTAATGGTGGGATTCTGTTCAAGTCTGTAAGTTTTACAAATTTGTAAATCTTTAAATATTGAACAAAATCACATCAATATTTGTTGACAAATATAAAAATGTTCATGTTCTTATAAATTTCATTGCGATATTGTTTAATATTTACAGTTTTATAAATCTGTAGCAACTATAGATTTGAACAGAATCCCACCATGAAACCATAAGTCAGTAAGATATTGCAATATATTTATAGAATACATTTGGTTAATATTACCTACAGAGTAAGTAAAGCAACAATATCCGCAGTCTGTTATATTTTCAAGCTGTTATGAATCCCGACTAGGTACAATAAAAAATAAATTTATTTTAGTTCAATGAACGAAATTTAAGTTCCTACTTATTTTATTTTGGAATTTATGTAATTTGGCTTTTAGGTTTAAAAATTATGTTCATAGGATGGTCTAGTGACCACATAATAAAATGTCTTTAATATATTTTATAATAATTTGCTGTGTTACTAAATAAAAATATAGGTACTTTTGTTTTTATATTTAATGGCAGCTTTGACTGCCGAAATGTCCAAACAAAACGTTTGTAAAAATTATTTTGTTACTTTATTTTTTATCCTGAGAACTAAATTACATAACTATAACTAAAAATAGCTATTTTATTGTATTTGTTACCGTTTAAAACCAATGCCAGTTAAAAATAGTTTTAACTAGTAAAAACTCGAAAAAATTAAGGCAACCTAAAATAACATTAAATAACTTCGTGTATTGACTATTCAAAATTGGAGTTTGGTTAGGTTAAGTTAGTTTCTAGTTTTAACTAGTTAAAACTAATTTTATATGACTTTGGGTTTTGCCGGTAACATAATATTACATGCAAACTTGACCAGTAATAAATAATTTTCCTATCGATTTAAAAAAAGCATTTTATAAAATAGAACATCGTACTATTCTACTAATAAAAAGCTTTATCAAGCTCAAACTAAAAAGTCACAAATTCAAATGAAATGTAAAGAAACAAAGTTACTGAATTCAATGTAAATGAAATTGCTTGACTGTTATCTTATCTAACTATTACATTATTAACGATTACAATCATATTAATTTTAATTTGTGTAGTAAATAAACGATTTCGATAAACCATCTTATTATCAGTATCCAGGATCTAGTGAATTAGGTCCTCCCTCTGAATGAAACAATGTCGGCGTTTATGAAATGGTTGAGATAACTGTTCAGCTAGTTCCGAATCCGGTTTATAAAATAACACGGAACCAATATTGCGTTTTATTGATTAAACACGTTATGTTATGAGACAGTGTTATTTATAGTTGTGCGTTCCAATTACGAGATACCTATCAGATATTTAATCGAATATCTACGTGCCAGTTTATGATTTTGATAGGAATTGCGATTTACTATACTGTAGGGTCGGTTTGTGTTTGACAGAATTATGGACGCTGCAAATTTCAATGGTGGTGAAAATGGATTTAATATTTTTAAATTACTGAGGCAATAAACTAGATTTTTGTTGATAGGCGAAACAAATTTAAAATCACGTTATTTCATTATTTTAGTAAACAATTTTTCATGTCTGGCACAAAGTATTTGGTATAAACTGTTTTGAATCAAATATTGAGCAAGTATATTTTGATGTCAGAGGAAACAGTCAGGAAACAGCTTAAATTTAATGTATTTTGTTCACTTAGAGCAGTGAAATTGTTTGAATTTAGCATTGGCCACAGCAAAATCAGTGGTACCTACATAAATGTATATCTTAGTGAAATGGTTTCGAGATTGTTTTGTATGAGGCATAAAACTCTGTTCACACAAGGATTCTATGAAGATTCTTTCAAGATTTTGAATCTTGGAAAAAATAATTCTAGTGACAATTACCTGTTAAATTGCCGCTAAATTGAATCTTCAATGAGTATTGGAAAAGAAAAATTTATAATTTATTGATTACTTTAAAATCGTGCATTTATTTTTTTCCAAGATTCAGAATCTTCAAAGAATCTTCATAGAATCCTCGTGTGAATAGGGCCTTAGGTCAGTAAAATTAAGACACATTTTTACAAGCAATTTATACTGTGACTTCAAGTGGAAATTATTATGCTCAAATTTACATCACAGTTACAAACTTAACAAGTAAAGTGAATATACGACTTTGTCATTCATTGGAGAACGATTGGAGAATCATGAAATATTCTTCAAACAAAATTAATCAGGTTCGTATTCAGTCAGGTTTAGGTACATTCCAGTCCCATTCCAATAGCGTGCTCAGACAATACAGACTTATGATTATTTCGCTTTTTCTCTTTATTAGGTAATTTATCGTCTGTATAACGACCTTGAGGTAACAATGTTAAATATTGTTATAAACAACAATGCAATTTGCCATCGTTATAAACATCAAATAAATAAAAAAACTTAATACTAACCAATACTAGTAATCCACAACTGTCTGTTTCAAAACACCTAGACCAACTGAATTAGAAATTCCTATTCAACAACTAATACATAGTAGTTTAATTAAATGTCTGGTTATCTAATCTATTTGTACATTTTCGTCATAAGCAGAAATAATTTTGAATTTTTCGATTTTTCAGATATTCTTTTGGGGTTTCTCAATTTTTTTCTTTTTAAAACCATCCCTGTATTAGAGCGAACAAAACAAAAAAAAGAAATATTCAAATCAGCCAAGTCGTTCTCAAGTTATGGCGTGACCAGAAAAACAGACATTCATTTTTATATATACCTACAGATTTAGAGAACTCTTGTTTCCGTACAATACTACTGTCAGAAATATATGTGAAGAGGTGCCTAGCAGATAATAATGTAGGTATGTAAATATGTTAAAAAATGGTTTGGTTCATATATTTATCTATATAAAAGCAAGTCAATCTGAAAATTCTTCGCAAACCACAAATCCTTCAACTTATAAGAAAACTCACAACAAACCAAATATTCTTAATATTTCCCATTCATTCAGTGTATTAGGCGCTCAACGAAACATTCAAAAACTTTCATATGCACATGATTCTATCCCTCTAAAACAAATAAAATGCTCTTTCTCTGGTATGTGTACCTTAGCTGCATATAGAGACACAAGAAGGCGGAATATTGGAAAAGGTATTCGCGCATCGTGATGTATAAACCTGAAATCAAATATAGGAAAGTGAAACGTTTGCAGACTTGTGATATGAGCTTGAGCAGCTCATACCGCTGGATGTTGAAGCTTTTGAGCTGCGACGGCCAATAACAGGCGGATTTCAAGGGCGCTAAACTCGGAGAGAAGCTTTGTTTTAGAACATGGAGCTGCAAATGTTGCCGTTATTATAAAACGACACAATGAAATTTAATGTACAGGTGTCCAAAAATAAAATAAAGTGCATAGTGCACGCTGGAAAGTAATTATTATTTGCTGAGTTTTAATGTAGTTCTATTTATGAAGGTAGGTACTTGTTAATCTCGATTCTCGCTTTTTAGTTGTTCTTCTTAGACTATGTGGATAAATCTGACTCATTTTCTCTTTATTATACTATAATAGATAAGTATTAAATGACAAGGATGCATATACATTAACAAAGCTACGATTATATTGAACAATTAATTCATTTTATAAGGTAAATTTGGAAATGATAACTGTTTGAAATATTGTATTTCCCAAGCTTTTATTAGGAGGTATCTACGTTAATTTGAAATAATCGTGGATTGCAATAATTATTACAGGCAGTTCAATTTGCCGATATTCTCATAATACAAGACGAGTTGAGTACATTTAAGTTTCATATAAAATTTTATTTTCTATTAAATTTTATCTTTTAATGTACCTACATTAGATTATGAATTAGCTATTTAATATGAATTGGAAAATCACAATCTTAATATATTTTACAAAATTCCTTTTTTTAAGGTATACTTAAGACGATCCTCGGACGATCCTCTACCGTGCCAGAAAATATCAAAAAACATGAATTTCGCCCTCCACTCGACAGCGTTTATTGTTTTGTTTGAAACAATAAACATGAAGATAAACCGCAACAAAACTAAGTCAATGATCATCAGTAGAAACGAAGAAATACACACAATCAAAATAGAAGGAGAATCACTGGAACAAGTGAAAAAATTTAAATACCTAGGTACAGTACTGACATATAACGGGAAACTAGATGAAGAAATAAACGAAAGGACAGGAGCAACAGGTAGACTTTTCAACTCTTTGAAGAACAGTATTCTAACAAGCAAAGAAATACCGAAGGACACTAAGACACAAATATACAAAAAAATAGCTGTTCCCATCCTAACTTACGGCTCAGAGACTTGGACAACAACAGAAAGACAACGCAGCAGAATCAACAGCACAGAAATGAGATTTCTCAGGAAAATAGAACGAAAAACAATAATGGACAAAGTAAGAAACAAAGACATTAGAAGGACATTGAACATAAAACCCATAGAAAACGCAATAGAAGAGGGACAATTAAGATGGTGGGGACATATTCAAAGAATGGGAGAAGAAAGGACAACGAGAAAAGTTTATGAAGCAAGGACAACGAAAACAAAACAAAGAGGAAGACCAAGAAAAACATGGACAGAAGAAATAAAGAAATCACTAGACAAGAGAGGAGTTAAATGGGAGGAAGCAGGTCAACTAAGCAAAGTAAGAGAAAAGTGGAGAGAGGTATGGAAACAGATACCTGTTGAAGTAGCAGAATGAACAAGGAAAGCACCTAACACCCAGCCTAACACCTGAAAAGGTAGATAGGCTTTAGGATTAAGTAAGTAAGTAAGTAAAAATAATAATTTAAAGATATTGTTAATGATAAAAGTACAATCTACAATATGATCGATGCAAAATTTTAAAATTTTGCTTTAAAATCGAAATAATGTTAATTTGAATTTTGACAATTCTTGTTTGAACACAAATATTTTAAAACTAATTTAAAAAATTCTATCGGTTATTTCGCAGGTCCAAGCTTTGTTGACAACATATTAAAATTTTAAGTAAATTCACTTATAAAATAAATAAAGGCTGTACAGTAGCAGGCGAAAACCGTCTTTACAAAATTTGTTTTTTTTACAAATATGCGTGCCAAAATTATTTTTCCTAAATAAATTGTTTGTTCTTATTATTATGTTTAACAAAACAATAAACGCTATACCTATTTTTTTATTTTAAATGAAAGAGCTACTGTCGTATTTTTTTTTGAATTTTGCTACGAGGGATAAGGAGCAACAATTAATCAGTGGCAATAACTTTTCTTGTATATGTATATGGTACAGTAAAAAAAAATTATAAAGTTCCATTTGGAAAAACTTTTTGAAATTTGTTTACAATTCCGTGATCAGTAAGTCGAATATTATGCCATTAAAATATATGCACGAAGTTGTATAATCATCCAGTATAATGGTAGATTCGGACCTACTCAATTATAAGTGTAAGTGGCAAATTTAACCAACCAGCGCTCATCGTTCGCACTTATAATTGAAATTATAATTTTGTAGAAGCGCTGGTTGGTTAACTTAGCACTTATACTTATAATTGAGTAGGTCTGAATCTAGCTTAATTCATATGCATTCGGCCCGAATCATTCGGATGGTTCATTTTATTTCTGGTAGAAGGTAGAACGCACGTCATCATTCAATTTTCAAATAAATGCATGTATTAGACACCCGTGTTCGTTTTTGTAAGCGACGCAAACACAAGGTAAGACAGAGACAGGTTATATAGGATATAATACTTATCTTTTGTTAGTTCGATGGATACCTAATGACGCGTTCTATCAGAAATAAAATGAGCCATACCTAGGTAAGTGTAGTTAAATCATCTTAAATATTGTAATAACGTTTAAGTGGTAATATTTCCAACCAGCAACAAACTATCACCTATGATCTCTCAAATCTGCGTACGTTTTAATTGTCAGTAATTACGACCCTGCATGTTCGTTTTCCTCGTTTCTGGGGTAAAGATAAGCGACAGAATCAACGAGGTTTTAGTTGTCCGGTTTTATCAGCACTGAAGCAATGTATACTTTTATTAGCGTCAACGAGAAAAGAATTGGTGGAAATTCCTGCCCGACTTTATGGAGACATCAACTTTGGTTGTTACTTGAGGTGATAAGGTTTTTTATAGCGGGTTTAGGAAAATTTTGCGTAGATGTAGATACATTGTACATCTGCTAATAAGCCGATGAAAAGCTATAACTGAGAGATAAGTTAATGTCATCACGGTTTTTATTGTAAAACGGCAGCTATCCGCAAGTAGATTGAGACAGTAAATATGATAATGCAAATCTATTATTCTTGATGCCATCTTTTTATAGACAAACATGCAAAGAGGAATGCTAAATAAGTACTGGCACATTCGTCACAAGTATAAAACTTTTTATGTATTCATAACTTAAAAGTTACTATTTGATGCTAAGAAGTATAAACACGTTTTAGTATTATGGTAAAAATGTAACTCTTCATTTATTCTTTATTTTGAAGAGTGGCCTTAAGCTTAATCAATAAAATGTAAAATATATTACACTTTAGTACTATAATTTCCATGCCAAAATAAAATTATTCTGTACCTATAAGTACGGCAAACGGCATTAAAACAATATTTTGATGAGCATAAGCGGCGCGTCTACGATTTTTCGGAATTCCTAGAATACTCTCGATTTTACTTTTTTTTCTATTCCACATTCCACTCTTTTCCCTACTACAACGACTGCCTGAAACCAGCCCGAAACTCCTACTTTGCCGCATCCTAGTTATGCAATGTTATTTTGAAGTTGAGAAATACTGTAAACGTGTTTTCGTTGCGAGTAAACTGTCAGAGTATTATTGACTTCAGGATAATGTTTTTATAAACATTTAATAGAGACAAATGGATATACAGATGTGCCTTTTGAAAATTTTAAAAATTAATTTTATCATGAGATATAACCGTGTAAAGTTTGCATAAATTAGAAATTTTTTTGAATCTTTCGGAATTTTTATAATCATGTACCTACAATTTTTTAATCAAAATTTTAAAATAGCACATCTGTAAATCCATTCTTTCTCTATTAAATCCTTGTTGGAATGGAATTTTACCATGCTTGTACTTGTACTGGCCACAAAACACTCGCTACGTTAGTACATTTTATGCTGGATTTTAGGAGGTAGACGGCCCTCTTAATTCGAAATAGTTCAGTGGTAGAACGACGTTAAAATTTGACTCGGTGGTCGGCTGAGAACTGATACTGACAGCCAAACTACCAGCCAAAAATCATTATGCTAATTCGTTTCTTACCGATTATAACACAAATTGTTAAAAATACATTATTCATCAAGTTATTGAAGAAAATCTTCACTATTAACATTAAAATTATGATTCCTAATATGAAATTTAATGTTTTAAAGATGGTGAAACAAATTTATCCACCGGAAATTCATATTCGAAAATGTTGAGTCGTCACATATCTCCCTTAGAGAATATAAGGCAGGAGGCAAAAAGGCTCGTAGCTGGTAGTTTTTGGGGCAATATTTCACAAGTATTTGTGCAAGTACATAAATATCCCCAGAGGACAGGTCACTAGGGGTGGCCTACGAAGCTATGGCAGCAGCACGAACGCAAAGAGTTATCGATTACGGAGCTATTAATTTTTCGGATGAGCGAACTATCAGACTATTCGAGATGAAATGGGAATTAATGAGGCTTCAGTGAAATTCAATCGTAGTCTTTCTTAAATACTTATTTCTGAATACTTATACAACGGTCATTAAATAAGTGAACTAAATTTAAAATTAAATTACATAAAATCACGACATTGGACAAAATTTTAATGAAATTTAATTGAAGAAGAAACATCCAATTTTTTGTTTTTTAAATTACTTTTACCTACGACTAGGACTGTTAATTAAAATATTTATTCCTTACTACTGGTATTCGCACACAATAATTTATTTGCCACACGGTATGTAAAGTTGGGCAAGTATCGAAATCGAAATACTTAAGTATAAGTACCAGCAGCAGCACTATCTATGGTCAGTACTTGTTACCAAGTACATTTTCAAGTAATGCTTCACAGTACTTAAGTAAAGTATAAGTTTTTCTTGTCAAAAGGTAAATAAGTATTTTGCAAGTAGGTACAAGTGTTTTTAAAATTAATATAATAAATTGCATGGTTTGTAACCTTATTACCTCTTTTATCAAGGAAGATTAATTCACACTAAAAATGCCGTATTCTGTCGCTGTGTTCGCAGGTTACTTTATTGAAAAAACTGAAGTACTTTTACATTATTTCTGTATTATTGAAGAACTTAGAAGTATTTAAAAATTACTTACTTCAATATTATTTGCGATTATGAAATGAAAATAAGTCATGTACAAGTTTATATTTTAGTACTTAAAATTAAAAGTAGTAAGTACCAAAATAATATGTATACTTAAGTACAAGTATTTAAGTACTAGTTGTCATTCAAAATTGATACTTAAGTACCTAAATACTTAAGTAATGTCCAGCTCTGGCGGTATGACATGACACAAAGCACGGTTCGCAATGGAAAATTATATAGCAAATCTGTTGCATTTACACAGTGAAATTTCGATGAAATGGCGAAAGATGCCAACATTCTTTCTGATGCAACTGGTTAAAAAAAAATAAAACAATGCCGAATAAGGAAATAAATATTTCGCATCTGGCAACATGCTTCATGTCCTAGCGGTGTCACACAGGCATTAATAAATATTTTAGAAGGATGGGTTGCAGTCAAAAAGATATATTTTTATACCACTCTACCGGTTACGACCCCACATGAGCCCTCCTCAGGAGTTGGTATTACTTATGTACCATGTGGGGCCGAAACCGGTAGAGTGGTACCTATAAAAAATATATCTTTTTGACTGCAACCCATTTACTGCAATCCTTTTAATAAAACTTCCAATCAAGTAAATTCCAACTTCAAATATTTTAGAGATGACTCTTATCAAATTTATTTTAATGGTAACAATTCAACAGGATTAACTTCCAATTATATTATATGTTGGACGATATTAGTACAGCGGAATCCAACCACTCGGGCCTAGTGGTTATCGATTACTGGGATCGAACTGGGAACCGCTAGGATGCTAGGCGCACATTGTAGGTATATAGGTAAGTTATTTATATACATGATATCCATGCATTATTATAGTTAAAACAACTATAGTAGAAAAAGTAAGTAACTAAGTAGAAAAAGTAATTGCTCACAAAAGTAAAATGTTAATTTAATGCCCCTGTTTCAATTATATATTTTTTCAAACACATGCGTTTCCTGTATTTCTTTTCTCATTTCTTCCTCTTGCTCCAATGCACTCAAGCTTCCCCTACCTCTGGTTCCATCAGCACATCGACTCCGGTCTCTACTCCGGTAACAAACGGATCGACCGGAACGACTTGTTCGTGACGAGAAAGCAATTAGCTTCGTAATTAAAACTTACTTTTTCTTGATACTATTTATCACCTACATGAAAAGTTACAACGTAATTGTGCCGAGAGCAAAGCGCACACGAACGAGTTGGAATTTTCTTCTTTGTATGTCATTTAGGGCCGGAATTTTAATATATTTACAATTTATTATTACTTATTAAATAATTTTTTAAATCAAAATGATCCATCATAAATGTAATTATTACTATACTACACTGATGAGACCTAATGAGGTCTGTAGTTCTCGTCACCCTATTGTGTACCAGTTCGAATATGAACTCATACATGAAATTTTTCTTTCTAGGTAACTACTGCTTCGCATTTTCGTTATTAACAATTATTTGGCTAATTTTCGAAGTGTTAGCTTCTTTGACATTTTTTCAGGTAGATGGTGTTGAATGTACTTTGTGTATAATTTGCTATTCTTTACCTGTACCTATCTTTTAACTAATATCTTCGGGCGATTTTTTTATTCATAAGTAATAATAGAAATAAAAAATAATTGTAAAATACAGACATAATATTTAAAGTTATTATTTTAAAATCAAATATATTGTAAACTGTAGAATAATTTCTGAAAATAAACATGCTGTTCCACACGAAAGAAAATAACGGAGCGCAGACGCCATTTTCTGAACACCGTGATTCAATGGACGTGGGAAAAATATTAAAAACCGTGACCCACCGGGCGTGAAAAAATTTTAAATCATGAGCGGACATGAACATGAAAATTTATAAAAATAACGTTCGTGAATGGTCATGCAAAATATTTTCAATTTCGTGAATGGACATGAGCGTGAATCAAAATTCACTCACGCGCCCGTATCTAAAGTAAATCGCTATTTCATGAAATTGTTGCTTTCGGTTACTACAAGAATAAAACCGCTTTCATTATGATAGTGTTACTTTGATAATCATCTCTCAAAGCTGAAAGTGACCAGAGGGTTTAATATCAGCGAGTAAATGCGAGTCTGTTGACCCCAAGGTCATTTGTGTGCATCTGCGGTTGTCGGTTTACCCTGCACTCGCCATTACAGTTCACTGGCTACAGTCCTTGTCCTTGCTGCCATTTCCACCACAATTACAAGCAACGTTGTGTCTTCTGCTGTCCCTTCATCTTCAGCACCACTGCCCACCTCGTAATCTACTAGGGACACTTTAATATTGTTTGTGTCTACGACAGACAATAACTTGATAAGACAAAGACGCTTCACTAACTATGTTAGCCGGATAGGGGAAAAGAGTCAATTCATAATTGGATCTTAGAAAAAATCGGAAGCTCAAGACCACCCGCCTAATTCTGCTCTTTCTACCAATCTAATAAATAATGACTTACCTAGTAAATTAAATAGGTACTTTCAAGTAAACCAAGTATGTAAAAAGTATCAACTATTGCTATCATAATTAATAATAATTAATGGACTACAGGATACTTGAATTCAAAGAACTAGAATATTAATTTTACTATTATTCTTAATACCAGATAGCAGATACAGACTAATGTACTACCTATTCAAAATTATCGTTAGATAATTAAATTTTCTTTCACTTTTAATTATAGCAAAAATTGTCATCTATCGAGTACCTAATCTAATGAAAATCATATCCAGGTTTAAGTAAGTAATAGGTACTACTTCCGGTTGGCGAATTTCTACCAAAATCAACTGGAAACTTAAGAATATCATTAAAATCTTAAGGTTCCTCTATACCATACCCAGAAAACAGTCAAAAGCATTGATTTCGCACAGTGTTCTACAGCAAGCTTTCATTGTTTTCTTACACATAATTTTAAAAAATCTGATATGGCCAGCACAAGACTTCTTGTACTCTACCTACTCTTTTTACTATACTATGTACTCAAACTCACAAGTAGGTATATTTTAATCATTTTATGTAAACTGCAGAAGAAGATATAAACGATGTGTCACTATGACTGTCATAATCAATGAAATTTTACGTAGTAGCAAATGTTTCATACAAAAAATTATAAACAATAATTTAATTTCGAAATAGTACCAAGTACAGAAAAAAATACTGATTGTAGATAACAAAAATATAATCTTTCATTTAAAATAAAAAATATTGTGATAAATTTATTATTTATCGAAATATTTAATCAAAGATCAAAGTACTACTTCAGGTTTGTGTATTGGTACCAAAATTTTTTTGTATTAAAACTAGAGATGGGCGCGGGAGTGATTTTTGATACACGCTCTCGCCCATTCACGAAATTGAATATATTTTTCACGATCATCGACCATTCACGAACATTATTTTTTTAAATTTTCACGTTCACGCACATTCACGATTTTAATTTTTTTTCACGCCCATCGGGTCATGGTTTTTATTTTGTTTTTTTCACGCCCGTTGGATCACGGTTATCAATATTTTTCCCACGCCCATGGAGTCACGATTTTCAATATTTCATTTTCAGAAAATGACGCCTGCTCTTAATTTCTTTGGTGTGAAACACAGTATTTATTTTCAGAAATTATTATACAGTTTACAACATTATTGGATTTTATAACTTTAAATTTTATTTCTGTATTTTACGAATATTTTTTATTTTATATTGTTACTTATGAATAAAACAAAACTGATCTTTAATGATTATTGACTTGAAATTAACATTTTTAATTTCCGTGAGTAATTTTTTTTTTGCTCACGCCCATTCACTCCCAGCACAAAAAACAACTTTCACGTTTACGTACACTCACTTCCCAAATTAAAAAAATTTCACGTTCACGATGGGTCACGCCGTGACCCACCGTGACCCATTAAATTTCATGCCTAGCGCCCATCTTTAATTAAAACGTTGAATATAAAATTCGGTTGTTAAATGTTTGATATTTTTTGAGTTATCGTCAACGAAAAAATTGTAACATACGGACACACGCACAGACATCATTTAGAAAACGTTATATTCGCATTTATAGGGTTTTACTTATACTCGAAAATTTTGACCCGTCACAATACTTACCTTTATAGAATATTTGTTTGTTTTGTGTAATGAAATGCAAATGTAAAATTGTATTTAAACTTCAAATATTGCTCAAAAACGTGCCTCATCTTTCACATGTTTCCAACGAAGATTAGTTGCTTTGTTACATTGTCACACAATGATAAAAACTCGCTTTATTTTTTCTCCCCAATAATTTCAATGCAAATACTGGCACCGGTAACACTGTAGCAGTGTACCGGTACCGGTACCAAACCGGAACAAACACCTAGTGAATAAAACATTTCATTCCGGCGTTTATTCCGCTACTTAAACGAACAGCATCATCCGGAGCTATGTAGCGGTTCACGATTCAACCCCAGCATACTTGGAGCTCTGCATACCTACCTACCTTCAGAGGTATAACGTTGTGAACTTTTCGTCGTAATAAAATATTTCTTGAGTATAAATGTCATAGTTCGGCTTATTAATAACATAGTATAAAACATGTTGTTGTGAATATTTTAAAATTATCTACTGTATTATTTTAATGCCTACTTAAAAATTAAAATAAATATTTATAGTCAGTATAAAAAATAATTTGAAAGTAAACTATAAGCAATTTGTAACACGATATATCTTCAAACTGCTATTCCATCACGATATAACTTTCCCTGTTGTGATCGGTGAACCACACCTTCATATAAACTGGTTTAAATTATAAGTAGGTCTCCAAATTTAAATACATTATAGACACTTTACTTGTCGTATCAGGGGGCGTAGCTCAGATGGTAGAGCGCTCGCTTAGCATGCGAGAGGTACCGGGATCGATACCCGGCGCCTCCAAATTACATTTTAAATCTGCTATTAATAAGATTTATATTAAGGTCTAATTAAGGAACCTTAAACAAATTTGTTGTTATGTGGAATAAATAGATAAATATAGCTCAGATGGTAGAGCGCTCGCTTAGCATGCGAGAGGTACCGGGATCGATACCCGGCGCCTCCAGAGTAACTAATTTTATCCGCTGTTAATAATTGGAATCAATCTAGGCATTTTTAAGGATCCGCGAAGCGAGTCTTAAAGTAGATAACAGGGGGCGTAGCTCAGATCGATACCCGGCGCCTCCAAGTAACTTATTTTGTCCGCTAATATTTGGAATCAATCTAGGCAATTTTAAGGATCCGCGAAGCGAGTCTTAAAGTAGATAACAGGGGGCGTAGCTCAGATGGTAGAGCCGAGGGTAGAGCGCTCGCTTAGCATGCGAGAGGTACCGGGATCGATACCCGGCGCCTCCAAGTAACTCATTTTGTCCGCTGTTATTTGATATCGAATATAGGCAATTTTAAGGATCCGTGAAGCGAGTCCCTAAGTAGATAACAGGGGGCGTAGCTCAGATGGTAGAGCGCTCGCTTAGCATGCGAGAGGTACCGGGATCGATACCCGGCGCCTCCAAGTAACTCATTTTGTCCGTTGTTATTTGAAATCAAATATAGGCAATTTTAAGGATCCGTGAAGCGAGTCCCTAAGTAGATAACAGGGGGCGTAGCTCAGATGGTAGAGCGCTCGCTTAGCATGCGAGAGGTACCGGGATCGATACCCGGCGCCTCCAAGTAACTCATTTTGTCCGTTGTTATTTGAAATCAAATATAGGCAATTTTAAGGATCCGTGAAGCGAGTCCCTAAGTAGATAACAGGGGGCGTAGCTCAGATGGTAGAGCGCTCGCTTAGCATGCGAGAGGTACCGGGATCGATACCCGGCGCCTCCAAGTAACTCATTTTGTCCGTTGTTATTTGAAATCAAATATAGGCAATTTTAAGGATCCGTGAAGCGAGTCCCTAAGTAGATAACAGGGGGCGTAGCTCAGATGGTAGAGCGCTCGCTTAGCATGCGAGAGGTACCGGGATCGATACCCGGCGCCTCCAAGTAACTCATTTTGTCCGTTGTTATTTGAAATCAAATAGGTAATTTTAAGGATCCGTGAAGCGAGTCCCTAAGTAGATAACAGGGGGCGTAGCTCAGATCGGCTCAGATGGTAGAGCGCTCGCTTAGCATGCGAGAGGTACCGGAATCGATACCCGGCGCCTCCAAGTAACTCATTTTGTCCGTTGTTATTTGAAATCAAATAGGTAATTTTAAGGATCCGTGAAGCGAGTCCCTAAGTAGATAACAGGGAGCGTAGCTCAGATGGAAGAACGCTCGCTTAGCATGCGTGAGGTACCGGGATCGATACCCGGCGCCTATAAGTAACTCATTTTGTCCGTTGTTATTTGAAATCAAATATAGGCAATTTTAAGGATCCGTGAAGCGAGTCCCTAAGTAGATAACAGGGGGCGTAGCTCAGATGGTAGAGCGCTCGCTTAGCATGCGAGAGGTACCGGGATCGATACCCGGCGCCTCCAAGTAACTCATTTTGTCCGTTGTTATTTGAAATCAAATATAGGCAATTTTAAGGATCCGTGAAGCGAGTCCCTAAGTAGATAACAGGGGGCGTAGCTCAGATGGTAGAGCGCTCGCTTAGCATGCGAGAGGTACCGGGATCGATACCCGGCGCCTCCAAGTAACTCATTTTGTCCGTTGTTATTTGAAATCAAATATAGGCAATTTTAAGGATCCGTGAAGCGAGTCCCTAAGTAGATAACAGGGGGCGTAGCTCAGATGGTAGAGCGCTCGCTTAGCATGCGAGAGGTACCGGGATCGATACCCGGCGCCTCCAAGTAACTCATTTTGTCCGCTGTAATTTAAAATCAAATCTAGGCAATTTTAAGGATCCGTGAATCGTGTTCCAAAGTAGATAACAAGAGGGCATAGCTTAGATGCCACTTAGATGGTAGAGCGCGGTAGAGCGCTCGCTTAGCATGCGAAAGGTAATGGGATCGATACCCGGTGCCTCCAATTATACCTTTTTATTAAGACTAAAGTTTAGGCAATTTTAGGCATTAAGGAGGGAGCGTAGCTCTGATATTGAGCGCTCGCTTAGCATGCGAAAGGTACCAGGATCCATATGTTAATTACTTTCAAGGATTTTTATGATGATAAACCATTAATCAAGTACCTAGTCAAAATATTTTTTGCTGTTTGTAAAAAATAGTAAAATGACTTCAATTTAAGGTAATGTTCACGGTCATTTCCGTCTACCTTTCCGTTACCACATAAACTTAATGTCTCAGATAATGACCCCAACATCCCAGGGTTGATGTTATCTTGGCCACGTATGAGGCAACCACCATTTGAATAAGTGTTACCACTGCACAACTATCTAGCTCGCGCCTCGCTTGTATGCATCTAGCCAACATACACCTGACACAAATGCGGCGGCTGTGGTACCACTGGTAGCCGCAGACACCTTGTGGCGAGTATAACTTACCCCATATTCCATGTTTGTGTTGTGTAAGTGTAGTTATCTTTGAATATGCTCATTTGAACCGAGTAATTATCGTGGAAGCGGCTCTTTGAAATATGTAATAAGATGCTTTGTAGGCGAGTCAAAGTTATAGAGGCTAAGGCCTTTGTGTTATATTGATTATTATCCACATGTCAATTGCACTGAGGAATTTATTATTGTAACATTGGCATTAACAATTATGGAAAATTCCTTGCCAACGAGAATTCGTTTTATGATTTTGCGCTTATAAATTTTTTTGCCAAAAAATATTATAAAATGAAGTGTGTTTTAGTTAAATAAAGAATTTCATTCTAGAAAAAAAAATATTCATAAGCAATAATATAATTAGAGCCATAGTTGTTTTGTAGTGAGGGACAAACGAGTGTCAAAATTGACAGTCAGCAAAGTGTCACTTTTGCTGCCTAGGCAGCAAAAATAGTAAAAAAAGCCTAGGCAGCAAATGTAATTGTTACTATGGTAAATCAACAAATTTGACATTTATAAAATTCATCAACATACCTAACCTATTTTGTTTTTTCATAGCAACTGTCAACATATACACATAGCAACATAATTTGATTGCGATACCTATCAATATATTTAAAATAATCACTAAATTAATATTAATTAATAACAATCGCCGAAACAATAATGTGTTTAATATGGCAAAAAAAGAGATTTGCTGCCTAAGCTAGATTCATTTTGACCCGAGTTGTCGTTTCTTGTTTCTACGCAGGAATCAAAATTTTCAACATCAACAAAACGTAACCATGGATGGATACCTATACCTAGTATCTACTGAGGTTTTATCAAATTTTATCGCTAAAAACAAAAAATTCCAATTGGTCAAAAATTACGTATAATATCACTTATAATTTCACATGTGCATTAATTCTTTCCAGATTTTGCGTTGTTATTTGTGTCATGTGATTTTCTTCACAAATACCAATAGAAACTTTCATTTTATTGATATCTAATTTATATTTTAAACGTTGTTTACCTTAACTCACATTATATTGCCTTGAAAAAATTTAATTTAATTTTGGTGTTCTGAACTAACCTACATGTATTTGGATAAACAAATGTATTATTGATATTTTGAAAAATTTTGTTTCTTCCTCACTTAAGTTTACGAATCCTCTTTAATAAACAAATCTGTTATACCATATAATTGAAAAATAATAAGCAATCATTTTGCAAATATACGTAAAAACAATGTAGGTACGATGTGCAGAAAAGGAAACAAAATTAAAGCAAACGATGCGGCGGAGAACAGAACAACGCAGAAATAACAAACCAAACACAACCCCATCTAGGTCCAAAAAGTTAAGGCTAAAGAGCGCCCTATCTAAAGAAAGGGTAGGGTTGGAATGGGATTATTCCTATCCGAATTCGCTCCTTTTGCATCTCTATACAAACAAATCAAGATTTGATTTGTAATATTTTTAGAAGGAATTTCAAGAAAGTACCAATATTTATAAGTCGGTACACTGATTTCTGGTTACTAAACTATAAATAAAAAGAAAGAAATAGTTTCCACGTATAATTATAATGTAGTAAAATAATAACAAAATAAAATAAAATACATTTAAATGAATTTGATATAAACTAATTTTATAAAATTTCGTTTTGAATAAAGCATCATGAAAGAATTATCATTTTGTTTGAAGTACGCACGAAAAGTGCCTTTAATTTAAAAAACATTTAATTTTATCAAAGATAAATCTATAATTGATATTTAAGAATTAATTAGGTAATAGAGTCAATTGTAAGTATATTATTTAACGAACAAATAATGTAGGTTATAATTCACCAGGATGACAGTTTATGCACGAGCTGAAGGCGACAAGGCGAGTAGTTATATTATAATAATAATAATAAAACTCTAGTTATTAATTAATTAAAACGTAATATTTAGCTACTCGACCAGTGGCACAAAACTGTTTTCTTGGCAAATTACAAAAATTAGTTTTCGAATTTAAAATAAAATCATTTTGATCTGTGATCAGTACGTTTAATGTTAAGTACTATATGCCATACTAATATGTACCTCAAGTTATGGTACACCTTGTATTTATTGGTCAAGAAGAAAGCAATGTAGAAAAATTTTCAATTAAAATTTTTTTTGGTAATAATTATAATATGAATTTATTTTCTCATTTTCATGATTTCAGTAAAGGCCGGTGGTCAAACCAGCACGTAACTTTCTGCGGTCATTCAGCCTTTTCTGCGGGTTTCGATTAGGCCCGGGCTTGTGGTAATATCAGAGGGCGTGGTGGAAAGAGTTAGAAAACACAGAAGTCAGAGTCGACCGCCGAGAATCAGGCACACACGTCCGGCAAACTTTAATTAACTAACATACGCACCCTGTAATAATGCTCAATATACGTCAGTGGGGGCGTGACTGCACTCTCAACAAGGATACCAACCTCATGAACATTACCAACCCGCAAAAATGAAAACGTAAACAACGGAGAAATGAAATACTCACATTACTTTGTTTTATTTGTTTGCTTTATTTACACCTACATATATCTACTTATATTACATTGTTGTTATTGTTTTATTTTGGTTTGTTGAATTAAACTTTTGGAACTAATGTTTTTTAATAATATTTTCAGAGCCTTTGTAGTATGTTTATGATTTCGGAGGTTATTATTGCCAAAATTATCTTTAATATTACAATTTGGTGTTGTTTTTAGGTCCATGTTAACAAAATTTTGTATAATTTGAATGTTTCCATCATTTCAAATGATAAAGAAATGAAAATAAAACTGAAATCTAAGCACAATTTCACATATTTTTTTTCAGAGATAAGCTAAGCTGCACATATATCTCGTTTCATATGCAATAATTTTAAATTATAATTAAAAGGAGAAATTCTAAGGTAGGTACCTACGATCGAAAATAAGATTGTTACAGTAAACGCATTATGTACAGTAATGTTCAGAAATAATGCCCAGACTCCCTACTCCAGTGCTGACGATTTATGAAAAATTCGAAATACGTCTGCAGTCGTTGATGAACAGAGGCAGAAGATACAAAGCAAAAGATAGCTATATTCCCAATTTTCTCGGAAAAACAACATTAGCTACGGTAAACAGAGGCTTCAGATTTTGAAATATTTTGTAAATTAGGATTCACTACTTTCGATGATACCTCGGATAGATACTTTCTTATTGAATCACTTGTATTGTCAAAATTCTGCATTAAAATTAGAACTCATTAATTCATATCTATTTATTTTTAAAACATATTGTAGTGAAGTAACTCAAATAAAATTAGTAGATCATGCAATTATGCGTTAAGAATTATCATAAAAAAATAATTAAACGATGCTTTTTATATTTACATATATCTATTTCTAAACTTTGTAACATAAAGACAATAATAGGTAAATTAATAATAAGACATATTTCAGAATAATGTAATTTAATTACATTATAACGATACATTTTTATAGATCTTATATTCAAATAAATAAATTTCTTACGTTGTAGGTTACAGTTTAACTCTCTGGTTCAAAATTCATTTCGAATAAAAATGGTTAACTATTCGTTATTAAAATTTAAAAGTGGAAAATTATGGAGTAAAAAATAAGATTCTCTGCATTCGATGTAAGTTTATCTTTTTTTTGGCGCCATAAGGGTGCAGAATATTCGCTAAATATTCGGTTATTCGACAGAAAATCATACATTATATTCGTTATTCGGCACATTTACTATTCGTTATATCTCTAATAATAATTAAAAATAAATAAAAATAATCTAAATAATATATTTTGGAATCCTGCATAAAGCGGGAGGAAAAGTATTTTTTTCTCTAGAGAGAGGAAAAGATAAAGTGGATTTCCGCAAAGGGCGAGAGAAAAAGTACTTTTCCTCCCTAAGGATAAAAAATAAAGTGGATACCCGCATGAAGCGGGAGGAAAACTACTTTTACTGCCCAGGGAGGAATATTACTGACCGGTCAGAAATACCTCACTTTCGTCCCTAATAATAGGGACGAAAGGTGGCGTTTTCGGTGCAGGTATTGAAAAAATAATTTATTGAATTAGATTTGTTAATTAAATCAGATTAAAACTGAAACAAAAATCTAAACATTTTTATTTCTTACATTGTATATAGGTTACAGTTTAACTCTCTGGTTCAAAATTCATTTGGATTTCATACACTTGACGAAATTCTAAATCAAGGTATTTTCTTGCCTCTCAGGTAAAGAGGATACTTCTAAATTTGGTTCTATTTTCTTGGAATAGAAGCAATATACCTTTCCTTTGCTACTTATCTCTCATCACCCTCACTCAATCGAACGTATATCGAATTTTTCATAAATCGTCAGCACTAGAGTCTGAGCATTATTTCTGAACATTACTACATAGGTAATATTTTAGAACCTGTATTAAAAATAATCTATAAGTATACAGGGTGTTTCTATACCTCTGCACGAAACTTTAATAGGTTTAAAAACCCATTTACTGTTAATTCAAATAATTAATAAAATAAGATCATAAATACTCTCTACAAATAGTCCCTTCTATAATAATAAATAAATATAAGTTAAAAGGACTTTCTAACTAGAGGCACACAAATTTTCACTACCTACTTTAATTTTTTCGAATTAAAAACAAAATTATGCTTCTATAATCACAATCAATATCTAATTATATAACTTATTAAAGTTTCGTACAGATATACAAAAACATCCTGTATTTTAAAATTGTAAAATAACGGATACAGCGGCAATGTGTTATTGGGCTAGAGTTAGTTATTTAACTTTCAACGAGTCGGCGTGACTTCTGTTCAGCATCCTGTATTTTGTTTTTACTTATTTCCTACAACTTATAACAATATAATTTCACAATTATTAAATTAAGCATAGAAAAATTAATTTAAAAAATATAAAAGTAGGTACAATTTTTAATATTTACTTAAAGCACAGACCATTTTTAAGATATATAAGGCTACTTTTAATGTCTATGCCACTGAGAATTTGCCTTATTGCCCTTATGGTTTGTATAGTTTCATTTCCATGAGTAATTCTTTTAATAATTTTCCTGAAATTATCCAATAATTGGGTTTTGATATTTTAATAATGAAATATGAGTTATAAACACAACAATTGGATTCTTTGAATGTGGCTCTAATTAATTTCCGACAAAATTACAGTAGTAAATTGTTTTACTATTACATATGATTTTATAGAGCAATAATAATTTGATTTGGTAATAATTCAGTTAGATTGAAATCAAAGCTATAAACTAGAAATGGAAAATCGATAGCCATTAACTAAAACTAGCAGTACTGAATTTAATTACAGTAATAAATACATGATTAAGTACTTCATATTAAGATTTAATTAAATCTTATAATATAAACAATATAACATTAACAGTGCCGTTGCCGTACATTTTATTTTGAGGCACTATTTGAAGTGTCAACAATTAAAAAATGAAATCAACTTGAAAAATGTTATGTATGAAGTTACATCAGCTGCGGTGTCCGAGTGGTTAAGGAGATGGACTTGAAATCCATTGGGCTTTGCCCGCGCAGGTTCGAATCCTGTCCGCAGCGAGCGATTTATTTAAAATTTTACTATACTAATAAACCATAATAATTGAATATAACTATACTTTTGTTTGTAAAATAATCAAAATGCGAACACAAAATATATACATTTTTACAAGAATTAATTTTAATGAAATCTTGAATTGATGAATTAACTTAAAATTTAAACCGTTATTCCTACTAAATTTAGGCCATTATCCTTTTATTCGTTCTTAACAAAATTCAATTTTCAATTGATATGTGTATATAACTATTATGATATGGGCAACAACATAATGAATGTTCGAATTTAGTATCTGTTGTTATTTATCATATTATTACCATATCTTTTTGAAGAATGCAAGAGTTTGGTTCGAGTTTCATACTTTATTTCCAAACTATTCATATTCAATCGGAATACATCGATGTTTTCCGAGCCAAAACATTTAAAGGTTGTCAAACTGACTGCACACTAAACTGAGCATGCGTAGACAAATCTAGTACAAATCTCGAATAGAAAAATAGAGCCAGGCGTAAATTTCTATACTAGAAAAATGTATGGAAATCAAACGGAACTCTCAGATATAAATTATACTAGAAACATGTTCTTAAGGTTTTCAAAATCTCCGTATCATATTGTAGGTAATAATCGTGAATAAAAACATTTTTAATGAAGTAACAATTTTCAATTATAAATAATAGGCAATTGGCCACTGCATTGCTATGCACTTCAATAGTGTCGAAATAAATTCAAGCTGAAAATTAAACTCCGAAAAAGGAATCAAAATTTTATGTGAAAAACATATGTGGCCATAAATAAAATATCCTCGTGCGAGGAGACATACATTTCCTAGTTCCCAGTGCAGAGCTAAAATATATTGAAAAAGATATCGTGTTGGAACGTAACATAAAATCAAATATACGAGAGTGGTCACCTGCGAACTGTTTCACGTCTATTTTATTTAGATATTTTCGCGGCACGAAGCGAAATAAATATATCATGGCCCGGTAAACACTCCAGTCGAGAAAAGTGCAAAGGTCAGGTTGTAAATATTTGAATATTTAGCTGCTGCGCTTTGCACAAGCTGTGTTTAAAAGGAAGTCACTTTAAATTTAATGCGTTTTATGAGTTTTCTTTTTACAAAACAGATTTATCTTTTAAAACTTTCAAACGTTACCAAGTACCTACCTAAGTACATGTTAATTAAAAATTTTCATTACGAACGTAACGATGTTGCTCATTACTTATTTTAATCAATGTTTCTCAAACTACTCCGAGAGATGAAGTCACTTAGCTTTTTAGCACGAATAAGCATTAAATCATTTGTAATAATTTCACTAGGTACTTTATTTATTTACTTTTATTCCTAACTGATGAAATAACAAAAATAACTCACAAGATAATTCGCTGTAGTAAGTATATTATTTTATTTCACGACATTACATTCATTACACGTTTATTTTCAGTTAAGTAATGATATCAATTACGTATTAGTCAGTTGCTTGTTGTAAAAATAAATTACTGAATTTGCTGTTTGAATAATATTAAACGTTTTAAATAATAATAGAATAGTCTCATCTCGAGTGTATAACTAATTCATGGAATTTAAAAAAAAGTATTCCTGACTGCTCTCGCATTGACATTTTTTTAATAATATGAATAACTTATTTTAAGCACTCGTTCATAAAAATATTGTCTTGAATTTGTATTTTTCGAACCTATAGATGGAGAATAATTTTTATTTAAATTATATGTGTGTAATAATTATTGTGTATGTATATTTATAAATTAAAACATATGTATAATTATTATTATTTATGGAGCGTCACACTATCATTAAATTAATGACCGATTGAGCACTAATTAATTGTTAATTACTTGATTGTAAAATCAACAGATTTTTTATTTGATTTATTGGACTGATTTGCCGGCACCATCAAACCACAAACCAAAATTAAACAATCAATAATTGGCTAATTAATTAAATACAATTTATTTTTTAAATTGTACCTAATGTAAAAATACTACATGTCAATGTGACAGTTTATTTAGCCAACATTATTATGGAAACTATTTTTCATTTGCAAATTTGACAGCATAGATGTATTTTTAATGACAAATATTTAAATACTTCTGTTCAGCAGCACTATTAAAGGATATACTCGTATATACCGGGTGGTCGTTTTAACTTAAAAATATGCATACTACGAAAAAAAAGTTTAAAATAAAAAGTAATATTATCAAGGGGAACATCCAGCAGTGCTGAAATTAGCAATTGGTTGCGATCGTCCGTGGCAAAGAGGCACTATTTGGTATTTTTCGCTTTATTTAAAAACGGTATGTCGTAGAAAGTTGAAATTTTGTATTTGAGACTCATGTTGTATCTGGTTGATCCCCTCATATTTTTGGTTGCGATCGTCCGTGCCAAAAGGGCACTTTACTCTATGTATTTTCCGTATAAATCAAATTCTGTTATTATATTATTATTCTACATTTTAGTTATTAAGAAAAGTATGAACAGTTTAATAGGCGTACAAGAAAATCATGTGATGTCCACATCAGGTTTTTTTAATGACTTTTAGAAATTATTTAACAAATTACGAAAAAGTGGTTTGTACATTTTATTCTATAGCCGTGTAAGCACAACATAAAGTCACAAAATGATTTATTGTAACATATTTTATTGCTTTTTAAGTTTTGTAGCAAGAGATGCGCTTGAAAAACAATTTCTTGAAGTCTTCTTTCTAATTAGCAATATAAAAACCAATATAACATTAAACAAAATGGAAGCATTAAGCCCTCCTATCCGGGATTTAGGAAATAAACACAATCCATCAAAATCTAACCTCAAATTGTTCCTGAACAAATAAAAAATCTATAGTCCCGGATATCCCGCGATCGACGTAGCAAGTTCCATGATGCTCGGCCACGAACAGAACCAAGAGCAGGAATATGTTGGACAATAAAAAGCAAATAAAACGCTGAATACAAGCGCCCTCCGGCTACAAATATAGCAAAGAGGCAGAGAAACGTCCTCAGAGGGAAACATTTAACATTTAACAGTTTTTTAAAACGAACGTTACGGAGGAGTAAATTCAAACGTTTTGATAATATCACAATAATAAGAGATAAACACGGAATATCGCGAGTAATAACAAAAGTAAATTTTTGTTTAGTTGAAAAAATAAAGGTTTGTACAAAAATTCAGCTTATTCCGTTTCATAACGAGGTGAAACCCTAAGTTGACTGGACTATTACATATTTTATTATTGTCATAATTTTCTGATGATGTTTTGTTTCAATTACTACTACACTACACTTCAAACTGAATAAGTGAAATCGATTAGAGAATCGTTAGACATAGTTATTTTTAGTATAGTTTGTGAGATGAAAGAAGTGTGGTCATGGTCATCTGTATCATGAAAAAATAATCAAACGGCGTATACAGGCTGTTCCACAACTTAGAACAAAAAATTAAATTGTATATACTGTATGTACAACGTGCTGATATAAAAGAAAAAGATTTTTTTTAAATCGCAAAGTTAAGGGTAGTTTACTTGACGTGTGTACATTTTAAGTATCACTGTTTTAATGGTATGTTTGATAATTTGACGTTTATTAGTATTAGATATTATGTAAACAATTACTTTAGGTATATTGTAGAAGATTTGAAAAAAAATATTAAAAATAACTAGGTACCGATCCGTGGCAAAAAAAGTTTGCTTGAAGAACGATGCAATTTATTTTTGCAAATTATTTGTTTCATGATCAGCACGTCGTACAGTATATACTCTTCAATTTTTTGTCCTAAGTTTGTACACTCTGTATACTTATCTTTGTCGTACTTGCATTGTCTAATGGTATGGATTAAGCGCGTTTGTCTTTCAAAAATTCATATTGTTTCTAGTAAGTTACGACATGCATAACGAAGCGTTGCTCGTTCCACTCAACACTGTTATTGTAACGTAAGTTTAGTTATTATTACTGAATATTATAATATAGGTGGAGCTTAAATCTTATTCGTTCTGTTTCACGATGACCTTTTTCAATCTTCTTTTATCTCACAAACTATACCTAGATAATTTAAAATATGTATTAGAACAAGAAAAATCACTTACTTTTTTATCCTAAAGCTGGATTTATTGTCAGAAAGGTTGATCACGGCATCTGAAACAAAAATTTATGTATTAAAACTATACCAGATACCAGGATGTCACGCTCAATGGTACTACAGGGTGTTTCTATATCTCTGCACGAAACTTTAATAGGTTATATAATTTGATATAATACTGATTACAGAAAAGGAAGATTTTTTTAAAAATTTGCAAAAATATGGGTAGTAAAATTTGTTGTGCCACTGGTTTGCAAGTCAATTTATTTATTATTAAATAAAAAGTGACTACCTACTTGTAAATAGTCTGATACTACATATTTATAATTTTATTTTATAAATAATATAATAAATATACAGTTAAATGGAGGTTCAAATCAATGGAACTAATATTTTCACTAGGTAATCTTTCCTTTCCGTAATCAGTACCTATATCAAATTATATAACCTATTAAAGTTGCGTGCAGAGGTATAGAAACACCTGTATATTATTTTATAAATAAATTTTCGTATTTTCACAATAATGTAAATAGGTATACGTATACCTGCATATACCATTGTGACTGTCAACATTTCAAAAGTTTAGTTTACCTGCTTTTGCTATATAAAAGTCTTTAGTCTAATTTGCATAGTATCGTTGTTAAAAATTCTATACTACCTAAATTATTTTTTTTTCTTACTGCCTAAGTATTTATATTATTATAAATTAGGTATAAACTACGAAACCGAAACTTATATGCGGTAGTGTGTCTCACTGCCATTAACTTAGAGACAGAAGCGAATCGAGGCGCATTTCAAATATTTGACATATCGCATCGTGACAACGTGCATTAAATTATTATCTGCAAGGACAGAAGTCAGAAAATACAAAGTGTCATAGCGGCGCCTTCAGTAGTTACCCTCACGCCATGTTGAATGTTACTAGGTAGCTCATTGGCGGCGGTGGAGTTTTTTTCTTTTTTGAGGGAAATATATTAAATGGGGTCAGCCACGAATGACAATTTGGCAAATTGGAATACGGGGTGATTCAATACTATAGGGAAAAATAACTAACCCATACTCAACCCATAGTGCCACTAAAAATAGATACTTCATTTACAGTGCAATCAATTTTGCGAATTTAAAAAATTCTTTCTGATTCGAAATCAGTATAGGTACATGTTTAATATCTGCCAATCAAATTGGGTAATGATGACGTAATAAATGTAAAAATTAAAAAAGTACTCAAATTGCTTGAAAATTATTTCTTGAGGCACTAAGTTAAAATAATAATTTCTTGCAGATATTCATAACCTATTGCTTAACCCTTAAACTCCTGATGCCCTAAATGCACGTTGTTTCCGAATGGAGGTCTTGAATGGACCCCAGGTTTTTATTGGATAAATTAATAATATATTTATTTATTTTTTTCAAATGAATGGAAATTGCAATAAGAAATAACAAATAACTATATAAGGCTTTAAATAATTTAATAGTTATAGAGAATCACTTCTTCTAATTCGTCTGCCGATGTTCTGCTGCAACATAATCTTCCATTAAGTCTAGCATCATCCTTGTTGCTCTGATCACTAGATTCACCAAAATTATCACCTAATTTTTGTAGCTCAGCATCAGTGAGAATTATATTTTTATTTTTACCGCTCATTTTTAAGTTATGTGTAAAAATAAAATATATAAAATTTTATGTTACTCTAATTCCGAATGAGGAGATACTGTGGTCTATTTACTTCTACCTTAAATAATAATAATAATAATAATAATAATAATAATAATAATAATAATAATAATAATAATAATAATAATAATAATAATAATAATAATAATAATTGAATTCAACTGATTGTAGCAACTTATGCATAACCTCAATATGTTAACTGATACATATATAAAAGCAGGGCTGCCAATGTTACATATTACAAAAATGCAACAAAGAAAACAGCGGTGGGGTCCACAATGTTCGAATGTACCCCATCAGGAGTTTAAGGGTTAAAACAAAATAAACGTTTTTAGTGATCAATTTAGTTGATTTTACGAATATAATGTCATATTTGTCAATTATCTTGATATCTGTAATTTGATTATAAAATACCTTATATCTAATAAATTATTTATCTGGACTAGTGATAGAAAAATAGCAAAATATTTTGCATAACCCGTTTACAATATTGCGGACATTATTAAAAAATAATATGTATGTAATAAATAAGACTAAATACAAAAAAAACACAAAGTGTCCGAAGATATAGTTGACGGGGCTCGTAATATATAATTCATTCATTTTTAAAATTCAGGTATTTTGATTTGTTCAGTTTGGTAAAATATTTTCTAAATACGATGCTGTACGAGCAAACCGTTAATTTTAAATGTTTGAATCGAAAATAATCATTTACGTAAAACATGAATCAAATTCGCAAATTCCATCCCCAAGGAATCCGCCACTGGCAAAAGCCTTCAGTCAGTTGTTTTAAATAATTACACACGGCGTTCGTGCTGGCGGTATCGATGGCAACTTGATTTGTATTCAGTGCCACGAACTTCTTTGTATCATGTATTGCCACTAGCTGCCTGCGCCGTTGTTGCTGCTTACGATTCTCCGTATTTATGGAGAGTGCTGAAACGTTATTCAGTTTTAATGTGCTTAATGCGGTCTCACTTCTGTGAAATAAATCTGGAATATGGGTTAAATTGGATATTTGATATTTTATGAGCCAGAAAGGGTGGATTTCTGGCTTTTCGGAGTCAGTGGGCGGCTTTAATTATTTTTTGATTAGTTGGGCTGTCTGTCGTTTGATATGGCACTAATGGGACATCAAAATTTCATAAGTGTCTGTGTTATAGCTAATTTAGTATAGGTACTAGTACATGAGTTTGAATAATTGTTCGTTGACTTTGACTGTCACCTAGTAGGTACTTGATATTTTATTAATAGGCAAATAGCTGAAGAAAACAACAAATGTTTATCTAGAAATATTATAAATAATTAATTCGTTATATGATTGCTGTCAGTTTAGTTAGACAATGAATTACTTATTACTGATCAACAAAACTTTTTTTATGCTTTACTTGGGCGTTACTTATTTACTAAATTGTCAAGTATTTTCTAGTTATATTGTATTATTTTCTTGTACATTATTAAAATGATGGTAAATAATAGTATTTTGTGCACCTAGGGAGGGAAGCGTGCTATTACTCCCACGGGCGAAGCGGCGACCCGAGCCTTCGCGAGGGCGCCGGCTACCAAGGGAGTAATAGTCTTCCCTCCCGTGGGTCACACATTATTTTACGTCACGAGGGGCCTTTCTAACTGATAATCAAATAGGGATGAAAACATTTGCTTTTCTCCCGCGTGGGAGGGAAATTTCGCCTCCCTCCCTCCATTAGTTGGGGAAAACACTTTTTTCCTCCCCCAAGTGAGGTAAATTATTATTATTATTATTATTATTATATACAAGGTGGCGCCAAAGTAATCGCCCGATTTCCTAAGGCAGTAACTTTGTAAATAAAAAAAATTCTGTTTGCTGTTTATGTTTGCTTAAACATGTGAATTTTTTCCAAATAAGGCGAAGATCGTATTGGTCAAGTGGCCGCCGCCACAGTTGATGCACGTTCGGGCTCGTTTCACAGCATTTCATGACTTGTGTCAAAACTTCTGGCGATACATTCTTCACTTTTTGTTGGATCGTCTTCTTCAGGGACGCCGAGGTCTGTGGCTTGTTAGTCTAGCTCCGTGATTACAAAAAATCCAAAGAAATAAGTCTACCACGGTCAAATTGGGCGATCTCGCGGGTCAGTGCAGAACGCTATGTATGCGGTTGCACAGTCCTGATAGACCCACATGTTCTCCAAACCCAATTCGCAGCAGGAAGAAGTCGTTGATCAAGGTTCGGTAGCGCTCAACAGACCTTTATTGTATCTACGCACCATACGGCTGCGCCAGAGCCGGCCACGTCTGATACTGTCCCATGTTGAGCCAGTTTCCTCGGGGCGAGCGTTTAAACGTGGCAGTATTTGTCCATAGTTAATGCCGCATGACCAAGGAATCGGCGACGAAATTTATGTTGAGCCACCGACCCATTATTTGTGCAAAACATTTTGACACAATTATTCCGCGTTCTTGAGGAGTATATTGATTCATGGTTCGTCTACATGTATTTTACATCTGTTTACTTCAATAATGTGAAAAGTGCAAAAATGAAAGCATCTTTCTATAGGGTGATTACTTTTTCCCCACTTATTACAAGAGTTATTAAGAAAGTATGATTGTTCATGATTTTTTACACTCATCAAAATTCGTGCAGAAAATCGGAAAGAATGATACATAAGTACTCCGTAGAGAAAGAGGACAATGTTAGGTTATTATATACCAATATTTGCTTCATCAAATAGGTAATACAAATAGACAAATTAAAACAATAATAATAATTCTTAACTCTTGTTTACAAATTATTAGAGCAACAAAGAGCTATGTAACCTAGCTTTTACTTAGTTGTGATCACTTTACTCATCTCTTATTTTATGTTTGCTTTGTGTAAATAATAATTGCAATCTGAAAATTAATTTAGTATGTTCCTAACCTACCTACAAGTGTAAGGTGAAGTTTAGAAACAATTTTCAAAACAAAAATAGGACATTATTATTTTAAATAGTTGTAAAATAAATTTATATCTCTAGCAAACACAGTTGTTGTCTTTATTTTTCTTTTTGAAATAACGTAATACTAAAAATATTTTTTCAAAAAACATTACAGAGTTATGACAAGTTTAGCTAAACAACCCGAAGTGACCTATTTCTCGTGATTCATAACCAAAGCAATGCATCAAAAAGATTTATCATAGTTTAATAAAATGATCTGTAACGGTGTGTCTGGCGGAAGTAATTTCCTCTTCGCATTTGGAAGTTGACACACAGCGAAATGGAAGCGTTTTTTATTACTTATAGCGAAACGCCGCGTGCAACAGGCCGACATAGATCCGGCCCGCGGACAGAGACAAGAAAATAATAACGCAGCCACCTACGGCAACACGTTTCATATTTTGTATCAAAATTTATGCAGCAAATAATAATTTTTCTTCTCTGAATATACATCTTCATATCTAACACGCGAGAAGTGTACTATATTAAAAATAAAACAACGTAAATACACCGCGTATTGAATATGACACTTATGAGAATTTTATTAAAATAACCAACTTGCTATTTTTCATATTTTAAACAACATATGAGAAAGTAAATATACACTCTACGTCTTACCATCTGCACCTACACTCTCAAGGGTAAATAACATTATTAAATATCCGGTTGATAATACTTGTCCATTATTTCAGAAATAAATTTTATACCATAATAATTTCAAATTTAAAAAATTTAAATTTTGGTTTAAAAGGTGTAGTTGTATGCATTTATTATAAAAATTATAAAAATATTGATATATGCAAAATATGCAAACAATTTAAACCATATTTTGATCTATTTTTGTATAAAATACAAACATTTGTAAAGAAAATACGAATATGCATAATAATACAATATATGCAAATGCATATAATCCGCACTCTACTTGTAGTTATGAGAGAGCGTTGTGGGTGAGTTTTGATTTTAACCCTATCTTATTCTTGGTTGAAGCGTAAACCCGATAGTTACCGGTCTGGTACCAACGGTGCTCTTGATGTGGTCAGGAACATTTTCGCTTGCATCTAAGTGGAGAGGTTTGGCCTGAGTTTGTACTCTTGCTTCGGGAAGCTTTGAAAAAACTCAGAAGATGTCAAACTGCTCGATGGATTTCGATCATTTTTTTGCCTCTGTGGATTCAGAGTGGATTTGGTATGTGACTCCTAATTTTTTAGATTTTCTCTTAGTTTAACTACGGTAACATTACTACAAAAAGTTACAAATAAACAAACACAAATTAATTCTTTCAAGAAAATTAATTGAAAAACGCTAACACCACTCCACAAAAAACAAATGAGTTCGTTCTTCGTTCGCAACACACGGATATAAAAACTCCTGGTAGAGAATGCATTGTGGTATAACTGATGAAGAAGTAATTTAATTTTCATCGTTGACTTGTTTGGCCAGCTATTCATCTCACTTTGATCCGCGCCAGTGCGCGAGCGAGCGGCAGCGCCACAGCATCGGATCCGGATCACTGGGAGCGGATCTCAACTGAACTGGGTCATTTGCAGATGCAACTCTGTGATGGCAATGCCCGAGAGATAGAGCAAAGAGATGAAGCTTATCAGTTATTGAGAAAATGCTACTGTATTGTTTATGATTAAAACGAAAGTACAAAATGATGTGAACAACTTAACTATGAAAAACCAAAAACAAAAACCCAAATGCAAACTATATTTGCTCTGCTCTAAGGGTTTGTTTATAAGAAATGATCTAAAAATACAACAAACGAGTAGATTGAATTTGCAACATCCAACAGAAAAACATTAGTAATTGGTTAATAATTTAGCAGTTGGTTCTAGTCATTTTGGCTCGATTTTTCTTATGATATTGGCGCTTTTGTTTGCAAGCACATACATAACATAATGTGCAATTCTACCATTACAGATAACTGAAGACAGCCCCTAAACCTACCGCGCACTAGCGATTTTAAAATTGACCGATTTAAAAGTTGCTCAATTTAAAAAGTGCTACTAGCTTTGAGCTCCACGCACTATCGATTAGATACTTGCCGTGGACTTGTACTTACATTTGTCAGTTGTCAACTTGTCTGGTACAAGATGGATGTTACTGAAGTAGTATATCTTTGTGCACTAATTATTATTTTTTCACTTGCTTTGATTAAATAGTTGCCTGCGCGCGCTATCTCATATAATTCAATGTGTTTATAGCCATTTGCACCGCCTCCACTTAAATTTTAAGTGTCACTTAAATGAAAAACATCGAATCGAATTAATGACAGCAATGTTATGTCTACGTTTTACAATATGAGTTTGATTCGATATTGTTCATTTCCTTAAGGAAATAGTTATTTGTTTAACTAGGCAAAAAAATATTAGATTTGCTGCCGCGGCTAGAGTTTCATAGACGAGGCGCAGCCTAGGCTATGAATTTAGCTTAGGCATCAAATCTGTATTTTTTGCCATGTTAAACACATTATTGTTTCGACGATTTTTATTAATTAATATTAATTTAGTGATTATTTTAAATAATATTGATAGGTATAATCAAATTACGTTGCTATGCGTATATTGACAGTTTCTATAAAAAACAAAATAGATTAGGTATGTTGATGCATTTTATAAATGTCAAATTTATTGATTCACCATAGTGACAATTTCTTTTGCTGCCTAGGCTTTTTTTACTATTTTTGTGTGACACTTTTCTGACTGTCAGCTTTCAAAAAAACAGCACTTTGAATGTCAATCGCCGAAAAATTTAATATTCAAGTGCAAGCGGTGCAACTGGCCATTATTTTGGTGATTTTTTTGTTGTCGCAACAAAATCGCTAGTGCGCGGTAGGCTTAACATTGTATTGACATGGGAGATGCCAGTCCATTCTGTATTATAGAGGTCACTGATAAAAACCTAAAAACAGATAGGAGCGAGAAAACTATATATTTTCCGTCCTTTTTCTTCATTCAGCATGTTTTGCATTGTTTAACTGGAGAATCAGCAGTATAGAAGTATATGATGTTATACTCAGTTATCCACCTCATTTAATTTATAGGAGTAGTTTATTAATTAATTATATGAATACTAAATTGCACTCTCATCTAGTATTGTGTTTAGGGTATAAATTGCTTGGTCGAATTTATTGACTAATTCTAATAAAGTAAAACAATGTCGAACTTCCACTATAGTTTCCCATATTTACAGTTTAATTTCAATTTAATTTCCATCCGTTGCAACTAAATTACTTTTCCTTTATTCAGTGCGTGTTTACAGTGTAATACAAAGTTAGAAAATTGAATCAATAGCAACTTCAAATAAATATAGGATACAGATATTACCTTGTTACCTTAGTTGAATGCAGCTTTTGTATAGCCTCCATTTCATGAAGTCTTTCACTATTAGATGTTAGATGCAAATAAAGGGAGTAGGAAACTCAGAGGTATGCTTTTGCTTTGTACAATTTCTGATTGAAATGACTGTAGTGATAAATAATGTTAATCAAAGACAAAGGTAATACCGCAAAAGCTGAATATTTATTTGTGCCAATGCAAATTATTTCGTAAAGCAGTTATTATTTCGTTAAAAACACAAGTACGAAGAAAGAGAAGTATTTGAAAAATTTTGTAAACTGAAAGTTTTTTTTTTTAATCTTTTTTGTTAAACTCCTTTAAATTGAATTTTCAAAAATGAAATATCAGAATAAATAAAAACGAAAATGGAATGAAATCAATTCGATTCAAAGATCTTGCCCCAGGGTTCATAAGAACTTTATTAAGACGCATGGGCGGCAATTTTCATTTGCCCTTGAATCATTATTGCTATGCAAAATGGATGAAAGCAAAGTAATCTTTAACAATCTTGTTTTCTATTTCATATTCATGATTCACTGTCCCAGAGCCTAGTCCACCACAAATTAATTCTTATTATATTTTATATTCATAGTTGTGGAACAAAACATATAATTTACGTTAAAATTTATACCCTACCTCAAAAACGTGTCGTAAATATTAATAACGTGTTCTGAATCAAAGTATTTAACCGTCTGCGACAGAGAATTTCGCGTGATAAAACACTGTTTGTGCTTATCTGCCGAGAGCACGCCATGTCACGGTTCAAATTATAAACAATCAAATATCTGATTAAGGAAGAAAAAGTGTTTAATTAGTGCCACTGCATGTAATTACTGTTATTGAAGTGAAAATTTCAATCTGGTGACACGTTATAAGGATCTCATTCTTTTAAATACCCTCTAAAGCCTGTGACAGACGATCAGTTCTTTCGCAAAACTGTCAATGTTTTGAATGAAAACGAACTTCTGTGACGTTACATAAATTGATTATCTAAATAGGAAACTTAAAACTACGTACGTAAAAGTTGTGAATTTGTCATTTAAATCATTGGTCAATTTGATGAAAAAAAACAGGCTGACTGTCTGATACGAGCTTAATGATTATGAAGTCTTTATAATGTATTTCTTTGTTAGGTTATTTCATGGTGTTTATATGTTAATGAAAAAGATTGAGAACAAAGCAGGTATAGCGTGAAAATTGTTAAAAGCTGATTTGTTACGATAGTTATGTATCCAACAAGTAAAGTTATAATACTAGAATAATTAATGATCATCTATGTACAATAATTTATTCATCCAACACCTCCTTATAAAAGCATCATGGTGATTTTAAACAAGCAAAGTAAAAGATTACTCACTAGTGGATTTGATCAAAATTATACCCACAAGTGGATAAATTTATTGTTTTTTTTGTTTGGTGGAAGTCACCATAGTAACGATGTTTTAGGTTGGAAGGTTGGAACTTAATATTTTTAAATATTTAAGCAGTTATTAAGAGATGTGCTAAAAGGAATGTTTCTTGCCCACTTGTAAAGCAAATAACTATTATGTAACTCGTGTTTCTAAATCGCGAAATGTGATAATGCTTATAGGTAAGTGATTTTAAACTGTTCTTTTTATTGAAAAAATAATAAAAACAATTATTTAGTAATTAAAGATGAAAATGACTTTGGAAGAAACTTAAAGTTGAATAGAGTTATTAATTTAAATGGGCATGCATATTATACAGTTGTTTATTACATTGGTGCGTTCGACCATAAAGAAGTTGACTTTTGTTTCGTGGTTAGTTCCAGTAAATTTCATTGCTTTATAGTTCCATCGCTTTTAGCTTTTAATGAAATTAATAACTTTGGGTCACAAGCAAAAATCTCTGTAGAATCACTTACTATCATTTAAAATATAATGTTTTCTTTTTTAAAGCAGCTGGTTGTTAAAATTTCACAGCAAATTTGTAAAATGAAAAATATTAATTATATTATATCACATATCAGTAACTTGTTGAATTGATTGATAGTCTCTCATGTTTATATTTAATAAATTATTAGTCAGTAAGCATGAGTTTCCAAACATAAACGGATATTTATTTTAAACATTACTCAAATTAATGTATTTTAGCTTGAAACGCCACGTGTCTAGATTCATATATTTTATATAACGAGGAAAAGGTGGTTGATACAAATAATAAATAATGTAAAATTTTGTCAAATACTAAAAAACATAATTAAATAACTAAAATATAATATTATGAGTTTTTATTAAATGAATACATTACATTGGCGCCCAACGTGGGGACCGAAACATAAAGAAAGTAAAATATAATATTATGAGTATTTAATAAATAAATACATTACAAGCTCTAGAATACTAATTCAAAGGAGCAAGTAGCAACAAAATTATGACTAATCCAATAATCTAATCGTTATCTAAGTCTTTAATTCATTTGTCAGGCGTAAGTTCAGTTATTTTCTTCTATTAAATACTCGTGAGTTATAACCATTTATATTAAGTTTCCAATTAATTTGATGCTCATTCAAGAAATTTTCTGCAAAACTATTCCAATTTTTTCTGCTTAAAGTCAATAATTTGTTGCTCACTCAAAAAATACTACATAATATAATAAAAATAATGACTTACCGTTATTCTACTAGCGTATATTACTAACCATAATAATTACTTATGAATAAATTAAAAAAGAATATAAAATTTCCCACCATTACAAATGATTCAATTCCTTACATATTTAACATCTCCGTCTATAAAACAGAGTAAACATAAACTAGCAACAAACCATTGTAAGAACGTTTGTTCAGCAAGAAAGCATGAAGCAATTCCCAGACGTATATTCATATTTCAGACGTTCGTTGCACGAGAAGCAATCTTCAGGGACTAGATACACAATTCAATGAGTCTCGGTTGTATTGTACATCACGTATGTAAACGTGGCTCGTGGCCAGATGATGGCAACCCGCTGGGAACGTTGCATGTGCATCAAAGTGGCCGCAGCTTTGCGGAATCGAGAATAAGGTGGTGTCGAGGCGGGAAATTTCAAATTAAGGAAAGGGTGACTGCTTTATAGTACGGGAAGGTGTTCTATAGACTGTCCGCGATGTGGTGACCGGTACGTCATCAAACATATTCGTATGGGTTAAATTTTTTAGGTGGGGGAAAATTAATTGTCGTCATAGAGGTTCTCAACCAGTCACTCATGATGAACAAGAATTATAAGCAGGGACCTGAACCGTTGAAAATAACGGTTCGGGTTCGGTTCGTGGTTTAATAAAAAAAATCTGACGTGGCCATCACACAACCTTCCGCCATATCTAGACTTTAAACAGAAATGTATACGTGCAATCCGGTGCCCATTAAAAATATACAAATAAAAATCTCAAATATTCAAACACAGAAATTTGCATCACCTGAATAAAAAGATGCATTCACAGGAAAACTCTGCTGTGTTGAAGCCATCCTCCGTTCAATTACTACATTTTTAATATCTTACTTAGGACTTATATAGCGCTAGTATGCCAACTTGTCACCCGTCTCACCTGTCAATATTTTTTACGCAGAAACAAAAATCAACCGATCATGGATTACAAGATATCAACGTTTTATTTGATAAATTTATTTTTTAAATTTTACTGCAGTTCTTTAATGCTACCAGATAAAGAAAAATTTTTTATAACGTAAGTTGCAAATAACTTTTCCTCTTATTCTCATTTCAAATAAATACTATATTTTTCCAAATTTATATACAATTTTGACAATTAACCTTTTCAATCTTCAAAAAATATCACTTCCGGTGAAGATATTTGTACCAAAATCTAGGGAGCTCTTCCAATTTATATACAAATGTTAAATACCAAATATCAAAATTTTCGGATAATTCGTATTTGAGTTATGCGACTAACAACCCTTGACCACACACACACACACACACACACACACACACACACACACACACACACACACACACACACACACACACACACACACACACACACACACACACACACACACACACACACACACACACACACACACACACACACACACACACACACACACACACACACACACACACACACACACACACACACACACACACACACACACACACACACACACACACACACACACACACACACACACACACACACACACACACACACACACACACACACACACACACACACACACACACACACACACACACACACACACACACACACACACACACACACACACACACACACACACACACACACACACACACACACACACACACACACACACACACACACACACACACACACACACACACACACACACACACACACACACACACACACACACACACACACACACACACACACACACACACACACACACACACACACACACACACACACACACACACACACACACACACACACACACACACACACACACACACACACACACACACACACACACACACACACACACACACACACACACACATACACACAGACATCATCGTGAAACTATCAAAAATGAGTTGTAAGGACCCTAATTCGTGCTCATCCACTAAAAATTCACCACCCGATTTTTTGCATGATTCCAATACCTTCCTTTACAGGTAAGCGGAAGGTAAAAATTGGTTCGGTTTGTGTTCCGGTTCGAAATTTTTATTTTTGTCCGGTTCGCGAACCTGTTCAATTTGGGTTCAAATTTTTTTTAAATACACTCAAATGCAATATTATAAGTTTATTGAAGATAAATTTTTACATTTATATTAACAATAGAAAATAAAATAAATTATTATTGCAAAATGCAAATACAAACAAAACAAAGTACTAGGCAACTTGAAAATTAGGAACTTTACTAAGTAACAAGAAGGAAACGTATTAAAAAACCGGTTTTTCGAACCGGTTTACTGAACCGGTTCAGTATTTGTGTTCCGGTTAAAGTTCTTGTTCTTTTTTATTTTAGAAAAAGGTTCAAGTTTCGGTTTAGGTTCATAAAAATAAGCCGGTTCACTCCGGCTTCGGTTTATGTTCCGGTTCGGTTCAAGTCCCAGATTATAAGTAAATTTAAACTTTAAATTAAGAATTATGTAATAAAAAAATTAAAGTCATAAATTTTCATGCTATAGTCATTATAAATTACTTACCTAAAAAATGAATTCTGATGACAGTGGATTTGTTTCATATTTAATAACGAGAACCATTGTTTTAGATTCACTGGTATGTTTTGACATTTGCAATTTTTTATTTGAGGTTATTAGTATTTAGTAGTTTACAGTAGTGTTATACTTTCTGCTGTGAGTATAGTTTTATTATTATTTTTTGTAGTTTCTGTTTCTTGTACAATGTTGTGAATATTCTTAAATTTCCTACAAAACATAACCTGAAATGATAATCAGTGTTTGACATTTCTCTTGATGTAAAGCATGTAAAGGTATCGTTCTCTTTTCTTCGCGAACAGTCTATACCTTGGGACAAAAATTACATTTTTTGTTTTTTGTGATGAGTTTTTAGGAAAATAGTTGTACAACTAACTTTTGTTAATAACTATAATTTTTATTGTGATGATATTTGAAAGTATAATAGTAAAATCTTATACAAGAAATAAAAATGGCAAACCGTCTCGAGGTACAAAGCGGTATTGTAATTGTACCGTGGAACAGAACTGATTGTACTTCGGGACAAATAAAATATAAGGAAATAGAAAGAATTTAATGAATAAAAACAAATTTTTTAACTATGTAGTAATTTTTAAGCGAATATATTTATAAAATTTTATGTTACACATATATCTATTCAGAGAAATATAATTGAATTTGGGAAAACTAATAAAATGATCCTATTTTATACGATTTCAAATCTATTTAGAATTTTATTTGTTGCTTTTGACGCTCACTATAGTTTAATTTTCTTACTACTATATCGACATTATAGAAATGTCATATTATATTTTCACTTTGCAAAATAAACAATCAAAAAACCGTAGTGCGTTACTTGAAATTTTAGTTTAGCGTTAAATGCAATTATAATTTCCTTGAAAATTAAATTTGAAATTTACGTGTCCTCGAAGACCTGTACCTATGCTTTGGAACATGTCCCAAGGTACAAGCAAATTATTGTCCAAAGGTGCAACAAAGCAAATATTTTTATTAAATATAACATAGTACATAGTATTTGTTTAATTAACTTATAAATCTCAATGCAAGAAGTTTTCGAAGAAGTAATAATGTATATAATTACTGGATTATCAGACAATGAAAGGTACCAAATAGGTACTTAGTAATACAAGATGCAACATACGATAAAAAATAAATAACTGCAAGAGTCTTGAAACAACGTGTATCACTTTATTTTCAACAGTGTTACAAAATTCTACTTGAATTAGAATATGGCTCCAATTGACGTTGTCCAAAGGTACATGCGTCCCAAGGTACAACACTCTCCCCTACATAGTCGAGGCGGTAGCTTTGCGGGGGTTTAGGTAGAGCTTCTGCATGTGGTGACGTATGAACTTGGAATTTCGTGGCTCAAGGCTTTTGGCAGGCAATGTGTGATTGTCGTTAAATTTTAATACATCAACATCTTGTAATTCAATCGTGTTCAAGCTGACCACTTTATCATCTTAAATGTAGTCCTGGTTGCAAAAATAACCTCCCCTTTGCATTTTTGATAATACTTGCAATACGAAAGTATGTTTTATTACTTATAAATTGAATAAACCGTTATTATAAATAAACTCTGAATATGAATTGTAACGAAATTCATAATTATTGTAAATTGTGTTGTATATAAAATTATGTAATTTTCTTATGATGAACAATTTATCAAACATTATCAGTGTAGTGTATAACAAAAAATACAAATAATTGAGTAATAAAAAAATATTTTATAAATATAAATCGCTTTAAACGAAAATGGTGTAACAACTCGTGTCCTATGTCCTATCACGCAAGAAAAATGTTCTAATTTTTACTGACGATTTGAGCCTGTCGTACGTTTATTGCCATCTTACGGCTGATTCGCTGATTGTAAACTAAGATCTGTTGCTTTTTGCGTCTCTTGAAAAACTGATTCAAGAGAGATGTGCTTTTCGCTTTACCATCCACTGGATCCACATCATTCATTTTTGTTGCAGGAGAAGTTTGACGTTCCGATTGAAGTGTCATAAACCCCAACAATGGATTTGACAAATCATGTTACAAAAATACCAGGGAGTGCGACTACTGTGTAACCGTAGGTGGGGCTTATTCTGTGCACACAACCCTGCTTCTTCTATCTCTCTCTAGTAACAGTAGAATTGTTGTAGTAGTACAGAGATATAGAAAATGCAGGGCTGTCTAGCCAGTTGACTGCTTAAGAAGAAAAAATGAAAAAATAAAACATTAGAAATATTAAGTTTAATCTTTATTTCCTTATTTTCCAATACCACATAAAATAATATGCAAATAAAACGCGAAACAGTACTGTCATCACATTTACTTATTCCTCAATTTTCCCTTTAATCTCAACTGCTTGTCCTTCAAAACAAAGTGTTCCTACTAATCTCTTCTTATAAAATCCATTTGCTTTAACTTTATAATAATAATTTCCAATAGGGAACAAAGTAAATTTGTTAATGTCGTACCTCAGATCATTTAATGAATAATTTGTCTAAAATGGCAATATTGATAAATGTAAAATATTAAAGAATATTTATGTTTTACCTTTTGAATAGGACATCGCATGGGAGGACTGAATTTATCCATTGCTTCGCGAACTCCCATTTCTTTAATTCTGATTAGGTTACAGACATTTGTTGGAGGTCTTACAGTAGGCAGATTTTCGCAGGAATCTAATAGTTCTCTTGAATTGCATCGTGCAGCTTTAATTTCTAACTGTATCGAAGATTCCAATTATTGTAATTTTAATGCAGTTGCAAATACAGATTTATTAGTGCTTATATAAAAAAACACATAAATAAAGAAATTTCCAGCACTGGAAATACCTATACCTATAATTTATGGGAATAATTATTACTTAAACTATAAACAATATACACTCGAGGAAAAAATTAGGGGAAACTCGATTTTTGACGCAAAATGTCAAATTTTCAAACCGTGATAACTCTGTTGCATTTTACCCAAAATCAATAATTCTTTGGGTTTTAAAAAGATCAAAGTCTCCTCTTTCGAATGGTTTGCATGAAAGCCACATTCGATACATCCCATATCCCGTAAACCACCAGAGAGAAAAAAATGTTTTTGACTTAAAAAATGTCCAACTTGCACGAAGTACAAAAAAAATGTAGACCATATTCAAGGCCAGGGCATTAAAGTTCACACAATTTCCTTTAAAGTTAAAAAAAGAACAAGTTTCTACACTGATTCTATCCAAAGTTATGAGCATTTGAAATTTAAAGTGTCATAAGAATGTCTTGTTTAAATATTTAAATATTTTCAGAAAAAAAATGTTTCAGGGATCGGCAATAGAATCCCCCTGTGAGGTCTATGCTTCGACCATATATAGGTATAGACAAACGACGCAAGCTTTTGTTGTGAAGCCAAGAACCAGCGCAGCGGGGAGAAGAGGTATATCACTGTATGGAGCGTTGCTGTTTGCGTATTTAAGATTGTTTATTCACAATCAATACCTATACAACTTTTTAAAAAAACTATCTCAAAATATTTTAGTAATGAAAGACTCTATGTCAGTTTGCGTCATTAAGAATAGATGTGTAATAAAAGTGCAACTGATTTTTAAATTTCTTTATTTAAATACTTTGTAAGGCTATCGATTTCGACAGTTCAGCCATCATCAGGCCACAGCGTCAGTAAAGTATATGGCCTGATACGTTGTGCTACATATTTACCATTCTATTTTTACCACTCCAACTTTTACCACAGCATTTTTACCACCATTCTTTTTACCGCTACCCTGTTTTACCGTTAACCCATTTTAACCACTCAATTTTTACCACTCCAACTTTTACCTCTGCATTTGTACCACTATACTTTTTACCGCTATTTCGTTTTACCACAAATACATTTTTACCACTCCGTTTTTACCATTACAACTTTTACCACCATACTTTTTTACCGCTATTCCGTTTTACCATTAATAGTTTGTGGGGATATAGTACGGTTTTGTTAGTGTAGTAAATACCAAAACCGAGTTTGTGGGGCTCAAGTACGGTTTTGTTAGCTTTGTTAGTGTAGTAAATACTAAAACCGAGTTTGTGGGGCTCTAGTACGGTTTTGTTAGCTTTGTTAGTGTAGTAAAAACAAAAAACCGAGATTGTGGGGCTCTAGTACGGTTTTGTTACCTTTGTTAGTGTACCAAAACCGAGTTTGTGGGCTTTAGTACGGTTTTGTTAGCTTTGTTAAAAAAGAGACGGTGGTAAAAATGGATTGGTAAAAAAACACGTTGGTAAATATTTTGGTGGTAAAAAGAATTAGTGGTAAAAAAAGGGACGGTGGTAAAACTGGATTGGTAAAAGAATACGTTGGTAAATACGTTGGTGGTAAAAAAGAATTATTGGTAAAAAGGGACGGTGGTAAAAAATGGATTGATGAAAGTATAATGTTGGTAAAAAATGGATTGGTAAAAGAATTACGGTGGTAAAAAAGGGACGGTGGTAAATAGGAATTGGTAAATAAGGGGGCAAATCGGCATGATGATGACTGAACGGGCGAAATCGATAGCCTTACAAAGTATTTAAATAAGCAAATTTAAAAATCAGTTGCACTTTTATTACACATCTATTTATCTGAAAATACTTACAATCATACTTACATCAAGATCTTTAGCATGCAATTCTTCCAGAACTTCACCAGATCCTGAAGCTGAATAGTGTCGGTCAGGTAGTTGCTTCAAATGCACATAGTGTATTATATACGGAGGGTTTTCAGGCATATAGCAAACTTCTAAACGATCAATTCGAAACATTTTGTTTCGCTGCAAAATTTGTCAGAGATATTATTTAAAGGAAGAGTAATCTCATAACATTTTTAAATAGCTTGTGTAATGGATTACTTGCATGATTTTTTTTATTGAATATTTTTGAAGAAGAGATAAAAACTTGGGACCCGTATTTTTATTTTTGCAAAATTTTTATTAACAAGCCCAAAAATAAAATTGAAAATGTGGTGTGACGTAGAAAGTTGCCATATATTAAATGCAAAATAGTGACGTCACAGTAAAATTTCTTTCTCAATTTACTCAAAAACATATAATTTTTTTTAAATAAAATTTATATTTTTACCAATGTTTTAAACCTAACATTATGTTCATAGTGTTAAAAAATCTAATTTTCAGTACCATGCAAGTACCCTATTTAATAAATCAGGACTATTCCAATGGCACCTTATAATTTTTAAATCCTTCATATTAACTTCATCGTCTTGTCTACGTACGTACGTACGGCAAAAAAACAAAAGTCAAAAATCACCCACTTCCCGGGATCGAGCTGAAATTTTGGAAATAGACTTTTGTCACCTAACAATGCACTTTGGCACAAGAAAAAATCTGATGTGGCCAGCACAAGACCTCCCGCCATACCCCAAACCCATTTCCCCATATCCAATCAATCTGAAATTTGGTACCTACATAGGCTCGTTGTGACCAAACATTTACTTTGGCGCAAGAAAAAATCTGATTTGGCCAGCATAAGACCTCCCGCCATACCCTACTCTTTTTAACTCTTTCTTGAAACACACTATCTAAGAAAGAGTTACAATGAAAACAAAAATATAAATAAATATCGATCGAGTCTCATATATAAAGGATTTATAGTCAAAAACTGTGTTTTTACGGGTTCATTTTTTTGTAATATCCTCAAAACTACAATAATTACTTATGTGCCAGTGCCTTTCTGCTCAGGAAAGTAGTTTCTTTGAAATTAATGATCAAAATATGCATAGTCGAAATATATATAAATAGAGAATAATTATTTTCAATTGGCATTATAAGTAAGTAGTACCTACACTATTTAATCAATGGTAGTACCTAAATATTTCTTACCAGACTATCAACTTGAAATATCATGTGGATGGTTGCTATTAGACATGAAAGTAAATATACTCGTATATTGTTCATGGTACCGACAATATATTACCTCAAATGTTGTGATACTCCAGAATATGTTACTTATATATCATATTTCTAGTGTTATTACATTACATATTATTTAATATCTATCTATCTATCACAAAATTACAAGGACTATCAAAATCTGATTAAATTTACTACTGCATCATTATAAACTAAAATTGTATGTAATTATCTTGCAACTTTCCAATCGCTATGCATATTTCAAATAAATATATGTTTTATTGATAATAATAATAACAAGACATATTTATCAATAAATCATTGATAAATATGTGAGAAAATTATGAGTAAACTATATTTTAACACAAAATGTAACTATCTTTAATTATTATGTTTTTTTGTAATATTAATTTATTTTTGATTATACTTAATAATAATTTCCATATAATTTGACATGACCTTTTGATAGCCAGATACGCCAGTTTACTAATAATGAAGTTTTTTTCAGATGTAATAAAATATGGCAAAAAATAGAAATATTACAAAATGTACTGTAGATTGATGAAAGATATCAGAACTCATAATGATAAATAAATTATTTTATTTGGGTTTAGTTCTGTGTCTTTTATTTATTAATACAAAGTTTCGAGAACTGTACAAATAATGTACTACAGTGTTAATGATTTCATGGTATGGTGTTCCACCCGGTATATACATATTTTCATGTTTAAATAATAATATATAAATCAATTAATAAAAATATTAAATTATTATTATTATTATTATACCTATTAGAATTCGTTATTAGGATATACAAAAAAATTTTTCGCCGATTGACATGCTATTTTATTAACAGCTAAATTATTTTATATGCCTCCGGTCGGCATCGCTAGTTTTCCATATCTCAAAATCCGCCAGAAACTCTTTGTTGCCAGCCTAGGCCGGCAAACAACCGGAAGTTATAGGTTGGCATCTTGACATTACTACAGTTGTCAAGCAGATGTCAATTTTATGCGTAGAATATTTTTTATACAAGAATTAACAAGATTTTGACAAATTTTAGACGTAAATCGTTAATAGAAACTGAAATAAATATATTTTAAGCTCAAATGCAAGTATTCAGTGCACAATTTTTTAGATTATGTATAATTATTTTATATTTTTGTAATGAAATCGGCACATAAAATATTGTGTATTACACGTCCAGAAACTGTTATGCTAGGCTCGTAATTTGCAAGCCTCGCCTGTGGCTCGGCGTGTCAAAAATACTCGCTCTTGCAAAAGGTCAGTTTCTGGCCTTGTGATACAAATAACTATTCTATTTTTTAAAAATTCGTTTTAAGGGTGCGTAACTGCGAAGGTCATATGCGCACCGCAGCAATAGCTGCAGTTTAGGGGTACCTACGTTCAGAATCAACGCCGGAGTGTCGCCCAAGCGTCACTCTGGTAAATACATTCGTTCTGTATTATAGAGTGAGTTACCGGAGCAAAATAATTTCACGTTCAGAATCATTACCCAGACGTTATCCGGACGACAACTTTTTACCCTACTCACAGAGGAAGGTAGAAGTCAATCGTCATGCGCAGTGTGTATGTTTATTCTTGTAAACGCAAATTTTGGCTTGCTATATGTTCATTTTAATTCATTATTAATCATATTTTGTATTTTATTGTAATTCTCATCATCATCTTCGTCATTATCATCATATCTATAAAAATTCGTGACGAAATTTTAAAAAAAAGTTCGCTATAATATTAATAAATTACTGCATTCATCGTTTTACAATAACAAAATTTGAATAAGGTTTTTAAAAATAAATTTTGTATAATCTGATGTCAACAGTAGCTACTCAGTTTGACAGTCCTATCTAACGTTTTACCCTTTGCCGTTCGGAATGACTAGATAATCTCAAATATGACGTCATCGCTCCGACAATATTTGTCCAGATCTACACTCCATAATTCTGAACGTACCCTAGTAGGTGCGAAAAGTTGTCATGTTTTTGTTCTTATATGTGTATTGGTAGTAAATGGGAAGCCGTTGTTGCTTGTGACTTGCGCACTTTGGTTTTTGAATTTAATTAATTTTGTAGTTTTTGCATGACAGCTCAATTAAGTATTTTTTACAATAAAAAAATATATTTATATTTTTGTATTTATGTATGTATATTTGATCTTGACCAACAGAAAATTTCGCCTGCAGCGCATTTTTTTAACTGAAAGTGACATGCCAGTTCTTTATTTAAAAGTTCTATTTTAAGAAATTTATTCATTAAGTCTACATGATTGTAAACTGTACTTGTTCATTATTCTAAAAAATTAAATTTATTTATTTGTTATAATTCACTAACTTGTAGTATACCTAATTGTTGTGTTTTGGTATTTTCTTGCAGTCTTTACCGGTCCTGAAGATCAAAATTTAAATTTCCGAAACAATTTATTCATAAAAAATCTGACGTGGCCACCACAAGATCTCCCGCCATACCTACTTTATTCTTTTTACCTCTCGCCTCATATTCTATAAGAGAGGTATTGTAATGGGTCAAAATTTTCGAGTATGAGTTTTGGTGGATAAGCACGTTTCAGGGTCTCTACAATACGAATTTACTATTTTCACGATGATGTCTGTGTGTGTATGTGTGTGTGTGTGTGTGTGTGTGTGTGTGTGTGTGTGTGTGTGTGTGTGTGTGTGTGTGTGTGTGTGTGTGTGTGTGTGTGTGTGTGTGTGTGTGTGTGTGTGTGTGTGTGTGTGTGTGTGTGTGTGTGTGTGTGTGTGTGTGTGTGTGTGTGTGTGTGTGTGTGTGTGTGTGTGTGTGTGTGTGTGTGTGTGTGTGTTTGTATGAATGTATGGACTGATGATTTTTCGTCCACGATAACTGAAAAAGTATCAAACCTTTAATAACCAAAATTCATATTTAAGGTTTTAATAAGTATCTTAACACCGGATAACATTTTGGTAGAAATCCGCAAACCGGAAGTAGTACTTTTTGAAGCTTGATAAAGTTTTCCTTAAATATATTGGTACATTATTTATTTATGACAATTTTTGCAATTAAAAATAAAAGAAAATATAATTATCTATGGGTACAGTTAATTATAAATACAATTTACTGAATCTGGTAGTATTTAACAATAAAATAAAGTACAATTAATTTTCTATCTTGTTGTCCATGATATGAAATTTGTTTCTACATCAAATTTGAATTATTCTGACAGTGACAGTACAGTTGATATCTTTTGCTTGCACCTTGGTTTACATTATCGTTTACATATTACATGAACATGAAACTATTAAAATGTAAGTAAAACTATTTATTAGATTAGTCTTGAGATTAGTAGAATAAACAGAATTAGGCGAGAGGTCGTGTACTGGCCACAGCAGATTTTTACTACTACTACTGCTACCACTCACAAATAATATATTTTAGTCATTTTATTTAAACTGCAGAAGAAGATATAAACGATATTTTACTATTGTCACTGTCACTGTCATGTCATAATCATTTTGCGTAGTAACACATGTTAATCGATCATGGACTACAAGATACCGAAATACTAAATTATAAGTAGATACATATACTTTAATTATTCTTAAATGATACCAGATACCGATTGTAGGTAATAATCACATATTTCATTTAAAATAAACAAATTTGTCTTACATTAATTATTTATCGAAATATTAAAAAAAAGTACCTATTACTTCCGGTGTTTGTAGATTTATATATATATATATATATATATATATATATATATATATATATATATATATATATATATATATATATATATATATATATATATAAAGATTCGTATCAAAACCTTAAATATAAAATTTGAAATTTTAATGTTTGATTTTTTTGAGTTATCGCGTCCGAAAAAATTGTAACGTACAAACGAACTCACACACACGCACACACACAGACATCATCTTGAAAATGTTAAATTCTTACTCTAGGGATCCTAAAACGTGCTTATCCACCAAAAACTCACACTCGGAAATTTGCACCCATCACAATACCTCCCTTATAGAATATGAGGCGGGAGGTAAAAACGTGAAGAAAGATGCTATTAAAATGCAAATCAACTGTGCTTTATTTCATCATTAATACAATATAAGTAATACGAAAACTTTACCTACTGCCATATTATATTATTTATTCATCTATTTTTCCCTTAATCTTGATTGCTTGCCCTTCAAAGCAAAATGATCCAACCAATCTCTTCCTAAAAATTACATTTGCTCGAACTTTCCAATAAAAATTTCCAATAGGGAATAAAGTAAATTTGTTAATGTCGTACCTCAGATCATGCACTGAATAATTGGTCTAAAATGGCAACATTGATAAACTAGGTAAAATGATTAATAAAATTTAAAAAACGTTTTACCTTTTGAATAGGACATCGAAGAGGAGGAGTGAATTTGTCCATTACTTCACGAACTCCCATTTCTTTAATTCTGATTAGGTTACAGACATTTGTTGGAGGTCTTATAGTTGGAAGAATTTCGCAGGAATCTAATAGTTCTCTTGAATTGCATCTTACAACTTTAATTTCTACCTGTTTTAAAGATTCCAGTTATGATTTTAATGCAGTTGCAAATTAAGATATACAGTATTACTTTACTTCGGCAAGAAATTATTTGTATATATTACTTAATACTGCGCATCGAACCATTGAAAAATTGCAAAATGAAGGGTGACTTAAGTAAAGAGATATTTTAGTACCACCACCACAAGTAGATATTTTTTCTATATATTTTATTTAATCTACTACAATACCACAAGTAATGCTAAATTATTATATTTTTGTCCAAGCATACTGAATATACAAAACAATCACTACCGCATACTCTACCGTAAAAAATAGTTTCCCGTTTCAAAAACTAATGATAAAGATTCAAAAAAAATTCTGGAAAAATAATGTTCGAGGGAGCGGCCCTCGTTTGCCCCCTTGTGGAGGCTTATGCCTATAGTTGTAGTTTACAAGAAGCTTACGTCAAGATCTTTATCATGCAATTCTTCCAGAACTTCTGCAGATATAGAGATTGAATAGTGTCGGTCAGGTAGTTGCTTAAAATCCATATAATGTAATATATACGGAGGGTTTTCAGGAACATAGCAACTTTCTAGACGGTCAATTCGAAACATTCTGTTTCGCTGCAAAATTGTGTAAGAGTTTGTTATTATTATATTGACTTATTTTTGGTTTGATGTGTGTAAAAGTTAAGATAATATTATGGAATTGATTTGTATGTTGTTTGGTGAACTGATTTATATTTGGTTGGACGTATGTATGTAGCTGTCTACGATTTCGTCGAGAAAAAGGAGAGATATATACAGATTTAGTGTGTCGAACAAAGGCAGCAATAACGAACGCGATCTAAAAGTGGCATCGTATTTGTATTATATTGTATTTATAAGACAAAACAAATAATCAAACGCATTATTTATGTACTGTATAACATGTTACCTACAGTGCGACGCATGAATTTTAATACATTTTGTATTTAAAATGCCCTAAATTAAACATGTAAAAGTAGTATTTTTCTCTTTATTCGGCATTTTTTTAAAACAATACAATCGATTCGTCGCACTGTAGAATGAATATTAAATATTGTCGTAAAAAAATTCCAATGTTCTTACGTTAGTATTAGATTCAATATTTTACAAACCGTAGAGCACTGTTTTTCCTCATTATATATAGCTACATTCCCGCCTTAAGATATTGATGTTGATGTATTGATTATATTTGATTGAATACGGTATAAGGACATACGCAGTTTTCAGGATGGCCGTATGTAAGATATTTAAAGAATGTATTATAAATAAGTGATGTTTATGTAAGATGTTTTTGTTAGAACTACTATATTAACTGGGGTTATAGTGTTGAGTAATCAGTATCTTCTGTTGTTGATGCACGAGTCAGTAATAAAGCATTTTATAGTGTGTACTAGGGCTGCGCGATATTCAAATTTTAATATCGGTATTCGATATCGAAATAATATCGATAATTTTCGATATATCGAAAAATCGATATTATCGAAAAATATCGATATTTATCGATAAATATCGATATAAAATCGATTTATATCGATAAATATCGATATAATATCGATTTATATCGATAATTATCGATAAAATATCGATTTATATCGATAATTATCGATAAAATATCGATTTATATCGATAAATATCGATATATTATCGATGTATATCGATAAATATCGATAAATATCGATAAATATCGATATAATATCGATTTATATCGATATTTATCGATAAATATTGATATAATATCGATTTATATCGATTTATATCGATAAATATCGATTTATATCGATAAATATCGATAAATATCGATTAATATCGATAAGTCGATATATCGATAAAAATTATTTTCAGTATCGATATCCGATATTTAAAAATAATATCGATATTTATCGATATATCGATATTTTTCCCAGCCCTAGTGTGTACCTGTACGTGTATTTGGTGTTGCATGAGTTTTTTATAATTGTTTATTTTAAAGGAGGTGTAATGTCGAAACCTTTTAAATGGCATGTTAAATTTAATAAATTGTGACTATTCCAATTACATTTTATAATTTGATAATATTGTCCTTAAAACTAAAGTCTTTTAATAATTAAGTGCCAGTGCCTTTCTGTACAGGAAAGTAGTTTCTTTTAAATAATCAAAATATACCTACATATCAAAAGTCGAAATATAAATAAATAGAGAATAATTATTTTCAATTGGCATTATAAGTAAGTAGTACGTAAATATTTCTTACCAGACAATAAACTTGAAATATCATGCAGATAGTTACTAATATACATGAAAGTAAATATACTCGTATATTGTTCATGATAACGACAAAATATTACTTCAAATGTTGTGATACTCCAGAATATGTTACTTATATATCATATTTCTAGTTTTATTACATTATATATTAGGAAAATAGGTACAGATTATCACAAAATTACAAGGCCTGTCAATCAAAATCTGATTTTTAATTCTATATAATTATAAAATAAAATAGTATGTAATTATCTTGCAGCTTTCCAATCGCTATGCATATTACAAATAAACATATTTATTATTGATAATAATAATAATAAGACATATTTATCAATAAAACATTGATAAATGATAAATATATGATAAAATTGTCAGTAAACTCTGTAACACAAAATGAAAGTATATCTTTAATTATTATGTTACATGGAAATAAAATTCAAGAAGATTTTATACGTAACACATTTTCATCTTTAAATATAATATATAAATCAAATAATAAAAATATGAAATTATTATTATTATTATATTAGAATTCTTTATTGGGAGTGTCTATTCGTACGCTACCGGTTCACCGGTGCACCGGTGCACCGGTGACTCGGGTAACATCGGCTACCGATGCTCACCAGTGGCACCGGCGCACCGGGGCACCGGTCATCGGCACCGGCGGCACCGTCGCACGGGCAGCACAGGGGCACCGGCGTACTGGTAGCACCGGGGCACCGGTCATCAGCACCGGCGTACTGGTAGCACCGGTCATCGGCACCGGCGCACCGATGGCACCGTCACACGGACAGCACCGGCGCACCGGTAGCACCGGTGGCACCGGTGCACCGGTAGTACTGGTGGCACCGGCGCACCGGTAATACCGGTGGCACCGGTGGCACCGACGTACCGGTGGCACCGGTAGATAGCACCGGTGTACTGGTGCTACCATTTTTCAGCATCTAACAAATTGCAGAAGTTATAAACAAATAAAGATGAAGAAAAAAGGTATTTCGTTTTTCGCTAATATTTCAAAAACTATTAATACTTAATTACTCTACTTTCATTATTTATGATAGTAATTTAACTCTGAAAATAGAGCTCCAAGCGGCCGGTGAGGTGTGCGTGCGCAGTCTCTAAAGCGAGTACATCATGTAAAATATATTTTTTTACAGTATCAAATATCAATTTAAAAATTTGAAAAAATTATGGTGTATTGTCAACACTTCAAAGAATTTAGTCCCGTTGGAAAAAAGTTATTAAGTTAATTTTTCGAAAAGTTATGCAATTAACAAACTTTGTCGGACCTTCGTTGTCATTGAAGACAACAAAAAATGTTTAAATAATCGGATTAAAATTTTTCGCTTCTTGGAGCCCTACTTTTATATACTTATACTTAACAATATCACGTCATGAAAGTTTTTAAAATTTCAATATTTTGTTTATTATAATTTTTGCAAGTCAACAAAAAATTAAATATTGAAAAAATCTTATCAAAATTTTTTTCTTAAACTAACGTTAGATTATTACTGTTTTCGCAACTAACAATGACGTTAAATAACGTACCTAAGGTTTTTTTAATCTCATTTGTTTACAAATTATTTATAAACAAATGGACTAGTTTCATACTAATGAAAAAATTTTTTTACCATTTTGTTGTCTTGATAAAATAATGATTTTTAAGAAAAATAAGTTTTCTTAAAAATATGTTTTTATTGTTTGAAATCGTTTTTTCAATATTTCCATTGTTTAAATAATAAGTTAAGAAATTACTTTATCTTTAAAAATCATAATTGGCACTTTTTAATTGAACAACCAAAAAAAATTTTTGTTGACAATTCCACTCATAGTTTTTCATCCAATCAAAACACAGTATTTTGCTGAATTGTACCAATCACAGACGAACTACAGTGACAATTTTCACTAGTGAAAATTACACTGACAGTTTTTTAGAAAATAAAAACTCGTGCTACGCACTCGTGTTTATTTTCGACGCAACAAGCAGTCGTGACCAGACGGCAAAAATTACCGGCAAAATCATAGTCACTAATGGTAGCATATATGATAATTTCATTGTTTATTAAGTTAACAATTTGGTATTAACAAATTTCAAATCTCATTATATTTTTTTCCTGAAACTAGGTAACAAAAATTACAAACACAACCATCTATTGCAAAGTATCGAAAAAAGTTTATTTTTATTTTATATTGTACTTTAAAAAATTATGTGCTATAAAAGAAGCATTTGATTTTTCAAGAAAACTGCTATAACTTTTAAACTATTCGAGATACGAAAATGAACATTTAAGTCGTTTTTATATAGGATTGATTGGACTTTTAAATGAGTTATTAACCAAGTTTGTAACTATTGTTGATCAGCTATTATATGCATTTGTTTATAAAATTTGAAGGTTATTTTGACATTTTTAAATCTTTTATGGCTTAATTAGTTAAAAAATGCAAATACTGTGTTAGACCTTCAAGACAATTTTGTTCAGTGATAAAATATCTTCCAAAAAAGTTTTTGATGATATTGTTTGAAAGTAAATAGATTTTCCGATCAATTTTTTTTAATTTTACTCGAATTTTTTCAAATTTTCTCCGCTGTGTTTTTAATTTTTTTTATAGATTAATAGTTTATACTTACTGTCACCAATTTTTTTACTACGATCACACAATGTATCTATTCCACGTTCTTGAACAAGCGTCCATTCTTTAGAACTAAAGTTTTGTTCACAAATAAAACATTTCAGAGTAGTCCATTTGTTATAAATTGGCATTCTAAATTATTTTCAATATAATAAAAACCGAATTTCAATGATTTTTGGAGTGATGAATCCTCTATATCACTTGGTTTAGTACGATTTTTTACCTCCCGCCTCATATTCTATAAGGGAGGTATTGTGGTGGGTCAAAATTTTCGAGTGTGAGTTTTGAGTGGATAAGCACGTTTTAGGGTCCCTAGAGTAAGAATTTAACATTTTCAAGATGATGTATGTGTGGGGGTGTGTGTGCGCGCGCGCGCGCGCGTGTGTGTGTGTGTGTGTGTGTGTGTTCGTTTGTATGTTAAAATTTTTTCGTTCACGATAACTCAAAAAATATCAAACATTAAAATTTAAAATTTTGTATTTAAGGTGATATTCTACCCATGGCAGAAAACAGTCAAAAACATTGATTCCGCACGCTATTCTATAGCGTTTATTGTTTTGTAAAACATAAAAATAAAAAATAATTTATGTTTGAGGGGAAAAAATAATTTTGGTATCCATAATAATTGTAAAAAAAACTGCAATATTTGTAAAAAATAAATTTTAAAATGTTGTCAACAAAGTTTGGATCTACGAAATAACCGATCGAATTTTTTAAATTCGTTTTAAATCAGAAGATATTATTTGTGTTCAAAAAATAACAAAAATTGTCAAAATTCAAATTAATATATTTCGCTTTTAAAGCAAAACTTTAAAATTTTGCATCGACCATTTTGTAGATTGTACTTTTATCTTCAACAATATCTTTAGATTATTACATTTAACAAAACAATAAACGCGAAATCCATGTTTTAGGCTGTTTTCTGGCGCGGTAGAGGATCGTCTTAAGGTTTCAATACTATTCTTATTGGAAATTTCCTCCTCTTTAAGAATTTTTTTTTATTTTCTTAATTATTAATAGTTTTTGAAATATTAATGAAAAACTAAATACCTTTTTTTCTTCATCTTTATTTGTTTATAACTTTTGCAATTTGTTAGATGCTGAAAAATGGTAGCACCGGTACCCCGGTGCTATCTACCGGTGCCACCGGTACGTCGGTGCTACCGGTGCCACCGGTACGTCGGTGCTACCGGTGCCACCGGTGCTACCGGTATTACCGGTGCGTCGGTGCCACCAGTACTACCGGTGCGCCGGTACGCCGGTGCTACCGGTGCCACCGGTGCTACCGGTGCGCCGGTGCCATCGATGCGCCGGTGCCATCGATGCTACCGGTACCACCGGTGCTACCGGTGCGCCGGTGTCACCGATGCTACCGGTACCACCGGTGCTACCGGTGCGCCGGTGTCACCGATGCTACCGGTACCACCGGTGCTACCGGTGCGCCGGTGCCGATGACCGGTGCCCCGGTGCTACCCGTGCGCCGGTGCTGATGACCGGTGCCCGGTGCTGCCCGTGCGACGGTGCTACCGGTGCGCCGGTGCCGACGACCGGTGCCACCAGTGCACATCGGTAGCCGATGTTACCCGAGTCACCGGTGCACCGGTGCACCGGTGGACCGGTAGCGTACGAATAGACACTCCCTTCTTTATTAGGTTATACAAAAAATTATTTTCGCCGATTGACTTTAAAAGTGCTATTTTATTGACATCTGACAGTCTGTGAAGTGTCAACAAACGCGCATAGTAACATAATTTGATGGCGATACCTGTCTAAATATTGAAAAAGTTACCAAATTAATATTAATTTATAGCAATCAGTAAATTATGTGTTTAACATGATCGAATCATAACCTCTAACTTCGCCAGTAAATCTATAATTTTAAAGTTAAACAAATAACTATTCTATTAAAATAGCTCTCATACATTCAAATTTTAATAAAAGAATTTAGTTGCAACATTGTAAGATATATATGCTTTACCCACTCATCACTCAATAATTTATTCATTCACAAAGTACCCCGTTAAACTACTTTTTTGAATAGAAACACTATACATATTTCATAAGCAACCCTTATTCATACGCATGACTGTTCAAAAAGCCGAACTCGATATTCAAAGAACAAAAACTGTTTCCAACGTTTCTTCTCCTTAGAGCCTTTAAACGTACAAGAACAGCAAAGTTTGAGGAACATGAAACACATTGACGTCATTTCATGAGCGCCGATATAAACCTTCTTTATTAATAATAATTTGAATTCATATTTTGTTCATAATTTGTTCATTTGCGTCGTTAAAATTTGCAGTGCTTGTATGTAGTAACTAGCATTGGTCTGTTTTTAAACTAAGAGGAGTCAAATCAAAATTCTAGTGTGATTTCTAAGCTTGTGATTGGCTGGAGCATCACAGTTATACACCAACAAATCGAAATGTCAGATTAAAGTGTAATTTTGTAATATTTATTTTTTACTGTCAAAATATCAGTTGGAAATTAATTTCACAAGGTTCTGATTTTTTAAAATACTTCAGATCAGTAAAGTAGTTTTAGTTAAATTGTCGTAACTACGTTTTTTGGACTAAATCAGGTATAGGTATATTATATAAGAATGAAGCTTTTGTTTTGTTGCCGTTATATGTAAGTATTTGTTTGTAGCACATATTATATCACATATCAACGTTCTCAAAACATATTACACTGCACGGCTCTGATTGTATTTGCAGTCTTTAGAAGAAAATGCATTGAAAAAGTATTTAAAGCCCTATTCACACAAGGATTCTTACATGCTTCTAAAACTTGGTAAAAAAAATCACTGTTTTGAAGCAATCAATTAATTCGAAATTCTTCTTTTCCAAGAATTGAAGATTCAATTTAGCGGCGCCGCTATTTGACAGGTAATTTACATCAGGAATATTTTTCTCAAAATTCAGAAGCAAGAAAAACTCCTCTAAGTATCCTCGTGTAAACAGGCAGTGGTGCACGCTAAAACTCCCCTTCACAAAATGATGAAATTTCAAAAATTTTATATAAATTGACTTACAATAATTTTCATTCAATAATTAGGATAATGCAACAAAAATAAACTATTAAATTTGCCTCAAATTTGTCTCCTGGTGTAAATAAGAAGTGTTACGTGCCTAATAATTGTAAGACAGTTTACATATATTGAAATTAATCTCCACGGGATGCTGTGTGTGAAAAGTATTTTGACAGTTATTTCGAATTAAAAATATAGAAGTTACTCGTATACACCGAGTTCCGGTAAGGAGAGACATCTAACGGTCAAATATCTGAACTAGCACACTTAAGACGTCAACTTCGCGCAATTCTTTTATACTACTATGATCTCCCTAAAAAAGTATCCTGGGTGCGCTACTGTGAACATGGCATAACGAATTCGTCTGATCGACAATTTTGGGTTTCATAAACAAACTTTACGCCAAGAAATAAAGTCAATTTAACTAATTTATAAAAAAGTTCTTATTTTCACCTACCTACAAAGTAAAATATCAAGCTGCGCCAATGGTTAAAGTTAAGCTAACCTACCCAAACTAACTAACTACTAGAGTTGGTAATCCTCAGCATTTGTAAACTACTAAATACATGTGTGGCTTTTATGTTTTCATGCATAAATAACTCGCCGGCTTGGTGGCTTGTGCTTTAGAAGCTCCAGCTCAGCCCACCTATGCCAGTGAAGATGTGTTTTTGTTGAAAGTATGTTGGCTAGACTAGATTAATGAGAAGCCAGGATTGTTTATTCATTAAGTCGACGATGATTATAAGTTGGGTAGGGTATGGGTACAAAGGAGTTTTCTATTAATATTTAAATTTTAAAGTGTGAATTGGAAGCAAAAACTAGCAGGAATTTTCATGGAGAGAAAATCATTTTATAATTTATCTACACGTAATTATTTTCTAGATTAAAATTGAAATTCAATATATCTAGATGTTGTGTACTCTGCTCTAAACTCTGAGAGTGTGATCATACGATGACTGATTTTCTATTTGTGTAGCCATGTTGTAACCAAAATGCGGTTATTTGTTGTTTGTATCATTCTAGGATTTGTGTTATTATAAATTAATTTAAAATTTATCATTTTCTGCCAAAACCGTACCTATTTGTTATATTATAATTATTTCAAAACGCCCTGTTGTTTCAACTGAGTTCAGATAACATGAATTTATCGTTTTTCCCGAGATGCATTATTCGCCAAAAGTGGTTATAGTACGGTAGGTATCGTTGCATTTTAGGTAGTATTTTTACGCCAATAGATAGGTATCTTTTACGATAGATTAGGTATGGCTAATAAGTAAAAAACGCATCAGATGACGCATCCGCGGTGAGTGTGAGACACTGTTAAACTAAATAAATATTTTCAAATAATTTTATGCCAGCTGAATCTGTAATATAACAGAAAAATGTTCAATAACTACGATAGAAAATGTGTATTTATAGGTTAATTAATAAATTATCTCAATTCAGCCGGCATAAATTTATGTTTAGTCGTGAAACACTTTTTACTAGTGCGGATTATATGCAGAAAAATGTGATTAAATTATGCATGTAATATGCATTGCAATGAGACCAAAATATGCCCAATATATTTACAAAGTAAAACAAATATCCAACATTGTACAAATATATGCAGATATGAACTGAATTTTAATCATTTTTACAAATAATGTATTTATATAAATCAGAAAATAAACTTCATTTTGTCAACAATGCACAAGAATGTCATATAAACAAAACAACGACTGTTGTAACTATCTTTAAAATAAATTTAAATGAACAAATCATTTTTCAAAAGAACGGCATGAATAACTTGAGTCACAGTTTACATATTACGCAACGTAACATAAATTACTGTAGGAGGTATCAAATTTGAGCGAATATAAATTTTATGCCACATTTGAAATTTGAAAAGAAAATGGGTTAAAAAGGAATAAAATATGCAGAAATATGTGTAAAAAAATATTGACATAAGTGTACAAAATATGCAAAAATTTGAAACCATATTTTGATTTATTTTTTTATGAAATTCAACATGCACATTGCACAATAATACAATAGAATGCAAATTCATATAATCCGCACTCTATTATTAACTACTATGAACAGATCATATTATAAATAAGTAGGCGATTTTTTGTTTATTTGTTACAATAGTTCCGTAGTTCCCCATTCGGTTCATAAATCTGTATTTTTAAATTCATTATGTTAAATATATTTTTCCTGCAAACGACAATAATATTATAAATTTATGAAAACCCACCGCAAACTACGTAATACCAAACTCGCAAACGGTGACAAAGCTCTAAGTATTAGAGAAAATCGCTAGAAATAAAAACCAGCACTAAAATAAGTAATAAAACTTTACAGCATGTTTGTCGGTTTATTTTAATTCTATGTAAAAGCAGCTGTAAACAGGTAACGTTCAGTGTTCTTGAGGTGTGGAGTTTATCTGCTTTTTATCAAAGAATAGTAACGTTGCAAACCGGTGTTTTCTGTTTACCATACAAATTGTATGAATAATGATATTGCTTTATGGTAATTGAATTAAATCAGGAGGTTGCACATGCTCAGGAAATGTTTGCAGGTAGCAAACGGATCTTATGGAAATTATTTTTGTGTTGATATATTTATTTTATTTGCATCCCGAAACTTAAGTTCGACGATTATGGTCATCTTCCTAGTTTGATAAAAATGTAAAATAGCTATTTATGTAACTAAACGATCCATGGTTTATAGAAAAAGTGCTCTATTTTTAGCTACTTTTGATAAACAATATTTTAATGATTTAGGTAGTAATTACCTAAATTCTAAAAAAGGGTTTCTGTTGTTCACTTTACATCTCAAGATATGAAAATGCAAAAAATAAAGAAGATCCAAAAAATTTAAAGAAATTTATTAAATATTACAGTACCAATCCCTAATTTATAATCTTATTTTTAGACTTTTGTTTTGATATAACATGAACAACAATCCTACTTTGCTATTTTGCAGTACAAATCTAATAATGTATACTCGTATAGAATAAAGTTGTAATAAATTAGTGAACTTTTAAAATCAAACCTAGTATAGTAGTAATCAAAAATTATTCGTTTTTAACGATAATATAAAGCCGGTTGACATCCATTATGTTTTGTATACGAAGTAGGTAGGTACGTAAAAAAGTAATTGATGCCCTTAGGATCAGAAAATAATAAATAAGATAATATTTACTTTTTCCACGAGGAATTGATAAAATTTATTTTTTTTTAGATCTCTTACCTATAAAATCTAAATAAAATTAAATATGTAGTGAGACGTAAATTTTGTTGGTATGTTTATGCGATATGCCCCTAGGTCAATTCTTTTGCACTCTGACGGCTCTTAATAATTTATATAGGTACCTACTATAAAGAACTATTTCATTTAAATAAACTGAAAAATAACATTTTTTCATCACATAAGCTCTCAACATACATAATCACATTTTTTTTCTAATTTGCATTAATTCCTTGTAAAAAAAATACACAAATATAAATAGAAAACAAAATAATCTGGCGTGGTCACCACACAACTTTCTTATGCCTATGGCACACCGGTCGAGGAACATCGAGTAACTCCTCGATGAAATGATAGAACGCACCCCGTCCTCGACGAAAAATAGAGGCGCCGCTATTTTCATCGAGTTGTTCCTCGATGAAACGAATGTATCTCATTTCAGACGTAACTTTTGTATTTGATTTCGCGCAAAACTTTGATGTATTTGTCACCGATGAAATAGAAATCCATCGCGGACGGGTGCGTTATTTCGTTTCATCGAGGAATTACTCGAAGCAAATACAAGTAATAAAATTAACGATAATTATTCCTTATATTATTGTAAACATTTTATATTTGAAACATTTCTTACGGTTACTTCCATATTTGAAATAAATTGAAAACTTCTTCTTCCGGTTTTCGAAATGTGACCAAAATCTTTTCAGCTCTTCGCAATATCCTTAACTTTATAAATACCAAGTTTAATTATTTTAACTTGTCTCGTTGATAAGTTATTGAACTTCCGGACGCGCACACACATCCATCCATCCACCCACTCATGCAGACATCATTGAGAAATATCCAAAACGGATTTAGAGGACCTCAAAACATGCATTTCCGCGAAAATCTCGACGAATTTTTTCGTGATACCTAGACTTCCTTATACCGTGTATAAGAAAGTAATATTAATCATGCAATTCAATTAGGTACGGATTAAGGGCCAATTTCATAAAACACCATCTCTCAGTGAACAATATTTATCTTAACGGAGTTAAATCCTAAAACACATGCCATGTTCCGTATGTGGTTTATCTAAGACCACATTGTGAATTCTACCCTTAGTCGTCCGCTTCTAGCCACTGCTCTTTCTCTATTCTAGTCTGGACTGTAGGTCTGGAACTGCTGAAGTGAAATGCAGTTCTTGAATATGTAATCTGACCGCAGGCCAGGTGCGTGCTCTGTGGTGGTCAGACACGCCGCCTACGCCGTCACATAAGCCGCTGATGTTTGGTTACTTGCTGGGTTAATTCACATAACGTGTATGGTGGAGTGGATTAGATAGAGAGGGGTTTGGTTGAGATAATTTTAATTATAATAAGATGTATGAATTTGTGTTAGCATTTTTTAATTAACAAAATGAGGTAATGATTCAATGATTAAGATGACTAGGAGCAATTGAATTTTAGTGTTGATCGAGTCAGGCTCATATTAAAAGAGGAAAATGCGCCGCAGGCGAAATTTGTTATTCAAGGGCAAATGCCTTAAAATTAAAAATTACATTTTATTGTTTGTTTTTCCCTCTATCATGCGAAAATAGTTATTTACTTTACAAGTGGGCAAAGTTAGAATTACCCACGAGGGAAAAAATGTTAACTTGCGAGGCCGAAGGCTGAGTGAGATAATTTTCTCGAGTGGATCATTCCTTTTTGTTCACGTGTGAAGTATAACGTTTTAGCCAACATACCTTAATAAGTGCGTAAATATTTAAAAAATATTAAGTTCCAAACTAAAACATCGTTACTATGGGTGACCAATTTTATATTAAATTATTATTAAAACACAATTCCGGTGTTTCTAATGTATTTCATCATTCATCCTATACAACCTACTTTTTTGATGCAGAAATGAGTGAAAGAAATTTGAAGAAAAAATGTAAACAAATTATTTTTCTACGCTTTACTGTTTACATTTTCTAACCTAATTTACTAAATATTGGATAAAGTAGTAGTAATCGATAAAGTAGCACTTTAGCTATGCAAAAAATAAATTAGTTATTTTGTTAAAATGTAATTATTTGACTACGTACAACGTACTGGTTCAATATTAATTTTATGATAAATTTTAATGTGCAAATTTAACTGGTTATTTACAGATTTCAGGTAACGTAGTAGGTAAATAATATAAATTAATGTTTCTGTCATTATTTGCCATTATTGGACATTTATTGAGTAAAATATATAAAATATAAATATATTATTATATACAGTACTCCTGTATAAAGTATAGTATTTTGCAATAATTAAATTACATTTTATTAGTATTAGTTATTTTATTAAACCAAAAAATAGTTATTGAAATTTCAAATTTGGTTAGCAAAAATTTTGCTAAGTCCAGGTTCCTTTTACAACCTTTAAATCTGCCAGTAAGAATATATCAATTGATTATTAATACTTAATTTTAAGAAAAATATCTCACAAATCGTAACTCTACGTCTTAGCATCTTAAGACCTTCAACGTCAAGGTCAGACGTTTAATCTGTCCCTCTCAACTTTTATACCATTACGTCTGCACTTCCCCTGCGCAGGAGTTGAGATTCACATTCCCGCGCATCTGTATAGCGCACAGCCGTGTTTTGTTATTATCACAAGGCACACAACACAAGTCCGCGGTGGCGGTGGCCTGGGGTTGTTAAGCGTGATTCATAGTCAGGGTAGGCCATGCTCCCGTGGCCTGCTGCCTGTGGAAAACACTTATAACCCGCCCGAGTTAAATGACTCGTACATGAACACGCGATATTGAATTTTAAAACGGGATGGCTCTGCCGTCGTGAGCGAAATTCAGAATGGAGTGTATGGAGTACTTTGACGAGTATAAGGTGATGGTTTTGTTCACTAATAATTTATGTTTGATTTTTTTAATAGTTTTCTAAAAAAAATTTAATGTGGAACTTGTTTTCTGAACTGCCTCATTAAAAATAAATTTAACAACATCTATACATTTAAACATCGGTATCTATACAGGGTACCAGCGTACCTATTGAGCGCCTTTGTACAAAGTATGATTAAGGCACCCCTTGCCTGTATATTAATTTCAAATTTATTTTTATTAAACAACTGTCAACGTGACAACGTTGCACAAATTTGAGTAATTTATTATCAGTCCAGGGACTTCAATAAGAGAGATATGTTTTTTTTTATAAAGTACCTATACCTAATTAAAGTCAAATACCTTTAAATTTAAACTTAGATTTTTAAATAAAATTTTATTAATAATAGTTAACTATACAATAACGCTATAATGGATGTTATTATTCCCGAAGATGAAGTTTACAACACGACCGAGCCAAGCGAGCGAGGGTTTTAATCATCAGAGTGAATAATAGCCATTATAGCGAGTTGTATACTGTACTTTATCTACGACTAATTTATTACGTACAAGATTTTAATAAAATAAAAACTATTTCTAAAAATTTTTGACATTTCAAAATGTCAAGGTTATAACGTGATCACTGATCAAGCAAAGCGAGCGAGGGTTTTTATCAGAGGGAATAATAGCCATTATAGCGAGTTATGTGCTGTACTTTATCTACGACTAATTTATTACATACAAGATTTTAAGAAAATAAAAACCAATAGTACTAAAAAATTTTGACATTTCCAAATGTCAATTCTCTATTACCATAGTTACATTATTAAACATTGTACTGTTTACCAAAATAATTTGCACAAAGAAATTAATCCAGACAAAATAATTTTCTGATTGGTGCGGAGGAGGAAATCATGACTATTATTCCCTTGTATTCTCTGCGGTATTTATACAGGCTGTTTCATAACTTCGAGTACATACGTTAATGGTATATGTTGTTTGATATGCTGATTACAAATCTAAAATATTTTTTTTAATTCGAAAAATTAAGAGTTGTTTACCTAAAACATTGTTCGTAGTACTGCACTGGATTCGTTTTCCTATTAAATACAAACAATTAATTGAAGTAGGTAATGAACATCTTAAATTACATAATACTAGTAAAATAACAAATGAAATTTAATTATTTTTCATGAAACAATAATTACTCCATCCAGTGGCAGTGGCAACGAAAAATTTTGGACTGGAAAACAACATATACCATTAACGTATGTACCTGAAGTTATAAAACAGCCTGTATATGCCATTATGTAGCAAACATCACACATTTAATGTTCAAGTTTTGATAACATCTACTTATACATCTTGCTCTAAGACCAAAATTAGTAGTTCGTGCAACCGACAACCGACTCTTCATTTCATTAGTAGGTACTATAGCAAATAGTTTTCCATCAAAATTGCTATCAGTGTAAAACCCAACTGTCTTTGAAAGAAACCTGTGTCTATCCTCTGTTCTGCGAGTTTGTAGCGCGCCGTAAGAAATATTAGCTAATAAAAATATTTTCCACGATAGATATAATAGCGGATGTAACTGAGTTGGCAATAAAAGGGATAAAATCAAGTATGGCCTAAATATAAATTTCTAATTATGCCTTTGAGAACAGGGAACACGACGCTTTTAAAGTTAATGGAAAATGTTGCTGTGAAATACGTTAAAGTGGCTTTAAATTGCTTGTACTGCTGAAAAATAAAGCCACGTTTTACCGAAATTGTGGAAGAGCAATGAATAAATTAACCAGAACAATTAAATGGAAGGACATTTTTTTACTAAATTTGTTGCTAAACATTAAATTGCGTAATTTATAGCAATGAACTAATAATTTATATTGCTTTCGAGTGAAATATTTTTGAATAATACTGTGGACAATTACGAAGAATAAAATTAATTAAATTAAATGTTTGGTTCAAATAAACATTATTTGACCAATATGACGATGACTTTTTAATCCATTAATTAAATCATGTAATATTTGTTTACAATCATTGAATTGTCAATGAGTTCAGTAATAATTATTATTAGCTAAAATTATAACTATCTAGTTTAATCTGGGAATAAAGGATAAATCAGATAATTTAATCACAATAACATGGCGTTTATGTCAGATTAACCGATAAACCAAGTGAATTGTAACATTTGTTTCAGTTGCTCTTGTGGTCTTATTAATATTGAATGCGTATTTGTAACTTTTATTAATACTACGTCAAAATTCTTCTGTAGCTGCCAATCAAAATAAATTATCTCGAATGTACACATTCTGTTGGACTCGTACCGGAAATGACATTTTTAAAATAACGTACTGCAGTCGAGAAATCTTGATAGCTATTCGTTCTTCGTTGTACAATGTAACTTGACAGAAATATTCTTATTTGTAACAAATAAAACACAAAATCACAATGATTCATGGAGTTAAGAATAAAGTTATGTTAAATATTTTCAAAGTTTGAACAGGATCTGACAGTTTGTATTATTTTTAAGTTAATTCTGAATTACATTACACTTTTTCTGTCTAGATTTATGCTTGATTTCTAGTTCGATTTTCATCCGAGATTCCTTCGAGTTTCATACTTTATTTTCGAACTATTTGTATCCAATCGGAAATTATCGATATTTTTCCGAAAAGGTCCAAGTTAGGCAACTTCAAAATAATAATAAAATATTAAAATTTGACAACTTGAGGTTAGAGTTTAGAATTTGTAATGGGAATGGTATTATTTATTGGAATTTATTTATTTTGAAATAATTAATAAACAAAAATACAAACAAATTAAAACAAAATACAAGCCAAGCCAAAACTTTTAAAGGTTGGTCAAACTGACTGCACACTGAACTGAGCAAAATTGTACGAATTTCGAATAGAAAATAGAGCCAGGTGTATTTAAAAAAAGTATGGAAATTGAATGGAACTCGGATGGGAATTTCTGATTTATATTATACTAGAAATGGCTAAGAACTTCTCGGATGAATCTTAAACTAGAATCTAGACGAAAAAGTATAATGTACCCTCGAATGTACCTAATTCAGTCTTTTACGAATTTTAGACCAATACAAATATAATATGTAGGTAGTACTTATAAAATTAACACTGGAATTCAATTTGTACCTAACTTTGTGATATAATAATCAATAGGTATAAAAAATCATCCGGTATATGTTGCAATCAAAATCATTTGATCGTTATAAAATATAAATAATAATAAAAAATAAATTTTAATAGAAGTCGTGAAATATGTAATTTTGTCCAGAATCATAACTTTTTAGAAAAAGATGATTACTCACGGGCGTGAACAATAACAATTATGTAGTAAGTATACTTTTATAAAATTATTAATTTAGGAATTATTTTACTTATGTACTACAGGTACTACCTACTACTTTAGTAATAATAAATACTAGAAAAAATATAAAATTAACTTATTTCTCAATATTGCAATTTTAAAGCAAATTGGAAAGACACTCTCTGTAGACCGTGTGGCCTAATGGATAAGGCGTCGGACTTCGGATCCGAAGATTGCAGGTTCGAGTCCTGTCACGGTCGAATTTCATTTTAATTGCCATAAGAAACAAAATGACACAAAACGGTCTAAAATTATTAAAATAAAACAAGCAAGCCATAAACTATATAATAAATCGAAAATAAAAACATAATTGTGTTTTAATTTGCACGATTGGTCTTTTTTATCAACTTAGCAACTTACTATGCCTATTTTTAAGACAGTATGTTGTTCTTACCGGTTACTAGGCTAAACAGAACAGTAAGTAAATTAAACAGAATGGTAAGAAAAAAATATTTTTTGTTTCAGCATTACTACATAGTAAACGTTGTGCTACATATTTACCATTCTATTTTTACCACTCCAACTTTTACCTCTGCATTTGTACCACCATTCTTTTTTACCGCTATCCTGTTTTACCTTTAACCCATTTTTTACCACTCAATTTTTACCACTCCAACTTTTACCTCTGCATTTGTACCACTATACTTTTTACCGCTATTTCGTTTTACCACTAATATATTTTTACCACTCCGTTTTTACCATTACAACTTTTACCACCATACTTTTTTACCGCTATTCCGTTTTACCATTAATAGTTTGTGGGGCTATAGTACGGTTTTGTTAGTGTAGTAAATACCAAAACCGAGTTTGTGGGGTTCTAGTACGGTTTTGTTTATTTTGTTAGTGTAGTAAATATCAAAACCGAGTTTGTGGGGCTCTAGTACGGTTTTGTTAGCTTTGTTAGTGTAGTAAAAACAAAAACCGAGTTTGTGGGGCTCTAGTACGGTTTTGTTAGCTTTGTTAGTGTAGTAAAAACAATAACCGAGCTTGTGGAGCTCTAGTACGGTTTTATTAGCTTTGTTAATGTAGTAAATACCAAAACCGAGTTTGTGGGGTGGTAAAAAAGAATTAGTAGTAAAAAGGGACGGTGGTAAAAAATGGATTGGTAAAAGTATAATGTTGGTAAAAAATGGATTGATAAAAGAATTACGGTGGTAAAAAAGGGACGGTGGTAAATAGGGATTCATTTTAAACTTGATTTAACTTTTCAATAATTAATATACTTAGTCGTAAATTCTAGTAAAGTTGAATATGACAATTACTCATTTATTCGAATGATTATGACAGTTGCTTGCGCTTATTCCCATAATTGAATTAAAATTATCCTTTTTATTTCCTTGTACGGAGTAAGGAAGTATTGTAATCGCGAAAAATTTCGGTTTTCAGATTTTGATGGAAATATCTGTTTTGACCTTTTCTGAATCCATTATGACTAGTTTCGTCGTGACGTCTGTACGTACGTACGTATGTACGGACGTATGTGTGTCGCATAACTCAAATACGGTTTGACGTAGAAAGTTGAAATTTTGAATTTAGGACTGTTATAGCATCTAGTTGTGCACCTCCTATTTTTGGTTTCAATCTACAAACCGGAAGTAGTAAATTTTAAAAAAATTTCGATAAACATTTAATTTAAGACAATTTTTTTTATTTTAAATGAAAGATTATGTGATTATTACCTACAATCGGTATTTTATATATATTTTTATATCTGGTATCATTTAAGAATAATTAAAGCATATATTTATAATTTAGTATTTCGGTATCTTCTAGTCCATGATCGATTAACATTTGTTACTACGTAAAATTTAAATGTTTATGACATGACAGTGACAATAGTAAAATATGATTTATATCTTCTTCTGCAGTTTAAATAAAATGACTAACATATATTTGTGAGTATACTAGCATAATAAGTTAAAATAATTTTTTATATTATTCTACATTTTAGTTATTAAGAAAAGTATGAACAAACAAGGCGTACAAGGAAGTCATGTGGTGTCCACGTCAGATTTTTTGTTTAAAAAAATTGTAGTAGGAAAATTCAATTTATTTCAAAACATTTTCTATTTAGACCAAAAAAAATTGGTGGCATCTCTGGAAGATAAAAGCACCAACACCAGCAGAATAAAAATTCCCTCGCTGTTGTCATATTTCGTTTTTCATTTAAGTGAAACATAAGTGAAATTAAAAGGAAGGAAGTGTTCCGATTTGCAGCGTTGCCACGTTGTAACGAAGCAGGAGCAGGACGACGCGGCGTTGCATTTGTTGCGCTGTGTTGTATCTCTGTAAATGTAATTTGTTCGTGCGACCGCAACATATTTCATAGAAGTTTCCGCTCGACAGGATAACCCTAATTAACTTTACTTCCTAATCTTCGCCGCAGATTTTCAATTTATTCTTTTACTGTAAATTCCTCTGACAGAAGTAATGCATTATGTTTCGATTTATCTTTCCAGAAACGCGAAATAATTTGTTGCTTGTTATCGTGGAAATAGCTAATTTATTTACGGAGGAGTTATTACTTTCATTAAAAAATATCTAAGATAGTACACAGTCAGTTTAAATCTAAAACGTAAGTCAAGAGATATTTCATCTTCATGAAACGAAATATTTTGATTCTTACTTGATACAAATATCTTCAATTTTAAAACGAATTAAAAAAATTTGATCGGTTATGTCGCAGATCTAAGCCTTCTCCTCAATCATAAATTATGTTATTAAATCCTTTATATTAACTTCACCGTCATACGTACGTACGGCAAAAAAACAAAAGTCAAAAATGACCCACTTCCCGGGATCCTATCGAGCTGAAATTTTGGAAATAGACTTTTGTAACCTAACAATGCACTTTGGCACAAGAAAAAAATCTGATGTGGCCAGCACTAGACCTCCCGCCATACCCCAAACCCATTTCCCCATATCCAATCAATCTGAAATTTGGTACATAGACTCGTTGTGACCAAACATTTACTTTGGCACAAGAAAAAATCTGATGTGGCCAGCACAAGACCTCCCGCCATACCCATTTTCCCATATCCAATCAATCTGAAATTTGGTACATAGACTCGTTGTGACCAAACATTTACTTTGACACAAGAAAAAATCTGATGTGGTCAGCACAAGACCTCCCACCATACCAATTTTCCCATATCCAATCAATCTGAAATTTGGTACATATATTCGTTGTGACCAAACATTTACTTTGGCACAAGAAAAAATCTGATGTGGACAGCACAAGACTTCCCGCCATACTCATTTCCCCATATCCAATCAATCTGAAATTTGGTACTTAGATTTGTTGTGACCAAACATTTACTTTAGCACAAGAAAAAATCTGATGCGGCCACCACAAGACCTCCCGCCATACCCTACGCTTTTTAACTCTGAAATTTGGTACATAGGCTCGTTGTGACTAAACATTTACTTTCTTGAAACACACTATCTAAGAAAGAGTTACAATGAAAACAAAAATATAAATAAATATCGATCGAGTCTCATAAATAAAGGATTTATAGTGAAAAACTTTGTTTTTACGGGTTCATTTTTTTATGTCTAACTAAACAATAAACGCTATAGAATGGTGTGCTTAATGTAATTTTATACAAGATTTCCCAATTGTCCAAGGACGCAGCTATAAGTTTTGAACGAGTGAATAAAAAAATTTGAAAAGTTGGGATCACTAAAGAGTCATAAAAACTACTACATTCTTAGAAGATCTTCCATGCACCGTGGAGTTTTTTTAAGGAGATGACCACCTCAACATTTTTAAATAGCAACCCCTGTCGAGTTACACCTAATTTTAAAGGTAATGAAAACCGGAATACGTCCTCATAAACCAAAACCCAATATCTTAATTCTTTCAAGAATTTAATTTTAATGTTGCACGTTTATTACGATTTTTATTACAAATGTTCAAATTGCCGACCTTCTTAGGTCTCGCAATGACCCAAACGCTTTAGTGATCCCCAAATTTTCAATTTGTTTTCTTCATTCAAAACTTATATAGCTGCATCCCGGAATTTATGGGAAACCGTGTATGTAGTAAATGTGTTTCTTATTATAATTCAAACTACGAAACATAACATTGCAATTCCCTGAATTTGATGCATCTTACTATCTCGCCATCTTACTTGTCAGTCATCATATTTAAATGAACACTAACCCAACTATTTCAATATAGTCTGCATGTCAATGTCAAGCAACAAGCAACCCATTAGCCCATTCACAACAAACGTCAGTTAACCCAACACATAAAACACTATCTCAACTCACAACTGCTCTAATTTGATCCGCAATATTATCACGTCCATTATTCGGATATTAACGCAGTCAAACACGTATAATACGAATGCAATCCGTGCGTCTGGTAAGTGGATGAACGATGAAATGACTCGCGTTTGTCGGAATATAATGAGATAAGGGCGCACTTCATCTTTCTGACAGACACTGACAGATGGCGTTCGCTTGTAACTTTGCTGTTCGAGGCGTTCGCGGGATTCTTGTAACGTGTAATGCGAAGATAAGGTGATTTGGTTACACTATTATAATGCGAAGACTTTCAGCGAAGAAAGAGGAGGTGTGCTTTAATTTCGTCGTAATGAGGGTTGTATAATTAAAGACAAGTTCAAGATAGTAATGACGGTTTTTTGCTAGTAAAATTTGTAGAACACTGCATATTTTAATAAACAATTACCTACCTTGAAAATTATTTAAGTATTGCTATAAACAGTTAGCAATTTTAGGTACTATTTTAGTTAGTTTTAAGAAGTTATTTAAAAATAGTAAGTAACTTTAAAATAAAAATCTGACGTGGACACCACATGACTTCCTTGTACGCCTTGTGTGTTCATACTTTTCTTAATAACTAAAATGTAAAATAATATTAAAAATTCTTTTAACTTATTATACTAGTATACTCACAAATATATTTTAGTCATTTGATTTAAACTGCAGAAGACGATATAAAGCATATTTTACTATTGTCACTGTCATGTCATAATCATTTAAATTTTACGTAGTAACAAATGTTAATCGATCATGGACTACAAGATACCGAAATACTATAAATTATAAATATATACTTTAATTATTTTTAAATGATAGCAGATACAAAAATATTTATAAAATACCGATTGTAGGTAATAATCACATAATCTTTCATTTAAAATAAAAAAAATTGTCTAAAATTAAATATTTATCGAAATATTTTTAAAAAGTACTACTTCCGGTTTGTAGACTGAAACCAAAAATAGGAGGTGCACAACTAGATGCTATAACAGTCCTAAATACAAAATTTCAACTTTCTACGTCTAACCGTATTTGAGTTATGCGACACACATACGTCCGTACGTACGTACAGACGTCACGTCGAAACTAGTCATAATGGATTCAGAAAAGGTCAAAACGGATATTTCCGTCAAAATCTGAGAACCGAAATTTTTCGCGATTACAATACTTCCTTACTTCGTACAAGGAAGTAAAAAGGAGAGCCCACAAAAATTCTACTTTACACAATTTATTGTTCAATATAGTATGAAATAAATAAATCGAATTAATTTTTAATGTGACATTTAAGAGCGACATTTCTTAGCAGTTGTTTTAAGGCTATACACTTGCTATGAAATTCAGAGCAAAATATGGTGCTACCTTCGACCATAGATACCTTAGACCCCGCACGCAGTCATTTGTTGTGAAGCCGGGTTGCATTTTCACCAAAGTTATGTAATGCGGGTTGCATTTTTTATTTGACTAGTGACAGTTCGTGATTCACATTATTGTTAGTATTCAATAAAATACAATCAAAATGCAAAAGATAACTTCTAAATATACAAAATTGTGACAGCAGCAACTTTGGATCTCTATCTCACTTTACACAGCCTCTCTGTCATGAGTGCTGACTTCAAAACCCACTGTACATTTAAATAGGCGTTACGTGTCTAGAACATATATGGTCTAAGGGTGCTACAATATTCAAGATTGTGACGTTTTTGAAATCTATGAACTCATATAATTGACAGAAGAAAATTTTTGTGCAAATATTAAATGCATCTTACTTCCTCATAGAAAACAGAATATTTTAAATAGGTTTGTCGACGAAAAAATTATAATACATAACCCACTTGACAAAATAAAATCCCCAGAACATTTCAAGAATGTAAACATCCTGTTTTGTTGCTTGCCATTTTTGTCCATTAACATCCTATTAATATCCTAGCGATTGCTAATATGCGCCCTTAGTAACATTATCTATGTAACATCGCAATGTTAATAATATCCCAATTATGTGTCCCATGTATTGCTCTGAGATGTTTGTATAGAGTATGTAATTTTTGATCGTACTCTGGATATGGCTAGGATAGACTTAATAATATCACTTAAAGTACAATAATAATATATTTTTGAACATCCCATGGACGATTCATGCCAAGTGGGAATGTATGCGTTAAGGTACATCCACACTATGCCGATCGGCTTTGCAAATCGGCAAGGCCGATCAAGTGGAGACGTAACTGTAGGCCTCGTCATCGTGCCGATCCGCAAGCCGATTCGTTCCCGAGCACTGGCGGTAAAGATCAAAGAAAAGCCGCGCGGCCTCTGATAGTGTGGACGCTTTTGTTGGCAATCCCCGGCGGAATTTGGGTATTGCGACATATTATTGTAGGAAATGTTGTTAGCTTCAATTACTTCAATTTTGTACATAACTACTTTTTCACAAGGGCTAACCGTCTTTGAGATCTGAGCGAAAAACTAAAAACTTGGACTTTATTCGTCCCCCTTGACCCTCCTCATCATCTGGGTCTGGGAACTTTTGTTATGTTTACCTCCTAATAGTTCAACACAACCCTAAAGTCAAAAATTAGGTACTCAGCATTTTTCTCTACGTCTAAACTTCTCTTTTGAGCGTTCATTGCGTCCAGACTGAAAGTGTAGTGTGGACGTGTGCCGATTCTGTGAGCCCGATCGGCTTTGCCGCACGGCAATACCGATCGGCATAGTGTGGATGTACCTTTAGGTATTTTGTCCATCGCTCGGTTTTATTAAAGCACTCCGCTTCGCGTTGTAAAATAAAACTATTTTTGCTTGCATTTCATATAACATTTTAATTTCCGGTCAAGAGCTTATTCTGAAATATGAAATATAGATATATTTACTCGTACCCTAAGAAATACATAAAACATACAAAACAGGAAAATTACAAATCAGTCCATCGTTGTGTAACAATTCTCTCAAACAAAAAAATAAATTCTCACACATTTTACCCCCATTGTCCGTCCACTTCAACTTCACACAGAGTCAGTTCTAGTTACCAGGATCCAGTCCCACGCCATCACGCGTTCCTAAACATGACCGGGAATATTTATAGCCCAACAACGTGCGAAAATATATTTACGAACCGTTTTCGTTGCAGAATTTTTCAGATATTTGCGCGAGTACATAAATATTTTGGGCAGACAGGCTGGAACGAACCAACGGACACGGGACGCGAACGCCAATGGGCAAATCAGAGGAGTAGATAGAAATATCGACTGCATGGCTATTAATTTTCCAGACGAACGGACACAGCGACAATCCTGGCTTAACACTGAATTAATGCTGGGCTGCAGTTTTATATTGCAATTTATGATGTCAGCAAAAAAGAGGTTTTTGGTGTGTTTTTAATTTTCAGTTTTTGGATGGATTCACTGAATGGAACGTGTAACGTATGGTCATAGGGTTTTGTATACGATGTATGGACGATATTTGAAAATGTGACAGAATATTGCACCTAAATTGTTTTTGTGCGATTGGGAATTTGCCATGAAATGTAGCGACAATCGAAAAAGTTTTTATGAAGGAAAAGAGCACATCAAAAACAGCACGAATTAAATCATGTTTATAGCTTACTGGATGTTGCATCATAAAAATATTTTCCGGTCTTTAGACTGAGAATATAATTTAGTACCTAGATATTGTTATTTTCATGTAGTATAACTACAATATAACATATGGTATTATGATACAAGTGTAAGTAAGCTTTTTGAAGCAGGTAAGACCAGTTTAAGAACATATTTTCAACATTTTAACCGTTTTCTGAATTTGAGTCCAACGGACTCATTTTAACATATTTAGCTATTATACTCATAATCCGGTAATATACATATGATGCCGCATTTATAATTCTCTTATTTATGTGTTATGTTGTATTTGATAATAAATAAACATTTTTATTTCTTGATAATTATTTATAAATAAACTATTTCAAAATTTGTAACACCAGACGGATCAGTGAGTCTATCGGACTCAAATTACAGATGTGTACTTAACTTAAGAGGCCCGTCTACTACCGTCTACTATACCTAAAATCCAGCATAAAATGTACAAACATAGCGAGTGTTTTGTGACCAGTACAAGAATGGTAAAATTTATTTCAACAAGGATTTAATAGAGAAAGAATGGATCTACAGATGTGCCTTTTTAAAATTTTATTAAAAAGTTGTACATGAATATAAAATTTCCGAAAAATTCAAAAGAGGTTCCTATTTTGTGCAAACTTTACACGGTTATATCTCATGATACAAATTAATATTTAAAATTTTAAAAAGGCACATCTGTATATCCATTCTTTCTGTAGGTATTAAATTTTTATAAAAACATTAGCCTGAAGTCAATAATAATCTGACAGTTTACTCGCAACGAAAACACTTTTACTGTATTTTCCAACTTTAAAAAGATATTGCATAGCTAGGATGCGGCAATGTACGAGTTTCGGGCTGGTTTCAGACTGCCCTAATAGTGAGGAAGTGAGTGGAATGGAAAAAATTATATATGATCGAAGAGATCTATGAATATACAACTATTTCACAACCCGTTGGTTAAATTTTATTATATTTGAATTTTGAATTTGCAATTATTAGTTTTACAAGTTACCTCGATATTATCTATGAATCTCTCGGTGAATCTATTTAAAGGCGAGTTACCGCAGCACTAGTTATTTTTTTCTGAAAAATTTAGTGCTTCTTTACACTTACTAGATCAAAATGTAGTTTTAGTAAACCATCAGTATACAGGGTGTTTCTATACCTCTGCACGAAACTTTAATAGGTTATAAAATTTGATACAATGATAATAAAGAAAATTAGCGAAAAAAAGGACAGTGAAAATTTTTGTGCCACTGGTTTAAAGGCCAATTTAACTGTTAATTCAATATGTAATTAATAAAATAAGATCATAAATACTCTCTACAAATAGTTCTTTCTATAATAATAATTAAATAAATAGTTAAATGGACTTTCTAATCAGAGGCACACAAATTTTCACTGCCCTTATTTTTGCGAATTTTGAAGAAAAAATTTCTTTATTACCAATGTATCAAATTATATAAGCTATTAAAGTTGCGTGCAGGGGTACAGAAACACCTTGTATTTATTAGGTATATTGTTATTTTGAAGCATTTACGACAAGAATCATAAATTAAATTGTGTGTGTTTGTATTGTACACTATACATTGTATTCAATAGTTGAGGTACGTTGTGTTTGATAATTTAAGGAACCATGTAATAAAATTTGAGTAAATAGTAGCAAAGTGAAATAAATATTCATTGTTTAATGGTGGCCACAAACTTGACCGTCGAGCAGTTAATGTACTTCATATGGCAGTAAGCACCACTCACTATCTCTTCACATTGCAGCTTTTAGTTATTTAGAGCCACTTTCCATAAATGTCATATGTGAATATGGAATTTTACTGCATCATGGGTCGTATTTCTCAATTTTGTATGATTCGCTTTTATGCCACCGTAAATTGAAATCAATTAGGTTATATAGCGACTGTTGCAAAGCAAAGCGGTGACATCACAGAAATAGAACTGATCTACTTTCTGTGTAGGTAATGTAACACACTACACTACAACATTACGATAATGGGTTATGATAATAGTGCCTACAACATTGTAACATCGATCATTTGTTTTATTCTATTTCCGGACATAATTTCGTAAAATTCTGGAATAATTGACAAATATAAACTTGCCCTAAATAACGTAGCAATCAGATACTTTTTTAGTATTTTTTTTTTCAACTAAAAATACATAAGTTAATAAGACTAATTTTGGATAATTAGCCTGTCATTTACGATTAATTTTTGCAGTACTGGTAAAATATAAATTGCTATGTGTGCTATAATGTTGAACTACATATTATATTGAGTCTGATTCAGCTGTTAAGTGTGCAATGTCACAAATAAAGTTATTTGTCTAAGTCTCTAAGTAATAATTATAATATGTGCAATACTACATTGCAAGACTGTATACGACTATGGTGCGTTCGATAATTCATATGGAGTTGGAGTAATGATGCAGTGGTTTTAGAGTTAATTAGAAGGGTGTTATTGGAGCTGAAGTAAAGTGATTAAGTAAAAGGACACTTCAGATTTTTGATTGACAAATAATAATCTACATTTCAAAGTCATAACTTGTTAATAGGAAATTGTATTTTACTATGAAATATGAACTTTGAATGTATAATTTTATGCATTTGCCGAACGTGCTACTATACATGTCAAAGTGATTAAATGATGAAGAAAACATAACTTGTTAATAGGAATTTGTATTTAATTTGTATTTTACTATGAAATATGAACTTTGAATGTGACAAACAAAATTGATATTAAAACCTTATCACTTCATTTGTACTAGCATTTTGAGAATGTGCTAATGGCGTAAACTCGTATAACTTATTTATTTGACACTACACCGCATTTGCCGAACGCACTACTTTTGACTCTATGAAATAACCGAACGAGAGTGCAACAGATTTACCGAACGCACCTAATATACAAATAATGTAAGATTCGAAATGTAATTCAATGACTGTTATAATTTTTGTCATATGATTGTTATTTGCGCTATCCAATGCGCTTAGATTTACGTTACTTCCTTAATAAGATTATTATTTTCCGCAATTTCTTTTATTTATAATATAGTATCTTTCTAATAACATATTAATTACCTCGAGTGGCACACGAAAGCTAATTTCGTTGTTGGAATGCACAATAAAAAATTTCCTGGACATATTAAATACACTATACTTCATTTCAGCTAAGAAAATAGTAGATGGCACTGCGAATGCCAGTAAGTTTTACACTCATACATTTTATTAGTTCAAAATTTGACGCAATCTTAAATAAGTTATGTTTTGTGAATATAGCTGTCATCTATAGAATAATGTAATACTTCGATGTAACTATGGAATTCGAAATAAGAAGGTATAAGTAAGATTAACAGAAATGAAAATGTTTGCTAGTGTAAATCTACCTCTCATCTCAACCAATCAGCTTCAAGAATATCATTGCCCTATCTAACCCAACGCTATTTTCTTAGCAGATTCGGTAAGAAAATCTTACTGACCTAATGACACTGCCGCTCTATTTTCGAATTCTTTTTCCAATAGAAAATTCACTAAATGTGTATTGAACATTATTTAATGTGTATTATTTACCAATTTTTAATTTTAATTTCGAACTGACTTATGAATTTCAGTTGCGTATTTACACTCAAAATGTCAATTTAACCAATTTATTAATTTTAATTTCAAACTGGTTTATGAATTTCTGTCAAGTTATTACCTAGTAAAACATTTCCGTTAAATTTGTATGTAATTAATTAGGTATTATTCTGTTTGGTTGTTATTTAAGTCATGCAATTTTTCATACAATTTCGTAATTGTTCCTTTATTCTATAATAACAAAAATGAACTAAATATATTAGTCTTCATTAAAACTTGCGAACATAAAAGAAAGAAGAAATCTCGTACAAATTACTTTTAATTAGTGAATAAAAATTCACGGTTGAAAAGTTCCTGCGTAGTAATAAAACATGAAACATTACATTGATATAAATTCCTAACAAGCGTCAAGCGCTTAAAATTTAAAGTTTCTTGACAGGAACGACATATTTCACTGGGCACAGAAGAGATAAAAGTTTTTCCGACTTTGGAATTGTATCAATTAGCCTGTTATCAAGAGTTCCGATGCTGCGAGATTCCAACGCAACAAAAAGGACAACGAGTGCGACTTATCCTTATAGAATAACTCTGCGTCTTCCACTTTGTTCCGAGATAACGCGGCGGAACGTTTCATTTATCATGGACAAAAACCATTCATAAACTCGGCAAAAAACATGCTAGAGACGGAATGTTATCAAATGCGACATATTTTTTCAGACAGCCACTAGATTATATCCCTAATGGAATAAATTGTTGTTTTTTATCATCTGTGCTTTAATGAATATTTTCTCCTGCTTGGGGATAACATATACCTATGCAGGTATTATATTTAAAATATAAAAATTTATTAAATATTATTATGCAATAGTTATTTAACTCTCTAGTATGTTAATGAGGGCGATTAATAATTGAGACATTTTAACGCGTGAGAGAAGTCAATGCGTTAATTGTAGAGATTATTAATCGCCTATTAACACAGAGTTAAGCTGCATTCAGACCGACCCACTTATAAGTATAAGTGCCTAATTGACCAACCAGCGCTCAGCGTTCGCTTCGTAAAAATTCCAATTTCACTTATAAGTATAATCTGAAAACCTCCCAAAGTTCTATCTTTTCCAATCAGTGCACTAAGTGAAGTGCGATAGGTATATCATGTCATCTTTATCATCGAACTGTCATTTGCAAGCTGCGTTTTATTAATGACATACAAAATAGATATTAATTTATTTAAATTATTATAAATAGTAATTAATGAAAATATCGTATGCTTGTGTTGTAAAATATTATTACTGAATATGTAAACATATTTAAAAGCATATAAATTCTACTTTTTAATTTACATGTGTATGGAAATCAATTTTCTTTTAATAATAATAATTTATTTATACTGCAATACAACAGGATAATCCCAGAACAATATTACAGTGTAAAAAAGAATCAAGAAACCGTATAGACTGTTTCTAACCTAATTTAACGAGCATAGAGGATATTATAAGATAAAAAATATTTTAATATGCAAATTGTAAAAATTACACAACAAGTTGTACTTAATAAACAATTATTATGTATTTAAATTTAAATATTTTCATAAGTTCTAAATTTTTCCAATTGGTGTTCATTCAATAATTTGGTAGGTATGTATGGTCCATTTGATTTATACTTATAATTGTAAATATTTCACTTATAAGTGGGTCGGTCTGAATGCAGCTTTAGTTACAATATTGTTCCGTTGATCATTATCATTTTAATTTGGAGAAAATCTAATTTTTGTCCATACAGATACGATAGGTTAATAATATTTGAAACTGCTGAGCACAATGTTACATGTTACCTGAATATTATTTAGCTAGAACTGGCAAAATGATTTCGTTTAATTCTGTTTATTATTTTTCTACAATTTAGTAGTGTTTCACCAAGACAAGAAATCTTGTCTTGGTACATATTTCTTGTCTTGAAATATTTTTTCATTCAAGAAGTATTTTTATCTTGACTTGATTAAAATTTGAACATTCATTTCTTGACTTGAAATCAAGATTCTTGATATTTCTTTATTTTCGAGTACGAACATGTTAGTTAGAAGAACGGTGCCTTATGTCATATTTAATGTTTAATTAATTACAATTTGATGTTTTAAATAAAAACTCATTTTGTAATATATTTGTATTTTAGTGTTGTAATAAATGTCTTATAAAATGTCTTTAATGCTTAATTATTTGATATTTTAAATAAGAACTCAATTTGTTGATGTCAATATTTTTTCAACAATTTTTTCTTACCTACTATATACTTATTGTAAACAAAATAGATTGTTTTATTACTATCTCTATCTATGAGAATTTACAATTACTAAAAATAATAATTTTCTTAACTTTTATATAAAACAAAGAAATCAAGATATCTTTACAAGAATACTTGATTCTTAATTGCACCTTCTTGTCTTGATTAACAGTTCAGATATCTACTTTTTATACATCTTGTCTTGATTTTTATCAAGATCAAGACAAGATCAAGAATTGTTTCTTGATTTTCGTAAAACACTACAATTTTGCACTAGCTAATATACTATATTACGTGTGCTGAACGCGCATTCAAAAAAATCGTTGATTAATAAAAACCATGCATTAATAGGGGTCATTAAATGTATGATTTTTTTTCATTAATGATACTCATTAATAAACGATCAACCGAAAATGTAATTTAATTGCTATACATAATAATGCGCCTGTCCACAAAAAATGTATTTCGTGAATAGATATACTAAAAAAATTTCTTCTACCCTTTCAGCTTTATTCATCTGTTTTTGTAATAATTATCTGGTTTTTTACTTCCTCGGTCTATATAATAGGGGAAGTATTGCAATCGTAATTTTTTGATAGTTCAAAATTTTGATGTATCTTCACGTTTTATATCCTGCTGAACCCAAAAAACATAATTTTAAAAAGTTGGTCTCTCTGGCGGTCTGTCTGCCTGTTCGTCCGTATTCACGATAACTTAAGAGTTAAAAACGAGTACGAATTTTCAACTGAAATTTTATATTTCAGCTTTTTACAAAAACGTTAGTTAGTTCGTTAATGAGGATTATACAATGAGTGGTAATTTTTACATTTTTTGAAGACAGTAGAGAAATTATAACATCTTAAAAAAGAATAGTGTACCTATACCGGAAAAAATATATCTACTTTCACCCCTGATAGTTTCTCAGAAGTGAATAATATCTAATAAGCAAACTGCTTTACGTCCAGTGGACTTACCAAACTCTCATTACGGTTGCTTTTACCGCCATTATTAAAGTTTCTACCTTGAATTTTTTCTAATTCGCCAATTTCTCACTAAAATCTCTTCCACCTCCTCAGCCCACATTTTCCGGTTGGAGGCAGGAAAGTATTTCCGCTTGATCACAGATCTCGGTGCGATTTGTCACGCGACACGGGGCAACACACGGCGAAACAGACACAAGCGCCATGTCGCTAACAAACGACAAGACGCGTCGCAGATGACTGTAGACATATCATACCGCCGGGAGATCTATCGACCACTGAGGCAGTAAGTGCTGGAAGAAATGTCTGCAGCAAAAAATGGAAAAGAAAGAGTTGTAGTTTGAAATGGTGGGTTTTAATCACGAATATTATAGTAAGTCTTACTTTGTGCAGCAGTTGTTTATTCATTGTTATTATCTTGGATTATAAAAGTTGGGGAGATACGTCACATGCATCAAGTTTGTGAAGAACTTTTATACTAAAGAGGTATGGTCGAACAACGCTTGCGAGTTGCGATCAGCTGTAGGAGGACAGCCGAGAAACTAAGTTTTGCGCAACAAAACCAGTAGGTAACAAGTATTTGTTTGACTGATTGGACCGCCTCTTCCAACAGCTGATCACAAGCGATTTTCAACAATACACATACATCTTTAGCATAGTTCACAACTTCTATGCCTTATCTCCCCACAATTAATAAATCAAAGGTTACTATTATTAATAATTATGGTTACTTGGCGAAATAGTGCAATGTTTCGAAATTACGGATCGAGAACCAATAAATATCTCGTTTCGGATTTTCGATATGAGAGGAGAATTCAAAACTACGAGACGAGAAATTGTTCTCGAGAAATCGAGAATTCTCGAAAATAAAACTTCTCTTCGAAAATAGTAATTTTTGTACTTAGTTCGTAGCATTTTTGGTTTTTATATAAATCTTTTTATTGCTAAAACAAGAATTGAGTGCAAATTTAATAGAAACGTATAAAAAAGTTCCTAAATTGACATCTAGCTTTCCAAATAATGGCAGGAAATTTTTTTGAGAAATTGATGCGAGACTAGAATCAGTTCTTTGAGACGAGAATTGAACAGCCGAGAAATGACCGAGACGAGAATAATTAAAGAGACGAGACGTGAATTGATATTTCTTGTCTCGTCTCACGGCATCACTAATGCATTTTCATCTTTTAAGACACATACTTAATTTCTGTAAGTAATTTTGCTGTTTTTCACTATGTGTTTAATTGTAACGAAGTTTTTTTTTCTGTACATATCTTTAGTTTCCTGTAGCAGATCGACCGAAATATTGAGCTTGAAATAAAAATGTGTTGAAGCAAACAAACATTTTATTTGGCCGTGGCCGCTATTTCCCTCTATTATACTCGTACAGTACCTACACATACTTTTTAATAAAGTACTTATACTTACAGCATCGGTTTACACTAAACCTTGTATTTCCACCGCTGGGAATTTTCTTTAAAGAGTAAAATACATAAATAGTATGCTTACTAAATATTGCATGTATTAGTTACAAATGAAAACACGAGTGAAGCATTTTCCTCTACTTTATTTCTGGCTGCATTCTTGACTTCTCAACAAGACGTTAATTTCCCCTAAGTGGGAACAAGATACCACTGATAGTCCAGCACTTCTGTTCCTGGAGAAACAAGTGCCCGGAGAATACCGTATTCCTTGGAGGACGCTTCGATGCCTCGGCGTCTCCAGTGGCTTTACTTTAGACTTTAGACCTCAGAACATAGGTTGCATGAATTTATTGTGTAACAAATGCTAGCTGCTGTATCAACTCTTTCGACATATTTTATAAAAATAAAACAGTACCTACATCTGATTATTATATTATATTGATACATATTGATCCTAAAATAATTGTATTTTATTTCAGAATACTCAAATTGTAGACAGAGTCGTTATATAGACAGTTTATCCTGTGCCCAACTAAATCTAAAAACCTTTATGCAAGGGCGGATCTAGATGAGGTTCTTTGGAAGACGAATTAGGTACAAAAAAATATTGCATCTGCGTACATAATAAAATTATATTATGTGATCATAAAAGATACCTATATAAAAAAATACTGTTATATTAATTTACTTATCATCATCATCATCATGTCTATTTAACTCCCTAAAGTTTACGTTTAGTTTATTTATTGAAATATAAACCGAAATATGATCGTAATATTAATTATAAATAATTTAATTAGATTCTGACCAATCGACGAATTGTTTGATAATGGTCTGCCGGGGGGTATATTGGTGAGACGATAACAATCCCTCCCGGCAAACCATTATCAAACAGTTCACTTTTTATTGGTTTCTCAGGGCGTGTGTTGTATAGTGCGTGAAAAATGTTGTTGTTTTAAACAAATTTAAAAGATAGACAAATTATACCAAGAATGAGTATATCGACTTTGGTTTATTGAAGGTAAGTTTTGAATGTAGTAGGTTTTTCATAAATTATTTTATATACCTATTTATTTATTTATTTATCAATTAACATTCAAGTTAACAAATCTGTTATTTATTTGTATATTTCAACATATAAATATCTACAATTCTTAGCATTTTATAATTTTTTCTGTCATAGTACTTTCGAAATTAAAGTATTAGTTTAATAGTTGTTGATTGTTAGTAGGGTATGACGGGAGGTCTTGTGCTGGCCACATCAGATTTTTTAAATAATAGAGTCATACAATAGGAAATTCAACTGAATTATCGTTCTGGTTCTGGCCTCCAAGTATTTTCAATTACGAGCATTCATATACAGGATTCAAAAAAGAGTAGAAAGATTTCTTGTCGACAAAGTGGCACTAAACTTCTTGTTCACTTGTATAACTTTGTTTTGAATTTTGCGAGTTTTCAAACTATCATATTTTAATATGACCCCACTGTACCAGTTAGGAGTTATCATTCTGTATATAGTCAAAGATTTAAAAACAAATAACATTATTTTCTATAAGAATTGGAATAATCGACTGGTAAATATAATGAAGGACATGTGAATATACCAGACTGCATTCCCCGAGCATTCCCGAATATTCACATCCTTCATTATTTTGTATGCTGCAATTTATAATTCAATTTATTTCAACTTTTAAAAAACTGTTAAATACATAGAATGGGAACAATACTATTTCAATGCTTATGATGACCGATAGCGTTAGCGTAAAAGCTGACTATGTTTTGTATGTTGTTTGTAGTGGAACAGGAGTATTAAACTGATTTTTTCAAATTAATTTAAATAAATCAAAGTTAAAGTTGAAACTAATGTAATATCTACAATTTTTAGGGAATGATGGCGCCAAACAGTCATATATATTAGAAGCAGTGAAGCGCTTTCCGTAGGAAAACTTATCTGTATGCAACACCATAGATATCCGGCCGTCACCGCTGTTAATTGCTGTTCGCTGTAGTCGCATTACTGGCGGTGCTTCCTGCAAACGGTACGTTTAACACAAGATCGGATAACGAATGGAGTATATATGTACATCTCGCTACTCGCACTTTACCTTAGACTTCGGCTCTGATTAAATTAATTTATTACAATAGACCGAGGCAAGGTAATATGTGTAGCACTCGCGATGTGTAGTGCAGAAATACACTCGACTACAAGTTGATGAAATGCGTTTTACGTTCAAGCGATGTCGAGGATTCCACACGTGACAGATGTGCCTCTAAATTAAGCAGATGAATGTGCAGCGAATGGGAAATCTTACCGGAATTTAATAGCAAATTAGCCAGGCTAGACTCTTAAATTTATTTCAACATGTAGGTATTCACCGGAATAATATATCGTGCGGAATTGGAATTTAATTATTTGCAAGAAAAATAAAAAATAAGAAATTGCTGAGTTATTTATCCAATACATGGCACACTTTTAAATAATTAAAATTTAACCTTTTATACATATAGGATGACTCACAATTTCGTGCTTATACAGTGAAACATGGGATTTATCATATCCATGGTGACGACTTTAACAGCAATGTATTAGAGCGTCCTTTTTAAAATGAAACATAGGGAATCAACTGTATTATTCTTGAATAATATAAGATTTGGGCCATCTACAATAGTTCCAAGGAACGCTTTCAACATAAACTTTTAATTGTTCAAAGAATAAATCGTATTTCCAGGTAGCAGCAGTGTGACACCAATTAACAAATTCAAATTTATTCCCTGTTTCATTTTAAAAAGAACGCTCTAATACATTGCTGTCAAATTCGTAACCATGGATATGATATACCCATGTTTCACGTTAAAATAAACTCACGGTATTTTAATGGCACAAAATGTTAAATTCACTTATCACTTTCAAAATTCGCAATTTTAGTTTGCAGGTTTTCTAATCAAACAGTTTTGGGTCACTGTTTTCAAATGGAATTTCATATTATTTACCTGCCTACTATTATTGTTATTGCACAATTAATTGAAATTTAGTTTTATTCTATGCATAGTTAATCAGATATTCAGTGGTTTCAAAACAATCTATGCTTCTTCCGAAAACTGCGCTTAAATTTACGAATTAAAAAAAAAATTATTTTGTTCGATGATTAGTAAGTTGAGTGAATTTTGAATTTTATTTATTGCCAAAAACAGTACAAAAAAGACACATGGCACGTCAAAACAATACAGAAGAGAAAAGTACATATTAAAAAAAAATACAACCTAAAACATTATAGTGTGTTGCAATTAAAAAATTCATGTATAGAGTAAAAACAATTATTTATCAGGGTGATCTTAACTTCACGAGAAAAAGAAATAATATTGGTTATAGATTTAATTCTCTCAGGTAAGTGATTGAAAATCTTAATGGGCATGTAGGACACATTATTGTGGAAGTTTTGTGTTCTGTGCTTAGGAATGTAAATCTCATTGGCTTTTCTAGTGTTATAAAGCTGAGCGTCCACTAGGTCGGTGGAGCGACGCGGCGCGGCGCGACGCGGTGCGGTTTTTCAACAGATAGCCGGTTCACTGGCGCGGCGCGGCGCGGCGAAGTCGGTGCGGCACTTTGTACTTCTACATTGTTCGTGCAGTTCAGTTCAGATTCAGAAGTGAATTTCATATGATAAAAAATTATTAACCGGTAATTTTGCGAAGAAGAAAGTGATATTTTTATTTAATGTACTATTTTATCAATAGTGGGTTGGATAATTAATAATTAAAATAAAACAAAGTATTTTTGTTAAGAAATAATGCTTTAATTTAAATTTTTACTTACTGTGCTAAACACAGCTACTCAAATAAGTGAAAACTATGATTGTTGATTGTTCTTCAATCGTTTCAACTTCACTCCACTATGAACATCTGCTGTCACGAAATTCTGTCGATGATGCCCGAAATTCCTGTGCTCTCCGACTCACTCTCGTTAGTTCCAGTCCATTAGATAACAATAATACATTTTGTATAGAAACGCGCCGCGCCGCGCCGCGTCGCGCCACCGACCCAGTGGACGGATAGTTTCTCGGAGTCGCGCCGCGCCGCGCCGCGCCGCGCTACCGACCTAGTGGACGGGGCTCCATTGCTTTCTATACGTTTTTCTTGGGGACGGCGCCGCGCCGCGTTGCGCCGCGTCGCCCCACCGACCTAGTGGACGCTCAGCTTAAGAACCCTGAGATTTATTAGTAGGGAACAGGTTAGGATTTTTTTTAATAAACAAGGCACACTGGTAGATATATATTGAGGGTAACGTAAGAAGTTGGAGATCTTTAAAAATACTTCTGCACGATGATCGTGAACAAGCACCAACCATAGCTCTTAATATCATTTTTTGAGTTTTAAAAACATTAAGCGCGTGAACAGAAGAACCCCAGCAAATGATACAGTAGGATAATTTGCTATAAACATAAGCATAATAGTATATTTTAACTATATGTGGACTGACATGGATACGCAAGTGTCTTATGACGTAACAAGTCGAACATAGAGTTTTAGTAAGTTGTTGTGTATGTTCCATCCAAGCAAAATTGTATTCAACATTTAAACCCAGAACTTTAGCTGATGTAACTGGACTTATAGTTGAATTACCAACAAACGCTTACTTATAATGTCAGTAAAATATACATCCGAAGTTGTGACCCTCTAAGTACATTATGGCATAATCGTATACGACTTTTATCCGACTTGTCTGTGGCAGCCTCACATAGTGTGGAGTCATCGATACAGATATTTATTTTACCTTCCCATTCGCACTCAACTGTCAACTTACGGGTAGGTATTCATGATCATTAATGTAAAGTACACCACAGGAGAAATTTTTGTGCAGTTAAACGTTGCGCACACAGTAAACTATTGCATAATATTATTATCGGGTACTCATGACTGATGGTGTAGACTTAGAATACACCACATGAGAAATTTTTGTGAAGAAACGTTGCGCAGACATTAAAATATTGCATAATTATTCTTATCATTACTCAAAATTTACAAAGTTATTGTCGTACTAATTCCAGTAAACATAGGTATCTTCATTGTAGCACGAATGAGGTATGGGCAACTTTAAGGGCAAAAAGGTTCCTGAAAACACTGTATTTGATAAATTGATTCTTTGAGATATGAAATGATACAATATTTTGTCAAAAGTTGACTGCACCATCTGTGTAAAAGTAAAAAATACTTCATTGGTTTTTCAATGTATTCCTTACGTGTTTAACTTATTTTGTCCTTTATGTAGATAATAAATTGTAACTCCCCCAAAAATACACCTGAACCCAATAACAGCACCCGAAAATATCAACGAAATATGATATTGAATGTTTCCCATCACCCGTCAGCTAAATTTATTTATCTATGGACCGAATTTTTCCATTCATAAATTGTGCAAAAATAATATTTTCACTGACAAAAAAGCGTGAAAAATTCATATTAAAATTGAATGAAGCGGAGATAATCGGCAAAATTAATCTAGTTTATTTACCAACACAAAAAATAAGCTTTCAAAATTAATTATTAACGTTGATATACTAAATATATTAGCGAAATAAATATACCATTTCTATCGGTAAGACAAATTTTGTTTCATTTTAAGAAAATGAAAATTATTTATATACTTCTTGAAGACACGAGTTATCTATCTATCAAATACCTAATTCATTACTCAACTGATTTTTAACCAATAAAATGAAACTATTCAATATAATCGCATTAAGTTTAATATATTGTACACGAGTTTGATATTACAAATTACAATTACTTATTTGAATAAGTAAGCCAGCGGCTTGTGTAATAAACTTTTATCCGCATGGGTAATTCCTCTTGTTGTTTAACTAACTAGTGTGTTAATGAGGGCGATTCATAATTGAGATTAATTAAACGCGTAAAGGCCATTTGCACCGCTTCCACTTATTTTTAAGTGTCTCTTAAATGAAAAAAAAATCGAATCGAACTCATGACAGCAATGCTATTTCTACGTTTGACAATATGATTTTTATTCGATATTGTTCATTGTAGGAAAACTGAAAATTTAAGTGGAAGCGGTGCAACTGGCGTTAATTGTCGAGATTATTAATCGCCTGTTAACACAATTATAGTTAGTTACAATATTTTTCCGTTGATCATACCTTTTTAATTTGGAGAAAATCAAATTTTATTCCATGACAAATATGTTATATTAGTAACGTTTGATACTGCCGAGCATCAATGTTACGCTAATATTATTTAGCTAGAACTGTCGAAATAATTAATTCTGATTAGCATTTTCTACAGCTTAGGGCTTGTTAATATAAACTATACTATGTGTGTAGAACACATTCAAAAAGAAATAGATTATTAATAAAATTCATACATTTATATGGGTCAATATCGTATATTAACGATACTCACTAATAAACGATACACGGAAAATATCTATTAATTTGAAAAGATCTCTTGTTTGTGGCTTAACAAATTATCATTTATCGTGAAAAATCAAAGGCGCACAATTTATTCAGCCACCCTTACAAGCTTCACACCCCTGCGTCATGTCGTGATAAAAGTAAACTATTTGTACCTGTCAACGGGTGTAATTCATTGTGACGTATGGTTAACAATGCCGTCACTATGATACGCAAATGCCGTGGAAGTGATTCGTGTGTTTTAAATCTGTTTACCAGGATGACAACAATGAAGAGATGAGAATGGATCACTGGTACATGTGTTTTAAAATAGAGGAAACGAAGGCTTGTGATTGAAAGAATATAAATTTAAAACTGCTGCTAGAAAGTGTTAATACTTCTACTAAATTTTCTCGTAGGGAAAGTGAATCAGATTATCGTATATTTTATTCTATAGGGATCTAAAACTTTGACAGGGCGTGATAAATGGCTTTTTACACTTTTTTTTATAAAAATATAACCTCTTGACTCTTGATGTATACTTTTTCCATTAAAAATGTTTTTACCTTCCGCTTACCTGTAAAGGAAGGTATTGGAATCATGCAAAAAATCGGGTGGTGAATTTTTAGTGGATGAGCACGAATTAGGGTCCTTACAACTCATTTTTGATAGTTTCACGATGATGTCTGTGTGTATGTGTGTGTGTATGTGTGTGTGTGTGTGTGTGTGGTCAAGGGTTGTTAGTCGCATAACTCAAATACGAATTACCCGAAAATTTTGATATTTGGTATTTAACATTTGTATATAAATTGGAAGAGCTCCCTAGATTTTGGTACAAATATCTTCATCGGAAGTGATATTTTTTGAAGATTGAAAAGGTTACTTGTCAAAATTGTATATAAATTTGGAAAAATATAGTATTTATTTGTAATGAGAATAAGAGGAAAAGTTATTTGCAACTTACGTTATAAAAAAATTGTCTTTATCTGGTAGCATTAAAGAACTGCAGTAAAATTTAAAAAATAAATTTATCAAATAAAACGTTGATATCTTGTAATCCATGATCGGTTGATTTTTGTTTCTGCGTAAAAAATATTGACAGGTGAGACGGGTGACAAGTTGGCATACTAGCGCTATATAAGTCCTAAGTAAGATATTAAATGTAGTAATTGAACGGAGGATGGCTTCAATACAGCAGAGTTTTCCTGTGAATGAATCTTTTTATTCAGGTGATGCAAATTTCTGTGTTTGAATATTTGAGATTTTTATTTGTATATTTTAAATGGGCACCGGATTGCACGTATACATTTCTGTTTAAAATCTAGATATGGCGGAAGGTTGTGTGATGGCCACGTCAGATTTTTTTACAATGTATACCATCATTCTTCTTTATACTTCCAGTAAAATTTGCAGAGCATTCTAAGCAAAATTACATTTTGTTACTTATTTAAGCGGTCGAATTCCTAGAATACTCTCGATTTTACTTTTTTTTACATTTCACTCTTTTCCCCACTACTAGGGCTGCCTGAAACCAGCCCGAAACTCGTACTTTGCCGCATCCTAGCTATGCAATGTAATTTTGAAGTTAAAATACTGTAAAAGTGTTTTCGTTGCGAGTAAACTGTCAGATTATTATTGACTTCAGGATAATGTTTTTATAAACATTTAATAGAGAAAGAATGGATATAACCGTGTAAAGATTGCATAAAATAGGAAATTTTTTGAATTTTTCGGAATTTTTATATTCATGTAGGTACAATTTTGTAATAAAAATTTAAAAAGGTACATGTTGAAATAAAATTTTACCATTCTTGTACTGGCAACAAAGCACTCGCTACGTTAGTACATTTTATGCTGGATTTTAGGTAGTAGACGGACCTCTTAAGTTACGACACTAAATCTTATAAATTATGATTATTAATATTATTAAGTATACCTACTCGAAGCCCAAGATTAACTTGATTCTTTATAAAATAAAATAAAACACATCACTTTTATGTTGTTTTAATAATGTCTTGGCACAGAGCAAATTGATTGAAAGTTAATTCAATTAAAATGACATTAGAATAAATTAGTAATGAATGATGTACTTACACTTATTTTATTAATAATTGTGTTTTAATGTATGAATCTATTTTTTTCAGTATTTAGTTCACTATAATTTCTTTTTCTCTTTCTTGAATGATTTCATTTCTTATTAAAATTGAGATTCGAGATAAAGCAAGACGCAAGGACTAAGTATGAAATGAATTATGAAAGAAACTGTGCTTTTTTATTTTTGAGCTAATTGTTTTCATATTTGGATGCATAGAGAAAATACAGTTTCAAGTATTTAATTTAAAATTCAAATATATAAAAGAAAGACAACATTTTTTACTCTTTCCCAGTCAAGCTGCCTTTAACTTTTATAATTTAACTTTTTTAATTTCAAACTTACAAATAAAAATTCCTTAAATGCTTCATTTTTATTGGCAAAAGTTAGAATTGAAGGGGCAAGTGAATGAAGGTGCTAACTAACAAAAGCATAGTTTCGAGATAATTTAGGTTAAAGTATTTTATTTAGCATTTTTTATTGATTGCAAATACGAACCATGTGTTCATTGTAATATGTTCATAACTCAAATATAAAAGATATTATACAGTATTTTGGTATGAAATTGTCACTTTAGTTAGTTATATCATTATAGGTAATTAATTGCACTATTGTACATAACACCTTTATTAAATAAGAAGTATGTGAGCCTTAAAATTTTACAAAGCATTTACTTACCGAATTTCAATGGATGAAGGTGTTATGTGTGTCACATAGCACGTTCTTTCACGGAACTTCTACATTATTTTGCGCACGTAACACTTTCTTCCAATATATTTTGTACAAATTTAGGGACATAGCACCTTCTTCCACAAAATATCTTTAAAACTATGCGTTATAACAACTGTAGATTTTTGTACGTAATAGATATGTACATAACACTTTCTTCCATAACAAATTTCAATTTTTATAAAAATGTTACTTAGCACCTTCATTCACTTGCCCCTTCAATTGTTTTCATAAATTAAATATCTACCTTAGTGATGAAAATATTGTTAAGTTTGTCTCAAATATGAAAATGTTGCATTTTAATTTCAATTTTCTGCTTTTCATAATGCAATATTCTCTTTTTCCTTTTAATAATCTGCAACTAAATTATAAAACTTTTTTAGAAAAGATTTTTATAAGTAACTGTTGCTAGTGACAATAATAAAGAATTACCTAGCTACAGCAAATTAAATTTTAAAAACTTTTAATTTATAACTTCATAAGTAATAATAATTCTAGTACTAAGTATAGATAGGTACTACATAAAAACTTTGAAATATTAATGATGCAATACCCAGGACAATCTGATAAATTTAAGATATGTTACTAACCAAAAAATAATAAATTTGCTTTCAGTGGATTTTGGCTTACTGGTAGGTACTATTAGTGTAGCATTCATTTACTAACTCAGACGTACCGGAGAGTCCGACAGACTCATATTTTTTATTGTATTATTTTAATGCAGTTATTCAACATTTTTAATGAAATTCAGGTTATAGATACAAATATTTAGTGATGTCGTGAGACGAGACGAAACGAGAAATAGTCTCGTCTCGTCTCAAATTTTCGAGATCAGAATTTTAAGTATATACTCGGCTGTTCAATTCTCGTCTCAAAGAACTCGATTCTCGTCTCGCCTCAATTTCTCGAAAAAATTTGTTGTCATCTATATGAAAAACAAGAAGTGAATTTAGAAATTTTTTTGTACATTTTTGATAAATTTGCACACAATTTTTGTTTTAGAAATAAAAGTATTTATATCAAAACAAAAAAATGCTGCGAACAAATTAAAAAAATTCAAAGTTTTAGCTTCGAGAATTCTCGATTTCTCGAGAACTATTTCTCGTCTCGTAATTTTTAATTCTCGTCTCATCTCGTAAATTCGAGACGAGAAATTTTTTGGTTCACGTCTTGTAATTCCGTCTCGGTGCGGCATTACTACAAATATTGTTATATATTAAGCATACATTTTTGTATACAATTTAAAAACTTTTCTGTAATACCTGCAAGTTACATCCATAAAATGCATGCAAATGGCCATATCTGATGGTTCGTCTCTTACACCATGAAGTTTGGTAATGGTCCCAAATTGAATTATTTTTGGTTAAAAACTAGACAAGTAGGTATACAGATTTAAGTATCAACGATAAAATTTACGTCAGTTAAATACACATCTGTAGCCCTTTAACACAATGAGTCCGATAGACTCACTGGTCGTCTGAGTTACAAATTTTGAAATTGTTTATTTATAAACAATAAACAAGAAATAAAAATATTTATTTATCATCAAATACAACTTAACACATAGGTGAATAAGAGAATTCTAAAAACGTCATCAAATATACTCGTATATTACCGGATTATGAGTATAATAGCTTAAATATTTTAAAATAAGTCACCTTTCCTGGATAAGAGTTAAAAAATAATAGTCTGCTACTAACTTACATAAATAAATTTAAACAAATAATGTATTTATGATAGCTGTCTTTTTAAATTAGTATAATATTCAGTATCATTCTCGTACTAGAGATAAATATGAGAATAACTCATTCAAATGATGACGACATTTGCCTGCGGCTTATGAATGTAGTATACTTTCATTATCATGACACCATGAGTAAATCCTACGTAATTCCTGCATTGTTTTATATAATATTAATTCTTTGCTGTCGACAGTCTATCGGCACCACAAAAAAACAAAACATTCAATTTGTTGTCTTTCTCCGTAACAGTACCTACCTAACAACATGTCTGACTACAAACAAAAATCAAGAGCTGTATGCCTGTGCATTCAATTACACAAACATTGCAAAAATAAAACACTACTTCATAATTCAGTGAAAATATAACAAAAGCACTTTAGGTATAAAATATTCACATGCCTGCAATCCGACAAGGAGGAATTGTTTTCGGCTAGGAGGCAAAAAAGAAAGAAGACAATAGTGTTATGTGCGAGTTATATACCTTCAGACTTTTGGCCTTGCTCAACATTTACAAAATAATTGGTCTTTTCTCTTTTTATCTTAGATTCAGAATAGTTTTGAAAGCTTAATTCCAATTTTCTACAGTTTTAAATTAAGTGGAATTATTATTTCGTTGTTTGTTTTTGTTTCAATCTGTAGCGTACTTTACTTATACGAGTAATATGTAGGTAATATTCTGTTATATTTGCTTTTGTACCAAAAGAACTATTTGTATTATGGTTTGTGATTAGTTTATGTACCTACTAATACATAAGTAATAATGCGGCTAATTCATCATTATTGGTCATAAACTTAACAAAATTAAATATTTCCGACAGATATATGTAATAAAATTAATTGATTATTTACTACCATAATAAAAGGCTCATTTGAATTTAAGATATAACTTATTCACACAAATGATTATGATTACTCGCCTGCGGCTCGTATATTGTGAAACTTAATTCTCATTTATGAACAATTCTCATCGTATCGTATCGTATCGTATCTCATCCTATTATAGGTAGAAGGTACATGTGGATATAATTTCATATAAATTTGAACAGAGGTCTATTGGTGCAACAACAACGTTTTTTATGTTAATGCCATATTTTCAAGGCTAAATTGTTAAATCAAAATTTACTACTTACTACTTGTTGATTTCTGGCAATCTTGGCTGCTAGGCACTTCCAAGTCCCGGGAATCAGTCTTTTGCAATGCACTCCACAAACACTGCAACACAATATTGGCATATTTTACTGTCATATATCATAATATTTTACTATCGAATAACACAAATTTTAAATACAAATTCACAGAGAAATCTCAAACGAATACTGTCAGCAGCGGATATAGGATTTTTGACGGGAAGGACACAAAGATTTCAAAAATTCAAATTGTGCTGGTGCTGGTAACAAAATGCACCGCAGGCGAAATATTTTTTCATCCAAGGCCAAATGCCCTGTAATTGAAAGTTCCCCTGATTACACACCTATTATTATTGATTATTATTGATTTACTTGTCCATGATTTTTAAGCTTCAATTTAGAGCATTACGTTAAGATTATGCTTGGGTTTTACTAAGACAAATAGAAAAAATATTCATTTAGATTTAAATGCGCCACTTAACACTGTATACTATATTGATTAAGTATTTGTAGACTGGCTTTTCAAAACTTGAACGAGTACGAACAATAAACATTTATTTAAAGGTAAGGTAAAAGCTCAGTTTATACCCTCAGGCCTCAAGCCAGAAACCTTTGATTTTATAAACTTTTCATTCTCAGACGATATAAATATAAATAACAAACTTCACAAAAGTTTTGATATATACGAAATAACTAAAAGTCTTCCTATAAAATATAATAAAATAGATCGTGGCAGTATTTATTTTTTAGTACGCTCTGTACAATCGTTAGTGAAATTTGGAGAGCATAAATACTAAAAAATTTCTATGTAACATGTACACATACACAAACTGAGTTTTAGAGACTCATTTAATTTAAGAACTCGGCTTTTTAAAACTTTGCGTAGGTACTTACATAAATAATTATTAGTATTCATAAACAAATTACAGCTGTTTTTGTATGCTCAGACATAAACTGCTACCTACTTGATCAAAATGTATCGTTTTTTCCAAAATCCAATTTCACGATATTCACGAAAACTGTACCACTTTCATAAAAAATATTTTTACCATATTGTAGCAAATTTTGTGCTCTACAATTTGTGATTAACTGGTTTTTCGTAATATTAATCATTTACGAAATTTAAAACAATAGACGGCGGCCATTTTTTCAAAATGGCGGACGAAGCTCCAGTCCAATCGATTGAGATTTTTAGTATGTTGTTGATAAAGTTACTGGGAAGATGTATACCAAATAATTTTTTCCACTAAACGACAAAATATGATATAATTTGACCGGACTATAAGATTGTCTCCCCTTTACGGTTATAAATACCTTCGTTATGTCCGTATTTGTAAAATTAATAGTGAACTAAAAGATATATACTGACTTTCATTTTTTGTATTAGACTAGAAAATCTTTAGTAAGTAGGGTACCTCTAAATATAATTCTTAAGTGAGCGAAAATGTCAGAATACTCCATGGAGGAAAGACAAAGACAACTCTCTGCCAGTACCATAGCTCTTACCCTTTCTGAATGCTTGCACAACAGTCTCAAGGGTATTTACATATGGCCGCCACGTGTTACAAATGTTCCATTTTCTCACTGCAAGCGAGTGGTTTGCAATTTTCTAACGGTTCAAAGTTCGGATTCACATTCGCGCTTCCGACTGTAACATCGCTTTGTACAAATGTTTGTTGTGTACTGGGATGAATTGGTTATGTTATGATATCTTTAAAGTGTTAGGATTAATATCACTTACTGGATTTTGAACAGTATATACGTTGTTGAAGAAATGTTTAAATTTGCTTTTAAACTAATGGATCTATTTGACGCATTTTGTGTTAGCAATTCAACTTTTAACAGGGTAACGTTTTGTGTATCATATATATTTAAATATGGTATTTTTACTTCCCCGACCTATGTAATAGAAGTATTGTAATCGTGATTTTTTTACAGTTCGAGATTTTGGTGAATCTTCACGTTTTAGACCCTAGTGAACCCAAAAAACATAATTTAAAAAAAGTCGGTCTGTCGGTCTGTTAGTCTGTTAGTCTGTTAGTCTGTTAGTCTGTCGGTCTGTCTGGATGTTGCATAACTTAAAAACGCGTTGGAATTTTGGACTGAAATTTTATATTTAAGATCTTGAGCCAAAATCTGACTTCAAGTTCGTTAATGAGCTTTATTCAACCAGTGGTACCAACTTTATAAACATAACTTATTTTATTTTTATTAAAATACTATCGTGTGTGGTATCAAATTAAAGCTTTCGGAAAAAGAATTCTAGTAGAAAAATAAAAATAACATTTAACCGATCGTCAATTGGTTTTTTCTTTTTATAAATTATTCAAATATTACCGAGTTTGGTGTCAATTTAAAGCGCTCGGAGAGATAAGTTAAGTAAAAAATGTAAAAAATGACATTTATGCGATATTCAATTTTTTCTCAAAAAAATATTCAAATTTCTTTAAGTGTATTATCAAAAATTCTCTGGGGAAAAATTTAGTCGGAGAATCAATAACAACATTTAAACGATAGTCAGATGTTTTTCCCGTATTATATTCTAAGGGGAGGTATTGTGAGGAGTTAAAATTGTGTGAGTTTTTAGTGAATAAGTACGTTTTATAATCCATAGAATACGAATAAAGTTTTTTCGAGATGATGTCTGTGCGCGTTTGTGTGTGTTACAATATTTTGTGGACGATAAAAAATATCAACCAAATTTTACATTCAAGGTTTTAATTCAAATCTTAATCTTATTTTTTGTAGCAATCCCCAAACCGGACGTAGTACTTTGCTTAAATATTTCGATAAATTATTAATTTATCACAAAATTTTCTATTTCAAATGATGGATTATATTTTTGTCATCTACAAATCGTATATAAAATTTTTATCTGTACATGATACTATTTACAAAATAAATTATTGTTAATAATTCAGAGTATGAAACATAAAATTAAAGGCGTTACGAAAGTAAGTTATTAAAACTTATAATCGGGGAAGTACTGTGGTGGCCACAGCAGATTTTTTATTATAATAGCAATAAAACTGATCAAAAGTTACATACATTATATTTATGTTTTTTTCAGTTTAATAGTAATTTCCATCAATAAATTCTTAATTTACTTTAATAATAAATGCCTTTTAGAACATTGAAATTGTTATTTATTTAAAACTTAGCAGCACTAAACCAATGTTATCTTAAGTAGAGACCGGATTTATAGAAAATATGTTTTTGCTAAAATTGATGGCATAACAAATATTTTAGAAAATCTGGATGAATCAGACAAAAAGAAATCAAATAAGAGCATGTTTTGATATATTTTTTGCTTTTTAAATATTTTCATGCCTATTTTTCATTTTTATGCCTATTTAGAGCTTATTTTTACTTTTAACGCGATTTTTGCCAAATTTACTTTAATTTCAAAAATAATTTTTCTTGAATAATTAAATACATTAGTTTAGGGTGTAATTCTACGGAACATTTGGAGTTGCATCTTATAATTGTTTCGGGAGTATTAAACCTCATTTATATAAGCATTAGGTTTAAGAGATTTACATTTAATATGTTTACGTTTAATAATGTTTAAATTCATGTAACTATACGAGTATCCGCACTTTTCACTTTCTATAGCTCTAAAGTTTGAAGCCTAGCATACAAATCCAAACTTTAAGTTTATGTTTACCACTTATTAAAGCTAGTTTAAGTTCATTATGTGAATGCTGTGTTTCTTAAACCTAAATTCACTTTCATACTTAACGCTTTATGTGAATGATGCTTTATTATTTCATGTTCAAAATATCTAGTATTTTTGTTCTAAAGTTTTTTGGTACTCGTATGTATTTTTGATCAAAATATAATATTATGTTACTAACGTTTGTGCTTTTTATCTAATTTTTATTACTTTTGTATAATTTTTATGCCTTTTGTTTAATTTAATTGTATTTTTTGTCAATATTTTATACTTTTTATGTGCTTTTTCAGTTTTTTTTGTGATTTTTAGTCGGGTCTCTTATGAATGTATAACTGTTGTGTTGGACACGAATCATTCATTGAACATAGAATTAATTCACCTATTTAATAAATATGTGAGTAAAGTTTCACTTATTTCAACATAAAGACGAGTTCCACTAAATTACTTGATTTGTAAATATTTCTTGACAGTATTACATAGTTTAGGAATTAGGATACAGATCTATGAAGCTCTTCTCATTTAAATTCAGATCATTCTGAAACAAATTGACTCACGTCAGTTTCGTGAGCACTGAAAACGCAATCAGGCGTAAATATCCTCCTGTATCCTAATCTGTCCAGGGCGAGCATAACCTTGCGGTTGTCGAATGTCTGAGGGTCTGAGGACAGCGACAAGGCATTCCTCATAGTGCGATGTCGTATATCTCGTCACACACTTGAGTTATCGACATACGGATGAATCAAACGCTTCATATGGACATGAAGGGACTCCTAATTCCTGGCCGAACTTGTGGTGAGATGGAAACTACGTGTGTGAAATTTCGGCACGAGAATTTGAATACGAATATCAATTAATTCATCTTTAAGGTTATTTGACCATACGGAATTTATGGCGATTTGGAGATTAATTCGGGGTGTGTTCTATATATAAACTAAATATTAAAAGGATATCATACTACGAGGATTTTTTTTACTAATTGCACTTATTAAATCCTTTATTATAACTTCGATTCGCTAATTCACTAATAAATGTGTTCATTATTCAATACAATCGTAGGTAAATTATACCTAGTAATAGTGAAGGTGAAGTACACTTTCATTCTCATTAGCATTTTTCTTTAAAAGTATCATCATTATTTTAGGTAGGTACTAGTATTTTGCGTACGTGGTAAATTAGATAAACAATAATGGTCCACTCTAGCTTAAAAGTGACAATTACTCATTCGAATGTTTACGACACAACAATTCGTGTAGTGACCTTTCATACTCATTAAACTTCTTTTTAATTATACAATAATATATTTTTTGCACTTCCCGGAGTAAAACTCTTCTTAAGTCTTTATTTTAGAGACAAAAGCCTCATTTCTACCGACTGTTTTAATGCTTAGGAACTATGTTTAATGGATAAGTACTAAGAGCAACGCATAAGAACAAAACTTAGAAAACTCCAAACATAAGGCGCAATGCAGAAGCATAATGATTGACAAGTGTCATATTTATTATTTGTTTCGAGTTTTCAATTTCTGTCTGTTTCTAAATATGGATTTGAATACCTTACTTACGAAATTAACAGATCTTCCTTTCCTGAATATCGCAAAAATGCCGGTAATAATTAAATTACAAAACTTCGACAACAAATGTCATCTCTATTTATTTCTAAAACAAAATGGAAATGTCCATCTAATAAATAATCATTATGCATTACGCCTTAAACACAAATCATTATGCATTAAGCACTAAAACAGTCGGTGGAAATGAGGCTTTGGGTTCTTAATTTGATCTCAAGGAATTAGTTTGAATATTATAGACCCGTTGTCAAGGAATTGAATTATTTCATTCCGTTGTTAAGTACTCGCAAATACGTGCTATTTGTTACAGAGTATCTATTGTAGCAAATTTACAGATTTGTCAAGTTTGTATCGTCAAAATTACAAAACTAATATGCGTTCGACTCGTGAAATTAACTTCACCCTCAGAATTAAATCCTGCACTTTAGTCCATTAATATATAATATACTATTTCGATGGTAAGACTGACAATCAAAACAACATATTTGTCTGGTAGAGCTAGTAAGTTGTTTGTTTAAATATTTGGTCTAAAAATCTGTTTTCAGAACAATAAACAAGTTTTTCTGATCGTGAAAACGTCGTGATATTTCACAACAAACAGATTCTCTAAGCATAACCAAATTCATCTTCAAGTATCACAGCACTCAACAAGACATCACACTACCCAACAAACTCTCCTGAAGGAGAAGAAATTCCTGCCGCCCTACTGGCCCAGTTGCTAGTTTACAGTTCTCTGTGTTACAAAGTTCCCTGGATGTTGACGCTGTAGCAGTGTAGTGTGCTGTGCGAACACGTTGCTGTTCTGTTACAGCTTGTGCTCTTGCATGGGAACAGAAGTGTGCTGGTCTCGTGTCGAATAAGAAGGAAACATGAGGTTCCAGCACGCTACAAGAGGGGGTGCGGTACCAAACAAGTAGACATGATGTGGGATAATTAGAATACTGTGAAGCTCAAAAAGTTTCAGTGTTGAAATAATTATTATTATCAGAAATTTTAACCAGATTTTTATTGTAAGCCCACTGATAATTAAAATGTTTTGAACCTAATAAGCCTTTTTCTAAAAAAAAACTAAATAAAATGTACAGTTCATTTGTCAACCATCCATTAACCGTTTATTTTATATTTATTTTTATTTCTTACTGAAAGCATTGAATAGAATTTACTCATAATTACAGATTCGTAGATCTTAGTGGAATCCAACCACTCGGACTCAGCTGTATTATTGTCGGTTAGGTTGCTAGGATCAAACTAATTGACCGTTGCCATGTTAAGCTCTGTTAACAAAAATGGACACAGCGATAGAAGCCACACACAAGCGACACACAGGTAACTGAAGCACAATGTACAGGGTGATTCATCGTAACTTACTTATTTCAAAACGCAATAATGCCCATTTTATTAATCAAACTTTTTATTTTTATTTTATAATGCAGGTACCTACATATCTAAGGTTTTGTTTCGCCCAGTTTTCAAAATCATATCAGGTAGGTGACGCCCCCCATTGTCTATACACTGAATAAGCCGATTTCTGGCGTTTGTCATAATCCTTTCCAGCATGGCAGCGGGTATGTTGGCAATTGCGTCCCGGATGTTGGCCTTCAGGTCTTCTAAGGTCCTTGGACGGTTGACGTAAACGCGGGATTTAAAAAAAACCCACAAAAGAAATCACAAGGACCCAAATCGGGCGAGCGGACTGGCCACTCCAAATCGCCTCTTAATTGAGATGAGGCATCCGGGAAGTGTACGACTCAACTGAAAACACACGCTGCTCCGTGCTCCAACGCATGATGGCGACTCACCGGGTGGGGAACAAAACTTTAAATGTGCATCTGTCGAAAGAGATCACTCTCTCTCTACTACGATCCCTACAGCCCGAATGGCACGCATTTTTAAAAAAAACAAGGTATGATGAATCACCCTGCGAACGTGTGAACCGTTTCTGGATTCAAAATTGATTTTTTCTTTACTTACATAGAAGCCACAAAAAGCGGCGCTTCTATTTCTTAAGAATCACACACAGTATTTCTTACTGTTGCGTGTGTGGGTCCATGTGTCCGCTATGTTTCCATGTGTGAACAGGGCTTTAGGCGAACACTTTAGCTTACTACTGGCAGTCAAACTGGTTCAAATTCAGTCAGGTTAACATTTCAATTTAATTGAATAAAAATCTCATGCCTTGTAATTTTGTAATGTACTTATTCCATTTACAATCTGAGTACCTAGTAGTGAGTATTTGATAATTTGGTAACCGCACAGATGGTAAAATATATATTATAAAACAATGATTCACAGTAAGTATAGACTAACAAAGAGCTCAAAAGTTAGCGGTTAAATTATTTTATGGTTGTAGTTTCCTTTTATAAGCTTTGAGGATTTCTTCCAGATACCCAGTTAGGCACTGGATTTGGAAATCCCAAAGAAACATTAATATGTCTGTCTTGTTATTCTCTGTTCGCACAGTGATCCATCTATTTGAAGCTAGTTCTTAGCTAGATACCTGGAAGAAACCTCCAATACTTAAGATTTCTTACAAATCTATACCTTATAGCAGAATTCATAAAGGTCACATTTCTTTTACATTTATTTCATAGCAGAAAGTTATGAAAGAGAACCACAACCGTATAATGATTTAAACGTCAACTTTAGAGCTCTTGTAAGAAGACTATACCTATTTATGCGATGCTGCCACAATCAAATTGAACAAAAAGCGTAATAGCTATGTATTATGTATATATTATGTTTACTATATTGTATATTGTAGCAATTTATAAACAACATATTCGAATTTTACATGAATTACATATATTTAACACAAACTCTTTTATAAAAAGACAAATCTGTAATTATCATATAATATTGGTCATACAACCGATTTCCTGCAGTCAAAATCCCAGTCTTTACGGCAACCTTTGGTCATTTTTGTAATCGAAGCAGCATTCGAATTTTTTTGTGCAACTATGACCTCAACTCAATTTACTAGTTTACTAGCTACTACCTTATAAATACCGAAGATTAAAGTTTTAAAATTTGTAGGTGAACAATTTTTACCTTCCGCTTACCTGTAAAGGAAGGTATTGGAATCATGCAAAAAATCGGGTTGTGAGTTTTAAATGGATGAGCACGAATTAGGGTCCTTACAACTCATTTTTGATAGTTTCTCGATGATGTCTGTATGTATGTGTGTATGTGTGTGCGTGTGTGTGTGTGTATGTGTGTGGTCCGGGCCGATGCCGGATGTCGCATAACTCAAATACGAATTACCCAAAAAATTTGATATTTGGTATTTTACAATTGTATACGAATAGGAAGAGCACATCAGATTTTGGTACAAATATCTTCACCGGAAGTGATATTTTTTGAAGATTGAACAAGATAATTGTCAAAAATTTATATAAATTTTGATAAATATAATACATATTTGTAATAAGAATAAGAGGCAAAGTTATTTGCAACTTACGTTATAAAAAAATTGTCTTTATCTGGTATCATTAAAGAACTGCAGTAAAATTTAAAAAATAAATTTATCAGATAAAACGTTGAAATCTTGTGATCCATGTTCGGTTGATTTTTGTTTCTGCGTAAAAAATATTGACAGGTGAGACGGGTGACAAGTTGACATACTAGCGCCATATAAGTCATAAGTAAGATATTAAATGTAGAAAATTCAACGGAGGATGGCTTCAACACAGAAGAGTTTGCCTGTGAACGAATCTTTTGATTCAGGTGATGCAAATTTCTATGTTTGAATATTTTAGATTTTTATTTGTATATTTTAGGGACACCGGATTGTATACGTATACATTTATGTTTATAAGTCTAGATTTGGCGGAAGGTTGTGTGCAGGCCACTTCAGATTTTTTATCTGAGGTAAATTGAAATCGAGGGTTTTGCGTGCACTGGTGTAATAAGCACTCTCCAAGATGATTCATTATCCTCTGACCAGCTCCATCATCATAACTTGTCGCAGCCTGTGCTTAGCGCTCTGCTACAGCGAATCTGACGTTTCTAATAAACAAGTTATTTGGGTAATGGATTATTGGAAAATAATAAATTATTATTAATTCAAGAGGTTATATCTATGGCCATGCACCATGCTCAGGCTTCATTGTTTACGTAATATTAACTACCTGTCGCCGTATTAATAGAATCGCAACGAAGAGAACTCCATTGTCCGGATCTCAACTCCATAAATTTGTCAATTTTATCTTCGTGCGCATCCCTTGCAACGGAGATATAAAAAATAATTTTTTTCTTGAATTGCAAGAATTATGACTGAAATATTCTTATAAATGGTAGGAAGGCGTCGCAAATGTTTATAAATATGACATAAAATGAAGCATTAAAAGATTTAAAAATAATTTATTGGCAGTAATTTAACTGAAGTGTGTATTATTCAGCTAAATTTTAAATTAATTTTTAATGGAATGAGTATTAAAATGAATTTTTAATTTCCAATCACCACATATGAAATATGTGGCTTATAATAAAAATGTATCTCGGGAATTATGCCAAAAATAAAAAAATTATTTCTAAAATTTAATTACATTTGAATATTACCTGTTTGAAACTTTGTATTTAATATAAATTAGATATTTAATGATTTTATTTTGACGTATCTCCTATAGATTTCGAGAATTTCAAACAAATTCAAATTTTCATATGGAGCTCCGTTTTAATAGAGATTTTATTTCTCTTTTCAATGATATAAAATACAAAGTACGCACATTGAAATAAAAATAATGGCAGAAATTAGATAATATATTTGTGTTTAATTGTTTTTATTAAGAGAGACTACGAATATTGATTTTTATAAAAGTATTATTATTAACTAAGTTACGAGGAATGGCGCAAACCGCACCAGAGAAATAATCGTTCCAAATTTCGGTTATTCACTTGCCATTTGTTTAGGTGAAAATTATAATTTTTTTAAATTAGCGGATTATTCAAATTAAATTACGAGGTATCCAATGTGTTATACTCGTAATATTATAATTATAATGATTTTATTGATATTCGTAGTCTTCCTATTAAAAAAATAATTATTTTGTAATTTCTGCCTTATTTTAATAGCAATATACCTTGTGTTTTATATCATTATATCGTTGAAAAGATTAAAACAAATCTCTATTAAGACTATTATATATATTAGCCTACTATAGGTACTACTATATAAACGTAAATCCGGATATCCCGATTCAATTTTTTTCCAATTTTTACAGTCCTATTATGAAGTAAATTTATGGACAATTTCATTACTTAATGATTATTATAGCTCTCGGAAATAAAATGATTTTCTTCTATTTTTTTATTCATCTGATGATTGTTATGTTTATTACTATGGATGTATGGATATATTTTTTTTAAACTATGAGATCCTACCCTGTTCAGTGTTTACACTTCAAACACAGATTCTTTGAGGATTCTTTCATGTTTCTGAATTCTCGTAAAAATGAAATGAACTATTTTGAAGCTACCAATGAATTAGAAATTCATTTTGCAAGAATTATTGAAGATTTAATTTAGCAGCGCCGGTATTTGACAGGCGATTCTCAGCATGATTCTTTTTCTCATGATTCAGAAGCATGAAAGAATCCTCAAAGAATCCACGTCTGAACAGGGTTTCAGGTTAATAGCCGTATATGTGTATATGCGTATATTTTAAACAGAGCACCCTGTAAATATACACTTACACTTTCAATAGATACACAAAACACCCCCACCCATCAGCAAAGCAAATCCTAAACACTAGCAGTTTCTAGCACAAACACCCCTATTCTAACACAACATATCAATTCAGCAACACTGTCTAAGTGTGAACGTCTGATGAGAGGCTTTCACAAATCCCGTCCCGGTTCCCTGGTCCCGGTCCCGGTCCCTGTCCCGGCGTCGGCGTCGTGCCATCCTAGCGTCCCGACATGCCGGAGTAATTTACCGCTCGTGTTGCCTTGCCGCAGGCACAAGTCTGCCGTTGTGTCTTTCAACCCCGTTAAGCGCTCCAGGCGCTGAAATTGATGCTAAGAAGCAAAGATACGATGGGGGGGGGTGTTGTATTGAAGTTTGATTGTTTTGATATGACAATTTTTGTTTATTTCTCTTAATTAGTTTTAAAAAATTAATTCATTTCTTAAATCAATATTTTTGACAACCAACAGAAGTATTGCCAAAAAAGTTCACAAATTTCATTGATATACCTACTGCACTAGAATGTTATACCCAGTGTGGCAGCCTCACCTACTATGTATATATACCGGGTGGTCCATTTAACGTGACAAATCGAAATAACTTTTAAAATACGCATCTAACAGAAAAATGTGCCCAGCAAAACTTTCATAGTACGAAGGGGGACATACGATTATATCAAAATGTTGTACCTCCCTCCCCTGCCGTCTGGGGGGTGGGTACCACTATTTTTTATTTCAAATTTGGAAAGAACATAAAAAATAAGGAGCTTTTATTGATTTTTTTTTGTACCTATACCTAGTAGATGCGATCTCATTTAAAACCGTTTAAATATGTAATAACTTTGATTTCGCGGACGCATAAATGTATTATTGTTTAACATTTAAACAATAATGTTTATAAGTATAGAAAATGTGGATACGTGCATATGTACGTATATTTTAGCGATTTGTATTTATGTTTTAACGAATTTCTAAGAACGTATGAAACGAAATATAGCACCATCTATCAGACATATAAAAAAAAATTTTCAATAAAAGCTTCCTTATTTTTGATGTTCTTTCCGAATTTGAAATAAAAAATAGGATTACCCATTTAAGAATTTAAAGTTACCTTCCTCCCCTGCCGTCTGGGGGGTGGGAGGTACAACATTTTTATATAATCGTATGTCCCCCTTCGTACTATGAAAGTTTTGCTGGGCACATTTTTCTGTTAGATGCGTATTTTAAAAGTTATTTCGATTTGTCAAGTTAAATGGACCACCCGGTATATATATATATATTTAACCAGCAATCAAAATCTTCGCCAAACATATCTTATTTTTATATTATTTTCGCAGTTCTCAGACAAACGCATGAAGAATTTTTTGTGTGGGTTAATTTAAAATAAATAAGTTTTTTACGCCCCCGCCCCTAATTTTTCTTAAGACCCACCCTCTCATCCTACGTAAACAGTTGCGCTACGACCCTGGAGAAAATTATAAATTTCAAATCTGTAAACAAAATCTACTATATCTTGGATACCAACCAGTAGGTATTTCAAAAATCTCTCCTGCTTTAATAAATGAAACTTCAAAATCTTATTTTTATGGCGACTGATTTTCAAATTTCCAAAAAAATGCTATTGTAATTAAGTTTGATTAGAAAAGCGCTACCAAATAATTAATACTGCTTACCGCAGGAATTTAATAGAAGTAGTTCTAGAAAATAAAGGTTATGTGCACCATAATATGCATTCTTCCAGCAGGACAACGCTCTTCTGTTAGTCTGATAAATTTAGTTGATAAATTTCATTTTCAAAAATGAGATCAAATATATTTTCGATTTTAAAATGAGACAAGATGACTGCCTTTCATAAGTTTTATGCAAGCACTTTTAATAACAAATAACCTAAATGACAATTCAGTCATAAACGCGAGCTGCATTGAGAGCGCTTGGTAAATACAGGCATGCAAAATTAAAATTGCACTGGCAAAGTATTTACTATTTACACAACGCTTTTACGCACTTTTGTGCAGCCTAAATAGAGTGGAAATGAATAACTCAATGTACCTTTCGTGCTTCAATATTGACAGAAGGAGAAACAAATGAATTGTCTATTTGTAAATACGTTTAAACTATCTTTTGTTGTTTTGATATGTTTCATTAACAAACATGTTCCAATCCTTACAACTATACAATTTACGACGAACACGTTTTTGGTAAATTTGATGTATTTATTTTAAAAATTAAAATATTATTATTGTTATTATTATTAAAATTGTTCTATCAAAATTTTACATGAAAATTTGCCAGTCTTATTAAAAATATGTGCAACGTTTATGCAATCTAGTATTTTAGGTTAAGAAAACTTTGCTAACAATTTTATAAATATATATAACAAAAAATTACCTACCTTTACTACTTCAGCCTTTTGCCTGGATTCATAGTTCAGTAAAATATCTCATAAACTCCGATAAATCATTGTTTACGTTTTATAGTGTTTATACAAATGTAAAATATTTAATATTGTCACTCACTATGTTACAACAATAATCACTTACTAAATGTACCACATTATTATACATTTCTACGTTAATATCTCACCAAATGTACGTTGCACAATTAAATATAAAACTGCAATAATAATTCTCAGTGTAAAACTAAAATGAACAATGAACTTACTAATCTTGACAAGAAACAACGGTGGTGATACGTCATAACATCGTGGTCGAGGACGCGTCGCATTTTGCTTTTACAATAAGATGGCGCTGATCGCAGCGTAAATTCTTTGCAAGGATTTAGCAGGAGTCACGACCAATAATAGGGCAGAGTACCAAGATTTGCGGCCTGGTACAATGCAACTATGTAGGATGAGGTACAAAAATATGTTTTCATGAAGCCCATATTTTTTGTTGACGGCACTGCTTATTTAAAAAATCTGCTGTGTCCATCACAGTACTTCCCCGATTATAAGTTTTAATAACTTACTTTCGAAACCCCGTTAATTTTATGCTTTATTCTGCAAAATTTAAATAAATTTATCATTTTTCCTCAAACAATTTAAGTTGATATCAACTTCGGCATAATTTAAATACCATAAAAAATCTGATACTTATTCACTAAAAACTCACATTCGAAAATTTTAACCCGTCACAATACCTTATAGCCTTATACCTTATAGAATATAATGCGGGAAGTAAAAACAACTGACCATTGTTTAAATGTTGTTATTGATTCTTCGACTAATATTTTTTTCTAGAAAACTTTAATTTGATAATACACTTAAACAAATTTGAATAATTTTTTGAGAAACAATAATTGATTATCGCATAAATGTCATTTTTTACATTTTTACTAAACTTATCTCCCCGAGAGCTTTAAATTGACACCAAACTCAGTATAATTTGAATAATGTATGATAAAAAAATTGACGATCAGTTAAAGCTTTAATTTGATACCACACACGATAGTATTTTAATAAAAATAAAATAAGATATGTTTATAAAGTTGGTACCACTGGTTGAATAAAAAAATTTGAGTAATTTTTTGAGAAACAATTGAAAATCGCATTAATGTCATTTTTAACATTTTTACAAAACTTCTCCCTGAGCGATTTAAATTGACACCAAACTCGGTATAATTTGAATAATTTATAATAAAAAAAACAATTGACGATCATTTAAATGTTATTTTTGTTTTTCTACTAGAATTATTTTCCCAAGACCTTTAATTTGATACCACACACGATAGTATTTTGATAAAAATAAAAAAGTTTTGTTTATAAAGTTGGTACCACTGGTTGAATAAAGCTCATTATCGAACTTGAAGTCAGATTTTGGCTCAAGATCTTAAATATAAAATTTCAGTCCAAAATTCCAACGCGTTTTTAAGTTATCCAACATCCAGACAGACTAACAGACCGACAGACCGACAGACCGACAGACTAACAGACCGACTTTTTTTAAAATTATGTTTTTTGGGTTCAGTTTGAAACGTGAAGATTCACCAAAATCTCGAACTGTCAAAAAATCACGATTACAATACTTCCCTCTATTACATAGATCGGGGAAGTAAAAATAGAGACAATCCATTATTTCTTTTATTTATTCAACGAATTTTAAAGACGATAATTACTAAATAGTTATTTATATATCTAAAGAATAATTTTTTATTCCCTCCCCCACGGGGAACTTTCATAGTCCAGACTCTATGTACTTTTGATCTTGCAAAAATTCCGTTTTTGCTCTTTCTTGTTTTAATCGTTGGGGAGAATCACTGGTAGTCTTCAAACCAAAAGTCGACCAAATCGGCCGGTCGCGTATGTCCGCCATCTTGAATTTTATGAAAAATTGTTTTTCTTGAATAACTCGGCCATTTTTAATTTTAACGAAAAATCGTGAAGACAAAAGTTGTAGGAAATTGTATTTTCTACAACCTTGGTTGTCGAATTTTTTTCAGAAATCGATATTTTCCTAATTAAACTTGAAAAAAGCGATGAAGTAAATCTGTTGTAAATCTAGTTTATATAAATTTATCTTTTTTCCCAAACTATTTAAATTGATACCAACTTCGGCATAATTTAAATAACATGTGAAAAAACCTGATATGGCAAAACCTTCCGCCATACTCTACGCACTCTTTTTAGTTTTTATTATACTATAAGTACGTACTCACAAATATATTTTTTTCATTTTATATAAACTGTAGAAGAAGATAATCGCATAAATGCCATTGTTACATTTTTACTAAACTTATCTCCTCGAGAGCTTTAAATTGACACCAAACTCGGTATATTTTGAATAATTTTTTTTTTTTAAACAATTGACGATCGTTTAAATGTTATTTGTATTTTTCTACTAGAATTCTATTAACGAGAGCTTTAATTTGATACCACACACGATAGTATTTTGAGAAAAATAAAAAAAGTTATGTTTATAAAGTTGGTACCACTGGTTGAATAAAGCTCATTAACGAATTTGAAGTCAGATTTTGGCTCAATATCTTAAATGTAAAATTTCAGTCCAAAATTCCAACGCGTTTTTAAGTTATGCAACATCCAGACAGACCGACAGACTAACAGACACACAGACCAACAGACCGACTTTTTTAAAATTAGTTGGGTTTAGTAAGGTCCAAAACGTGAAGATTTACCAAAATCTCGAAATTTTTATTAAATTCAAGATGGCGGACATACGCGACCGGCCGATTTGGTCGACTTTTGGTTTGAAGACTACCAGTGACCCCCCTCAACGATTAAAACAAAAAATCTGACGTGGCCATCACACAACCTTCCGCCATATCTAGACTTTAAACAGAAATGTATATACGTGCAATCCGGTGCCCATTTAAAATATACAAATAAAAATCTCAAATATTCAAACACAGAAATTTGCATCACCTGAATAAAAAGATTCATTCACAGGAAAACTCTGCTGTGTTGAAGCCATTCTCCGTTCAATTACTACATTTAATATCTTACTTAGGACTTATATAGCGCTAGTATGCCAACTTGTCACCCGTCTCACCTGTCAATATTTTTTACGCAGAAACAAAAATCAACCGATCATGGATTACAAGATATCAACGTTTTATTTGATAAATTTATTTTTTAAATTTTACTGCAGTTCTTTAATGCTACCAGATAAAGACAATTTTTTTATAACGTAAGTTGCAAATAACTTTTCCTCTTATTCTCATTACAAATAAATACTATATTTTTCCAAATTTATATACAATTTTGACAATTAACCTTTTCAATCTTCAAAAAATATCACTTCCGATGAAGATATTTGTACCAAAATCTAGGGAGCTCTTCCAATTTATATACAAATGTTAAATACCAAATATCAAAATTTTCGGGTAATTCGTATTTGAGTTATGCGACTAACAACCCTTGACCACACACACACACACACACACACATACACACACACATACACACAGACATCATCGTGAAACTATCAAAAATGAGTTGTAAGGACCCTAATTCGTGCTCATCCACTAAAATTTCACCACCCGATTTTTTGCATGATTCCAATACCTTCCTTTACAGGTAAGCGGAAGGTAAAAAGAGCAAAAACGGAATTTTTGTAAGTTCAGGGCGATTATTTGGACATAGAGACTGGACTATCAATGGCACATTCGATAGAACTTTCAAAAATATTTTGGGCATATTTTTTTGTTTCTCAATCCGTTTTGTTTTTCGCGAGATATTCGGGGGGTACGGGTGGTCTGAAGCACCTGGTATATTATATTTTTATGAAATCGCAAAATTATTTTAAATATGTAACTTTTACACAAAACAATAGTGTCCACGTGTTTCAAAAAACAATAGCCGACGTTGTGGCCAATTCTCGTCAACGATTGAGCGCACAGGTAGCGCTCTGATTGGTCGAAAAATGCGAAGCTTCTCATTACGATTTAGCGGAGCTAAAATATCTCATTATTGCAAGATTATAAATAAGTAATTGGAATAAATAATTGTTTTCTTAAACTCGAAGTGGATTATTAATACTAAGTAGGTAGGTACTTTAACCATTAAGTAACAAGGACTATAATATGCAATTATTATTCATTCATTTCATACGGCAAATTAGAAATGAGCTATCGGAAATTTTTAATTTCTGAGATTTATTGCTTCTATTGGCAAAAAACAAACATTGAGAAATATATTATCACTCATTTAATGTAAATTTATAATAAACATAATTTATTGTTTTAAATGTACTTACATAATAAATTGTAAAAAATAAATTATTTTCTTTCCATAGGTACTTAATAGTGTATTATTTAACGAGCATATAATGTAGGTTATATTACACGAAGAGGAAAATTAGGACACGAGCCATAGGCGAGTGTTCTAATCATCTGAGTGTAATATAACCATTATATGCGAGTCAAATTCTATACTTTATCTACAACTTTGTAAATGAACTTAGTGTTGTATAATCTTACCTACTTACATCTGTCATCGATTAACAAGCAACAATCATTACGCTTGCTACAACTCTGACAAAATGCTTGCTAGAATAATTTATTTACTTACAAAATTTATGTACAATTACTACAATTTGTGAAATTCATAAAAATATCAAAATTTACTGTTTTTAGCAATGGTAGAAATACACAAATGAGCAACAAATCTAATGACACCGTTTTTGCTGCTTCTCGTATCTCTAGAGGTGAACATATCATTTCACTATACTTACAATATCCATAATTTACCTTCTTTACGACAATATGATACTATTTGTTGCAGTTAAACACACATAACCTTACTTATATCTGTCATCGACCAACAAACTTCAAACAAATGCTTGTAACTCTAAGAAAATACTTGCTTGCTATTGGTTGAATCAAGCGTGGAATATGAAATTTCATATTACACGCTGTGTAATATGAGGCACATTTTGTATTTGGAGTTAGATATAAAATGAAGCTATTATTTATTAGTTGTAGATAATAGTAATTTATTATACAAGACGATAAAGAGATCATTTATCGAAAAGTGAAAGATGTTAGTTCACGAGTGACGAAGGAACGAGTGGGCTATCTTTCACGTGTCGATAAAGACTCTTTATCGTCGTGTACAATATATTATTTTATTTTGTACTTAATGTTAATTTGTGTAAAAATATTCTTATTTTACTTAAATTTTATTTTATCTACTCAAATTTTACTTTATCTACTCAAATTTTACTTTATCTACTCAAATTTTACTTTATCTACTCAAATTTTACTTTATCTACTCAAATTTTATTTTATCTACCCTCGATGTTAAAGTAATACTTTATCTACTGAAAATGAACGTATAAAACCAATTTTTAACATTAAGTACAAAATAAAATAATTTTATTGTAGAAAATATTATATAAACACGTGATTGTCCAAATATAAGTACCTATAATATATAGAGGTAGATAACTAAAACTTAATGTAATAGCTACCATTAATATAATGTCTGAATAATGCAGAATATGTAAATTTAATGTAACATCTATGACACGTGTGCATATGGCAGTTTTTAATGAACTAGCATACACTAATTTATAATGCAAAATTCAATTTACTAGAACTGTAGCTCTGATGCAAATTTCGCTAATTGAATATAAATAATAATATTGAATTTTTATGCAGTAATATCGTTAATTATATGGCATCAAATGTGATCATTTATCTTTACTACATAAATTATTTACCCGTATTAAATTATTGTAATTTGACAATATGGGTCAGTAATTATTATGATCGTTATTGTATTCTCGGTTTATGTAATATAATTACCTATAATCGGTATTTTAGCAGTAGACAAGTGGAATATTAGTTCAAGTCAGAAGCAATATTATGAATTTGCGAACTGAGGCAGTTTGACAGTATTAGCTTAGTGATGACAAAAATTATTTAGAGTTACCTACAAGAAAGATACAGGTTGTCTCCAATTGCGTCTAATGCCACTTTTTAAATTTGTGTACTCTATTTTTCTAATATCAACTTTGTGAGTTTTTATACTATTTTATCACATATTTTATATTTAAAACAAAAAATTTAAAAAGTGGCATTAGACGCACTACAATAATTCTTGAGGACAAACTTCAGCTATTTAAAAATATCTTATTAGTTTCAAAATTTTATAATTGAAACCAGATTTAATGCAAACTGAATATCGTTTTTCGCTATTTTGACGGCTTGTATTGACCTATTTGTAAATTAATTTTCTGAATTAAACAGTTCATAAAGGGTAGGTAGTATTTATTTACTTATATTAATAATTTGATCCCTCTTTAAACTCAGTATTTCCATCAAAAGTTAATATATTGTTGTTACTAGCCTAATAAATTAACTTAAATAATTAAATAAACATTGCTCTTAATTCTAAGTAAATAACTGAATAATTAAAAAAAAACACTTTAACACTTAAGTAGCCGATTAATAAGAAAATTCAAAACGATTTTCAATCCAAGTCTTAAAATTTATTTAAAAAATAAATTTTATTTCTCCTTATATTTTAAAATTACAGTGAAACAAGCCTGAAGGGAGATTTGTAGTAGACACAGACGTCTCTAACTTAATTATTATCGTTTATTATATTATATATATATATATATAATCGGATTTTAATGCAATGGGTAGAGTCCTGAATAAATAAGTAAATTTGTAATTAGAAAAGTTCACTTTTAAAATAAAATAATGCTAAATAATAGTCTCTGAAATAACTAAAAATAAAGCAAATATTTAACAATAATCAATACCTACGCCACGCCTTAATTAAGTTGTATTATGTTTAAATTGCTTCTTACAAAACATATTTTATTTAATTCCATTATGTACATCACAATCTCAATGGAAAAATTTAATTTTCAATATGAAAAATATTCTGTTATTTTGAATGCGAATTACATTCGTATTTATTACTAAAATCGGTTCAAATGAATTTCTATATTAGAAGCAGAGATTAATTTTTCCTTTATACCTACGAGTACAAAGCGATAAAATTTTAATCAAATTTCAAATATGAAAAGTAGTTCATAGTTTTTTACGCTTTTAATATTCTTCTGTAATATTATGCAGTATAAATTCTAAAGCACGTTTTTAATTAATTTTAAACTTAAGAAGTACCAAGTACCTAAGTTCAGGTTTGCTTTAGATTTCTTTCAATATTATTCTTTTCTTGCTGATCAATCATGCTAAAAACTGATGCATGTACATAATTTTTACCTATTATCTATCTATCAAAAATCTATAATCTGCTGTGGCCACCACAGTACTGTAAGTTTTAATAACTTGCTTTATAAAAGGCTTTAATTTGTATACTTCATTCAGCAAAATTTAAAAAAAAATCATTTCCTCGAAAGATTTAAGTTGATACCATAACTTCGGCATAATTGAATAACATGTAATCATATCGTATAATGTTGTATTTGATTCTTCGACCAAAATTCTTTCCCAGAGAGATTTAATTTAATAATACACGTGAAAAAATTTGTAGAAACAAATTGTAAATGCTAGTAATTAAATAAATATCATAAACAAAACATTTTTGGTAATAGCTGACATTTTAATTAGGTACTTTATTAAGAAGCCAGTCTACTACTTAAAATCAAGCATAAAATGTACCAAAGTAGCGAGTGTTTTGTGGCCCGTACAAGAATGCTAAAATTTTATTCCAACAAGGATTTAATAGAGAAAGAATGAATCTATAGATATACCTCTTTAAAATTTTGATTAAAAATTGTACATGAATATAAAAATTCCGAAGTTTTTAAAAAAAAAGTCCTATATTTTATGCAATCTTTACACGGTTGTATCTCATGATAGGAATTAATTTTTAAAATTTTAAAAAGGCACATCTGTAGATCCATTCTTTATTTATTTAATGTTTATAAAAACATTATCCAGAAGTCAATAATAATCTGACAGTTTACTCGCAACGAAAACACTTTTACAATATTTTTCAACTTCAAAATGACATTGCATAGCTAAGATGCGGCAAAGTACGAGTTTCGGGCTGGTTTCAGGCAGCCCTGTTAGTGGGGAAAAGAGGGAAATGAAAAAAAAAGTAAAATCGCCAGTATTTTAGGAATTCGGTAAAAACATAGACGAGCCGCTTAACTGAATAATTCAATAAATGGTTGCTAAAGTGAAGTATCTCACTCGAGCTTATTTGAATGATTTATCAATCACACTTGCCAATTATTATTTTATTATATTTTTCGTGTTTGATTCTTATGAACGAACAATTTCTGATTTAATTTATACCACTTTTAATATTTTTATTCGGCGGGAACAGGCTACCTGTTTAATTTTCCATTTTGTGGTAAAATTTTAATTATGACTTCATCTATAGTTCCTGGAAATAAATGTCAAAATATCCCTGCATATATTGATTGATTCCCCATCACAAAAGTCAATCTGTGCTGTAGAATCGCAACTGAAATACGCTAATTGAATTTGAAAAATTAATAGACAGATCAAATACACTCCTACACGCCAGAAAAAAATCCAAACGAATAGTTAACCACATCCAAAATCAATTCGTCTGATATATGAAATTTCATTTCGAAAATTGCTAGTAAAATTATAACGTACTGACATGCAATTCAAAAATGATAAAAGCACAGGAAAAATAAAACACTATAGAATTACGGGTTCAGTTTTCAATTTAGAAATAAAAAAACGTTGTGGTCAGCGCTACTGTAGTGAATACAGGAAACGAGGATTAAAGGTATCTTCCAGATTCGCCCTGTGCCTTTTCGGTCCATCGCACGAATAATTTCATCTCTTGCTTGTTACGATTTTTAAAAATTCTGACATTTTGTTGTTGTTCATTTTAGTAGTTTGTTATATACTTGTAAAATATTGTTTTTGAGTTCAATGAAATTAGATTTTTTAAATTAATATAGCAGAGGGTCTTACTGAATTTATAAGCAAAAAAAATATTAACAAATCTTAGTTCATTTAAAGTTCTACTTGAGAAAATTTTTGATGATTTTTTGACTGTAGGTATATACATAAAACTAAAATAAAGTAGTGATGCCGTCGACACGAGAAATTTCTCGTCTCGGGTTTTCGAGATGAGATGAAAATTCAAAACTACGAGACGAGAAATAGTTCTCAAAAAATCGAGAATTTTCGTAACTGAAACTTTGATATTATTCTCTTCGAAAATGTTTAAATATTCTTTATTTTGCTTTTTTCGTTGCATTTTTACCTTCCGCTTACCTGTAAAGGAAGGTATTGGAATCATGCAAAAAATCGGGTGGTGAAATTTTAGTGGATGAGCACGAATTAGGGTCCTTACAACTCATTTTTGATAGTTTCACGATGATGTCTGTGTGTATGTGTGTGTGTATGTGTGTGTGTGTGTGTGTGTGTGTGGTCAAGGGTTGTTAGTCGCATAACTCAAATACGAATTACCCGAAAATTTTGATATTTGGTATTTAACATTTGTATATAAATTGGAAGAGCTCCCTAGATTTTGGTACAAATATCTTCATCGGAAGTGATATTTTTTGAAGATTGAAAAGGTTAATTGTCAAAATTGTATATAAATTTGGAAAAATATAGTATTTATTTGTAATGAGAATAAGAGGAAAAGTTATTTGCAACTTACGTTATAAAAAAATTGTCTTTATCTGGTAGCATTAAAGAACTGCAGTAAAATTTAAAAAATAAATTTATCAAATAAAACGTTGATATCTTGTAATCCATGATCGGTTGATTTTTGTTTCTGCGTAAAAAATATTGACAGGTGAGACGGGTGACAAGTTGGCATACTAGCGCTATATAAGTCCTAAGTAAGATATTAAATGTAGTAATTGAACGGAGAATGGCTTCAACACAGCAGAGTTTTCCTGTGAATGAATCTTTTTATTCAGGTGATGCAAATTTCTGTGTTTGAATATTTGAGATTTTTATTTGTATATTTTAAATGGGCACCGGATTGCACGTATATACATTTCTGTTTAAAGTCTAGATATGGCGGAAGGTTGTGTGATGGCCACGTCAGATTTTTTTGCTTTGATATTAAATTTAACAGAAATGTACAAAAGATTACTTAATTCAATTCTTGCTTTTCAAATATATAGGTATAATAGTATTTTTTGAGAAATTGAGATCAGACGAGAATCAAGTATGGAATAAAGCATATTTAGCTATAGCATATATATTTTCTCTACGACTATAAATTTAATGGCATTTAAAATATTTTAACCTAAAAAAAATTTAAAACATATTTATAATAAGTATTTTAATTATGCCTAAAAATTAATGGATTATTAATTTTAAAAGTATTTTAAACCACTAAATTTAAATAACATAATGAAACCATCAAAAACATTGAATAAAGTTATTATTATTACTCGCTATATCGTTTCATCACTAGTGATAGATTGTAAACATTCCATAATTAAAAATTATTTAACGTTCTGCAACAGACATAGAAAAATATATTATGTAATCTGCCTAATTCAAAGTAGATTAGGTATACATTGCAAGAAATTGATATTTTTGTAACAAGTATGAAAAATATGTAATTCTGAAACGAACGCAACTACATCGAGAAGAGCGCAGCGAGTTTCGGAATTAACATACGTTTTCTGATGTGTTACAAACAAGTTTTTTTCTGCAATTGCTCTCAAAAATATAATATTAAACATAATTTAAAGTTTTTGACAGTGTATGTGTTGCTACTTTTAAGCATCATGATGGTTAACTAGAACTAAATAATATGTATTTATAATTAACTTAAACCAAATTTTAATTTGACTCACTAGTGCTAGAATAATCTATTTCCCGCACTCATTTTGAATGTTAAAATGTTAATTTCCCGCACGATTTCAGAAAAAAGAATAGTTCGAATCAATCCTCATACGCAGAAAGCTGTTAGGTACTGACATTTTGAACAGTGGCTGAATTAGCACGGGACGTAGAAGCACGTAGCTGGGATTACGAACAACACCGCTCTGTCCGCTCAAATATTAATCTCTGCTACACCCCCGCCGTCCGGGGTTGGTAACCCCCCTAATGGAAATCAGTTTGTGCACCACCAACCGACAGTTTAATAAAGTTCATTGGAATCGAACTCTACGTCGATTTTCATTTTAAAATTCCAGCGCGATCAAATTCAATTAAAATCAACACTTCCTAAAACGAAAACTATTTTCTTTATTTAATGAATTGCTTACGAAGAAAAAAAACGTACGATATTGCTTTCAGTAAAAACGCAGACGAATGGTACAATACTATGAAAAAACTTCCAATTTTACCACAAGACTAATGTTTGAGTTGAACAGCATATTTATTTTTAGATTTCAAAATAAATGTAATTTTATTATTAACGACCTCGACTTTTATATATTTTTTTTATTAAAAATTGAAATTCTAATAAAATACGAACACTGTCTCGCATAATTCCATATATAATTTTTATCTTTATTTAATAAAATACATAAAGAAGAATTTCTTATTAGGAGTAATCACCTGATTTCCTAAGGCAGTAACTTTGTAAATAAGAACTAGTTTGCTGTTTATGTATGCTTCAAACATATAAATTTTTTTCCCATTAAGTCAGATGATGTACGTTGATCAAACGGCTGCTCCAGGGCCGGTCACATCTGTTACTGTCCCGTGTTGACCCAGTCTCCTTGGGGTGAGTGTCTAAATGCCGCAGTGTTTCTCCAGTTAATGCTACATGACCAAGAATTCGACGACAAAATTTACGATGAGCCAAAACCACTGACCCATTATTTGTCAAACGCATTGTGACACAATTATTCCGCGGACATTTAACGAATATAGCGATTCATGGTTCATCTACGTGTATTATTTTATATCTGTTGACTTCACTAATGTCAAAGAGGTCGCGATGATGTGAGACGCCAGATTCCAAAATTCACCTAGTATTATAACTGAGTTATATATTTTATCTACGACCAATGTATAACATTAACATTAAATGTGTGATGTTTGCTACATAAATGTCATATATTAATCCCACAAGGAATGATACCAGGGAATAATAGTCTGTTACTATGTTTACATGCAGTTTTGAAACCGTTTCCAAAAGTTTTGAGTTTTAAAATCTCCATGTAAACAGTGTCAAAACGGTTTTGAGTTAACTCAAACCAAAACCAAAATTCTTGGGTTTGACTTGAAAATTAGTTTCAAAACTAGTCATGTAAACAGGTAAAATTAAGTTTTGAGATTGCGCATGCGTACTTCACAGAGATTTCTGCCGTTTTTTGAACGTACTTACTAACCTACAAAGTACAAACACCAATTGTCAGTTGTGACTTAAAACTGAGTTGTTTTCTTATTTAGTGTTTTCGTAAATTTGAAAATAAAAATGCCAAAACGAAACATTTGGAGTGAAGAGGTTATATTTTTCGTTCCGATCTGTCACTCATCTGCCATTTACATGATCTAAATGCACTTGCGCCGAAACTGTTTTCGAACCTTCGTTATCACTTGTTTTGAAAACTGCATGTAAACAGTTTTACATAATTTTGACTGTAAAACCCAAACCATTTTCAAAACTGCATGTAAACTTAGTAAATATTTCCTCTTCTGCACCAATCAGAAAATTACTTTGCCTGAATCAATTTCTCCGTACAATTTTTTTTAAAACATTGCAATGTTAAATGATGTACCTAACTTCGGTGATAGAGAATTGACATTTGGAAATGTCAAAATTTTTGCGTATTTATATTTATTTCATTAAAATCTTGTACGTAATATTTAAGGCATACATACAACTCGCTATAATGGCTATTATTCCTTCAGATGATTATAACCCTCGCTAATAATAGCATCCATTATAGCGTCGTTGTATAATATACTATTATTCTTTGTAATCGCAAAATTATGTTTTATTTTATAAATGATAAATTTAAAATATTATTTAATTTTTGTAATCTTTTGTGCTAAGGCGGCGGTAGACTTTTAAATTTGGAGGAGGCCTGTGGAGATCATTAAAAATGTAGGAGGCACACAACTTTTTTGATAAATTTTGGTTCTAGCGTACGCAAATATAAATATAAATGTAATTTTTTTCTGAAAATTTACGGGGCCCACAGATCATTTTGGGTGGGGCCCGGACTCTCCTGGCCCGCCTGCTGGTGCCGCCACAACTTTTGTGACATATTTTCGTCCAAAGATCTAATTTTAAACGTTGTAGTATCTGTTTACTAATTATAAATTATTCAAATAAATAATTACATTATACCCCTGTGCCTGTAGTATGTATAAAAGTTAATTAAAATAATGAAAATTGATGAAAGTCCGCTGGTAAATATAAACTAAATTTAGGATCGGGTCGGCGCGGTTCTCACATTGGCAAAGTTTCAAATAGGTGTTAAACACTTGTTCATAAGTACTCACGAGTGTGCGTTATGAATTTCAAGTATTATTATTCCTCCAGCAAATGTTCAAAACGACTTTAATTTTCATGATAACGTACAGTAAATCTAGTCTTGGCAATTATCATAAAATTCCCTGAATTTTATTCACGGTTCGAAGCTTGGGGAATTCTCTAAACGAAATGTTTCATACGTTTTATTGAAGAAAAAGGAGAATATAGGGTAGTAGGTTTGCAATATAGGTCGCGCATTTTGTAATTGATAATTATGTCACTAATATTTATAATTAATTATACTTGGATGGAATGTTGTTGGAATTGATTTGTAGTTGTGGCGTTGACAGAAATGGGGAAGAAGAAGTGTGATTATAAAAAGTAACCTGTTATTCTCATTAATTTCGTACCTTTACCCGATTTGAAATGACAGCTATTTAGAATTAGAAGTAAATACCTATTTTAATTTTAATATGTACACACCTACAAATATATTTGAATGCTAGTATATAAAGTTATTTTTGTTAAAGAACATAATATTATTACATGAATGTTTATTATATTAGTCGTACATTAATAAAATTAAAGAATTCTTACTTATGTATTACCTACAAGGCTACAAGTTTTTACCAGAACCATACCACTGGGTCCGAATGGTTGGATTCCACTATAATAACATCTACCATCCTGTAATTGGGAGTTAATCCTGTAGGTTGGTTACCGTCAAAATAAAATAAATAATGCAATCAAGAATCAACTGTCTTGGTAGTAACTTTGCTTGGTCTAAAATATTGAAATTTTGTATGGTTGTATGTTTTAAATTTATGACGACAAGTTGCTAAATTTTTGTGTAACTAAATGTTTATTTTTCAAGACTTTTATAATTAACCCTGAGGAAAGTAGATTTGCTACCGAAACGTCGGTGATGATTATCATCAGTTATTAAATAAATTTAACTTTGAAGACTGAGATCTAGACAATAATGTTTGGTATTAATATTTACTCTGTAAGAAAACATTTTGGCACATATTCACTCTCTAATATTCAAAATAAAATGAATGAATAAAACAGAAACTACAATCCATGCAATATATTTTGTTGCTGAAAAAGGACTCAAACCATGTGACTATAACGATTTCAATAATTATTTATTAAAAGTACGTGTCCCACCGACAGCAGTTTTACTGAGAAAAACACATTAACATTTAACAAAATGGTTTCCTTCAACATGTACCAAACACATTATGAGTGACATAGAACGAAAGAGCATGTGGCAAGCCTTCTTGATTTATTTGGGCACTAGTCGTGACATATGTATGTTAAAATTTAACTAGTCAGAAAGGTCATGTTAATAAAAGTTAAATTTTTATAATGAAATTAGCTCCGGTACACAATTCACAATGTGCAGAGTAATTAAATTTTAACTTTAATTGAATATACAGAACATTTACATTATAAATAGTAAATGGTGCTTCTCGTTTCAAAACTACAGGAAACAGTTTGTGGAGAGAGTGTTTTTACTTTTTGTGGAGCTTACATAAACTGATTTGGAGGGGTTAAATGACTCCTTTGTGGCCATTTAATGCTAACAACTCTAAAACAACTACTTAACTATTATTATTTGATGCCAATGCACTAAATAAAATTTACCGGAGCGAAAAACTTTACGAACTAAAAAATATCATAACAAAAAAGTGCGGATTCCTGGCTAAATTTATGCATTTTTATTTTTGTTTTATAGTATTTAACTGTCCTCAAATAATTTGTGCATTAATAATTGTAAATGAGTAAATGGTTGATTGATGATTCAATGAGAGGGCGAATTGTTCCAAGTGAGATGAATAAAAGAGCTTGTGCAAAAAGGATAATTAATGTGTAGGAAAGATAAATAACTGTCAAGATAGGGATAGGTGTAGGTTTAGCTAAGATTTATTACTGTCCCATAAATTCTAATAAAAATAGTCATTTACCACGAGTAGTCAAAGTATATTCGAATATTTTCTTATATACGAATGTTTACGAACGTTCCTTGTGTTGGTATGAATAATACAACAAAAATATTCGACCATACTTTGACTACAAATGGTATACAGAGGGCGTATTTATTAAATCAAATTCAGTTTTTAAATTAAATTGACTCAAAATAACGTATCCATGATTTTAGAAACAAATATTTTTATAAAATTTGAATCAATTTTAAATGTCAATGTCAGAGTGTTCTATGAGTTTATTTGGTGCTGGAAATTTACGATAAATCATAGACACAAATTGTACATTAACTATTGGTAATAGTTAGCTTATAATAAGTATTTTCATTTGTTTAAAATATCATCTTGGAGCATGAGGGCAATGTTCGATTTTATTCACCCTTGATATTCACTACGCGTGCAAATGCACTGCGATATATTTGTTTGTTACGTAATTAATTATACTTGGTCTACTTTTGACAGATGTCAGATGAAATGAATAGTCCGGTAAATTTACAATCAATAATCAAATAAGGTTGATATGTATATATTTTTGATATTTTCAATTCTATTGGTTGCATTCCGTCATCCGATGTCATCATTACACAATATGATTGGTTAAACCATCCGTCAAAAAATATGCGATAGTATTTGATTATCGATAGTACCTACTATCAATATGTTGATAGATTGTTCTTGCCTCTATCGAACTATCGATAGTTCCGTATACGTTAGTTTTCCGACTTCTAGTAAATAGTTTCGAGATAAACTCGTGTTACATAATAATAAATATACTAATAACATTTATCTGTTTTCATTTGAATAAATATATTAAGAAAAATTCATCATGTTTCTTACTTTATGCAATAAAATTTTAGCCCGGTTTATCAACCTTCCGTTAAAGTTATGTATCAGATAAATAACAGATAACATAGCATCAAAATAGCAACCATGAAACAAAAATATAAAGAAACCAATTGCACTTGCCGATTAAATGCAACCCGCTTGGATGCACTATTTATTACATCACTAATCTACAGGTAACTTTAACAAGAAATGAATAATCTGGATTTTAGAGACACAAAAAACATCAACTTGAAATTCACAACAAAACAATTTCGAAATGGTGCGCGTGCGTGTCAAAGTTCAGAGCGTGAGCGAAGCGATTTAGGTTTCGCTTTCAAGTTTTAGTCCGGCGCCGTAGCTTGCAGGAAGCGGCAAGACGTCCTGCGTCGCGATCCTGAGCGGGCGGTTACGTATTTTATCTCTGTAGAAAACGTACGTTTTCACCCAAAAAGAACTCTCCTAAATAATATTTACCCAGTTTTAAACCATTATAAATGTCTAAATGTGCTGAAAATAAATGTTAAATAGATGTCTATTTGTGCTGTCAAGTTGTTATTGTAAATTGGTGTATCGCATTTTGACTTTACAAACTTAACGAAAACTTTTTAATTATCTCCTGTAAATATTTGTGCTTGAGTGTTAATTTCGTTTGTGATTCAAATGAGTGTTGTGTTCAAACTACTGTAAAGTGTACTTTTCTCGTTCTCGTGTTTCCTGAAGTTCAAAAAAGTAAGTAATTTTTCCGTTCTTGTTCATTATAAGTTTGCTGTGTTATTTTCCTGCAGCAGGAAACTTTTCAAGTGTTTGTTATTCAATTGCTCTTATTTACTTCTAAATTTCTGCAATGATTTTCAAAGCTGTCCTCGCTTTGTTTTTGTTTTTCTTTCAGATAAATTAAATTGCACAAAAAATATAAAATAAAATAAAAGGATGCTAAAATTAAACAAATCACGGTTTGATTTATCAAATCTTTACAAATTTGGGGCGTTGTAAATAATGTGCAAATATTAGAAATTAAAAATTTAAATTTAAACTAATTTGAAAGTGCTATTTCTATGACTATGGTAATATTATTTTGAATCTTGTGTTAAATGTAAATCTAATACGAGTATTACTATGAATATTTAAAAAGAATACACAACTGTAAAATATTTGTAAGTATATATTAAGTAGGTTTTAATATTATTATTTTTATTATATTAAAGAGAATCGTCTACTCTGGATATATTTTAAATACATAAAATATTTAGAATAAGTAGGTAATTAATTTTATTATTTATTTTAATAACTTTGAACTCACAAAATAGTTATTTATATGTAACAAGTACGCAAAATAGAATTTTAGAGGACAAATCTATTTTCGAACGAGGCGTAAGCCGAGTCTTTACATTAGATGAGTCCTCTAAAACTCAATTTGTGTACGTGAGTACGTATTACATACAAACAAATTAGTATATGCGCTCGAAATTTGTTTATTAACTGTTCGACATTATTTTAATATATAACTTGAAAATTTTGAAAAACGTAGACGATGAAACAATAAAAATCAGTGAAAATAATCCTATAAAATGTAAATAACAGCTCATTGCTGAAGTTAAAGGACTGATGTATAACTAAAAATATTATTTTAACGTAACGATTTTAGAGAGCATGTACTAAAAAAAAAATCTGCTGTGGCCAGTACACGACCTCTCGCCTAATTCTGCTTATTCTATTAACCTCGAGACTAATCTAATAAATAGTTTTACTTACATTTTAATAGTTTCATGTTCATGTAATATGTAAACCAAGATGCAAGCAAAAGATGTCAACTGTACTGTCACTGTCATAATCATTCAAATTTTATGTAGAAACAAATTTCATATCATGGACAACAAGATAGAATATTAATTGTACTTTATTTTATTGTTAAATACTACCAGATTCAGCAAATTATATTTATAATTAACTGTACCCATAAATAATTATATTTTCTTTTATTTTTAATTGCAAAAATTGTCATAAATAAATAATGTAACAATATATTAAAGGAAAAGTTTATCAAGCTTCAAAAAGTACTACTTCCGATTTTCGGATTTCTACCAAAATGTTATCCGGTGTTAAGATCCTTATTAAAACCTTAAATATGAAATTTGGTTATTAAAGGTTTGATACTTTTTCAGTTATCGTGGACGAAAAATCGTCAGTCCATACAATCATACAAACACACACACGCACACACATACACACACACAGACATCATCGTGAAAATAGTAAATTCGTATTATAGAGACCCTGAAACGTGCTTATCCACCAAAAACTCATACTCGAAAATTTTGACCCATTACAATACCTCTCTTATAGAATATGAGGCGAGAGGTAATTATATACCTATCATGAGAAACAACTATTGTCACAGACTACTAATATCGAATTGATATTGATAAATTTTGTATTATATTTATCACAAATTAATTGATAATGGTTAAAATTTGTATTATGTCATAAAAAATTCATATATTTTTATAAAATACGAAGTTCAAAATATTTATTCAATCTAGGTGGAAAAATATTTAATTCACAGGCAAATATTTTTATTAATAAAAAAGCCGAGTATTTAACATTTAGTTTTTAATGGTGTAAAAAAATATCCATTACATTTAACCGACTCCGGTTGAACTATAATAAACAATAAAAAACTATATAATCCGCTTGCATCAGTTTTCGCCAATAACAAAAATAAAATGTTAAATTCCCTTCATTTAGGCAAACCGAAATATGTTTTATTGTGTTACTGAAATAATTGGTTTAAGCTTTTTATTTTGATTTAATTTTCTCTTTTTGAACTGAAAAATTGTGGGTGTAATTATCAGTCGATGATGATTTAATTTAAAGCCCCTTTAATATTTTTGTCCAATTTAGTTTGTTTGCAAATATCACAAAATTCTGGTAGTGGCATATTCCAGGAATCAAACACAAACATTACTAATTAAATAAAAATTGTGCATTTGCCAATCGCCATTATCAATACCCATAACGACAATTTTCCATTTACATACAAAGAGAAATTCAAGGGATATTTACTGTGCGAACTGTAACGCACTGCAATTTAAAGTGCATTGTTGACTGAAAATTTCGTTTGTAAATGTTTTGAAATTTACGCATGTTTGCCGGATTTTTATCTGATTTCTAAATATACGCTAAAACATAAAGTTGTTTTAGGAAACAAAGTTTTGACTTTTGAGAGAAGTTTATGAATGACAAGAATGAAAATATTTGGTGTAAGCTCTCACATTTTAGGCAAACAATATAAATTGTAAATGCATTCATGGTACATAGTTTAATTTGGATTACATTTATGTTTGAAATTTTGATAAATGATAAGTAGCAAACAATCAAAATAGCTAAATTAGGTACCGCAATAATAAATACTATTACAATGCAGACATTTTTAACCAAAATTGATTTCTTACAAGAATTAGATAACAGATGACACTAGTTTAGTTTTCATATTATTACCTACATCCTACAATATTAATACATAATTGGATAAATATTAGCATTATAGATAAAACGAAATTATTATACTTACATAAAGCATTATTTATATATTTAAATTTAAACGATATTTGAAAAATAACTACAAAACAGAAATAGAAAAATATGAATTACCGATTTCGAAGTGCATATTATAATTTATTCATTTTGAAATTGTATAATAATGAGCTACTATAGATCCTTAAAATCGTAGTTTTTGTGGACCAATAATAAGCGCCGAGCGCTGCGCTACTAGATACATCGATCACTTAAGGGCAGTGCTGTAACTTATCTAGATAATGTTATCTAGATAAATCATCTAGATAATATAGTTTTATATATTATCTTATCTAGATATATTTGTATTATTTATAGGTATATTATCTTATCTAGATAAAAATAAAAATAATCTTTATCTACTTTTTAAATATCATCTAGATGACAATCTTTGTAATATTATAAATATATTTTTATTTGTACCTAATTTTAATCGAGTACAAATATAATCAAACTGTGCAAGCGTAAAACACACAAGCTCGCAACACTGCCAGCTCGCTGGCTGGTACCGCTTACAACTTTTAACATGTATAGTATACCGTGAGTTTCATATATATTATATATTTTTTATATTATCTATAAATTACCTAATAAAAATCTAGATAATATAAATTTATCTTTAATCTTTTATACAGATAATTTATTTCATAGTTATCTATTATCATATCTAGATAAATAAAAAGTTAGTTATCTTTATCTTCATGTAGATAAAAAATATAGTTATCTATTACAACATTACTTAAAAAGTGTAATAGTGTAGTAGTACCTAGTAGTACCTAGTAGTGTAGTAGTTATTAAATTAATTACTCGTCCTATTCGATTGCTTTCTATACTAGCTTTATGTGTTGTCTTTTTCGTTTTTCTGCACTTGTTTTGAATAATGGAAAGTCTAGAATACAATTAATAGTTACCAGTATTAGTTTACCAATAACTCTTTTGTAGATTGCAATATTGCAATATCGTTTTCAAAAAAATTACACTATATCTGCTATACTATCTTAACATAGAACTGTTAGTATTTTTTCAAAAAACGACCCTCATTTTAAATATTTTTAAAAAAATTAAAACAGTTTGATGTTAAGAATAAAATTATTTAAATAAATTGTAGATACCTATATTTTTTTCTAAATTGTACCTAATCCAGTTACCTATTAGTAAACTACGAACGCCTGTCTGTGTGCAGGTATACTGCCACCTTAACGCTTACGTCCCGGATGGGGATAAATCAGTGACCTCACTAATATATTTCTAGTTCTAGAACTTTTATTGTTGACACTTGGCAGCTCTTCGTCAAGCTATGTGTCACTAAAGGTTTTGTGGTTATGTTAACCAGTTTGAAATGTGAATAACTATCGTTAAATACAAATTATTAATGAAATAGGTATAAGGCGGCAGTAAGTTACCCCGCTTCGGGTGGTAAGTAATGACACTTGCAACAGGTGTATTTGCATGCAACATAGGCAAATCAAAAAGGCAAATATCTGCAAACAATCTTGTAGTCAGAACACAAATTAACAGTTCTTATTTAAAAATTATATGACTTCTATTACTATATTTAAGGTGCGATCAAAGTGCAATTCTGTTTTATAATGTTGTAGAAATGTAGTACTTTATTTTATGTTAACATTGTTAATTATAGTGAAATATATTTAAGAAATTGTATAAAATGTTTTTGTTATGCATTTCAAATTATTTATGTTTACATTTGTGTAATAAAAACCGCCTAAATATTAAACTTCTCTGGGGGTAACCAAGTGACCTCCATCCGACGTTTACGTTGGTGAGAGACCATCCGAAACGTAAGGGTTAAAAAAGATATAGCTGAATCGACTTTAGTAGGTTTAAAGTAAGTTTATTTAAGTGTACTTAATTTTAGGTAACGATATTCACATGGTTATTTTCCGTAGCGAACTCATCGAAATATTATGCCACATATTATTTACACAGCCTCATATATTGTATATGCGATTACCAGCCGTTAAAGTTAAATGTATGCAAGTCAGACGTAAAATATTGTATGCACCACACCACGAACATTACTTAATGTTTTATACCGTCCTAGTCTTCGAGCATATACTGACTAGAGGCCGCCTTACGGCGTTTGTTGTGATCGGAAGATATGCGGCAGGGGAGATTTGCGGGGTCGGAAGCCGTGATGTATTGAGGGATGCGTAATTTCTTAGTATTATTTCACAAAGTAAAATAATACTCACACAACCTCATTAAACGTTTCACAAAGTAAACGCAGAACTTAGGGTTATACTAAAATGACATGTGTGACAAGAAGTAACAAAGAATAACAGCAAAACGCTGCCCGCAATACACCATGACTTCCAGCCCCGCAAGTCCCCCCTACTGCATATCACAACAAGCTATGCATTGGTATAGGGAATTACTTCTCTAGTCAGTATATGCTCGAAGGTCCTAGTCTCAAACCTTCTTTTAATTCTCTCCATCACTATCAATGTTCCTGGCATCCGATTTAGCGTTGTCACTCCTGTACCCCGGTAAGCCCCGTCGCCCTCTGGTGGTAAAGTCAAGCCCTAGCCCTTCGGTTAATAAATCACGCGTGGACTAACGACCTTTGGGCCGCGCTAAAAACAGCTCGGAAGTAGGCGATGCCCGATGTTTTACCTTTAGCGTTTTGCATACTTCATTCCTATTGGGGAGCACGGACCACGGGTTGTAGGTCAAGTTGATGACGATTTATTTATAGATTTGTTTTGCTGGGCAGTGGTAAAAAAGAAGGAAATAATATTCGTAAGGGTATGAATTTCCTTTTTTGAAAGGAAGAGAAAATTGCATGATACAAATAACAGCCAATGAACAATAGTAGCAACCATGGTGATAAAAACTACTAGTCTGATTACAGGCTCATTCCCACTGCTTATCGTATCATAGTCATAGTTTTTTTTTAGTTGTTATAGTTTTACAAAGTTTGGTATACCGAATTACATGTAAATATTCCCAGTCCTTGTTATAGGTAGTTTTAGTTTTTGTTATAAACACAATTATAAAAGTATGCGAACTTAGTTATTATTTTGAGATAGCAATAGCTTAAATGTTTCAATCATTACTTAAAAATAGGGTTAATAAGCTATAAATTGGATAGTTAAGAGGACGAACGACGAAGGAGTGAGACTCCTTAATCTAGTGAGCCCGCAGTAAAGATTACTTGTAAGAGGGCCGCGTACAATAATTTATTTCCGCCTTCACAGCGTTTTTTGATAAATTTATTTTAATTTAAATAAAGATACATTACATTTTTTAATCAAAGGTCGTTAGTGGTAGGACAATTGAGAGAATAGACCTGTAATGTCATTTCTATAAGCTTAGTAATGTATTACAAGACTAAATCATTAATAACACATTTGGTACACAGAAATTAAGAAGTTTAAGATATTTAAAGAATGTAGGTATTATGAATAAGTTATGTTTATGTAAGATGTTGTTGTTAGAAATACTATATTAACTGAGATTGTAATGTTGAGCAGTCAATATTTGATGTTATCTGCGATCAGATGCATGAGTTTCTTACAAAAGGTGGAAATAAAATATATTTATATTAATTTTTTGTATGCTTTCATAAATCAAAAGACATACTTTTTAAATATGAAATGAGGCCCATGCACATAATACAGTACCTATTACATTATACAAACAAAAAACCTTAGTGTAAATAATACCTACTGTATCAAGAGCGGGAAGTGCAGTTATTCGAGGTTTCCAATATTATCTGAAACCGGTACAGAATGAACTTAACGTTCATGACACTCATAATATTTTTTGCACGATCGATGCAATAAAAATAAATTTAAAACATGTTGGTTTTGATGGTGTTGTCTTGGTTTCTGTTGTTGTTTATTCTTACCGCCTTCTAAATTACTTACCGCCTTTTAATTTGTAAAAAAACTACTATTCTCGAAACAGATCCGGCAAACGCAAAAAAAAGATCGTTAAAAAAAGTTCCGAATCAAGTCGTCCTTTCTGTAATTTATGTGCAACAGTCTCTATAACTAATCATACGTATCTTTAACCAATACAAAGTGTAAAGTAGGTATTAAAATCCGCGAATCCATTTTATATCCATATCCATAGTTTTTTTTCTTTTCCTAATCGCAAATGATTTCATTTTCAGGTGCTGCATTATTCCTGAAACCTCTTCCTCGCAACATCAAGGTAAGCAACCAGTTTTTAATTTCTGGCTCTTCCTGAACATTTTTAATTAAAACCACCTGCGTCCATATAAAAGAGTATTAAAATTTATCAACAACGGCACAAATCCGTTGTATTTCATTCGAGGAATTTAATATAAGCGTTTGCACTGCGCGGTGTTGGTGATGACATCGAAAAGTGACGAAATGACAAAGGATGCGACATTTGTTAGATAACACCGTCAAAAACACACCTGTGAATGAAATATTAAACGTCAAACGAATAGATGACAGAACTGCGAATGCGGAAATGGACACTGAAATGCTGCAGCACATAACGTAAATAGCTTTGTGTTATCTATGACGAAATATTTGTTGGAGGGTTGTAATCTACAAACACAAACTATAAAGGTATTCCTGCGTTTGGGATTTAATGCCTGTATATTGGAGCAGCGCTATTAATAAAAAATAGGCTCGTAGAATTATATTTAAAGGGGGAAAACATTTGATGACACAATGAAAAAAAAAGTACCGCGAATGATTTTGTTTCAGATTTAAGTTACTTCTAATGTTCTATTTCTAGAAAAGAGGTGAGATAGTATTTTAAAATCATGTTAAAATTTGGTGAGCGAATTTGCAATAGATTTTGAAGTCTGAAGAATATGATTTTAAATTTGGCAATAATGGCTGTGTAAGCATTTGTTTGTGTAGGGATGGATGGAAGTTGGAGGTACAATTTTTACTTCCCCGGCCTATATAATTGCGGGTAATATAACAAGTGCTATAATTATCATCGGTGATAGCATGAGTTGGTCGATGAAAATAAACCGAGTGCGCAGTACGAGTTCAATTTTCTGAAGATTAACGAGAATATTATAATGAATTAGTTCAAAATGTTTGGTTATATTTTTTCAATAGCTGTTAAAAACGTTTTAAATTATGTTTACCTTTCTCAATTTGGCATTTGACGTGTTCTTCCTTAATATCTCTATTCTGGGACATTTTAAGTCTGATTTTTGACAAACAGCAATTTCAGATTGAGAAACTGACAGTTTGTAACTAATAAACAAAAACAGTTGACATGTAACAGCGGTGCTAAAAAATATCTTCGATTTGATAGTCTCTTACTGCCCTATTTCAGCCAATCAAATTATTCAAATATGTACCACGTTTTTTATATCTTTGGGAAAGTATTGTAATTGTTATTTTTTGACAGTTCGAGATTTTGATGAATTGTTACGTTTTTGACCCTATTGGACCCAAAAAGTAAAATTTAAAAAAAAATCGGTCGGTCTATCGTCTGTCTGTTCTGTAAGCACGATAACTTCAAAACGCGTAAGATGTAAGAATATTCGACTGAAAATTTAATTTAACCTTTTTACAAAAAAGTTAGTTTTATGTTTAAGTTTTATGCAATCAGTGGTACCAACTTTATTAATTGAATTGATGAAAATATTGTAAAAATTTGCTCTTTCATAATTATCTTTATCTTATGGAAAAAAGAGGGTCGTCTAACTCACAGTAGTTCAGAGTAGTAGTATAATTACTTATTTATATATTTCCAAAAAAAATTTCGAAAATTAAATCACAGAAAGCAATTTAGTGTTGAGCATCTTAATCTTATTATTATAAGTTAAAAATATTATAAACACTTTTTTCTTAAACGATATTAGAAAAAATTAGAAGAAAACAAATTTCAGTATAACTTCGTAACTGCATTGCACATTCACGTAATCTCAATCCTTGTACTATAAAGAAATACGAATAGATCTCTCTCAGTACTTGAGTAATCTCATCACAATATAATTACACAAGCTTGCTTAGTACCTCGTTTGACATCATCATCTCGGTCACAGTGTCAGCGCCTGCACTTACGGCTACAAACGCTGGACAATAACAAGTGACAATGTGACATCCACAAACAATATATCAATATTATCAATAGTTAGTTGCTAGGCGGCTGACGCCCACCCTGGGAGCGCTAATGGAATGTCTTTATGCTAGACCGCACCATCGCAACTTCCTAATGGAAACAAAGTAGACGTTGATTAAAGCATTGGTTATTATGTTGAAGCGGAAACAATGCAACAGAGGTGTATGGTCGTCGTGTGACTTGCCTGATCATTTAAGGTGCCACTTGAAAAGTCGATTTAATGTATTAATTTATCAAATTATGAAGAATTAAATGTTATTTTATTTTAAGAAAGTGTCTATTGGCACAAAAAAACGCGAAACGCGGAAAAACGCGATACGCGAAATACAGTGTTGCCGAGTTTATGTTAAAAAAACGGAGTTCTGTTGGACTCAAGAAGGGTTTTGTTCAGGGTTGGCACGTTTAAAACATTTCGTTTTAAACAAATGTTTAAAACTTGTTTAAAACAAAGCAAGTTTTTTAAACATATATTTGAAACACGTTTTAAACATTTTTAATACTTTATCTACGTAACAAAACAAAGTTCATATTGCTAATAATAGTGTACCTATAACATATACTGTTTCTCACTATTGTTGTCACCCATAGCCATAATAATAAGTATAGGTAGGGGAATCCTCAGCATATATATCGCCATAGTGCGTAATGATGCATATTTCAGAACTCCTTGCTGATTAAAACATTGTTTTTTGTGTGTTTAAAACATTTTTTTTTTTGAAATACGGAGTTCTGTTGGACTCAAGTAGGGTTTTGTTAGCATAGATTAGTTTATATCAAAAAATAATCGGCAACACTGTATTTCGCGTGTCGCGTTTTCTCGCGTTTTTCCGCGTTTTTCGCGTTTTTTGTGTGCCAACAGACACTTCCTTATTTTAAAGGAAACTCATTATAAGAATCCTATTACCATAGCATACATGGTGGCAAGAGGACGCTTGTTCCCTCTCTCCACCTCCCTGACCACTGAGAAATGAAAAAAGATATTTTTCATGAAAAAAGATATGTTTCATCGCCAAAAATTTAATTTAAAGGTATTTAACCTTGAACCCAAATTTTTTTATAAGAACGCAGACCTGGGCAGAGTACCGGGCAAATGTACTCATGAGTACTGATGGTTGAGTACTGGTAAATATTACTCTGAGTACCGACTTCTAAGTACTTACTTTATTTAGTACTCGAGTATTTTGGTACTCATTAGATATTTTTTGGTACTCGAAATATTATTGTTTGAGTACCTTATTTTTTATTATTTTGAACCTTCTGTTGAATGTTTAAAATTTATAGGTTACAAGAAATAAATTTTCTTAATTTAATTTAACAGTATTTATTAATTATTCTATAATTAACTTGTACAAAATAAAAATAACTCAAACTAAATAAATTATAATGTCACAAATAGCCAAAAAAATATTAAATAATTAAATATAATTTTTTAGCAAAACAAGAGTTTCCAAATTTGTATCTGACAATGAATTACGTTTCGGTGCATTAATTAATTATAGGCGATGTCGGTACTCAGCCGTGGTACTCAGAAATTTACGAGTAATTGGTACGAGTACTTCTGATTTTTGTTATGAGTACGAGTACTGAGTACCCAAAAATAAAAGTACTCATGAGTACCGGTACTGAGTACTGAAAGTACTCGAGTACCAATTTTCGAGTACATGTACTCGAGTACTGCCCAGCTCTGGAAGAACGGGATTGAGCAATTTGTATTTGAACAGCTTCTAATCTTCCTTCCCGTTGCTCGTCTGTTACTAATAGTGTTGCCACAAGACGAGACGAGACGAGACTTGACATTGGCCTTGTCTTGGGCCTGAGTTAGTCTCGACAACTTGAGTCTCGTCTTGGTCTTGACAAGACAAGACTTAATGTAAGTCTCGTGTTGGCCTTGAGTCTCGAGAAGACTCTTGGTAATAGGCTCACGTTAATTATCAAATTTTTGTATTTAAAAGTTCATGAAAATATAAAACTGCGATTAAAAGATTCTATTATATTACGAGTAAAAGAGATATAAATTTAAAAAAAAATCAAATGTCACTTTATTTACAAAACTCATATCTTTTAGTAAGTTGCTTTTTTTCTGCGTAAAAAAATACTTATAAAAGAGTACAATACATAATTATTTAGGTAAGTTTCAATTTAATTGTAGGTATTATTTAAAAATCTAATCACTTACTATAGATTAAACAAACCCGACAAACAACTTATTAACAATAATCATAAAATCACAATAGACATTTTGGAAAATTTACACGCAGGTACACGACAAGGACTAAAATTTGATCTCGTAAAAATCATTGGAAATTAAGGAAGGACTAACTTTTAAGAAAAATCTTATGAATGAACAAAATCGTCTTGTACCGGTCACCGCACTATATAGGTATTGTTATTTATTTACTAAAGTGTTACACAATTAATTATTTATAATTGGTTTATTAGTATAATTGGTTTATTTATTTATTAATAATTATTACAGGGTGTTATGTGATTGTTAGTTTACTTGGGAAGTTGAGATAAGTGTAAGATTATTGTTGTACCGATCGTTGAAGAATAAAGACATGTAATATATAAAGTTGATTAATTATTTAAAGTTATTGTAACATAAGATTCTTAATTTGTTAATAACTTATTGCAATGACTAATTTATAACTAATACTCGTAACTCCGTACAAGTTAATAGCAAATAGCAACTACATATTAATCATTTCAGTTCATACATCAATGCTGGCACAAGTACTCCATTATATTCAGGAAAACGAGCATCTTTTGAAACAATATTTGTTGTGTTGATTGTATGTATGTAATCACAAAGCACATGGCTCAAATTTAACTTCGTTGAAATTTAAAATTAGCCTACTTATATAAAATTTAATATTTTAGTGTTGGGTTTTCAATACCATCAAAAGAAAACTTTGATAAAGCATATTCATTTATTTGTTTACTAGTTACATATAATTACAACTTTTCCAAGAGGAAAAATTGAAAACCTTTAATATGCACATACGCAAATAAAAAACAACATTAATTTTCTGATCAATATGGTAAATGCTGTCAGTATCAGATAGAATGAACAATGCGTACTTACAACAAACTAATAAATTATGACCCCATATTGTTAGCTTTCCAATTTCTGCAACTATCGACAATATTATACGATCAACGCTTAATCTGCAGAATTAAATAAACATGATGTAGTTCAGTAATCCCATAAGTGAAGAATTAACCTGACAATTAACTGCAAATAAATCGAATTTATAATGAGATACATAGGCGAGGCTTGGGATTTAGTTAAATCGCAAATGACACCATTATTTCATAGAGCAATGCATAGACCGAGTAATTTATTCATTTGCCTATTTGATTGTCCGTATCATATAGAGCACTGAGATAATGATATGATAATATATTCCGTTTAGTAGTAGAAGCTAGAATACGAGTAGTGATTGTCACATCCCTGTATGATAGCTTGAATATACTGAGTAGCATTATTCAATCAGTGGTGTTAGAATTTTAAAATGATGTATGAACCATTTTTAAATACTTCACTTTTGATTCCTAACCAATAAATTTATCATGAAAAAAATTCAAATTAACTATTTTTGAATTAATATTGTTATTGTTGATACATAACTGATTGCCTAATGTTTTTCTAAAAAATTTCATTTACCTACATCAAATGCGCATGGTAATAAATTTACCAAAATGCCAAAGAGGTTAAAGTTGTCTAAAATGATACTAAAATTATTGTTAATTCCCATTCTTTATAAAGTATAATACTTGATCATAAAATGAAATCCTACCTACTTTACAACATATTTAAACAAAAACGTAGCGTATGCAAGCAAAGCTCCATCAAAAATAAAAAAAATTAACTATTGATACATTATTAAAATAATAAGTATTTTAACATAAATAAATATTTTCTTAACCCAAATAAATTACTTATTAAGAATGAGAAACATCGTTCACAAAACTTTCTTTGTTCTTGAGCCGAGGCCTAGACTACCCCAGACTCAAGAGTGTGCCTGGGTAGACACTATTTGTTAACGAAAAAAATAAAATATTCTAAAATTGCTTTGATTCTTATGAAATTTTAAAAGGCTATGTCTTGAACGGAGCATTTACGTGCATAGGTAGAAGTATAATATATGACAGGAGTGGACACTAGGGCGGATGAAATGTGGCCTTTCTGTTACCCTTTTAGAGAGAGACAGAAAATACGGGTCCGCTTGGAGCATGCATTCTATGACGATAAACAACATTAACTATGGTAACGCACGGATCTTTCTCTCTCACACAGGTTAAACAGAAAAGTCACGAATCTAAGATTGACAAAACTGAGTAACAAATCATGTTCCCCTCAATATTTTATTTTGACACTGACACAACAAAAATGAGAAAAATTGACAAACTTTTGTGAATCTAAAAGAAAAACAATAATATGTAAGAAAATATATTTCATATAATGAATACTATATTATATGAATGATTGTTCTGCTACTGCTTTTAAAATTAATAAGTCCTGTCCCTTTTTATTACATACGATGTGCGTATAGATTTATACGAGTAAAATGAGAGAGATAGCTTATTTTGTGAATGTGGTGAATAAAATTTATCTAATATGATGTCATTCCCTATAAGGATTGGAATATTCTTTAATCTTTACCTCTAGAGATTTTTTATATTATAAATTTATATCTTAAGTCGAATAGGTACACTGTTTATTCGAATCACATTTAATTCTGCAAAGTAATACATTACTTACATATTTAATGATGTAGCAATATAACGTTGTTTTAAAAAGTTTTGTATTTTTGTGCTCAGAAAAATTAAATAAGATAAATTTTAATTTTTCATTTCGTACTATGCGCTTCCTCTTTGCATCTATCTGTGCGTGGTTTCTTTATGTTGTCACGTACACGTTTTTAATTCGACGCTCTTTATTACGGAAAAAGAAGCATAATAAAAAAGCTTTACATTTGCTCCGGTACTATGCAGATAACCATCATCCGTCCTGACACAGGCAGCGCAATGGCGGACCTCGTGCCTCGTGCGCTATCTGGGAAAACATCTTGTATAATTAGACAATTTCAATTTCAATCTCGCAAGTACAACTCAAAAAAGACACAAACACATAAAAAAACAAATGAATTCCCACTGTGCAGAAACAAAACACCACCGCATATAAGTTTGAGGGTCGGGTAAGACTAAATTGTGTGGATGCCAATGCTATAGTCCATTCCATTCTTATATACACAATTCTAAAATCTTTTTGTCATTAAACATTTTCATAATAAATTAGTATAGTTACCGTACAATTTGTAGTGTTATTTATGTTTTATTCAATTAACTAAGTACTGAAAAATTACAAGTGTTGGAAGAAATCATGCAAGCATATATTGGTGTTTGATTAATAGAACTGCCTATTTACTATAGCATAATTAAGTCCAAAGATACACACAAGCAAATTTGTAACACAAACTACTGTAATACTCGTATTATGTATTAGTCGGTTGTATAGTTGTGTAGGTTCACACTATTTTAAGTGTACCTACTACCCACGAAGTATAATAAACAAGAGTAGACACTACATCGGATGAAGTGTGGCCATTCTGTGTACCTTTTAGAGAGAGACAGAAAATACGGGCCAGCTCGGTGCATGCATTCTATCATGCTAAACAACGGTAACGGTGGTAACGCACGGGTCTAGTAGTGATTTTTTTCTCTCACACAAGGTAAACAAAAATGCCACAAATCTATAGTATTGTTAAGATAGGGACTGTCCACTTCTGTGTTTATATTACACTTTGTGGTCACAGCTGAGCAAGTATAAGTATAGTCCATGCATACATCAAGTACCTAATAATCGTTAAATGCTTATTGCAGTCACACAATGCCCAAAATCGCAATCGTTTAAGATTAGCCCGCAGATAAGAAATATAGTCGAACAGTTCAGTATTTGCCATATTTATTAACCCGAGTATATATTTTACCCCCAATGCTCCACTGGTAGAGTAAGAGTTTTTCGAAGCTTATTAGCAGGGTTGTATTGTATGTACTGGCGCATCTCAGGCTTGTGGTTTTGACCATTGTGTGACTGCAATGTATGTGTAACCCCCTAATAAACGCTAATGATTATTAGGTAGATGAAATGTATTTGTACTATACCAGTACTACCAGTACTTGTTACCAAGTACATTTTCAAGTGAAGCTTCACAGTACCAGTATTTTTTTAAAATTGATTACGGCACACGTGCAATAAATTTTCAGGAGTACCTATCTAATTCTCAAACGATCGTTAGATATTAATAATAGAATTCAGGTAATTTGTAGAAAATACTTCGAGGTGGATGCGAGGCACAAATGATTACTTTCGTATGCAAACCCAGCCCTGTTTATTTTAAGTTTAGTACACAAATTTTGGTAGTAAACTTTATGCATAAATAATTCAATGAATAATTTATACATAACAATAAACATATTTGGCAATCACAATCACAAATATGTACCCATAACTAATTCATATTAATCTTAAACGTGCTTAATCTCTTGTAAATAAAAACTCAAATTACCCTACTCCTAAAATCAACCCTTAAACAACACGCCTCATTTTAATATTCCAATCCTCCCACATACACAAACATGTCTTTTAGACAGGGCCGTATCCACATTTTTCGTTATTTATAATCGAATATATATATGGTTTACGCCACAACATTTTCGATGTTTAAAAAGAAGTGGCAGTCCACAAAACCGAAAGAGAATAATACAGAGAAATAGACAGGTAAAATTTAAAAACGTCAGAACAACAAATAAATCAGAACATTTACATAGAATTAAATCAGAGATATAATAAACATTGACATATCATTAGAATTGTGTTTGTATAAACCCCTGTGTACAATAGCACGTTAACCAAATAGAATCACAATATCTATCAAAATTATATATACCTATAGCTATAATATATAATACAATAAAGCTTTGGTAAGCTCAAAAATCTTTCTTAACTCTCCACTAAAAATAATGATTACCCGTAAGTTGACGGCTGATAACCGCAAAGATGGTACCTATATTATCAGTGCCGATGACTTACAATACGTCAGGCTGCCACACTCAAATTGGTTGAAAGGTGTAATCAACTGTGATTCTTACAAGTCAGGTTCGAATCCCTGCTCATTCCAGTAAATCTGCACAAAAATCTCTGCTATGGTGTACTCTTCATTAACAACCTAACCAGTGATCTCAGCGGTAGAGTATTCTATTCCAGCAACCGACAATAATTACTATACCACTGGATCTTAGTGGTTGGATTCCAATATAATTTCATCTACCAATTCTGTAATTGGAAGTTAATCCTTACCGTCACAACTAAAATCATGAGTACCCGTGAATTATTGACAGCTGGTGTGCGGTTACCACATATTTACTACCGATGTAAATCCATTTTTTGTAAACAATTCTTATAAAACTCATTTCCTATGAACTTTATAGCTTATTGCCATCTTCAAAGGTAATAATAACAAGTGATATGGATTCATCGATGATATTCTCGAGTGGAACCGAGCTGCAGATGAAATGTACTAACTGTTTCGGTTTCACGAGCAATATCTATTAGGAATCATATCACGAACTTATTAATTTATTATATCGATTTTGCAATTTGAATTTAGAATACACGCAGTCAATTAACTAGCAGTTAAGTCATCGACGAGTAGTGATCAGTGATTGATCAAGCAGTCATCGATAGTGGAGTGAAGATATGAAGAGGTCAATCATCGATGGGTAGTTAGTGAGTGATTCATGTATTTAAGATATACAGTAAACTACTATTTGACAAAAATACGTTTTGGATAAATTCCGTTTTGGATTATTCCAATTAGGTATAGTTGCGTTTTGGCTAAATTACGCTTTACCTGAAAACTATTTGACTATATATTATTAGTCGAAGTTGCGGTTTGGTCATATTACGGAATGTGAAATTACAGTTTGTCTAGAATACAGTTTGACTAAATTACGGGTTGGCATATTTACGGTTTGACAAAATTCCAGTTGAACAAATTACAGTTTGACTAAAATATAGTTTGGCTTAATTATTTTTGGTCAAACTACGCTTTGACAAAACTATATTTGACTAAATAAGTGGACGCCATGAATAATATTGTTATTATTATAATGAAATAAAAATACGTAAGATAATTCCGGAAAAAAGGCAATGAATAGTCGGTTCCATATAAAAATGGGACTCATTCAAAACAGGTCCCAAAGCAACCTTTTTCATCCGCTTCGATCCGGCTCTGTATACAATGTATACAACGCTGCACGAACACGTTGCTCCGCAATTATTAGTTATAGCTGAAAGTTTATAACATCCCGTATTAACAATTCGGCATCGCATTTAATTAACACGGACGGACAAAATTATACGGCGCGTGTGCAAAACAAGACACGTACGAGAACTACGAGTGTACGACAGGCCCGGGCGTAATTTCCATTTGCCGATGGGTGGAGGGGGAAAGTGGTTGGTGGTTGGTGGTTGTGCACTTCGACGTGATGTGACTACTCAGACTAATGTTAAGGGTGTTTGGACAACTATGGTTTGTTCACTAATTTTTGGCACTTTAAAATCAACTGGGTAATTGAGTTTAGTACCTTACGGGGTGTATTTTACTCCTATTGAATGCTAATTTTGTAAGCGATGTAGGGTAGGTCATTCATGTATACGAGTACTAATCAGAATTTCAAGGCATCCTATTTTTTCTCTCTTGTTTCATTTTCAATAAAATATAGAAATTTATGATATAATGTTCGTAAACTCAGTCTCTTTTACCCATGTTACTCAAAATTAGAATACGAGCGCAGCGAGTTTCATACACCATTTTTGCAGCATGCCAAGTTGTTTGTTGCTTAAAAATAATATAAATTTATTTAGTATCTGTTTGTCAAACTAACTGTTAATCACTGACTAAAATATTACAGAAGAGGAAACGAGCCTATACAAAGCGTCCGTTTCTATCAGGTGCGAGAGAGAGACAGCTAGAGTATCCTAGAATTTACTAGTGTTTATATGACCGCGAAATAGGAATTTTAATATATTTTAAATTATAAACATTTATAATCATACGTTAATAATAATATCAGCTTAAGAAACATTAAAACAATAAGACTGTTTATTTTGTTCTATTATCATTTATCTTACGACACTTAGAAAATGTCTTCTGTTATATTTAGACGTAGATGTTTTGTTACTAGATTTTTGATGAAAAAATTGCCTTAGTCTCAAACTTTCTACCTATATCGACACAACATCTATTTGCAAACCATCACAATAGCTCGTAATTAAATAAATGCTTAAAAATCAGCCGATTTGACAAGGCACTCATTTCGTCTCTCTTTCGTCCCTCTCTTTCTAAAATGTTTCACGTTTGCGGACACATGACACCGATTCCTCTTCTATAATATTTTACTCCGTGCTGCTAACTTACGCAATATTAAATTTTTAAATAAAATATGAGCAGTATTAATGAGACTGAAGACGATTTGCAGTGCATAAATTTATTTTGCACAGTTCTTGTAAACTGTTCAAAATGTTTCTTTTTTGAACATATTGAATAATATTAATATTGTAGGTATGGATGAGCTCGTTTCGAGGTCGTTTGTGTTTTAACTTGAGAACCACTGGTTTAAAAAATATTTACTTCTATAAATGGATGTATACCTCTTAATCTTCTAAAAGTTTTTTTTATTGTATCTTTTATTATTAATTATTATTATTTGAGGAACCTAGTATGGCCAAAAGAATACGTAAGGTCGGACACTGCGCATCTTCAAGCGTGACTACGTGACGTCATTTAGAGCTTAACTGCCAAGCTCGCAGTTTGTACAGAACTGTGAGCTGTACGTGATGTCATGCGCGGCTTGGACGAATTTATGAAGCTGGAGTGTTAGATCTTACGTATTCTTTGGATCATGAAATCTAGCTGGTTTCGCTGGTACCTACCCTGTATAGCATTACAGATATCTGTTTAAAAAAATGTAACGTTCCATAAACATTATCAAAAATGGGCAAATGGAATTCAACGGGTGTTGGATCAAATAAAAGTTTCTTATTATGACGCATATAACTTTTATTTAATCCAACACCCGTTGAATTCCATTTACCCATTACATTTTTGGATACGATTTCTATAATAATTATCAAAAATATTTTAACATTTAATTCTTTGGCACCTATTACTACTTATTTAATATTAATGAAATGTAAATTTTTAATTAGATCCGTATAAGATGACATAAATAAATACATATTTTAATTATTGAGAGGGTCCGGTCATGTGAATTATCTTTTAAAATATTGATTCATAAAGTTGAGAAATTAATTAGGTATTATTATCGGGTAATAATAATCCCATTGTGCTCAATTCAATGTGTGAATGATTATCTCTCGGGTGAAGATTCCTGACTTATGAGAAAATTCTGAATGTTCCCTGACTTTTAATTAAGTCTACGGGGCCAGATCACGTACTTAAAGCTGCAACAAAAGCAAATTTCACCCTTTGTTTAGGTCAAAACTTATTAAAGTACATAATGAGCTTTCTTACTCATTAATTATCTCTTCGGAAAACAAGAAATAATTTAAACTTTCTCACAGCAGAATTATTTTAATGAATACTTCTGCTTTGTGCTTTTGTGAGTTCGTTTCTTTTAGATTTCAGACCAATTTAAGCTTATTATTTTAAAAAAAGCGATCAAGATTTAAATACATAGAATTTTAACGGTTAAGAATATCCCTTCATTATTTCTATTTTAAAACCATTCATAACTGTGAAGTTTTATTTGTATTTTGAGAAAAGTCAGTACAAAATAAAAAACAGTTTATTTTTCATTCATTACACCACGATGATGGAACAAACATCAATCTTGATGAACAATTAGAACAATATCTTTTTAAAGCATTTTTTGAAATTTTGGAATCCTATACGACAACTTTTCATGGGCTACTTGGAATTATTTCTTAATATTTGATATAAGTAGGTATGTATTTCTTCAAGAAGAAAAATATACATGAAACATTTTTTTGTAGGTTGCGTTGAATATTTTTTATTTAAAAATATGAAGGAACAAGCAGTATAAAAGAAACTCATATTCAATTCATTGTTTGAAAATTGGTAAAGTAAAACGAAAACATTTGTTACTGAACATTTCTCTACCTTTTGAAAACCTGTATTATTATTTTCATTTACTGCTGTAGTTATTTCTCGGCATTTAAACGTTTTATTTAACCATTCTTCTTATTATTCGTTAACAAAAACATATTGTTTCTACATGAAGGAGGGTTTTTAACAGCTCTTGACAAAAAAGAAAATAAGTTGTTTTGTTTCCTCGCAACTCTATTATGAAAGGTTAAAAAAGAACAAAGGAAAAAAACTTCTTTGGGTTTAATGGATCCTCAACTGCTATAGAAAACACTTAAAGAACTCTTCTTGTCCGTGTAATTTCTCTCCTTCTGTGAAAACGAATCGTCGCGTTTGTCAATGGCGAAGACCTCGTGAGGGAAATGCACTTAATGCAAACAAAAATAGGTAGTACACAATGAAATGAAACACTCGTTCTTTTATTGCCAGTTTTATTAATTCCTTCTTTCTATCTCTCCTTCAGATTAAAATACATTTATTATTATTTTTCTACTGTGTTTTTATGTGAAGCTTTTATATTTATATCAAACTAGATTATAAGTTTTTTAGCAATACTATTCTATTGTATGTCTACGAGTATGTTTGTTTCAGGAGAATATAAAAATAAAACATTACATGTTTGTAAAAACCCAGCCAAGCAACAATAAATCTGTTGTTGTTGCAACGTTTTTGCCTACTTTCGTTATACGAGTTGGTTTAAAATAAGTTCTTTTTAACTAGAAATGTAAAAAAAATCCATGAAATATGTATAATGTACTTTTACTTGATGAAACTAACCTAAGGATTAATTTTATTCAATACAAATTTATAAAATATTTTTCATTGTACGTTTTTCTATAATAATTATTTAATGAGCTGGTATATTTCTTAGCGCTACTGGCCCAATTTCTTGCAGTAGGTATCTACTAAGTTTTTGTTTTTAAACAAACCGGTGCTTATAAGCATAATATGAACAATAAATAATACATAATGAGGTCTTGTATGATTTTTTTCATTTCTGAAATCCAAAGAATACTAAACAATATCTACAACATTTTTTCTTTTTTCTTAAATTTATGTCAAGAAAATAACAATTATTAAAAGTAATATTCTTCAAAACGCGGCTGAAATGCACCACTTCTCCCCTTGTCATCTGACGTCGCCGGGTACGGAACGTTTGTTGACCTTTTAAACGTAAAACGTTTCATAGCGAATTAGGTTATGATTTCCAAATTATTATTGCTTGTTGTGTTGCTAGTTGCTTGTGTTATAAAACATGAATAAAGACAGTTTAAAAACTTATTTCGTGCCTACCTGTATGAATACAAGTGAAAATAGCAAATGACACACATTGAATCGTAGATATTGAAGGGTAGATTGCTTCTGAACAGAAAATAAAATGAATATATTGAATACAAAACTAATTATTAGATTATTTATAGGTAGGTATATTTATAATGTTTTTGCGCATATACTTTAATTTTTATATGATTTTATGTAGTTTCTAATATGACATAAGGGCCCATCTATTCTACCATATAAGATCTATGGTGCCCTTGTTTCTCATCGGTTACGTTACGGTTTTGGCAACGATATGAATGAGTTGTGCTTTAAATTGATTTTATATTAAGAATAAACTGGTATATTAAACAAAACTACAAATATTAAATAATATTCGCATTAAAAAATAGAATATAGGCATGTTAATTTTTTTGCATGATCTCATTCATGCGTCCATAAGAATAAAATTCAGGACACAAATTTACTAGCAAAACTAATAAAATCTTTTATAAATATTATTTGTTTTATGAATTACAGTTTAAGAATAAATAATAATAATAAGTAAACTCTAGTAAATACTACCTTTTTTCTACGACAATAGAATAATGTATTAATTATATATGTGAATGCAATATAATAAACCTCAACATAAGGACACACTTTGAATTAATGAATTCATTATTTAAGACTATTAAATAATGAGTACTTTATTCTTCCGAACTGCGAAACTGCCATCGCCTGTATTACTATTAGTACCTATTACATCAAGTTATCATTTTATGACGTTGTAAGCAGAAACAGTAAAATTAATTGATTTAAAATATATTTTGAGATTTTACATTTGTAAAACGTTGAAATGACTAGCCCATAATTGTCATCACAGCAAAGTTTGAGGTTAGGTTAATATGAATACATTTGTAAATAAGAAATGTTGCTTCATTTAAAAAGTCGTAGATACAAAAGTGCTGGTTGTTTTAAAGGAAACACCCTGTATAATTATTGTAACAAATTTCACTAACCTTTTGGAAAAGATACGCAAGATACACGAAATTGAACGAGGATTTTCTATAGAGCCCAGTTGAAAGTTCTTGTACCTCATTTTGCACTATTAAATATATATTTGCAGATTTACACATCACACTGTCACACATTTTTATATGTCACATATAAGTTTTACCTCTAATTTTAGTATAAAAAGGTTATTTATAAATAACAGTAAATAAAAAATAACACACGAAACGTACCCGCATAACGGCAACGAACACACTGACAATAATAATTAAACATTGAACGGACGAACGAGGTTCAGACAGGATTATTCCAATATTTGTATATTTTGTTTTGCGAAAGATTGAAATAAATCTGTATATCACCGATTCTAAACAGGTGGTATTTTATCATGTGGATCTGAATTCGCTGGCTAATTTTATTGGGAAGATAATGCACTTATCTACATAACTACTACTAAGACACAATAACATACTTTCTGTCAGGAAATGAGAAAAAATGCCTAAATAATATCGTACCGGTTAAGAATTATATTGTCAAAAATATAATTCAATGACGATAAGTTGATAAAGGGATTTATTAGTCATGAATATGAAAATTTATTACACAAGTTGAAGACGAATTCTATAATAATTTAAAAAGTATAATTTATTAATTACCTCAGGGAAATTAATTTATCTTTTTATTTATTTTTAATAATTTGGTAATTCGAATTATTTGGTCCCTAAATTGTTAATTTGAAATACAATTTCTAGACATTTTTAGAGTAATTTTCAACAACGTATTAGTTAGCCCGAGTGGCACATGAGAGGCTATTACGTTGTGTTGTATCATTTTCAATAAATAAATTTAGAACAGCAAATTCTACAACTTATAAGAATTTTTTGCTGATACATAAGTAAGAGGAATTTATTGTACAGTCAAATGATTAAATAATGATGTTACCTATTTTTACTCTCAAAATCAATAAAATCTTATTATTATTCGTGCCCACCAGCACACTTTACTCTTATTTCCTTTTGCATATCCTTCACCGCTGTCGATGAATCATTTCTGCAGCGTTCAACAACTCTTTCGTTGGCCACTCACGTGACGCGATTAATTTAATGCTAATTTAATAGGAAAACAGTTTTATTTTGTAATTTACGAGCGCCAGAATGCCGGATGCTATCGGCATCGCTCAGCGTTCAGCGGTAAAGTTAGGTTAGGTTCTGCATGGAGGACTATACTAGGTTAGGGTAGGGTATTGATTGTTTGGAGGGACAGAGAGGGTAATATTGCTGCAAGTAATCTGGAGTTTATTGACAGGTTGATAGCAATGCCGATACTCTGTAATTATATTATAATAATATGATGATAAGACTAGGACATGGGTTTCCTCAAAGATTTTTATACTAAAATCACTTGGTATTTAATAAAAATGAATTTTATTTACACTATGCATAAACTTATATTCAGCAAATGGTTTAGGGCAGTGTTTCTCATCCTTTTTGTATTGGCGCCTCTCTTTGTCTTGTAAATATTTATGCTGAAAAATACAGATAAAATATAACCTTAATGGATATAGTAGAGTAGAAATGGCCAGCCCAAGGGTCCAGTATAATAATTGCTTCCGTTGGATATTGTTTCACAGATAAAAATATATAAAGGATATTCTTTCTGTTAATTTTAAGCGGCTCAATGGTCTAGGGGTATGATTCTCGCTTTGGGTGCGAGAGGTCCCGGGTTCAAATCCCGGTTGAGCCCAGTTTTAATATTGTAAAACTATGGTAATTATAGTGACTATATACGGGACTATATAAAATATGGTAACTCTGGTAACCAATGGTAACTATAGATCTATCGATACTGTAGATACAAAATATCACCAACATCTAAATTTGCTCATTTTATCTAGTTTTCAAGCGGCTCAATGGTCTAGGGGTATGATTCCCGCTTCGGGTGCGAGAGGTCCCGGGTTCAAATCCCGGTTGAGCCCAATTTTAATCCAACTTTAAAGCTGTGAAATTGTGAAGATAAATATAGATAAAATATAACCAAATACGGCGATGGTGGTGTAATGGTCAGCATAGTTGCCTTCCAAGCCGTTCCAAGCAGTTGATCCGGGTTCGATTCCCGGCCATCGCACTTGTTTTGTTTTCTATATGAAAATCTCTCGGAAAATCTAGATAGGCATATTTGAAAGCAACATCTCGGTTTGCTAGTTTTATCTAGTTTTCAAGCGGCTCAATGGTCTAGGGGTATGATTCCCGCTTCGGGTGCGAGAGGTCCCGGGTTCAAATCCCGGTTGAGCCCAGTTTTAATCTAACTGTGAAGTTGTGAAGATAAATATAAATAAAATATGGCCATATTGCGATCGTGGTCGATTGGTGGTGTAATGGTCAGCTTAGTTGCCTTCCAAACAGTTGATCCGGGTTCGATTCCCGACCATCGCACTTCTTCTATTCTTAGATAAAATCTAGGAAAAGTTCTCTGGAGAAACAATACAGCGATGGTGGTGTAAAGATCCGTAAAGGTCAGCATAGTTGCCTTCCAAGCGCTTCCAAGCTCTTCCAACTAGTTGATCCGGGTTCTATTCCCGACCATCGCATTTGTTTTGCTTTTTAAATACAATCTAGATAATTGTTTTCCTAATTTTAATTCAGGCTATACCATAAAGCGATGGTGGTGTAATGCTGTGTAATAGTCAGTATAGTTGCCTTCCAAGTAGTTAATCCGGTTTCGATTTCCGGCCATCGCACATGTTTTACAAATTGTGCATTATTATATCAATATTTTCACTATGAAGCGATGGTAGTGTAATGGTAACTATAAATCTGCAATGAATAAAAGAACAAAGCTAGATAAGTTCCAATACAGTTCTCGGTTCATATTGTAAATACATCTCAACAAATATTCTTCCCCGTGCAAAATAAATCCCGGCAAATCCTTTCTTCCAGCCCCTCGAATGCGTAAGATTGGCGGTGCAAATCTGGATTTATCAATAGTGTGTATGAAGCAGGCCCACGGGGTAATTAGATTAGTGGGGAAGAGTTCTCCCTGCGGATGTCAGTGTTGGTGGAAAGTCGACGATAATTCACTGCGATTTACGCAGACTTTACTCTCTGGGGATGAGAAATGTGGAGCGCACACGTACACGAAACGCAACGAGAGCAGGCATTGGTTTTTACCAATGAACAACGAAATGAATGAGGTAGTAAATCATTGTTATCAAGCGTAATGAGTCATTTGTGAATTCTGAATTGTGATGAGCTAAGTTGAAAATTGAGATAGGTTCGGGTAGATAGTTTTTGCGCGCAATTATAACGGAGTTGACCTACGAATTTATACCATTTGTTATCCTCCAGTAATATAGGATTAAAATTTATTACAACTAAATTTTATTATTAAGCATTTAACCTCGCATTTTAATTAAATAAATGGTAAAGAATACTATTATTTTTCATAATGTCTAGTTTTAAAAGCAGTGCGATGGCCGGGAATCGAACCCGGATCAACTGCTTGGAAGGCAACTATGCTGACCATTACACCATCATCGTTTCATAGAGAATTAGAAATCTGAAAATCTCAACGCTCCTCTTCAGATAAATTATCTAGATCTTTATGAAGGCAACAAAACCAGTGCGATGGCCGGGAATCGAACCCGGATCAACTGCTTGGAAGGCAACTATGCTGACCATTACACCACCATCGCTTTATAAAGAATTAGAAATCAGAAAATCTCGACGCTTCTCTTCAGATAAAGTATCTAGATCTTTATGAAGGCAACAAAACCAGTGCGATGGCCGGGAATCGAACCCGGATCAACTGCTTGGAAGGCAACTATGCTGACCATTACACCACCATCGCTTTATGTTGAAAGTATACGGCATTAAAATAAGCAATTATTACAAATTTATCTTCAGATAAATTTGTCTAGATACAGAAAGCAAAACAAGTGCGATGGCCGGGAATCGAACCCGGATCAACTGCTTGGAAGGCAACTATGCTGACCATTACACCACCATCGCTTTATGTTTAAAGTATACAGCATTAAAATAAGCAATTGTTATAGATTTTTCTTCAGATAAGTTTGTCTAGATACAGACAGCAAAACAAGTGCGATGGCCGGGAATCGAACCCGGATCAACAGCTTGGAAGGCAACTATGCTGACCATTACACCACCATCGCTTTATGTTGAAAGTATACGCCTTTAAAATAAGCAATTATTATAGATTTATCTTCAGATAAGTTTGTCTAGATACAGACAGCAAAACAAGTGCGATGGCCGGGAATCGAACCCGGATCAACTGCTTGGAAGGCAACTATGCTGACCATTACACCACCATCGCTTTATGTTGAAAGTATACTCCTTTAAAATAAGCAATTATTATAGATTTATCTTCAGATAAGTTTGTCTAGATACGGAAAGCAAAACAAGTGCGATGGCCGTGAATCGAACCCGGATCAACTGCTTGGAAGGCAACTTTTTTTCTAGAGAAATTCTTTATTTTTATCCTTGCTTACATGAGTCAGCTGTTGGCTGCGCTCTTAATACAATTTATTTACAAATAACATTCCTGGCTCCGTGCCTTACTATTATATTTTATTTACTAACATTTTTAAATTAAATTTAGATAATTAATGTTGTGTTACAGTGCATGTGTATGGAAATTGATGGATTGTATAGTATAAATGTGTAGTGTAGGTGTTGGGGGAAAAACTGTGAAAAAACCCTCTTAAAATACTCTGTGTGACTTAAAATCTAACTTACATACTAGCCTAATCTAAACTACAACAGTATCATTTTGTTTTGTTTATGTTTTCGTTTGATTTTATATTTTATTTTGTTTTTATTTGTTTTAAATTTTAAATTTGGAAGGCAACTATGCTGACCATTACACCACCATCGCTTTATGTTGAAAGTATACAGCATTAAAATAAGCAATTGTTATAGATTTTTCTTCAGATAAGTTTGTCTAGATACAAAAAGCAAAACAAGTGCGATGGCCGGGAATCGAACCCGGATCAACTGCTTGGAAGGCAACTATGCTGACCATTACACCACCATCGCTTTATGTTGAAAGTATACGCCTTTAAAATAAGCAATTATTATAGTTTTATCTTCAGATAAGTTTGTCTAGATACAGACAGCAAAACAAGTGCGATGGCCGGGAATCGAACCCGGATCAACTGTTTGGAAGCAGGGTTGGCAAAAAAACATGTTTTTTTTATTTTAAACAAAAAAAACTGTTTTTTTTGTTTAAAACTGTTTTTTTGTTTCAAACGTGTTTTTTACTGATTTAAAAAAAACATGTTTTAAACACACAAAAAACAATGTTTTAATCAGCAAGGAGTTCTGAAATATGCATCATTACGCACTATGGCGATAAATATGCTGGGGATTCCCCTACCTATACTTATTATTATGGCTATGGGTGACAACAATAGTGAGAAACAGTATATGTTATAGGTACACTATTATTAGCAATATGAACTTTGTTTTGTTACGTAGATAAAGTATTAAAAATGTTTAAAACGTGTTTCAAATATATGTTTAAAACGTGTTTTAAACATGTTTTAAAAACTTGCTTTGTTTTAAACAAGTTTTAAACATTTGTTTAAAACGAAATGTGTTAAACGTGCCAACCCTGCTTGGAAGGCAACTATGCTGACGATTACACCACCATCGCTTCATGTTGAAAGTATACGGCATTAAAATAAGCATTTATAATTATAGATTTATCTTCAGATAAGTTTGTCTAGATACAGAAAGCAAAACAAGTGCGATGGCCGGGAATCGAACCCGGATCAACTGCTTGGAAGGCAACTTTTTTTTTACTAGAGAAATCTTTATTGTTGTTAATTTACATATGTGTCACAGCCATCTGTGGACACTTAAATACATTGTAGGTTATTGATAACATTCCTGGCTTATTGCCTTACTATTATAGTGTGCATTAACATTTTTACAGAAATTTTAATAATTAATTATATACTATGATTAGTGTGTAACAATGCTGGTTTGTGTGTGTAGTGTGTGGGATAAATTGGGGGAAAACAGCGAAAAAACCCTCTTGAAATACTGTGCATACTTAAAACTAACTTATAACTAGCCTAACTTAAACTACAACATTTTAATTTTTAATTTTAATTTTGGTTTTTTATCTTTATTTACATTTATCTAATCTAGTTTTCAATTATTTGTTTACATTTTTTAATTTTTAATTAGTCTACCCTATACTTACAAACTAATGAGTGATTGAATGTGTGAGTGGTTTATTAATGGTTGAATGGTGCTTGGAAGGCAACTATGCTGACCATTACACCACCATCGCTTTAAGTTGAAAGTATACAGCATTAAAGTAAGCAATTATTATAGATTTATCTTCAGATAAGTTTGTCTAGATACAGAAAGCAAATTAAGTGCGATGGCCGGGAATCGAACCATTACACCACCATCGCTTTATGGTGAAAATATTGGGAATAATGCAAATAAGCAATTCTTATAAATTTATCTTCATATAAGTTTTTCTAGATTTAAAAGGCAGGATTCAGCTTAATCTTTAAAAGTGTGTATTATAGATGTAACAAGTACCTGACATACATTTATATAATATAATAATATTTTAGTCCTTATAGTTTTCTAATAGTCGTTAAACCTTTCTACCTAACTTACAATAAATTTAGTGTAACTACCTACCTTGGATTTTCTTTAGAAAAAACTATCTAAAAAATCTAAATAGGTGCATGGCCAGGAAGTATGATACGGATAGCAAAAGCCAAATAGTTTGCAACAATACTTTTTGTTGAGTTTTCCAAATTCTACAGGTTTCCGATCGGATCCCGGGTCATCCTAAGTCTACTACTATATCAGCTAGACCGATTAGATCTCGGTTAGATAATGTCGATAATGCTTCTCACTTAAATCTCTAACCTTCCAGAGCAATATTGTCATCAATTGTGTCACATTGTTCAAATTCATATTTCCAGAGGCGTTTCCGGACATTTCTCTATTTTCCTACTTTTACCATTGATGTAGATGTAGTAGATAAATCTAAAACCAGATTTAACCGAGATTTGAATCCGAACAAGTTATATTTATAAATATTATTAATGAATTATAATTAATTATATAACTAAAATTTGTATATAATAATCAAATTTTAAAATGTTTAAATATTGATATTTATATGAGACAAATAAATACTTTTGCAAGAGCTTTTGCTCGATGAATATTTATGTACCTAAAGTTTTTTATGCAAAATAAATTTTAAAAATAATTGTCGGAATTAGTGTTACGAATTCAATAACTGCTTGACAAATGAGACGATAAGAAATAATAAAAGCATAGGCGGAAAATCTCCGTGACCTCTTTAATATTCACTGAGCGTCTCCTGTGAGCTCTGCGACTTTCCTGACTTTCCTTTATCTATCTTCCCTTCCTTTCTGTTCCTATCTGCAGCTGCTCTTTTAGAATTACGGACACTACTTTCATTTGTAACCAACAAATCTGTTATTATTATTATTATACACTGATGATGAAAAAATTAATTATGAATGTGTGATGAGTAATATTTATTCGGAATTTTATTCTTTTAAGCCTTGTTTGCACATGGAATGGACACATAGAAACCACACACAAGCAACAGACGCACAATGTAGAACGTGTGGAACGTTTGTGGCCTCAAAATTGATTTTTTCTTTACTTACATAGAAACCATAAAATATCGGCGCCTCTATTTCACAAGCAACACACACACACACACACAGTACCTATTCTTATTATTGTGTGTGTGTGTGTGTGTGTGTGTGTGTGTGTGTGTGTGTGTGTGTGTGTGTGTGTGTGTGTGTGTGTGTGTGTGTGTGTGTGTGTGTGTGTGTGTGTGTGTGTGTGTGTGTGTGTGTGTGTGTGTGTGTGTGTGTGTGTGTGTGTGTGTGTGTGTGTGTGTGTGTGTGTGTGTGTGTGTGTGTGTGTGTGTGTGTGTGTGTGTGTGTGTGTGTGTGTGTGTGTGTGTGTGTGTGTGTGTGTGTGTGTGTGTGTGTGTGTGTGTGTGTGTGTGTGTGTGTGTGTGTGTGTGTGTGTGTGTGTGTGTGTGTGTGTGTGTGTGTGTGTGTGTGTGTGTGTGTGTGTGTGTGTGTGTGTGTGTGTGTGTGTGTGTGTGTGTGTGTGTGTGTGTGTGTGTGTGTGTGTGTGGCGCTGTGTCCATATGTGAACAGGGCTAGTAGCAGGAGTTTAATAAACTGTAGTCTACATATGACAGCATATTATTTAAGAAGTTAACTTAGGAATTACTACATAAAATTCATAATATATTTAAGGTGCTAGTATAGTTAGCTTTAGTAGTTCCTTATTAAATTAATTACTCGTGCATTTTGAGTGCTTTGTGAACCAAATTTTGGTTACAGTATACTAAATATATGAATTGTCTTTTCTGACTTTTCGCACTTGTTTTGAATAATGGAAAGTCTAGAAAAACATCAAAAATCGTACTTTACTATAATAACTCATGCTACGATTGAAATATCTTTTTCAAAAAAATTACACATAATCTACATTAGTATCTTAACATCGGATTGTCAATATTTTTTCAAAAACTATTCGCAATTTCTAATTTAAAAAAAATATCAAATTTTAAAATTTGTTTTTTTGAGAATTTTAAAATTTTTGAATCAATCCGATGTTAAGCATAAAATTATAGACATTTTTTGTAAATAAATTTTTTCTCTAAAGTGCACCTGAATTAATATATTAGTAAAGTACGAACGACACTTTTATAGTAGCTATACCCGAGCCTTAATGTTTTTTAACAAACTTGAGTGTGAGCCATCGATATAAACATAGTATAAATCAGAGATTCGAATCAAACAGGCACAGGCACGAAAACCCGGAACTAAACCTGGATCGTTGAAAAATATTTTTATGATTCCATAACTAGTGCCGACCCGATGGTTATGAATCAGTTCGGAACGGTTTAAAGCATAATCTAAAATTTAACATTTATTGGTACATAAAATTTAGTAAATTTGTTGCATTTTTCAGTTTCGTGTAATTTTGTAAGGTTTTAGAAATGTGTTTACCTTTTAGTCCAAAACTGGGACTACTTAATATGAATTTTAATTAGATTATTATTTTATAAATCAATGATCTGTAACTGGAACTTAAATCTCTTTTTTGAAAGCTGTTCAGTTCAAGAAGAAAAAAGATCCGGATCAAAACCGAACCATGTATAGAACAGTGAACTGTGAACCGCGAACCGAACCTGAAACATTATTTAGCGCAGTTCGACTACATGTATAAATTATAGCATGTGTGCGATTTCCAACTATTAATTAACCCTTAAATAAACAAAAAAATGTATATAGAAGTTGCCGGAAATAGAATATATTAGTCAACGAGAGTTTAGCCATGGAAATTACTGGAATATGTATAGAAGTTTATTATTAATAATTTGAATGAATTGCATTATTGTTGTCTGCAGTTTGTTTACAAGTAAAAATTAATTATATATTCATTTTGAATTATAAATTTGAAATGCTAGCGACAGCTTTAAGAAACATTTTATTTTTAGGTTAATTATTTAGCTAAAGAATATTATGTTTAAATAATAATTATGCTTTTGATGCAGCCGGTGCAGTGTCAGTAAGACTTTGTATTGGCAAAGTAGTTAATTGAATAATTAATTACTTATCCACTACAGGTAATTAATTTATAGTTCTGCTAAACACTAAACTCAAATCAAACATTTAACGTATGTTTTATTTAGTAGTCACCTATCCGGAACTGCTTTGCTCATTATCAGTTAATAAAGTACACAATGTGCAATTCATAGATATAAGTAATTCTTAGTAAACAATTGGGTACTGCTGCAGCAACTAATTATCACCATCAGCTAATATAGTAGACAATATGTAACTTAATGTAATTTATAATGAATTTATCCGGTATTCCGGTTGACAATGGAATTATTGATAAAGCTATTGTATCCTGTCCCGATGGACTTTGAGCTGTCATGGGCAAAGAGGAGTGAGAGGTGTAAATTTTCATTTAATATTTAGCACGTAGTGATGTAGTGCTGAATAATTGCTTATTCTGGCATTAAATTTAACCATGTCAGCGACAATGAAAACTATAAGCCAATAGTGGACATAAACCAGCTTATTTATACTAGGTACATACCTGAGTAGTCTATGTAAACAGAAGAGAGACATCAAAAATGTTTAGAAAAATGAGTCGTTTTGGTAGTATTTTTAACAAGAAAAATATTCTTCCTAAATACCATTCGAGATAATAATTTTTTTAGAGAATTTTTGTCTATTCCACGGCAACTTATTGCAATTTCACTCCGCAAAACATCATCTGACAATTCCCCTCAACTTCGTTTCAGAAAATTGATAGATGATGTTTTGTATCGTGAAATTGTTAGAAATAAGTTGCCGTGGAAACGACAAAACAATTCTCAAAAAATTATCATCTCTTATGGTATTACCCCTGATAATATTAAAAGATAAAATACAGTATCAAAAAATATGATGTAGTTTGTTCCTATTTTCATTACTTAGAAAACATCTCTGCATAAGCGGCTCAATGGTCTAGGGGTATGATTCTCGCTTTGGGTGCGAGAGGTCCCGGGTTCAAATCCCGGTTGAGCCCAGTTTTAAACTATCCGGACTATGCTCATCTTATAAATGAATGGTCATGTCGAGAAAAATGAAACCATATTTAAAAAAAACTATTCTAGATCCTCTAGACCGCTCTAGACTAGATAGTGATATCGAAGTGATGTATTACGGATTATAGGTAGAATCCGAGCTAGAATTAATATCTATATATAACAATCAATGATTCGGGAAATTATTATTCTTTTGCTTCCTAAATAATACATTCAGGCCATGTAGTTGTTTTGCTTTTTGATAGGTTTATCTGAAGACATATAGATTAATTTAATTTATTGTGTTACTTTCACCATCATCATAAATGACTATAAAGCGATGGTGGTGTAATGGTCAGCATAGTTGCCTTCCAAGCAGTTGATCCGGGTTCGATTCCCGGCCATCGCACTGGTTTTGTTGCCTTCATAAAGATCTAGATACTTTATCTGAAGAAAAGCGTCCAAATATCCAGATTTCTAATTTCCTATAAAGCGATGGTGGTGTAATGGTCAGCATAGTTGCCTTCCAAGCAGTTGATCCGGGTTCGATTCCCGGCCATCGCACTTGTTTTGTTGCCTTCATAAAGATCTAGATACGTTATCTGAAGAGGAGCGTTGAGATTTCCAGATTTCTAATTCTCTATGAAGCGATGGTGGTGTAATGGTCAGCATAGTTGCCTTCCAAGCAGTTGATCCGGGTTCGATTCCCGGCCATCGCACTGGTTTTGTTGCCTTCATAAAGATCTAGATACGTTATCTGAAGACTAGCGTTGAGATTTCCAGATTTCTAATTCTCTATGAAGCGATGGTGGTGTAATGGTCAGCATAGTTGCCTTCCAAGCAGTTGATCCGGGTTCGATTCCCGGCCATCGAACTGGTTTTGTTGCCTTCATAAAGATCTAGATACCTTATCTGAAGAAAAGCGTCGAGATATCCAGATTTCTAATTCTCTATAAAGCGATGGTGGTGTAATGGTCAGCATAGTTGCCTTCCAAGCAGTTGATCCGGGTTCGATTCCAGGCCATCGCACTGGTTTTGTTGCCTTCATAAAGATCTAGATACTTTATCTGAAGAAAAGCGTCGAGATATCCAGATTTCTAATTCTCTATAAAGCGATGGTGGTGTAATGGTCAGCATAGTTGCCTTCCAAGCAGTTGATCCGGGTTCGATTCCCGGCCATCGCACTTGTTTTGTTGCCTTCATAAAGATCTAGATACGTTATCTGAAGAGGAGCGTTGAGATTTCCAGATTTCTAATTCTCTATGAAGCGATGGTGGTGTAATGGTCAGCATAGTTGCCTTCCAAGCAGTTGATCCGGGTTCGATTCCCGGCCATCGCACTGGTTTTGTTGCCTTCATAAAGATCTAGATACGTTATCTGAAGACTAGCGTTGAGATTTCCAGATTTCTAATTCTCTATGAAGCGATGGTGGTGTAATGGTCAGCATAGTTGCCTTCCAAGCAGTTGATCCGGGTTCGATTCCCGGCCATCGCACTGGTTTTGTTGCCTTCATAAAGATCTAGATACCTTATCTGAAGAAAAGCGTCGAGATATCCAGATTTCTAATTCTCTATAAAGCGATGGTGGTGTAATGGTCAGCATAGTTGCCTTCCAAGCAGTTGATCCGGGTTCGATTCCAGGCCATCGCACTGGTTTTGTTGCCTTCATAAAGATCTAGATACTTTATCTGAAGAGCAGCGCCGAAATTTCCAGATTTCTAATTCCCTATAAAGCGATGGTGGTGTAATGGTCAGCATAGTTGCCTTCCAAGCAGTTGATCCGGGTTCGATTCCCGGCCATCGCACTGGTTTTGTTGCCTTCATAAAGATCTAGATACCTTATCTGAAGAAAAGCGTTGAGATTTCCAGATTTCTAATTCTCTATAAAGCGATGGTGGTGTAATGGTCAGCATAGTTGCCTTCCAAGCAGTTGATCCGGGTTCGATTCCCGGCCATCGCACTGGTTTTGTTGCCTTCATAAAGATCTAGATACTTTATCTGAAGAGCAGCGCCGAAATTTCCAGATTTCTAATTCCCTATAAAGCGATGGTGGTGTAATGGTCAGCATAGTTGCCTTCCAAGCAGTTGATCCGGGTTCGATTCCCGGCCATCGCACTGGTTTTGTTGCCTTCATAAAGATCTAGATACTTTATCTGAAGAGCAGCGCCGAAATTTCCAGATTTCTAATTCCCTATAAAGCGATGGTGGTGTAATGGTCAGCATAGTTGCCTTCCAAGCAGTTGATCCGGGTTCGATTCCCGGCCATCGCACTTGTTTTGTTGCCTTCATAAAGATCTAGATACTTTATCTGAAGAGGAGCGTTGAGATTTCCAGATTTCTAATTCCCTATAAAGCGATGGTGGTGTAATGGTCAGCATAGTTGCCTTCCAAGCAGTTGATCCGGGTTCGATTCCCGGCCATCGCACTGGTTTTGTTGCCTTCATAAAGATCTAGATAATTTATCTGAAGAGGAGCGTTGAGATTTCCAGATTTCTAATTCTCTATGAAGCGATGGTGGTTTAATGGTCAGCATAGTTGCCTTCCAAGCAGTTGATCCGGGTTCGATTCCCGGCCATCGCACTGGTTTTGTTGCCTTCATAAAGATCTAGATACGTTATCTGAAGAGGATCGTTGAGATTTCCAGATTTCTAATTCTCTATGAAGCGATGGTGGTGTAATGGTCAGCATAGTTGCCTTCCAAGCAGTTGATCCGGGTTCGATTCCCGGCCATCGCACTGGTTTTGTTGCCTTCATAAAGATCTAGATACTTTATCTGAAGAGGAGCGTCGAGATATCCAGATTTCTAATTCCCTATAAAGCGATGGTGGTGTAATGGTCAGCATAGTTGCCTTCCAAGCAGTTGATCCGGGTTCGATTCCCGGCCATCGCACTTTTTATGAATGCTTCTAAGGTAAAATATTGAAACAGAAAGTACATCCGAGTACATATCAATTTGTTCATTTGTTTAGAGAAATATTTTAACAGAAAAATTATACTTCGGCTTATTTCTGCCTGTAACAGTAGAATGCAGAACTTTATTCGTACATTGTCCAGTGAATGTTAAATTTGCAGTCTGTGAATTTAGATGTTTGTTTCTATTAAACGATAAAAACCTATTTTCAGTTCAATATTAAAAACTATTCTGTGATTCAAAAACTCGAGCTAAAAATATCCTATTTCATGTGACCGATAAAATGCAAAAATGTCTGTTAAACTATATCACACGAATATTACATGCGTAGGTTTGTAAAATGTTATCATAGAATCCATGGTTATAAAAAGGATTACAGATATTCGATTCGAATGCTTATTGGCTTATTGTATTTTTATGTCGCAGTTTTCCTGAATTTCTGAACTTGTAACCAGTGGTGGAGCCAGAAAATTTCATTTGTAAACCAACCCAATAATTTTAATTGATTTGTTACTGTGAAAAATTAAATTTAAAAGTGTATTATTGCTTTAAGAACTGCTATTTTCAAAACTTTTTCGTATTGAAAATTTGGTAGTTTATTTAAAACATTATAATTTTATAATACAATAGTTATTTTTCTACGCCTGCTTCTGAAAGTGCATGTTTTTACATTGTCTTTAATGTTGAAAGCAGCTGTTTGTCGCAAGTATGTTGTAAAGTACCTGACATGGTGGGTAACAATAAAAAATTTGTTTATTAGCAAATTAAGATTGAAACTTTTTCTAGGTTATGGTTTTCAGACCGAGAGATCTTTCTGTACTAACATATCCAAACAAACTTATTTAAATTTTGTACAAAATAGTATAATATGCAACGTGTATGTCAATAGCCATTATACACGCTATTTTTTTATCTCTCATGCTTTAATTTTTTTAAACTATTCATTTGCATGAATTTTGTAATTGAATTCTATACTTACCGAAATAAGTATCATTAAAGTATGACAGATATAAAATAACTAAATTATAACATATGGGAGTAGAAAATAAAAACATTTATTTATTTTTAATAATGAATTAATAATTCAATGGTCGTATAAATTAATGTAGAATAATTTGGTAATTTTCATCATTAAACTGATGTTGAATAATATACTAAGTAAACTAAATTCATACCAACAAAACACATTTTTCTTGCTTAGTAGGTGTATTAGAAGATTTGAATTGTTTCTACCCAATATTCTTTTTCAAATTGGCGAAGCAATATATTTTTAATTGTACCAGAATTTTATTTACAGCTGAAATTATGTATTTCATTCATCAATTTTACTTTAAAGTTTACAGAAGGGTTTGTTGGTTTGTTTTTCTAAAATTTTACCTAATTGTTATGAAAATATCTTCAAAAGCTAATTAAATTGTAAACCGCTTTTATATATTTTCTTTCACATTTTATGATTATGGTTAAAAACGTTTTACCTGTTTATATTATTATCACCACGCCTCACCTAGAAAACAGTAAAAAACATAAAAATCTATACGTTTACATCATGCATGAGGATTACGACATTATGAATAATAATAATCATACATCGTGTGAATTTTACTGCCACGCTTTATTTCATGGAAAAATATACAAACAACAATAATTGCTAAGCAAAAAATGGTTATGTTTTTATCTTTATAGTAGGTACGTAGATAATGACATAATATAATAATGTTTTAAAATAATGGGAGAAATAACAGTTTCCGAGAAAACTACTAATAATTATTATAATTTGATATTTGATATGCCTATTTATTAAACCTTTAAAAGTTTTAATGGTTCTAGAAATATATACTTACTAATATTGAATTTTGATTTATTATTTGTTTATAAACAAACTTATATCGATACATTATGTAACTATCACGTCTAATATTCAGTTAGGGTGTACCACCCTAACATATTGTAAATACTCGGTTAGAGATATGTATATTTTATCGTGTGGTGCGGTAGAAGATGGTAAATTTTAATAAACAGAAACAAACTGAATCTGTGAATTCAATCCCATTCACCTCAACTTTCGTGAGAAAGCCTCTCTATGAATCAAAACAACACAGATGTAATAAACGTCTGTCTTCCATGTTCAGCCAGTGTAGCCGGCTACACATTACATGGCAAACTAGGCAAACGTTTGTGATATGTGAAGTTTGCCGAATAGTGTGTACGGTACCACAAATGACAAACTCCTTCCAACGTTTGCATTCGTCTACGTTCGGATTGAAGTAAAGTAAAGTAAATGAGACCCGAATCAAAGAAATGTTGGCCACTTGTCTATACGAAACGCGATCTAGCATTTAGTTTTGTCATATGTATGGGATGATTCGACACGTAATGTGTAGGAAGTACTCGGTAAATGTCATTCGACATGAAAAAAATGTACAAATCACCAACGTTTGCCAATGGCCTAGTTTGTCATATAATGTGTAGCAATATATGTATGCAATAATTTTGAATTACCGATATAAATATTGAGCTACCGATAAAATATTATACAGTGTGTGTGGTTACCAGCCTTCAACCTTATAGCTGTTAGTAAAGAGTTGGTATACCACAGGAGATATTTGTGCAGCTAATCTGAAGTACGTATCTGCCTGGATTTGAACTCGAGTTGTCAGAACCACGGATCCCGTTTCGTACTCAGCTATCGGCAATTTCTAAACTAAATACCCATCCCAGTAATTTCCCCATATTCGTACGCCCCTGGTTAGACATTTCCCATCTTCATTCGATCGTGGATATCGCTTGGTCAGGCGTCTTCGGATTACACTGATTCCGCGATTGACTCCGCGAGTGGAGCGCCGCGCTCTCTGCACACGACTGTATCTGCGACCATAACTGGTAATTGAATGGCCCTATTCCTACCACAAATCAGCGCGGAGCATTCGATTCACTTCTATCCGTGTTATCCTCCTTCCTACAGCCACAGTTCATACCGATCCCGGATTACGAGGTTTTCTTTCGGTTTAGGGTTATTATCAAGGAAGTGTGTCGGTCAAGGTTGGCCAAGGTTTTAAATAAAATAATAATGTATTGAACAGAATTGACATTTGACAGAATAGTTTGTGCTTAGTTAGATTATCAGATCGTCCTTTACAAGGCCGTAGTCAGGTTATATTTCTAGGAGGGATCAAATATTTTGTATAGGAGTTTTCAATAGAACCGTTTAGTGTGACGTCACTCCCTGGTTCCAAACAATAAAATGGCCACTCGTTGCTAAGGTAGTTGCTATGCTAGTCGATAAAATATTTACAGCCAGAACAAAACTTTATTACGTGTTTTTAAGCCACTTTAAAACAATTAAATCTCAAAATAAATTTAAAGTCGCAATTATTGTCAAACGACAAATGTCAAACCAGCCTGTTTTACCGACTTGTGTGACGTAACCACTATACTATGTCCATCGAACACATAGAGTAATAAAACTAGTGGGCAGAGCCAAAACTTCGCAGTACAATGTACGCGGAAGTAGGCTTTACAAGCAAAAAATTTTAAAAAGCAGAAAAATTAAATAGTTTTATTTGAAATAAATATGGAAGAATTATATATTTTATTATTTATGTATAACATAATTTTCAAAGAAATGTGAAGTACAAGTTTTATTTACGAACGATTTTTTTGATGACCGATCTCAGCAGTTGAGTTTGCCTAGCAGTGTAAAACTGGCTTACCAATAGCAATACCGTATTTCAATTTCGCGCACATTTGTGGGAGGAGCATTTACTCTATCTGTTCGGTGGACATAGTATAAACAGGTCTATTTGGATGGGTCGATGTTGGCAGCCTGTGGCGGCCAAGTTGTTTTGGCGGTGTCGGTCTAACATGTTGTTTATTATTCAGTCACTGATGACAAATCACGAAGACAAGTTACACGACTGAACAGCACCTCCAAATGATAAAACTTTATTATCAAAATGAGTGTTCGTTAGTCCAAACGTTGCGCCCATTTTACGGCAGACGTGGTGGCTCTTCAAAGTCGACTTTCCAATGCTTGGTGTCCGTGAAACTGTGCAGAAGAACCCTTTGATTATTTGACCCCACTTTTCTTGTGGGGTTTTCTGAAGTCGCAGGTCTATGCCAATTTGACTGATGCCCTTAAAGTCAACATAACATAACATAATATTAAGCCGGATCTATGCGACAGAGTCATTGATAATTGGACCACTCGTATCTGTGCCACCCTCTTGAACACAATTTTTAATTCTTACCACGTTACAGTTTTATTATTTACTCCCCTTGCCTTTTTAGGGGGGGAGTAATGTAGCAATCTGTTATGTCACATTTGAATAATTTTATATTTAGGTATCAATTTTAATTAAGTTTACTATTTTTTTTATTATATGTAGGTATATAACAGAAATATACTCCAAATGTTATCCTTTGAATTATTTCATCAATTAATTATATTTTATTTTATAAAAGTAAAAGTTTTAACTTTTACACATCCACTCGACCATTACCTATATGAAAATTTTCATTTATTATTAATGATTTAATTGACAAGTATGAATATTTTATGACAACATTAAAATAACATAATATGGTTAATCCCCAAGTATAGTGGGGCATAAATATAGTAAAATAATAAAATACATCAACTATTTATCCAACATAGTTTTTTTAGGCCCACCTATATAATAAGTGGACTATAATTCTGCAAACATATCTAATTTTTAACTGTATTATGAAATGAGTAGGTTAACTTATTTAAATTACAGAAATATTAAATTTATAAAGTAAACCTGTTGGAAAAAAGATAAAAATAATATTGCGGTAATCAAAATATTAATTTGTTTCAGTTTGAATTTGTTTCCAGTATGAACAATGCTTTTATAAAACTTCTGGTAACAAATATACATTTTATTATACTTGTATAATATGTTTATATTTTATTTCAATTTAGAATTAAAAATAAAATATTCAGTGGATTATAACGTATTTTATTTTGTAAAACATTGACACAATTTTTATACCAATTTTTAGATAAAATAATTATTTTACCTATACTTAAGTACATAATATAATTTTACATAACGAGTCATCAGTTTAGATAATACATGTTCCCGTGCGGTTACTAGCTGTCACTTCACAGGTACGTAAAATTGTTAGTGGAGAGTACACAACAGGGAAGATTTTTGTGCAGTAAAATTGAAATGTGTTAAATGTGTAACTTAGTTCCTGACTTGATTCATACCTAAGTTGGCAGATCCACTTTCGATTACATACAGCACTCATCTAATAGATTTTTATCTGGTGTTTTAAATGACTTTGCAATTCTGGCTCTATTGTTAAAAAAATATACAAGATTTAAAAATATAACATAAAATATCAAAACTAGAACTTTGGCCTGATAATTTGCTTGTGTGTTCCTAGTAGGTACTATTTATTTAATAAAAATATTATTTATTTCTTATTAAGTAAATTTCTGTTTTAATATAATCTAAGTTAAAAATTCCACTTTCGTTTTCATTTGAGAAGTACTTTGCTTAATTTTTTATGTAGGAAAATGTGCCATTAAAAATAATTTAAAAGTGGATATCTTACTTCGAGTGACTTATGAGTTCGGTACAAATTACGTTTTTATGTCCAACTTTATATTTTATTCAGTAATTACAAAGCGCGCATATTAATTACGGAGAGAGGCAGCACGTAATGACTAGGATTTTTTTCTCATTTTTGTCAAGGCACTGGCAGGATTAGTGTTAAATATTCATATCGTAAACTGACTAAAATATTAATCATAATGCCTTTGCCCGCCAGAAGAATCTCGGGGAGTGAAGATTTTATGTGCCTGTAAAAGACGACAACTCATTACAGCCGGGAATTTTTGGTTGGCGAAATTATTTTCTGCAGAAAGTTTCCAACCTCTGTTCTGTTTTAGAGATATAGGAAATGGTAATAGTATGTCATCTTAGTTTTATAATAATAATAATAATAATAAATCCATTTTATTTGGCAAAAGTTCAGCTCAAAGCTGTTCTTACACTTAACCCTGACTTCGGATAAACATGTGTGACAATACAATACATTAATACATACAGTATGAGACAATACTATAATTAATTGTAAATACAATTTAACATAATCGAGCAAAGCAAACAAACAACAAAATATATACCTAATTTAAATAATATTAATATTAATATTTAAGTTATTTTTTTATTTAAAAAAATGTAGGTTTTATTACAATTTATTAAGACAACAGAATAAATAATTTTTTAATTTGGCGTTAAAACTTTTGAGGTTTAGATGTTTTAAATTACTGGGGATGCTGTTATAATTATAAATTAACGGACACTGAAAACTGAAAGCACTTTGAAAAAGTGTGGTCTTATGCTTGGGAATATGCAACATACACTTATCTCGAAGAGAACGATTGAGCAAATCATTTCTAAAATTAGTTTTATTGAAAAGATATGGAGGTGTTATCCTAAATAACTTTTGAAATATTTTCAACGAAATACAAATCATAAGTTATGAAGTATAAATTATAGGACAAATCACAAAGAACAGTACGAGCATATCAGGGTAGTAATATTTGCTGACGAAGTTATAATAGTACTGTCATCGTAAATTTTGTATATACCGTAAATATAAAAGTAAGTTTTTCTATTAAAATGGTCCGAACTTTATTGTAGTACCTACTTTACTATGTATAAATTTGCTTACGCATTAAAGTTCTTTACAAGTAACAACAGCAACTGGCCTAAGCCTGTTTTAAGAAACCCTCGATTTTCTAGGTAAATCCATCTAGTCATCTAGCTTTAGTCTAGAATATATTTCGAGTATGTAGTACCTATAAAGTAAATTCAAGTTGGGTCCATTTTCCTTTGCCGATATGTATTTATCCAATTATGTTTTTCTGAAATGTATCTTAGTTTTTCGGATAAGAAAGTCAAACAACGAATGTGCGAATACTACACGTCTATAATAATATTTAATATTTTTGACTAAAAATAGAATCGCTGAAAACCTGCTATGCTGAGTAGTATAATGTGCAACTAGGGACGAAAGTGGCATTTATCCGACGAATGCGGAGTTGGCAACACGAGCGAAGCGAGGGCTGCCACCGCACGAGGTCGAGAGAACACTTTTGTCCCGAGATGCACACGATATTTTTTTCAATACCTGCAGTGAAAAGCAATTGGGATAAACCGGTGATGATTACATTGAAAAAATGTATAATAATTCCGTAAAATAAATACAAATAAATCATCAATTTTAGAATACTGCATAAAGCGGGAGAAAAAGTACTTTTCTTCCCTAAGGAGAAAAAATCAAGTTGATTCCCGCCTAAAGTGGGAAGAAAAGTACTTTTCTTCCCCAAGGAATAAAAGTACTGACCGGTCAGAAATACCACACTATCGTCCCTAATAATAGGTACGAAAGGTGGCGTTTCCGGTGCAGGTATTGAAAAAAATTATTTATCTTTTACGGTACATTATTTTTTATTCATTTATTATGCTTTATTCATTGGCAAAAATTCATCTTACTATTGAAACAAATGGGTAACCCAAGGTGATTTAAAGATGTAGGATTGTAAGTGAAGGAAAAGAACTTCAAGTCTTAATTGAGATTAAGAAAGTTCTTGTCCTTCACTGCCGATCCTTCGTCTTTACTATTTTTAATATGCTTCATTTTAATTACCTATTCAAAATACATGTCAACACAAATATCAATATATCAATAGTAACTTAAACCAGAATTTTTCATTCGAATTGATGAACACATCCAAGTAAAGAACCGTGGAAAGGAACAAGAAGCTCATGGGTTGAACAGCACTTTTTCAGATCACACAAATCGGATCCATTTTTTCGCCACATCGGGTTGTAATATAGGTATTTTTTCATGACGTCCCCTCTCCGTTGCCCTTGCGCCGTTATTGGCGGGATGAATCTCACTATATTGAGATCTCGGGCCTCACATTCTTATATTTGATTTCATGTCACTCGTACCCGTATATCTCCGGCAATATATTTCCCTGTGCATACGAAGTTGGGAATATATTTCCTTCCGGTCTAGCCTTTTATTTGTTTTGCGAGATACCTCTCGTATAAATGAAATTTCCTATGAAATGAAATCTCGAATATGGCGGGTGTGTATGTTATACAATTTCAATTTAATATGTGTGATTACGGCCCGTTGCCTTCGGCGGTTGCACTGATCGAATCGAGTTCTCCCTATCGGAGGGGAAATTTTAATGGAAGCAGACGCGTATTTGCTTCTTGGGTCTTTAAAATTGAAATATATCATAGTTCTGTGCACTACATAATGTGGCACATACATAACAGGATGTTTATTTTAAATGTCCCATCATTGCTGTATTGACTATTGAGAACGCCTGAAAAAACTACAAATTTTTTGGGCGCGCTTAAAAGTAAAAAACCGTAACACGAAGTCTGAAATGGTAATGTTTTTAACCCGATAATAATCAAAATCTTATTATAGGTCATAATTTGATTTTAAAAAAATGTTTTTTTCTTCTTTAACTACTAGTGCCACGTCAGCGACACTTTAAAACTTGTACTTGGGTCATTTTGCACATGCTTTCTGCATAAATTTCGGATAAACGATGTAACCTACAATTAATATTATGCTCCACCTTCGACCATATATAGGAATAGACAAACAACGCAAGCCTTTGTTGTGAAGCAAAGAACTAGCGTAGCGGTGTGAAGAGGAGTATGACCTGCAGACACCTTGAAGTGTTGCAGTTTGCCTATTTTCATTCTCTGTTCCATGATAACAAACCATAAGTTCGCAATGTGCAACACTCTAACGTGTCCTCACCTCCTTTCCCCGCCTATAGCTGCTGCTCCCGGCTTCCGTACTTCTTGCCTTCACAACATTGTATACTACAGCATTGAGTGTTATCTGTCTATACCTATATATGGTCGAAGTGCTCCACAATGAAAATATATACATTCCTAATTGCCTTATTCTAAAAATAGTTCATTTTGCATAAAATTCATCGTAATTTGATGAATTTTGTTCTCTCTTCTTTCATTTTTACTGCAAATTATATTTATTTTCATGTTTTCTTATTTAGCATAAGCCAATTTAGAAACTCTAATGCTTGTATTGATATGTTATTTATGCCAATTGATTGTTCCTATTTGCAGAAATTTATACAGATGATGCAGTGAAAAAAAAACAATTTGAAAATGGTTTCGAGTCATGGGCGTAGCTAAAATATTTCCCCAAGGGGGGCGGATCGTTTATGAAATTAAAAGTAGGTAGAAAATATGCCGCAAGCCACTAAGGATGATGTTCTAAATAGGAAAGAAATGCGCAGCAGACGAAAATTTTTTTGGTTCAAGGTTAAATAGGTATACCTTTTAATTTAATTTTTGGAAATGAAAAATGGTTTTATTCATTTCCCCGGGGGGAGGCAAACGCCCCTCCTGGCCCGCACTGCCTACGCCCATGTTTCGAGCGCGACCTTAATAGATAATCCCATGACACAAATTACAGCCAATTGAAGAAATGATCAGTGTCGTACTGGCATGGCGGGCAACTGGGCAAATTTTTATTGTGCATTTTAACAACAAAATCAGCTCTCGTGTACCACCCGAGACGTTGTTGGAAAGCACTCAAAAAAAATTCCAGAAAGAATGAAAGCACATGTAAGATTGTAAGTGAAAATTTATTTTTATTTAACTAGAAGTTACAATAAGAGTTGCTTGCAATATTTTCCTCTTAAACGGGTTGCTTATGTCGCAGGCACTTATAAATCACACTGCCGAAAAGCTAACAACTAGCTCTATCTAACGGACTACCTACAAAACTCACTATGCGGATAGGTAATGTCAATACATTCATTTAAAAATCTATCACGACATTACCTAATGTCACGGAATTACCTTACCTTACCCTACCTACCTACTCAAATACGAAATACAACTTACTTATTCTAATGGTGAACCCAACCCTAAGGTACCCATACTAAGGTAAGGTACCGGTCGACAATTGGTCACTTTTTCATAAAATATATAAAGTGGTATTAAATTTAGGGTACTATATAATTAAGTGATAATGTAACAAATTCATAAAACAGGAACTCTATCGTATGACCAAGAAGAAATACAGTTTTAATACTTTTGGATACAAATTATGGGTACTGACCTTGCAACAACAAGATTTTTTTTAAATCGCAAAATTAAGGGAGGATTATTCAGAGAAAAAATTTAATTCAAATATTACGTTATACCTAATTATATAATGCTCTTTTAATAGTCAAATAAAATATTAAGAAAAGTTAATAATCCAGTGCGCTACTAAAAATGTTCAACAATTCAATTCAGTTTTCAAAAATTCTTTCTGTTCCATACTCATGTCAACCACCTTACAAATTAAAATACTTAAAGAAAGGAGCAAAACATAATCACACCGACTGCGAAAAAATCTTGCTTTTCAGTTCACTGTATTAATTTAAAAAGTAGATTTTATTTATTTAAGCCGAATTAGTTGATGTAAGATGTTGAAAGGGATTTTTCAATTGATAGTTGGATTACAGGCTTTAATTATTTGTTGGATGTTGCGACGTTTCGACCCCAGTTTAGGTCATTTTCAGAGCTACAAAAATTTTAAAGTTTAAAATTATTATAAACTTAATTATTTACTGGTATGTGTGCAAGAGTTTGTAACAAAACTACAGAACAGATTAATTACCAATCTTATTTTATTGTTTCGAAGTAGTCTGCAGACACAATGTACTAGAATTTTTTAAATTTTAATACACAACGAAACTTCATATTGTATGAAAATGTTTTCTAGAAAAATATGTATTGTACGTTATTCACGTGTACAGTAAGAGGGCTTGTATATCATGTTTAGGTGTTCCTGTGTGCCAGTATAGTATGTATAAATGTACGTGTGTATATATTACGTGCACCAAATTACAGTGTATTATAATTGAGTGGCCAGCGTTCACCGTTGCACTGTATATTTCAATAGCTATATAATTATGATGAATAATTTATTTTGAATAATATTAAATATTAAACGAGTGCACTATGTCTTTATAAAATAGCTGATGTTGAAATATTAAAAAGTAGATTATTTTACAATAAATTATAAATCCATATTATAATTATTTTTACCAACAGCAATTAATTTTTTTAATTATTGACTTTCTGTAATAGCATTCTAATGAATAGGTTAATATTTTATAATATTAATACGGTAAGGGAAAATAGTAATATAATGTAACGTTCGTTTAATTAATTTATTTATACGAAGTTGCATCAAAATTTCTACCTAACCTTAATATAATAAATAAAAACCTGTCAAGTAAGTAGGTATATTTTGTCATATTGATAATTTCATACATTTTGTCGAAAATTTAGTATTTTCTGTATTGGTATTCTTCCTTCTATTTCCATGAAACTATTTTAATACTCAAATTATTAAATCATAATTTTAGAATGCAAGTATAGTTACAGACTTAATTAATATAGTTCTTTTATTTGTTTTTGTATTTTGCGTATTGTACTTAATATTAATTTTTAATTTATTGTTTCAGATTGAACTAAACTTCATCCACACAATATACGTGGTAAGTTAATATCACCTTATTATTTCATATTATTTCACTCTTTTAAATTAAAACTCTCCCAACAGGGACATAGTAACAAACACAAACCTATTTGTCATAATTTACTAAAACAAGGTAAACAATGAAATTATGAAACATTTTTAATATTGCAGTAGTAACATATGCTGTAATTAAAGTTATTTAACTATGTGAATATCAGAACAAAGCAACAAACTATACGAGTAGAGGTGCATGAATATGGCATGTTTAATTACACTAATATGGTATTTAAAATGTTCAACAAGACAGTTTTATAAAATATCAAAAACGGTTGAAAATACGTGCATGCTATGGCTGTTAACTGATTAATATTTACGTTAGTTTTGTTATGTTTTTAATATGACAGGTTGTTGACCTGAAGTTTCATTATTTATTAGTACGCATTTAAAAATGTTTGTTTTAATTGAAGTATAATTCTTGACTAGTAATGGAATATGAGAAGGAAGAAATAATGGGTCAGTCAATACCTATAGATAAATTATGTTTCTTATTTCATAATGTCGACGTTTCGGTCTACTTGAGACTATCCTCAAGACAAATAAGAACAATGCAAAAATACAATGTATTGTTGAATTCAAACTTTCGATAAAATAACCACCACGAAAGTGATAAATCATAGTAAAAAGTACAACTTTAGCTCCGAATTTTTCGACCAATCAAAGCACTACCTGTGCACTCAACCGCTGACGAGAATCGGCCAGAACTTTGGCTAACATTTGTTTTGTGTTCACATTTTGCTTTAATGTTAGGTACAAATTTTAAATAATTTTGCGATTTTATAAAAAAGTACATGGGTAAGTGGGACTCATTCGGAATGCTTCGTAAAATACGAAACATACACCCATTACACGAAGACTGGTGTATCAAATACGTCACTCAAAGGAGATTTGTGAAGTCGTTTTAAAAAAATCATAGCTCTTGAACTAATCACTTATGGAGTATAAAATATACACCTACTTATCAAGTTCAACGTACTCTTTCAAGAAAAAAATAAATCTAAAATTGTTAAACAAACCTATTGGGCTTCGGTCTTTAGGACACATTATAAAATAATAATAATAATAATAATAATAATAATAGGAAATAATAATAATAATAATAAAAATAATAACAATAGTATATTTTATATCACAACTCTATTTTTAAGATTTTAAGACGCAATAATATAATATTCATATCTCTATTACTTACTTATATTATTAGCTATATATTAGTCTATTACTCAATATTACACTGAAATTGTTATTTCTCAACCTGGTTAGTGTTGAAATAATAATTTTTTGTTTGTTAGTATCATTAGATATTCAATGAATAAATAATTTATTCAGTATTCTATAAATAATATACCTACACAGTTACGAGTACTAAAAAAATATTAAAATAATTTAATGCATTGAATAAAAATAAAATGACAACTGCATAATATCTATAATAAACATCAATGTAGGTACTAAAAAATTCGTTTAACATGTATTATTATACATAATAAATTTATTCAATTTCATTTCACAATAATTATATACAACGCTCGGTATAAAATTTAGTTGTCAATCACAGCACTCGCACACACATAAAATTTTATTATGTTTTTACTATAATATTTTAAATTAAATTATCTTTTGCATATGCATTATAATTAATTTACATTCGTTCTGATTTGAAAATTATATTTCATTATGAGCTTATTGAAATAGATAACTAAATTTAATTTTAAACATTAAACATTATGTAGTACAATCGGGCCGATAAAGTGAAAATTAATTAGTAATTCTCTGCTGCAAGTGGCATGAGTACAGATCGGATGATGTATTGCATTATGTTTTCATATTTTAGTAATATTTTCATACATCAATAGACCAATTATATTTTATTAAAGGTAATTTGATGCGTTTATAGGATATTGCTGTAATTATTATTAAACCACACATAAATCCCTATATTAAATTTCATATTTTACAGATAATTTACAATTATATCATTTCGGAATTATTGTTCAAGTTGAATGAAATGTATTTAAAGATACTTGAATACCAGTATATTTAAATCAATATTATTAATAATGTTGTAACGAATATTGTGAGTACCCTCCGGTGAAATTAAGTAAAGAATAATTATTTATTATTAATAATAGTTTTACGAGCGTATTGTAATAATAGTATATTATTCAACGAGAGTTTATCAATGAAAATGGGGTTATTAAAAATGTTGATGATTTTACTGCATAGATGAAAAATTTGGGTCGAGTATAACAACATAAGCTACACATATTTCGGTAAATAATAATACAAGAAAGTCTTGTTGTAGGTACAGTGGTGTATAAATGTATACCTAAAGGGTGTTTCTATACCTTTTCTGGCAACTTTAATAGGTTATATAATGTGATATACTGATTACAGAAATAATGGATTTTTGTCAAAATTCGAAAAAATAAGGTTAGTGGAAATATTAGTTCCATTGGGTTAAACGACCATTTTACTGTTTATTTATAAAATAAAATAATAAATACTATCAGACTATCTACAAATAGTCACTTCCTATGTAATAATTATTAATAAATAAACAGTTAGAGTTTCACAAACCAGTGGCACTAAAATTTTCACTATATCAATATATCAAATTATAATAAGTTTCGTGCAGAGGTAATAGTTATGCACAGCATAACTTGTTGTTAAAAATAGCAACAGTTATAAGTATAGTTAATAATGATTATAATTCAATAATTCAAGAAGATAGCATAAACATAGTTCAAAATTTGTTCGCTAGGTTAGTAAGTAACACCGATTATACTATGTCCATCGAACACATAGAGTAATAAAACTAGTGGGCAGAGCCAAAATTGCGCAGTACAATGTGCGCAGAAGTAGGCTTTACAAGAAACAAATTTTAAAAAGCAGAAAAATTAAATAGTTTTATTTGAAATAAATATGGAAGAATTATATATTTTATCATTTATGTATAACATAATCTTAAAAGAAATATGAAGTACAATTTTTATTTACGAACGATTTTTTTGATGACCGATCTCAGCAGTTGAGTTTGCCTAGCAATACCGTATTTCAATTTCGCGCACATTTGTGGGAGGAGCATCCACTCTATCTGTTCGGTGGACATAGTATAGTAAACACGAAGCATACACGAAGGCCGGTGAATTAGATACGTCACGGATCATATCTCTCGAAATAAACACTTATTGAACATAAATGTTTAGCGTATACTCTCAAGCAAAAATAAATCAAAATTGTGAAACCACCCCATTAAACTTTACATGAACCAGTGAAGTTCCTTCCCAAATAACATAATACTGATTTTTTTGATAAATCTCATAATAATTACTCACTCAGAATTAATAATATACCTAATATAATATTTAATAGTCTGCAACGCTAAAATAATAAAAAATTCAATATCTATAATCTCTGTATTAGTGGGCCAATAATCCTTTTCTGTGGATGAAACTGCACAAAAAAGAATTCCACGCCTGAAAAGTGTCATCATTCCCAGTTAGACAATATTACATTTAAACGAACTAATTTTTCATTGTCATCGTTTTAAATATTTGCGAGTTTTTGTCTCGCTTTATCCGCTTTTAATATGAATAGACAGAAGACACGATATGGCGCACCTATAAAAAAGTCTTGTCTTTTGAAATAATAAATTACTGCATGACACACCGCAGGGAAATTATTTTAAGTAGGCTGGTAATGTCGCAATGCTAATATATTTTCTTTATTTAAAGCAGTAATAAGTTTGCGCGTGCTCACAAATTATCTCAGAAATTATTCATGCGGTATATATTACCACTTTTCAATCGCATTTCACTTTTTAATACCTTAAGTGCTCGCTATCCAATATTAATCTTATCTATTTATTTATTTATAAAACTTGACACACAAGCATTATTTATGTTTATTTGATAAAAAGTTCAATGAATAAGTTATCATAATGTTGAAACTTTATGTCTGCAGTTACTACATTTATTGTTCAATAATATTTCAATTTTGATGTTGCGCAAAACTAATCACCCGATCTCTTAAGGTAGTAACTTCGTATATAAAAAAAAGTTCTGTTTGTTGATTTATGTTTACTTAAACGTGTAAATGTTGTCCCATTAAGTCGCAAAAGATCATATCGGTCAAGTGTCCGCCGCCACAGTTGATGCACATTCGGGCTCGTTTCACAGCATTTTCCTTGACTTGTGTCAAAACTTCTCTGGCGATAAATTCTTCACTTCTTGTCGGATGGTGTCCTTTAGAGACGCTAAGGTCTTTGGCTTGTTCATATAGATCCGTGACTTCAAAACACCCCAAAGAAAAAAGTCTGGAACGTCATCATCACGGATCAGTGCAAATTGCCAAAACGAAAGATCAAGCGGCCGGGAAACGTTTACACCAAAATATCCACTGTCGCTCGTGCTGTGTGTGCGGTTATACCGTTCTGCTTTAACGCGATGATATAAGACGCTAGCTGCAAAAATAAAAGCATTATTCGATGGGATGATTATTTTTGCGCTACCTGGTAGTAGAGTGTATCCAGATTAAATTACAAATTTTTAAGCTAGATTGAGACCTACCCAATTATAAGTATAATTACTAAGTTAACCAACCAGCGCTTCCGCAAAATTCCTATTTCAATTATAATTGCGATAGTTGAGCCAATTACACTTATAATTGAGTAGGTATGAATTTTGAGTACAAACCTAGAAAACATTTTGCTCACAAACGCGTCGTTAAAATTTTAAGATGGAATTATAATTGACAATTTGTTTGGATTTGGTGTAAATTTACAAGTGCGTAAGTTTAATCTATAGCTGTGCATGTTCCAGCCAGACGTAGACACAAAAAAGCAATCAATATCAAAGAAATAGTTATATATGATAGAAAAATGCGCTAGCGCACGATCAAATTACAGAAGAGCAGCAACATCAGGGTTTGGTGTCATCACTCTTTGATCAGAATTTTAATTAATATTGAAAAATTTAAATTACCTACTCAATATTTGTTCATTATTATCCCTGTAAGCTAAAATATATAAAAATTCTTGTGTATAACTTTGAAAAACAAGATCCCTTAAACAAAACAATTATTATTTGAATTTAGTTCTGTTAATATAGTATTTAGTTATTTAGTTCAGTTCAATCAGAGTCTGTATCAAAACCGTGTATGTAAGACTGAAAAAGGGTATAGGGTAGGTACCAAAAACCGAGTATGTGGGGTAAGAGGAAGAGGTCTTTATTTAGTTCAGTTCAATTCGAGTTTTACTTTCAAGACTTTTTGATGAAAGTTTTCCTCGTGTGAATTTTTGTCTAAATAATAATATATTATTTAACGAGCAAATAATGTAGGCTATAATTCAAGAGGATGAAAGTTATTTCACGAGCCGAAGGCGAGTTAATAAATCATCCGAGTGAATTATAGCCATTATTTGCGAGTCAAATACGACGTTTTATCTACGACTTTTGAAATAAAGCAACATTTCTTATTTACAAATTTGTATTCATATTAACCAAGCTCAAAAAAATTATTGACAATTCATACGAGTAATTTTGACAGTTCGGAAGAATGATGTACTCATTATTTAACAGTGTGAAATAATAAATTCATTATTTCATCAAGTGTCCTTATAGAGGGGTTTATTATACTACTTTCTCGTATATAATGAATACATTATTCTATTGTTGTAGATAAACATATAAATTAAATTTTGGTGATGTGTAAATTAAAGTCTACGAAACAAGCAGCAGTAAACCTTTGTCATTTAGTGTGCATATCAGTCATGTAGTATCAGACTTTTCATTTTTTCTGAAGATGTGATACACGCTGAATTTTTGCTAATCATTATGATTAAATAAGGGTAGATATCGTTCCTAGAACGCTAGTTCTGTTTTGTTCTCCTAATAAGGAACTTTCTCATACCTCCCACGGCAGGTGCAGCAAAGGCAAATATTTGAGTGGCCACAGCAAGTAATTAGTACAGAATACAGCAAATTGTGTGCCGCTGCCGCTGTGCTTGTTATACTCAGCAAATACGAAACCGGAACATTTTATGTATGTTTTTAAATTATTCATTCAGTTTGATAGTCACAATGAAAGTATTTTAATGAATATTAAACAAAGACCCTTATTTGATATTTAATTCTGTTTGAATTGTGTTTTCTCGCAGTTCCCCAAATATTTACAAGACAATTATACCTGCCCACTGTGTGGTACCAGTGAACACAAAAGGTTATTCATAATTCTGGTTTTCTCTTAACCAGTTCTTAAAGGTTGAAATCATAGAAAAACTTAGAAATTGCTCAATAAAAAATTATAAAATAGTATATATATATATATATATATATATATATATATATATATATATATATATATATATATATATATATATATATATATATATATAGTTTAATAAACGTCATTTTAGTCACGAGTTTTTTAGGAACGACCGCAGCGTATGTATAATAGTATATTATATGTTGAGGGACTAAAGTGCATGATTTAATCCTGAGGGTAAAGTTTATTTCACGAGCCGAAGGTGAGGGAAATAATCATCTGAGGGATTAAAGGTACTTTAGTCCTGTGGTATATACGCTATTTTTGCACTTCATCCTCAAACGAATGCAAAATAGTTTAAAAGAATACACATTTTGTAATTTTGACAGTAAATTTTATGACAAATATTTATATTGTTACCATAGACTCTGTAACAAATAGCACGTATTTACTTGACAACGGGATTAATTAATTCAATTCCTTGACAACGGGATTAAATATGAAAAATAATCCCTTGGGATCAAATTTAGAACCTTAGTCTCTAAAAATAAAGACTAAAGAAGAGTTTTAGTCCCAGAAGTGCAAAAAAGACTATACTCTATTTAAAAACTAATCGGACAAAGGCTATTTCGGAAATCAACTGATTCCAACACTTCTGGCAAAACATCCAATGACAGTTGCTAGAGTTTTTTCTTCCACTTGTCACAGATCCTCGCAATCACAATACTCGGCGTCGGCGTCTGATTCAGACGTGAGTCGCCGGCCGTGGGTTTAGATAACGCACGTAATTATATAATAAATCTAGCGGAACAATGCGATGCCAGGCGACAGAGTATAGATCACACGGAATTATTCAAAGTTTTGGGGCGTGTGAACGCCGCCAACGATCTTACTCGGATAACTATCGCTGTGTCACGTGGTAGGAAGGAAGGAAGGATACATAGGAATGCCTGAAGGGTTATTAATTAATTATATCGCGGGTACCAGACAGTTTCGTTTTATTTTCAAAGGATAGTGATAGTGGATTCATTATTAAATATTATATAGGTTAGGAATAGCTGAATACTGGATTCTGCAACTCCGGTTCAAATAAAGTACACATTCCTTTAACCCCTGTGTGAGTGGGTGATAAGTTTTACATTAGTGAGGGACGTAGTACAAATGTACCACAATGCATTTCTTATGGAAATGGTAATTTCTAGTACTACACTCGCCCAAAAAAAACGCACCACTTATCAATGCACCCAAAATGCCAAAATTTTAGACCGCCATAACTCGGTTGAATTGGCTCGAAAATTGATAAATCTTCGAGTTCTGGCAAGATTGAAGTTTCCCCTTTAAGGTCATGTAAGTTAATATAATGCCAAGTTCATTTTACCCCCTACCACCCTCCTTAGAAAAACAAAGTTTTTGACAACTTGTACCGGGCGCAAAAAATACGAGAATTCCATACACTACCATTTTGCTGTCAGGAAAAAATTGAGTACTTTCGATGATTTGGCGCGAAGCAATGAATTTTTGAAAAATAATTGCATTATTTTTGCACGCTTCTACTTTGTGCACGCATTTCCGAATACTTAGTAAAATGGTTACTTTCTTGCAAAGGTAACTAGCGTTCGGCTACGACCCTTGGGCTGCAACTCGTTTCGGGAAATTGCCTCCTTTGTGCACTAGGTACACAACATACTATATCCTGTACGATTGTAAAAAAAATATTGTATGATAGATACTAGTACCCAGTTTATTTGTCAATATTGAACGATTATCAGCTTGCTATATAACATTTTTCATAGTATACCTACCATAAAAAACAATGCAAAAAATCTATTTGATACGTAATAAGTACTTTTTGTAATTATAACCTAGGAAATGCCATATTAAGCACACAATTAACAATCGGAAATGTCATTTTTCCATTGCAGTCAATCGGGAAAATGCAAAGAACACTGGCTTTCTTGAGCTTTCAACAAATAATCATCTTCAAAATAACAAAATTTGATGATCAGACTACAACTACAATGAAACGAAAAGTAGGTACTACTTATTTCTTACTAAACAATCAACAAATTGCTTAGCAACTGGTGACTGGTTTGACACGTGTACCACTATTTATAAAATTTATTGTATATTCGTAATTTGATTATAGTTTTATTCGTTACAAAAACCATTGTACAAACATCTTACAGAAAGACCGTTTATATGGGATAACAATCTTTCCGCATTTGGTTAGTAAATAACTAATTCCAACTTCGTATTAACTTGAGTAAATACTTTTTACCAGCACACTGTAAAATTAAAGAAAACTTAAAATTTTGTAAACTTCATATATCTTTCCCTTAATAATTTCATTGTCCCCAAACCAGACAAAAAATCAATCTTGCTGGCACTGGCAGGAATATTTGATTGATTCCAAATATAATCCAGATAATTAAATTCTCTCCAACACGATAGAATTCCTCAGTTCCCGTTAGCGCTCACGAACAGGTCTGCAGTTCTACGGCGCGTTGTACAATGAGTTAAATTATTTATTTCTAATTAAGTACAGGAACGCGCACATTATTAACTCGAACGTGAAAATAATCCCATAGGACAGGGATAAATTCGTAATAAGCACACAAAGTAGAGCAGAATGCTTTCGCCTTTCGCTTTGCCCGACACAAAGCATTTCTTTGAATGATAGACCTGGGTAGGATGTCTGTTAGACACTACAGTGTCTGTATTTCTGTAGAGCTTCAGTGTTAGTGTTACAGAAGCTTAGGATGATGATGATAACACAATACTAAGGATGCGAGACGATGTGTTGTAATTGTAAACATGCTTGAGGATTGTACTTTAAAGAAAGGACAATGTTTATGCTGGAGTCCTGTGAGTTTTTGACATCAGAAATCAGAATTCTCTCTGCCTATTAGATGTGTGATAATTACTTAATCAATTTTATTGAAATGATTCCCAACAAAATTATTATTATTAAATTACAGCAGTGAATATTAGGTACATTGCAAATTGTAACATTTATTTTTTCGATTGTCAAAAAATGTAAACCTATCTTTTATTCATTTCCTAATAAATAATGTTTTAGTGCATTTGAATGACTAATTTCACTCGGCAAACTCAATCTTCGTCAAATAAATGACATTCTCGCTCTAAAAACATCTACTTCGCACACTTAACACAACAATAACGATTGGAGTTCATTTTATTTGCATTATTGCATTTCAAATCTTATGTTTTTATGAAATAGTCATCATGAAGAATTAATATTGAATTACACGTTTCTAAGAGAAAACGAGGAATGTAGTGTGTTAATATTATAATTAGTATTATATTTTATACGACACAATGTAATCAGCCTCTCAAGTGCCACTGGGGCCGTTTAATACAAATTTACATTAAAAATATACAACAATTGAGCCGCAGTAGTCTATTGGAGTATTATTTTATCGTACTCTTAGGGTAGGTAATGACTTTCAGAAATTATCTTATATATCTGGGCCGAATGGATTATGTCAACTCATACCTATTCGAATTTGGCAGGTACAAAAGTTAAACTGTACAAAAATATGTACTTTTTACGCCATGATTATCCGTATGTATGAAAAATGTATATGTAATATGCATTATAGCAGAAATTGCTACTTTTCTAATATTTTGTTGACGTTTAAAGATTCTGTGACCTGTAGGCCCATAAAACAAATATGTTTATAAATAATTCAGTTAGTCCACAGAACTATTAAGGCTTAAAAAGAAAGATTTTAGAAATCCACATATTATTATTTTATAGTATTAGTACAAATTATTTTATCTAACATCTCTAAATAAAAGCATCATAACAATATGATGATTTTAAACAAGCAAAGTAAAAGATTGTCCACTAGTGACTTTGATAATAAGTAAGATAAGTAAATGTTAGTAACGATGTTTTAGGCTGGAATTTAATATTTTTAAAATATTTAAGCAGTTATTAATTGGTTTTGGGTAAAACGATACTTCACACGTGGGCAAAAAGGAATAATAACCCACCCGAGAAAATTATCTCACTCAACCTTCGGCCTCGTGAATTAAGATTTCTCTCGTGGGTAAATCTTCTTTGCCCACTTAAAGTAAATAACTATTATTTATCTTTATTTGTATTGCGAGCAAATTAAATAATAAATTATTTCAGCTGGCAAAGGCAAGTACATTATCAATTTAAATTTGCAGGGTACATTAAAAATTTACTGCTAAAGTTGCTTTAATTCTGTGTCCGACAGTAATTAATTATTTGCGAATTCCTTTGTTTAATAATATTAAGTTACCTTACTTTCTCCTAATGAAGGTAAATTGAATAATTTTATTAATTTTCTTGCAAAACGAGAATTTCAAAAGTTTAAATAATGCTACTCTTATAAGTACATCTCATTTTACATTAGCCTAATTTTGATGCTGAAATATTTAAACTGACAAGAGAATAATAATTATTTTATTTTCCAGATGTAGAATTAAATTATAAGGCTTTTATGTTTCCTTTTTTAAATTTTAAGTGAAAGTGGATACCTAGAACTTTTCACTTGGGCGTAAATTAAATTTTCAAACAAGAAACACAAAGTAAATACCTTATTTTGTTGGTGTATCACTCCAAATAAAGAAGCAATCTTAAATAAATTAGGCACATATTTTTGAAATGTGTCATTCACAATTTTTTAGTAAATTCATGATAAATTTTAGTTACTTATCTCATTATGAAACAAGGACGTAATGAACATCAAATTTTGCCGGTGGTACCAGTAATGCACGTTGATAAGAAATTAATGGACCTCAAAAGAAAAACATAAATATAATAAGTTCATATTACCCGATATTACCATTGTAATTTCTTAAAGACATAGGATGTTACAACATATTCAATAAGGCATAAGTAAACAAATTAAATCAAGTACAAAGACCATTAAAAGTAATTTATGTAGGACTGCATCATATTAACTTATTTTATGACACTATTTACTGTTCTAAACGGGTACTTTATTGGACTATACCTCATTTCACGTGAGAAAAAAGCTTTGGGTAAGATAGGACAGCGATATAGTGAATCTGATTGGTCGAGAGGAGAGGTGGATTTACACTAGCGTAGCAAATATCTTAAATTTTGTTAACATTTCTTATACCGACTTATACCTTTTATTTTGAATTTCATAGTTACATATATTATTCTATAGATCAGTGTTTCTCAACCTTTTTGTACTAGCACCTCCCTTTCCCTTCTAAATATTTATTTTTATACGTTTTAACGTTTACGCCAAATTTTGAACTAATAAAATGTATGACTGTAGAACGAACTGAATTCACCGTGCCATCTGCTTTTTTCTTACGTGAAATGAGGTATACAGTAAAATCAAATTGCAAAATTGTACTGCTGCCAGTATCATGTCAACATAAATGTAATAATTTAATTCATTTTATTAAATTAAATTTCTTTTACCTTGTGCGAATCTTGTTAAATTTCTTGGATTACATATTTTGAAATTGACCTAATTGCGAAGAAGGAAGAACTAGAAGATTTTTCTCACAAATTTGACAATTTAATAATTATCAAAATATTGTTAAATAAATCAACAAAACAGCACACTATGAGATGCAAATTTTTCATATCATATTAACATAATTATTAAAGAAAATATCATCTTAGTAGTCGAACATAAACCTTTGTATGCAACTCGTGCATAATCAGACTATAGACTCGCCTTAATTATCAGCCTCGCTCGCTACGCTCGCTTTGCCATAAACTTCGGCTCGTCCAAGAAAGTCTTAAAATATGCACTTATTAGAATTCTAATTTATATTTAATGCAAAAAAACAATGATAAACAATAATGTACTTGAAAACATACACAATAAGTCAACGGCCAATTAAAATAGCAGTTCATAATTTGAATGATAATTGTAACAATCCTGCAAAAGTAGAATAGTTTCATGTTATAATTTCCAATGAAGATAAATTAGCGAAATATTCCTTTTGTTAAAATTTGAAGCGAGGCGTGTTTCCTATCTCGTCTCCTGTATCTATCAAATCTCGTTAGCAATAAAATTCAAGCAAAAATGAATCGTACGACTTGCAATAACGATTATTTCTACTTTTCTTGCAGCAAGAGCGACCGACGTCGAGCGTCGCGGTGAACCGGGTCACCTTATCGATATTCAAGTCACGTATATTTGATAAAAATAAATATCAGACCACTAAAACCAATAACTTTCGTTAGACATTCTGTGTGATTGTCGGGACAAAGTTTTTAAACGTGCCGTGACTATTTCCTGTCACGGAATTATTCCGGAGACAAAAAATTCCGGGAGTTACTTTACTCTGATTTAAGTTAACTTTTTGTCTTTTATTTTTAGAAGCAACGGAGAATCTAAGATAATATTGACCAGATTTTTATTTTATTATTAAAATGAATTTTACAGGGGGTCTTTATTTTTTATTACAAGTAATATTATTAATTATTAATCACTTGTGTTTAACAAAGAATTACTCTACATGCTTTTAATCCACAAAATTTCTTGTTTGATGGTTTCTGAGAAACAATTCTTTCTCTTATACAGCTTTATTATCCAAACATATGATATTGTCTGCCAAGTTTCTCACCTGTGTCTCTTCCTCCAGGGAAGTGCGGACTATCTAGAAGGGGGGCGTGGAAGAAATACAAAAATTGATAGGAAAACTTTTTATTGAATCAACAAAAAACAAAAACAAAAATAATATTCTAAAATGTATGTAAAGTATCTTTTTATTGCAAATTGCGGTAAGTATGTTGCACTAAAAAGAGATGGCGCTGTAATTCACCTAAGAAAGGTATGTGCATTTGTTTGGTTCTTACTTATTTCTTCGTAATCTTATTGCAATATTACAAAATAATAGTTTTATTAGGTGATATTTTAATTTCACAATGTTATTTCTTAATTTAGTAGTCTGCATAAAACTTAGATGATATAGAAGTTTATAGAGGGAGCATAGGAACAAAACAATGAAGCAACTTTGAATAAAGTTATCCGCCATTTTTGTATGCTCTTTTAATATTAATGCCGTGATACAAATTTTTACTATAATATTTCGCCGTGTTAGAATGACACCTATAAATAAATAAAAGTGAAAATCGCATGACACAAATAACAGCCAATGGATGAATGGATTACAATGGTTATATACATGGTTATATACATGGTTATATACAAATTTTCCCGGAAATTTTTTACTAGCAGCTTGAGTAACTTAACTAAAATTAATAAGCGGAAATTTTTCGTCATCTGTCATTAAATTAAAAATTGGTTAAATTGTCATTTTAAGTGTAAATAAGCAAATAATAAGGTAAATACATATTTATTAATGTTAAATATAAATTTAGTAAATATTTCAAGTTTCTATTATAAAAAGAATTCAAAAATAGAGCGGCCGTGTCATTGCGATTTTCTTACCGAATATGCACTCGTGCATTCATTCATGTCCAGGAAATTTTTTATCGTGCATTCCAACAACGTAATTAGCTCTTGTGTACCACTCGACCTAATTAAGACGTTGTTGGAAAGCATTCAAAAAAATGTCCGGAAAGAATGCATGCACATGTGATATTGATATTACAAGTGAAAATAACAATTAAGTAAGCATATTTTGACATTGACATTTCTCAGAATTTGACAGATGAAATTTATTTGTGTCGACAAATTTTATTTGAACGTAGTATAATAGTACAAAGTATATTTTATTTGAAATATAAATTCAGTAGTAACATAATTCTGCATCCTGTTCATTCCGTGGTAGATTTTCTATTTATAAAACTTTCAGAATAAATATTAATAATATCCTCCATATTGGTATGCTGTAGCACACCCCCCACCGTCACATGGCTTCAATCCCACACCCAAAAAATCAAAGTATGCTACCTCTATAATTTTCTATACTCTAAGGCATAAACCCAGTTTTAAGATCAAGTATCAATCCAGCAACTAAAAATAGTTACCATTTCTCTTGTACGACTGATTCCACCCTTTCAACTGATTAACCAGGGCTGGTATCAGTGACATGCATCTTCCTCTGGGGATGCTTCCACTTGCGTCTTGCTCTCTTTCTTCCTCTGCCGTCTTCTCTTTCTCCTGCACGTCAATGGAGCCATCGCACCGTCTCACACAATAGCAATAAAGCCAATCGATCTCCTGGTTAAATATTAACGTTCGTGAGAGCAGCCAACTACACCAGAACGAATTGCTGGATCTCGAGTGATGCTGGAGATCGTAGGGTGATTCTAATGGGTATATTGTAGCAGTTTGTAGTATTGTAACGACGGTTTAGAGATGCTGAGTTGGCAAGAATGAGTCGTTGGGTACTTTGTATATTTATTTTATGGTAGTTTGTATGTTAGAGATAAAATTATGTTGTTTTTAATTTAAAAAAAAATCGCTGTGGACAGGATTCGAACCTGCGCGGGCAGAACCCAATGGATTTCAAGTCCATCTCCTTAACCACTCGGACACCGCAGCTGATAAAAATGTTGCGTGTCAGTGCAAATTTTGTTCAAGGTTAACATTAATTCTTTTTACATAAGAGGCCCGACTACCTTCTAAAATCCAGCTACCGTAGCGAGTGTTTTGTGGTCAGTACAAGAATGGTAAAATTTCGTTTCAACAAGGATTATACTTACAGGATCAACTAACAGTTGTGCCTTTAAAAAAAAAAATTGTACATGATTATAAATATTCCGAAAAATTAATAAAAATTTCCAATTTATGCAAAATGTACACGGTTATATATCCCGATAGAAATTTACTTTTAAATTTTTTAAAAGGCACATCTGTAGATTCATTCTTTTTCTATTAAATTTTTATAAAAATATTATAGGTATTGTAGTCAATAATAAACTAACAATAAACTAACAGCCGTAGTAGTGGGGAAAAGAGTGGAATAGAAAAAAAGGGAAAATCGAGAGTATTCTAGAAATTCGGAAAAAACGTACAAGTAACTTTTTTGATTTTTTTAGTTCAAGGTCAAATATTTTCAAATTGAATTTTCGGAGATTAACAACACTCTTTATACGAGTATGTGCAAAAATAAATAAAGGACTTATTATAAGTTTTACTTCGGTGTAAGTAAAAAATAGTATTCACACAAATACAGGCTTAACTGGATCAAAAAATAAAATGACGTGCCGAGAAGACAAACCATCTCATAGCAACATCTCGAAAAACTGTGAAATGCGTTACTGGTTTTTTAAGATGTTGCTATGAGAAGGTTTGTCTTCTCGGCACGTCATTTTATTTTTTGATCCAGTTAAGCCTGTATTTGTGTGAACATTACTTTTACGGATCTTATTTTACTTTGTAAAAAATAGTATAATATTTGTCTATTTTTAGAGAAAAAAATCTTAAGGGTGGTTATTACTCTCTCATAGTATGTGAGGCTGTCACACTAAAATTGGATAATAGGATTATGTAAGGAAGCTATAATAGTTACATTCATTTCCGATGATGAAATTTACAATAATAAAATAAATACATTATAAATATTTTCCGCCAAATTTTGACATTTCAATAGGTAGGTACTTAAGTAATAATTTTTCTATCACCATAGTTACGTCTTAAAACAGTACAATGTTAACCTAATTATTATGTAAATTTTCTGATTGATACAAAGGGGGGAATCATGACCAGTGAGAATTATTATTATTATGTATGACATTTTATAACACAAATCACAGATTAATATACATACTGTACATACAGATCAAAGTATCCAATATGTGCATAAGATACTACTTAATATTGTACTAATAGTGAAAATGTAAATATAGAAAAAACAAATATCGTAAATTGTGTATAAAATAAAATAAATTTAAAACAAAACTTATCTTTTGTTAACATAACATAAATAAAATAAACTTATACAAATATTCCCAAACACAGTTGTTAAGTATAACAAATATTTTTTAATAACTTGCTTATTTACCAACCGAAACATGTATTTAACTTTGTTTGCCTTCTTTTTATATACTTTTTAATTTAAACAAACTTCGCATCCCTACTGATAATGAGTTTTCCAAACATTATAAAATGTTGCAACTTTGTCAATTTAAAATTTAACTTTGTGCTAATTGGACAAATATGTATTTATCATTATTCCAAAAATTATGAATCATCAAGGAATCCATTTAAAATTCCTGTTTCCATCTCGAACTCATCTGTTTGTTATACAAACACATAGTAGTAAATTGTCCTCATACCGGAATATTTTGAAGTTGTTTTCGTGGAGAACATGAGCCCAATATGCAACAACTGTAACATAAATCTTTATTTAATTAAAAACACGGAGCCTAGTTGATTATCCAAGGAAATATACAACCTAGGGACTACACAGCATTACACGTCCAACCGAAACTGATTAAAAATTCCTGCCAGCTCGATCTGAAAGGCTTTAAATGAACAAGAAGCGTGGTGGAGGTAGCTCTCATACACTTGCATGGATTGCCTCGTAATATGTGAGATTTTCTCTTTGACCCAAAGATACTTACTTGACTTTATGAGAAACAAAATGCCCTTTCGTATCATTTTAATTAAACTTTATAAATAACAATGTCTGGCTGCTCAACTATTAATTAGGTATTGTGAATTAGTAACTACAACTATTTATAATTATGTTGTAGTTTAATATCTATTTGCTGTTTCATAATTACAATTATGTCTGCAATATTAATTTCTTGTTGTGTATAAATAATATGTAAGAGACGTATTAAATTACAGTATAGTTAATTTCTTAACTAAACGGAGCAATCTGAAGTTGGAATGCTAAAACTGATCGTTTTTGATTGGCTGATGTAACACTAGTTTTACACCACACAAACTTTGTAATGTAAACAAACGAATGTTCTCCATCTTGTCTCGTCAGATGTTGTCAGTGACTGTATCGAATTTGCCCGCTGATTAGGTTAAATTTAATTTTGCAAAAAAAATTTAGTGATATTTTTCTCGTATTTACACAGTGTAAAGCCTCATTCACATAAGCATTTAGTTTTAAGGTTTACATTTTTATGTTTACGTTTAAGAAAGTTAAAATTCATGTAACTAAATACGACCATTCACACGTCCCACTTTTAAGCACTGTGAATGCTCGTATTTAGTTGGATGTATTCAAACTTTCCTAAACGTAAACATAAATGTAAAGCTTAAATATAAATGCTTATGTGAATGGGGCTTAACTATACGGCTGAGCGAGACAACTTCAGATTATTCCATTTAGTTAAGAAATCAACTGTAAGTTCAGAACATGTTATTATTATGTCAAAATTAAATAAAATATAACATAAACAACGTAAATAAAGTAAACCTGATAATAGAGATAATTGTGGTAATATCTATTTAAATTTTAAACTGACAACTCGTCTAACTTTACTGCGGCCTCCTCTCCCCACCTAATTTGATTGTTTCGCAGTAAAATTGTGTGACATGGAAACACATACAAAATTAACAGAGTGTCATCTCCTGTCTTATTATACTTCGTAGTTTGAAATAACGAAAATTTTGACAGATAGATTCTTGTGATTCTATTGGTTGCTACGTGCTATTGTCAAGAGCGGTTTACACAAACACAATTCAAATGTTATGTCAATAATAATAATTGTCAATTATTATTTCAATTTATGTAAGTGCTGTGTATTATTTGTTATTTTGTCATTTTTAAAATAAATTGTACTTAGCTATTTCTATTCTATTATTATTTTGCGGTTTTGTGGACTATATACATATTATGTGCTCCTTTTTAAACATCGAACATGTTTTGGTGTTGTAAACCGCAAACTGTCTAAATTCTTTGGTTATTTCAAATAGGGTATTGTAAGACATTTAAAGAATGTATTATAAATGAGTTATGTTTATGTAAGATGTTGTTAGAGCTACTATATTAACTGGGGTTGTAATGTTGAGTAGTCAGTATATCTGGTGTTGTCGCACGAGTCAGAAATAAAACATTATAAATTACGTTCCGGTACGTTCGTGTATTTGATGTTATCTACGATCAGAGTGCGTGAGTTTCTTATAGTATAATATATAGTAAATATTGCTTTTATTGATGTCAACTAAATATTTCAATAATAATAGTTTATCATTTACATATAATTATAAAGGTATATTTATTTTCAAACATAATTTACCAAGAGATGAAAATTTTTTTATGTTAACTCAAATTATTGCGTCAAAATTTAAGAGCGAAATTGTAATATTTTTCTGGTAAACACAGAAAATTTTCTTAAATAATTGTTGATCTCGAGAGGTGTTTAGATAAATTATTCAATAAGAATAAATCAACATGAAAAAGATATTTATGATTTTCACCTAATAATTTATATTTTAAATTCAAAGCTTCAAACAAAATATTGTCTTGGCAACGGACGTTTCTCAATATGAAGTTGAAGTTGATGTGTTATCACTGTATTGGCTTATTTACGTAATTCGCGTTGAATAAACGTTTACTGTTAGGTTCTAGCTTGCTCTGTGGCTTTTGACAAATGAATTTTTTTATTACGGTTATTGGCCATTAGGACTTCAAATGCCATGCAGCTAAGAAACGATCAATCTCATAGATGATCTCAATAATAACATGACACCTGTCATTTTACCGTATGGAATTATATAGCAGATAAAAAACATTTTTGGCCTCCTGAACTGTAAATATAAGCAGTTTCGATTTTACACATGTCATAACTGTTCCCGCATATAGTTCGTTAATAGTTAATACGCACCGAATTTTATTTCTTTAATATGCCATTGAATAAAAATGTAACTTTAAAATAAAAAGAGAGCCTACAAAAAGCTACTTTACACAATTTATTGTTCAATAGAGTCTGAAATAAATAAAACAGATTAATTTTAAATGTGACATTTACTGGTGACATCTCAAAGCAGTTGTTTCAAAAGCTACTTAACAAATAGAAATTTCAATGCAAATGTCAAACGCATCTCACACTTAACCTAAATAAATAAGATATTTTAAATAAATAGATATGTCGGCCAAAAAATATAATAAATAATGTGTGCGTTAGACACTCGGTTTTATTAAAGCACTCCGCTTCGCGTTGTACTTTAATGTAGAACTTCGCGTTGTAAAATTAACCCTACAGCATTTATAATGTAAATAACTATTTCTTCTCGATATTTATCCGGCAATTACTTATACAAATGATTTTACACTCATCTATTATAGCTCGTGTGGTAAATTTTCATAATCATAATTATTATTATTTTACAACGTATAGGCATCTAGTATGTTTTTCTTTTCTTAAATGTGGGTTAAATATAGGTTACTAAATGTATTTTAGCCAACCAGCAATGATAAAAGGATAACGGTAGGTATGTTATCTCCTTTATGAAAGAAGTAATTGGCAGTTAATTTTTTTTTTCATATTTGTAAACATTCATAAGAAAATATCAATATCAATACCACCTGTTTAGAATCACTGATTTTTAGATTCATTTTTATATTTTTGTGAGCATAATATAAAAGTATTGGAATATTCCTGTCTGAACCTCGTTCGTTCGTTCAATGTTTAATTATTGTTAGTTCTGTGAGCGCTGCCGTTGGGTAGGTTTCGTGTATTTATAATATTTAAGCGTGGTCAAATTTTTATTTCTACTTGTGATTTACGGACATTATGCGATGTGTTAATGGGTTTATCATAATGGAACTTGAGTTAGAACTTTCAAAGTCATCTACTGGAATCTAATTAATCCTGGATCCATTCATTTATCCTGAGTATCAACTGACGAGGTTAGTGATTTTAAAAAAATTACATTTCTACATAAATACTTACAAGAGAAAATTCTCTTTTTTATAATCGCTCAAATTAAGGTTAGCACATTTTGATTTATCAGATATTATTGAATTTTATTTCAATGTTTCGAAATAAAAATAAAAATTTATTTTTTGTCTTTTCTAACAACTCGTGGCAAAGGTTATAGTTTGTCCGCGTTGTGGTGATCGGTACGTCGTCAAACATATTCGTCTGGGTTAATTTTTCAGGCGGGAGACAATTAATTGACGTCATATAGGTTCTCAACCAGTCATTCGTGATGAACAAGAACTATAAGTAAATATAAAATTAAATAGTATTAATTTTACATGCTATTATCATTGTTTTAGATCTGATATGTTTTGACATTTGCAATTTTCTATTTGAGGTTGTTAGTATTTACCTAGTTGTTTACGGTTGTGTTTTGCTTTCTGCTGTGAGTATAGTTTTATTATTTTTAGTTTCTGTTCTTTGTACAACGTTGAGAATATTCTTAAATTTCCTACAAAACATAACCTGAACTGAGAAAATACTATAGGTACGTTGTAGAATAATCTTTCTTAACAAGAAACAAGAACAAGACAATTCTTCAATAGAAGTCCTTATAACTTGAAAAAGACTATTAAAATATTTGTTATTCAGAGTATTTAATGATACAAATTACACAAGAGTATAAAAAATTTATGAGCCGCAGGCGTGAGTCGTATCGTAATCAATAGAATGAGTAAAAGTTGCATTAAATTTAAAAAAAATTGTTGTCCTTTATCTAACGACTATATTGAATAATTAATTCATTTAATAAGCTTCATTATGCCCTGTTCACACATGGACATACAGAAGACACACACAAGCGACACACAGGCAACAAAAGCAAAATGACGAACATGTTGAATGATCGTGGCCTCAAAATTGATTTTTTCTTTATTTACATAGAAGCCATAAAATAGCGGCACCTCTATCACACAAGCAACACACACAGTAATTTTTACTGTTGCGTGTGTGTCTTCTGTGTGTCCATGTGTGAACAGGGCATTATAAATGACACCTTGCCGAAATATTTTATTCTCGAAATTTATGTGTGTTGTTAGGTACCAATGCAGGTACTTAGCAACAGTACTTATTATGTTATGTTCGGATAAATGTTGAATTATCTTTGCCCAAAACCTATTATAGCTAGTAGAAGAATATTATTTAATGGTCAAAAAGTTGAGTTATTTGAGCAAAGATAACATAAGCTAAATCAAAGTATATAAAAATCGGTGCAATTTCCTTGAACGGAAAGTCCGAAATGAAAAAATAATCGTACTGTCATTAACATGAACTCAATAAAACTCACATGCCGATCATTACTTCCAACTTCACACTTTCACACTCAATTCACTCACTGCGTCAATTTCCCGCCGTAAACTGAAAAACATCCGATTACACTGGCCATCAACACACAGAGAAAGCTCACGCACACACAAACACACACACGCACGCACAACGGACACGTCGTTTGACGCTTTGCGTCGGGATATGGTAGTTGGCCATGGTGACGAGTTTGTGCCTTCAGAGATAGTAGAGTTGACAAAGGAAATTTTCTTCAATCGTTGTACAATCTGAATATTGTTATTCAATTTTTAGTTAGGATATGTTCAAAATTGTCGCACTACACTAGTGTAAGAAAAACATAAAACTATTAAATTTGTTGCGTCAAATTTGCCCCAAACTGCGATTGTAAATATTTTGTTTCAAAATTTATTGTTTTGTTTATAAACTTTGTCATGATGATGATCGATAATCACGATTTCATTGAATTATTATAAGCACGACAAATAGTAATAATTTTAAAATTACCTAGTTATTTTTGACGTTATGGTGTAAAGAAAAAGGAAAGTATCAACAATCTTACCGTTTTAAAGATTATTAGAAGGTATAGTGAATATTTTGGAATATACACCCTTATAATTATACTACATTGAGAATATGAGAAATCTTGCTAACTCCAAAATGAAAATTAAGTTAGGTAGGTACATTTGTGTCATTGGATTACTCAGGGTTTTGATCACCTAGAAGTAGTAAATAGTATATTAAGTATCAAGAATGTTAAGGATAGTTTACTGATGGAAGACAATGTTAGGAGACTGAGCGAAGCGAAGGCTCCACTTTTGTCTGACGTCGATAATTCCTTAACGTTCGTGATGCTTTTTTGCACGATTGGAGTAAGTAAAATTTATTTGAAAATACTCAAAACAGGCATGGTAAGTTGATAAAAAAGGCCAATCGTGCAAAAAATATTTTAAATAGTTTAATTCTTCTCAGTAACAAATTTTGGTATCACGTTTTTGAATTAGATCTCATTTAAAATGAAGTTCAATTAAAAACCGTACTTGAATCGAACAGACGAAATATTTTGAACCTGAAAAGATACAGTGTAGTCGCTCTGCTAAGATTCAATACAAAGTATTATATCTTTTAGTAGGTAGGTATGTACCTATGGAATATGAAATTTTATATTTCTGTTATTCTTATATTATAAAAATTTAACTTTTTTATTAATTGTGTAGAATGCATAATTTTGAGACCTTTTACATGCAATATTTTCACAGAAGGATGAGCCACAATTTAATAAAATTACACTTGACATTATGTTTCTAATACAACAGGAAGCAGATTGTCTTCGTCGCTTTCTGATATTCTAGTAGTATTGAAATATTTCACTTCATAATGCAAAAGTGAGAGAACACTTATAGAAAATATTAGAAGGTTTGTTTGGTTTGTTGTCACGAAACATTAAATGTCACATTGATCAATTTGATTAATAATAAGTGCCAAAAAAATTTCTTTACATTTTTACTAATATTGGGACATATTATACTAAAAAAACGTTGTTTGATACTCGATTGCGAAATTCTTTTGCATTCTCAAATGATTTTTTTGCTCGCTAAGCTCGAAATCTTTCATCCTCAAATGCAAAAGTATCATTTCGCAATCTAGAATCAAAAATAATTATCTTATATAGGGTTTTTCGAAATGGTAACAATAGGTAGAATAGTCCATGAAAAACGAACATATTTTGGCAATTATTCTGTTCCACCGTCGCTGCCTTATACCCTAGCCTCACCCGGCACTCGAGCAGATAATTGGCGCGTCGATGCTCCCGTGTCGCAGCGTCCTCCAGCGTCCCGACGTCCCAGCTCGCTGTGCGTGATTCCGACGCATAATTAATGACGCTTAGGGACGCGGGGCGCCGCCGATCACTTCAAGCGATGCCCAATTATCGCACTTCGTTTCATCACACTTGTTGTTCGGGCACAAGTCGCGCCAGCCCTACACAGAGCGTCGGTGACACTCGGCGGGCACTGGATGATCGCTACTAATTAGTGTATGGAATATTGAGAATGATACCATTTGTGGGAATTTTATGGAATATTTGTTTCGCAATGTTTTGTGAAATGATAACCAATGTCGCACTGGCTCATTAGATTGACCCGGGAAAATGAATGTCAATTGGACTTCACAGTATAAATGGGTGCCCTTATGTAGAATTATTTTCAAGAAGGGTTGAAACAATGGGAAAATTCGAAATATTGATTTGTTTAAGGTCAAAATAGTACTTATTAGCTTATAGTTAAAGATGGGCATTTAGTGTGTTTACCTTTGTTTCTACGTGAGTACTATTTTTGTGAGTCATACAACAAAATCCGTTTTGAAGAAAATGCTTTCATTTGAGCCTAACATTATTTTACCTATTATACCTAAAATTGTGTGTTTTTTAAATGAACCTAATTTACCTATATAAATTATATTTTTAATGTAGGTACCTAAAACGTGTTTTTCTAATTTTATATATTATTTTTGTTTGTTTGTTAATTCTCTCAAATTTACAGATATTTGTAATTTTAAAGTTGTCAATTTGCTAATAAATAAAATACATAATTTATGAATAAATGTTTATTTTTAGGTAATATATTTTAAAACATTTTCAACAAAATTATTAAAATTTTAAAAATTTAGTTAATTTTTTTACCTTTGTAGGTAACTACTTTTGCTGAATTTTAATTTTGTTAATAATTGATTAAATTTTACTTATAATTTAATGCATAAAAATCAACAACAATTATTTGGCAAATATTTATATAAATAGATTTAAAATTTACATGATTTCAGTCGATCATGTTATTTATAATACATAATAAATTTCTTACTGAAACCAGTAGTAATCAGTGAAAGTGAGTAGCCTGAGCTACTCCACCGCTTAGAGACTCTATGCTCTCTACGCCGACTGAAGCCAACCACTGGTGATCAATTTTAAACATTTTGTAAATTATTTACTGTAATATTACTAAATGTTGCCGCAAGTATGAAAAATTTTCTCAAGAGAGTTAACAGTAGATATCAAATTTCGTCGAAATTGGATAAATTATTTAACTCGAGGAAAACCTTTTGAAATTTTATATTCATAGTTAATGATACACCGCACCGATTGATACATGATATATTTATGTCGCAGGGTAATTTATTATAAAATCAGTCGTTTTATAAAACGCCTAGTCTTGTTCTTAATGACTCGGCATATAATGTCATAGGTTTCATTTTATTATTCAATATGCCGGAGCTAAATAGACCCTCTGATTACACTGAATTAGGTAAATAAAAAACCCAATTCTTCTTGAGTCTTAAATATTTGATTTCGGTACAAACTTTGATTAAACTGAACTAAATAAACAACACAATACCTTTCGTGAGTCCCACATACCTACTCTGTTTTGGTTGATTGAACTGAACTAAATAAAGAACTTAAGGGTTGAGTAATATAAAATTATGTGACCTTGTGTTTTATAATATGGCTACATGCCTAGACTTTTTATAAAAAGCCTAATTTTACAATCTGCCTACAACATATAGGTACACTGATAAACAAGACTGACTTAGCTGAATTGAATAAATTAATAAACAGTTTACCGATGTCTGTTTCAAAATCAAGTTTATATACAAGTGTTGATTTGATATAAGTTATATTCAATTACAAATATATTATTTATTTAATCGTATCATCAACTGTTTTTTTTTAAATTTATTGATCATTATAAACAACATGATACATTAGATACTAATAATACCTTAGATATTTATAATTCATTAGTTACGATCTTAATACGTTAGATACAATCATAATATCATCAAGACCTTCCATAATATGCAAACTCTCAACTAATTAACAGATAAAATTGTTGATTTGTTTGAATACATCGCTGTCGTTGATGATACGATTAAGCTTTGAATATAACGCGAATATATGCGATTTAAGCCCCCTGAATGTTCAAAGAAACTTGGTTTCACCTCGTCGCTTTGTAACATCCTCAATATTATAAATCGCATATTTTTCTTATTATATTAATAGCAGCTATATGTATCTAGTTCTATTTCAATCATTATAATAATAATAACTATGAGATACAAATTTCTACTTATTTCATTATAATTTGTCAAAAAATACAAGTTGGTACATTGGATTCCACCATGAACTAATATTTAACCGCAGCTAACTTAAACAAGTATAGGTACGTAACTATAATTATATTATGTTTGATCCGATTTTGATTATGATAAATGAGATATAATTATGATTGAATAATCCACGAATAACAGAAAAGATAATATTGAATAAGAGTAACATTTTGAGTACGGAAATACGAGTAATTCTGCCAATGCCGTAGTAAAAGTTTTAATTGATTGATGAATGTTTGCATAGCAACTTTCCACTAAACATACCTCGGCGGAATAAAATTCCCGATCAGCACATTTCGCATTAACTTCACATCGGCGTCAGCACAATAAAAACTTACCTAGTTAAAATTCTACAATTAGAGAACAGATTTTTATTACACGCATTATTTCCCAATAAAGTTCTGCCAAGAACAACAAAGAAACAAATTCTATTCTGCAAACGTAAAGAGATTAAAAAGTCGGTTGGACTTTATTGCAGAAGTTTGTGAATTTACCGACATTTGCGCATTGCATTAGCATTAACCCTTCGATTTGTTCCGCGTAATCCATGTTCTGGAACGTTAATGTTATTTGTGAACAAGCAGGACGAGCTCGCAGACTAGGACGAGGGATAGAAGGTGGACTCTGGACTGCGAGTGCAGCAACAAATCGTTGTTCGCTAGCGACGTGCTGCAGGAAATAAGTGCAGCGCAGCAGGATAATAACGGAACTACATATTATTCTGTTACAAAGAACTTTTTTCAAGATAAATCTGCATGTATTTTTATTTCTAAGGAATAGAGAAATCCAGAATGTCGTCATAGCCAGGGGAGAACCTACTATTCCAACCTTACTTTTGCATGTTTTTAATTAAATTTTGAACAGTTTCTGTTAAAACGTAATTTAAATAATATTTTCATGATACAAAATACCTACAAAACTGCATATAAAATTAAATTTTATACTGACGCAGCCCTTTCTTTAATGTGGATTAGTTTTTGTTTTGATAGGTTTATTAAATTTCCCTTGAAGTATTTTTTTAATTATGTAAAATATGAGTTGCTTTAATAATTATTACAAAAATTATGTCATAAATATCAAGATAAATCATAATGTGTGCAATTTTATTTCCAAGCAAATTTTGAAAAAAAACTTGGTTCGTGATCTATGTCATATATTAGCAATTTAATTTTTTTCGTGAAGTTCTGAAACATCTTGTAGTAAAAATTATTTGTTTTGTAAGTTTCAACTGTATCTTTATAAAAATTATTACATACTACATAGTAGTATCTATCTAATTCTTAATATTTAAGAGCATTCTGTACAGGAAGAATATACACGTAAAAAGCACTTTACACGCATACACCTCATCGACACATGGTTGCACATTTTAACAAAAACAAATTTTTATATGGTAGATAACGGATAAAACTTCGTTCTATTAGTGCCACTTTTTCTGTTTTGTACCGAAGTTTTAGTTTTTTTTCTAAAAAATAACACTACCCCAACGTAGATTAAACTTTAAACTACATGATTCAAGTTTAAAATATCATATTCTGCGAAATATAAAGAAAAATCTGTAGGTGCTTCTAAACGCCTGCAAGCGGTTGAAAGTATAAGTAATTTCGACCGTTGAACGTGCTGAAAAAAAAATTGTACTAATAAAACGAAGTTTTATCCCTTATCTACCATATAAAAATTTGTTTTTGTTAAAATGTGCAACCATGTGTCGATGAGGTGTATGAATGTAAAGTGCTTTAACGTGTACATTTTTCCTGTACAGAATGCTCTTAACATAATCTTCTTACTAATTTAATAAGATTGTAGAACTATATTGAAATCTTCTTAAATTAAAAGATGAAGTTCTAAAAGATGAAATTCGACAAGATGACAGCATGACAGGAATATCAAGTCGACTATGTAAAATCCATTTCTACAAAAAAAGAATTTTTTAAATCGGCTTACCATAAATCTTCTCTTCCGCTGAATGAATTCTCTTCATTTACGAGCAAAACTTTCCTGTTTAAAAGATAAATCTTAAATATGAAATACAGAATAGTGATACAAAGTATTGATGCTTCTAGTTATTATTAATTTTAAATTTTGAACGTAAAATATGCTTTGAATTTTACACTTAAATCAAGTGAAATAATATACTCGTAGATAGCTGGAGTACGTAACTGCGACCGACTGTGGATTCTAAAAACTCAAGTTCGAATAGTCAGGTACACATTCCAGCTTGCTCCACATAAATCTCATCTGCGGTGTACTCTCCTGGTCTCCTGTGACCATAATTATACGATAAGTCATAATATCGCACTCTCAGTACATTACTGTGTTAACTCAAAATCAAGGATTTAAGAGAAAATGATGTTGAATGTTACGTAGTCTCACATAAATCATTAGTTTGTCTTGCGGTGTTTATTATAATGCGATTATAATACAGAGCTTTAAAACATAATATAGTGAGCAAATCATTCTAGTGATATTATATTTCTTAAGTTAATAATTTATTTATTAAAGCAAATATTAATTTTTTTCTTTGATTTACTACTATAATGTTCTGAGACTGCGATATGTGAGACTGCCGCATCCAGGTTGGGTAAAAAGGCATGATAGAGATAGAGATTTTTGAGAATGTTGGAGGCAGATTGGAAAATAAGGCTTATTATGAAAAGCCTAGCTATTTAATGAAATACAATGGCATTTCATTATATTACATTCAAGAAGGGTGTTACAGTTAAAGTGCTCTAAGAATAGAATTCCAATCATTCCCACGTATGAATTAAGTTCAAACATTTGTTTGATGTAGCTGTCACACCTTTCTAAATAAACTTTGTAATATACACAATACATGACGTGTGTGAAACCTTTATTCACCAGATACTTTGCTAGCTATGTTTACATTTCGTACGATTTTCAATTGTGCGCCTATTTTGCCTATGTCAAACCTGTCAAACCGAATTTGTTTTATTCACGGCATGTAATGTAATGATTTACATATATTTTTAATAAATAATAAATCAAATGATACCGTTGTGCTTAAATTAAATTAGTAATAAATTAAATCCAATTCCAATTTTGATCGGCAAGAAAATATTTTAAAAATACAATGGAAACGTAGAATGTGACGTCATCACATTGGAATGCCATTCGTAGAGCACTTTGACTGTAGGTTTTTGTCAGTTCATTCAAAGGTTCAAAGGTTCTACCAAACTCGAGTACTTATGTAGGACTGAAGAATAGTATATTCTGCAACAAGTATGGAATGAAGCATATTCAGCTCGAGTGGAAAGTTTGTGAGACTAGCCGTAGGCGAGTTTCACAGTTTACGAGAGCTGAATAGCCATTCCACACGTGTTGCAGACTATACTTTATCTACGACTTTAAATTTAATTGCATTAAAAATCATAACCTAAAATTATAAAAATGAAAATAAATGTATTCATAAAATAATATTCTATATAAAATTAATAAATCAATAAATCTAAATGTATTTTAAAGCTACCCATTAACCAAAAACATTGAATAAAGTTTAATATTATAACTCGCCACATTTTATTCCACCACTAGTGACGGAATGGATCCATTCCGTAACAAGTGATAGAATGTAACCATTCCATAATTGAAAATGATGTATGAAAAATAACATTCTATAACAGTCGTATAGAAAATTTATTCAGTACAAGCAGAGTTTGTACCAAAACCGAATATGTGGGAATGTGGGTTTCAAGAAGGATTTATTTAGTTCAGTTCAGAGTTTCTACCAAAAACTTGGGCATATTGTTTAATAAAATTATATGACATTATACTCGAATGTAGTAAAAGCATAACAATATGAGGCTGCTACACCCAAATTAAGTAAAAAGGCGTTGTATGTGTTTGTATGTAACAATGGCTTCGGAAATAACTGAATCTAGTGAAAAATATCTGAATTTTAGATTAAAATTTGCAAAGTACTTTAGGATTTAGGTATTAAAGCGCACCACAATGCACAATACAAACCGTAAAAACGCAATACTTTTATTCGGTCATAAGTTTAAATGGTAATTAGAGTAGCAGAAAACATCTCCCTAGAAACTGCAGATTGCACAGAAACTATTTGCAGTAAAACCCGTTTATGTTCCAAAACCAAGCCGCTACCCGGTCAGAATAAAGGTGTCTGTTGTTTGAACTTTAAGGTAAATGTCACGTTTGTAAATGATTCATATTACCTAATCCTGTTTTATACCCATGTAAAAATGTCAGCACAAGCCGTATAAATCAATTTATTTCTGTGCTTTCTGCTGCTGAAAATATCGCAATTAGTAAATTCTACCTCAGCGCTGACAGAACGTAAACGAAGGAATTATCAGATTATTTATGCGGATTTTCTTCAGTGACAAACACATGGACATGGACATGCATTAAATTTTCGTAAGGACATTCTTTATGCGGAGTGATCATGAATGATTGACCGTGCCGCCTAGTTCGTTATTATTTAATATTATTTACCGCCTCGATGTGATTGTGTACGGAACCATCTTAACCTTAAAATGTCAATGAATTAGAGTTTAATTTTAAAATAACTTAATAATAGTACTATATTTATTTTCTGCTTTAGTGCAAGTTTTTAAGAAACAAAATAAACTCCAAATTTGTCGTAATGGGACAACATAACAATAAATAACTAATTTAGTCCGATCAACTGACGAAGTCGTGGGTTCGAATCCCACTGAAGAGCATGTAGGTAGTACGTTGTGATTGGCTATAATATGAATTGATTGAATACTTTGTGCTGGTTGATAGACTCTGATCTGAAAGCTATGGAGGTTTCCCCTTAAAAAAATAACTCTTAAAAAAAGCATCAACTATGTGATTTTAAACAAGCAAAGCAAAAGATTGCCCACTAGTAGCTTTGATCAAAATTATACCCGCTTGTGGATAAATTGTTACCTACTTTGCTTGATGGAAGTCACCAAAGTAACCATGTTTTAGGTTGGAACTTTTTAAATATTTCAACAGTTATTAAGAGATGTGGGATAATAGTATATTATTCAACGAGCTAATTATGATAGCCTTTGGCTCGTGCTGCAAACTTCGTCCGAATGAATAATTGCCATAATTCGCGAGTTGAATACTATGCCTTTTCCACGACCATTCAACAAAACTTGCACTTTTTAAAGAAAATAATACATTTTTAGGTTCATTATAAACGTCAAACAGTAGTTTCTAAGCAACATGAATTAACACAATTTTATTTAACATTTTTAATTTACAAAATAAATAATATATACCATTTGAAAAAAGTATTTTGCACTCACCCACTGTGCTCACCTTACGGATTATGTAAAAAAATCATAACCTTAAAAGTCAAACTTTTGTAGTTACGTGTTACGTTGACTGTCACTGTCACCCCACTCTGATTGGCTTAAAAACTGATGAATAATGGCGTTACTATAGCAACCACAATCTGATTGGCTTAAAAGTGCTAAATAATGATTCATATTCTTTACATTATAATAATGAACCATATAATCTATCTAAAAACGTATATATATAATTGATGTTTTACTTTAATGGTCGTGGAAAAAAACATTGTACTCCACACGTGGGTAAAAAACAATTACCCACTCGAGAAAATTAGATTTCCCTCGTGGGCAAAAAAGAATTACCCACTGGAGAAAATTAGATTTCCCTCGTGGGTAATTCTTTACTTTGCCCACTTGTAAAGTAAATACTATCGATTATATCGCGGAAGATAGTTTTGTTTAAAAATAGACTTTTTATGTCACATTCTGCGCAATATAAATCGTTTTGAATAAATAACATAAAACATAGTATAGGTATCTATCACCATTATTATGAATGTGGATGAGACAAACGAACTCTGATAAGGATAAGAATACATAATCTGTCACGCTTTTTAACAGTAATTTGCATGAAAAGTAGTTTGAAAACAAATATTTATTAGTTACAAATAACTTGCATGTTTCTATCTATCTTTTTGTTATAAAACAAAAGTAAACAAAACTTTATTATTAAAGAACGTATTTATAAACTGTCGAATATTTTATTGTGATTTTTTTGTCTGCTTGAACCAGACTTTAGTAATTTAATTTTTTTGTGGCCATTTGTAGCTATAGCTACATTCAATACAATATACAATTCAGTAATACAGTTTGTTCTTGGTATGTTAAGCTGGAATAACCCCATTAGCAGAACCGGCCAAAACCAATAGGAATAATTAGTACTCGATTATTACTAATTAATTACCCTAATCCCTAATTTATTACTGTGGTTTTTTTTTTAAATTAACGAGGGTTTCACGAACCCGAGTTTGTGGGCCCTAGTACGGTTTTGTTAGCTTTGTTAGTGTAGTAAAAACAAAAACCGAGTTTGTGGGGCTCTAGTACGGTTTTGTTAGTTTTTTTTTTAAACACAGTAATAAATTAGGGATTTGTGTAATTAATTAGTAATAATCGAGTACTAATAATTATTCCTGTTGGTTTTGGCCGGTTCTGCTAATGGGGTTATTCCAGCTTAACATACCTGTTTGTTCTTATGTTTTAATTTTTAGTCAGACTTCCTAAAATTTTCAGATACAAAAAGTAATGTTAAAATTTAGTAACGTTTTTGTTTTCACTTCATTGATATCAATTTTTATTGGAGAACAAAACAACCCTTGATCCCTGCCAAAACCAGAACCATAAATTTAACTGACGAACTATTTATAACTCTACACTTTTGAAATCTCCAGAAGACGCTGTATATTTCCGCGTCTGCCTTACTAATTTAAATTTCAGATATGAATTGTAAAGCATGATCCTCTTCCCTTTCAATGTCCAAATTTGGTTCAGGTTTCCTTCTTTTCTCGCTGTCGTTTTAGATTTTTATGAACGCGGCATAAAAAATGGACCGGAGATTGCAGAAATCGAAAACGCGCCCTACAAAGACCTTTACATGATACGTGACAAAAATGTTATTGGGTTGAACAGATGTCACAAAGTTCTCGACGACCCCATATAACCGCGTCCACGTCAATATTCATATCTTTATGTCGCACACATTAACTGTCAAATGCATTTTATTTCCTTCCAATGCTGACAGGGATTTAAAGTGGATAGTTTAATTGAATTTATGTAAGATTTCTTTATATTACTGATGCAGCATTTAACAAAATGTTCAAAGACGATGTTTTGTTGTTTTATGTATACATGATGTTTCATAATGAGTGAATCAAAACTGTTTTAGATTTTAAAGTTTTGTTTTATTTCAAACAGAAACAGGCACATTGCTATTAGTTCCTAAGATTATTATAAGCTTTATTAAAATGTTGAAATAAGATATACTCTCTGATACAATAATAAGTGTAGCAAACTTGTTGCATGTGCATGTATGTTATGTTTATGTTATGCTTGAGCATTCTTTATTACTGTGATATTATAGTTATTTATGTAACAAATACGTCAAATAGAGTTCTAGACGACAAGGCGTAAGCCGAGTCTTAAAATGAGATTAGTTGTTTAAACTTAGTTCCCGAACGTGTTACATACAAAAAAATATTATAATACCCTTCAATTTTTTTAAGGAACTATACGGAATTATATAACTTTAATGAAACAATGAAAACCGGATAAAAAAATCATATAAAATGTAAATAATAGCTCATTACATCAGTAACGTCTTATTATAGGACAGGGACAGGATCCACTAAAATATTATTTTGCGGATTCCAAACAGTTTGCAAAGAAACGATTATGGAGATGGAGAGCATAGTTACGAAAGAAATTATTTTATAAATTTGTTACATTAAAAATATTATAACCTACTATGTACCTACTTAGGTATTTAAATAAATAAGAATAATTTGCTATTAAATTTAAAAGTATCATATCAACTTATTTAAAATCTCTTTAAGTATTGAAAAAGAATAATGTTTTGTACACTTTTGTTTCATTGTTAAATCACTCAATGTTATATTATCTTTGCTGGAAATATTTGTAAATTATTATCTTTTCTGTGCTACCTGTTTCAATTATTGTGTAATTTGCGAAAACCTGTTTTTGGTCCTTCTGGACTATTGGTCCTCTGTTTCTTTAAATAAATAAATAAATAAATACATTAGAGCATTAGACGGTTACTATGTAATATAATAACAATATTTAAATTAAATTATTTACAAATAAAGTACATATTATTAAGTATAATATTATATAATTTATATTATATGATTTTATCATTAAATACAGCTAAAATCAGGGTGCAATGAAATCATATAACAAACGCTTGAATCTACTAAGCAAATCACTAAACAAGTCAGTAATACGTGATATTTCGTTGTACTTTGTACTTATGTGTTGGTAAGTTGCCTGATAGGTGATTTCTATTCATAATTAGTATGTGCAGTGGTACAATAAAACAAAAGTTGGTTTCTCGTATTTTGACGAGGAACATTAAAATAAATTGACATTATCATTGACATGAACTCATATCAGTTGTTGATCGAAGTTGAGTAATACTGTCACAAAATAATTACCTGTAATTAGACCTTTAAATAAGACAAATTAATATTTGTTTCTGCAATAACAAATATATTTTTTGTCAACCATGGGGTATATTTTTTGTTTAGGTATGTTAATGCATGTAAAATCAAATTCTCTTTTCCTTGCTAGTTAGGTAGGTATATAGCAAGGATGGGCAAACTTTTTAGTTGTCAGGCCAAATGTGAAATCTAAAATCTGAGAGCCGTAGCAAAATTTTAGGAATGGAAATGAAATGAAATTTACCGTACAATATTTCGTTTCAATTATAACCCATGAATGCCCTGCGAACCGAGACAAAACCCTTGGTCACAGGTTACAGGTCACAGCCCCGTACGTCTTACTTTTTGTTTCTGTCAAGGTCAGGTTAACAACTAACAAGGAGAAAACAAACGAATTGCAATCGTTTGATGTTTGGTGCTGATTTAATTACACGGAGAGCATGCGAGGCTGGCTCGTGGCGCACCCTGTGACTGTCTCTGATTCATTACCAGCCTTCTAGATGTAAGTTTTTCGTGCGTAATAATTGCATGTTCGTAAAGTACGTCAAACACGTGTAAACTGACAGAAGAGGTGTATATTGCGTCCCCTTTAATTGGACGATCGTGGCGCTGAACACCAAGACGTTGAAATTTTACTGGAGGATATGAGAATATTAAAAACGCGGTCTAATCTAAAATTGTTATTTACTCGTATTTATAAGAAGGAGTAATTACTTTATTTTAATCTTAAATTCGTAGTTTTCTCTTGACTTTTCTGCATAGCAATACATTTTAAATTTAAAACAAGTGCATTGGCCGGGAACAGATTGAGATGAGAAATTCCGAGATGAGATGAGAGTTGGTATAGGTACTTCAACGAATCTCGACAAACGACACAACTATGTACTTTAGGGTTCCTTCAAATTGTTTAGATTTGATTTCAAAAAACAGTGGCAAAATAAGTATCTATCCCGGTACCTCTCGCATGCTAAGCGAGCGCTCTACCATCTGAGCTACGCCCCCTTTTGTCTACTTTGGGACTAGCTTCACGGATCCTTAAAATTGCCTAGATTTGATTTCAAATAACAGCGGACAAAATGAGTTACTTGGAGGCGCCGGGTATCGATCCCGGTACCTCTCGCATGCTAAGCGAGCGCTCTACCATCTGAGCTACGCCCCCTTTTGTCTACTTTGGGACTAGCTTCACGGATCCTTAAAATTGCCTAGATTTGATTTCAAATAACAGCGGACAAAATAAGTTACTTGGAGGCGCCGGGTATCGATCCCGGTACCTCTCGCATGCTAAGCGAGCGCTCTACCATCTGAGCTACGCCCCCTTTTGTCTACTTTGGGACTAGCTTCACGGATCCTTAAAATTGCCTAGATTTGATTTCAAATAACAGCGGACAAAATGAGTTACTTGGAGGCGCCGGGTATCGATCCCGGTACCTCTCGCATGCTAAGCGAGCGCTCTACCATCTGAGCTACGCCCCCTTTTGTCTACTTTGGGACTAGCTTCACGGATCCTTAAAATTGCCTAGATTTGATTTCAAATAACAGCGGACAAAATAAGTTACTTGGAGGCGCCGGGTATCGATCCCGGTACCTCTCGCATGCTAAGCGAGCGCTCTACCATCTGAGCTACGCCCCCTTTTGTCTACTTTGGGACTAGCTTCACGGATCCTTAAAATTGCCTAGATTTGATTTCAAATAACAGCGGACAAAAATGAGTTAATTGGAGGCGCCGGGTATCGATCCCGGTACCTCTCGCATGCTAAGCGAGCGCTCTACCATCTGAGCTACGCCCCCTGTTATCCACTTTGGCACTAGCTTCACGGATCCTTAAAATTGCCTATATTTGATTCCAAATAATTGCGGACAAAATGAGTTACTTGGAGGCGCCGGGTATCGATCCCGGTACCTCTCGCATGCTAAGCGAGCGCTCTACCATCTGAGCTACGCCCCCTTTTGTCTACTTTGGGACTAGCTTCACGGATCCTTAAAATTGCCTAGATTTGATTTCAAATAACAGCGGACAAAATGAGTTACTTGGAGGCGCCGGGTATCGATCCCGGTACCTCTCGCATGCTAAGCGAGCGCTCTACCATCTGAGCTACGCCCCCTTTTGTCTACTTTGGGACTAGCTTCACGGATCCTTAAAATTGCCTAGATTTGATTTCAAATAACAGCGGACAAAATAAGTTACTTGGAGGCGCCGGGTATCGATCCCGGTACCTCTCGCATGCTAAGCGAGCGCTCTACCATCTGAGCTACGCCCCCTGTTATACACTTTGGGACTCGCTTCACGGATCCTTAAAATTGCCTATAATTGATTTCAAATAACAGCGGACAAAAATGAGTTAATTGGAGGCGCCGGGTATCGATCCCGGTACCTCTCGCATGCTAAGCGAGCGCTCTACCATCTGAGCTACGCCCCCTGTTATCCACTTTGGCACTAGCTTCACGGATCCTTAAAATTGCCTATATTTGATTCCAAATAATTGCGGACAAAATGAGTTACTTGGAGGCGCCGGGTATCGATCCCGGTACCTCTCGCATGCTAAGCGAGCGCTCTACCATCTGAGCTACGCCCCCTGTTATCCACTTTGGGACTCGCTTCACGGATCCTTAAAATTGCCTAGATTTGATTTCAAATAACAGCGGACAAAATGAGTTACTTGGAGGCGCCGGGTATCGATCCCGGTACCTCTCGCATGCTAAGCGAGCGTTCTACCATCTGAGCTACGCCCCCTGTTATCCACTTTGGGACTCGCTTCACGGATCCTTAAAATTGCCTATATTTGATTCCAAATAATTGCGGACAAAATGAGTTACTTGGAGGCGCCGGGTATCGATCCCGGTACCTCTCGCATGCTAAGCGAGCGCTCTACCATCTGAGCTACGCCCCCTGTCATATACTATAGGGCTAGTTTTAGGGTTCCTTACAAAATGCGTAGATTTGATTCTAAGGACAACGGCTATAATAAGTTGAAGCGGAAATCATACCATTGTACCATTGAGCTGCTCAAATACTAGTCAAAAAAGCGAATCAAGTTATCTAATTCTATCTAGATAAATATCAAGAAATCAAAACAAGTGCGATGGCCGGGAATCGAACCATGATCAACTGCTTGGAAGGCAACTATGCTGACCATTACACCACCATCGCCATATTTGGACATATTTTATCTATAGTTACCATCTGGGACAATGGTTTTTATTTTTGTAATTTGTACGATAGATTAAAATTGGGCTCTACCGGGATTTGAACCCGGGACCTCTCGCACCCAAAGCGAGAATCATACCCTAGACTCGCCCCTAGACCATTGAGCAGCTTAAATATTAGTCAAAATAAGGGAATCAAAATATTTATTTAGATATTCCAATCTAGATTTTTATCTATAAAGCAATACAAATTCAATGGCCGAGAATCGAAACCGGATCAACTGCATTGAAGTCAACTACGCTGAACATTCCATCCATTACACAACCATCACCATGATTTAGCTGTTACCATCGATGAATGACAGATTAAAATTGGGCTCAACCGGGATTTGAACCCGGGACCTCTCGCACCCGAAGCGGGAATCATACCCCTAGACCATTGAGCCGCTTAAAACTAGATAAAATTAGCTAATTGCATTCTTTTGAGATCAGTATAAATTTTTTTTAGAAAACAAAACTAATTGCGATCGAAATCGAACCCAAATCACCTGCTTTGAATCGCTTTGAATACAACTTTGGCTCACTTTGGTCGAGACTTTGGCTGAGACTTTCGGAGACTTTGGCCGAACTTTGGCTCGCTTTGGCTGACAGTCGTTTTACATACATTTATACGATATATTAAAACTGGGCTCAACCGGGATTTGAACCCGGGACCTCTCGCACCCAAAGCGAGAATCATACCCCTAGACCATTGAGCCGGTCGTGTTGGTAATGATTCGCAAGCAGATAGCTATTTGTTAAATTAATATTATAAATGCATGATTTTGAGACGAGAAAAACGGTTGCCGGACGATAGTGAAGTTTGGCGATCTTACGAGTCTCAAAGAAGGATTTTTTGTATGAATGATACATAATATTAAATGGCCTCTTTCTTTGGTTTCATACAATATTTACTAGTAGTCCGTATCTCCATGTAAAAGTTTTCAAAATGTCACGTAAGGGGACACCCGGGTTTGAACCGGGGACCTCTCGATCTGCAGTCGAATGCTCTACCACTGAGCTATATCCCCACGATATAACGTTGTGTATAGATGAAACTGGTAAAGCGAGCGTTTGTATTTCGTAACAACATGCAAACTTGCATTAAAAAAGTACTCAAAATGTTCTTACAGGGGACACCCGGGTTTGAACCGGGGACCTCTCGATCTGCAGTCGAATGCTCTACCACTGAGCTATATCCCCGCTATATAACATTGTGTATACATGTAACTTATAAAGTAAGCATTTGTACTTTTTAACAGTGTGCAACTTTGCATATTAAAGTTCTCAAAATGTTATGCCAGGGGACACCCGGGTTTGAACCGGGGACCTCTCGATCTGCAGTCGAATGCTCTACCACTGAGCTATATCCCCGCTATATAACATTTTGTATACATGTAACTTGTAAAGTAAGCATTTGTACCGTTTAACCGCGTTTAACAGAGTGCAACTTTGCATATTAAAGTTCTCAAAATGTTATGTCAGGGGACACCCGGGTTTGAACCGGGGACCGAGCCGGGGACCTCTCGATCTGCAGTCGAATGCTCTACCACTGAGCTATATCCCCACTATATGACGTTGTGTATGTCGCATAAACAACATGTTGTGTAAGTGTATTATCCGCACATTTCAATCGTTTTAGTCCAGTCAAATTAGCTTATTTGGCGGAAATAATTTATATAGTCCTGAAATTTTGCATATATATTTGGAAGTAGTGTAGGTAGAATCAAATATCCGTCGGGTTACCCCGCCGCAGGGTGCCGCGTCCCCCCAGAATCCTGAAAAAACTTTCCCAATTGGGTACACTGCACTAGTTTTTATAGTAATCGAATTGTAGAGAAATAAATTATCAATATAGGAGTCATTGCTGTATCAATAATTGTATAGTTCACGCGAGAGCAGTTGGAAATAAAAAATTATCTATCATTACCTGCTAATGTTTTTTGTTATTGTTTTAACAATATAACAAATATGTCTAATAAAGGCATATTGGTATGTAAATAAGTATTGCATAATACACCTGATTGTACACGCGAATTTTTATAGCCATACAGATTTTTGCTAAATGATAAATATAATTTTTATTATAATGGCATTTTTTGATCTAATTTGACTGGACTATAAATGAAATGTATAGATTTGTAATGTAGATTATGCTAAAAATCACAATATAATAATTATTGTTATCAAATAAAATATACCGTCAAATGGGGTTACTTTGAACAGTTTGATTATATTTATGCTCATATTTTTGTTGTCGTTGTATTTATTTCATTGAAAAAAAATTTGCTTAACAGGTTAGACTATGAAGAAGAAAGCTGTGGTGTCAAAACGTCACATTTTATTACCTGTCATTATATAAAAACATAAATGTTAATTTTCAAAGTTACCCCGGGTTTGGGGTAACTTTGAACAACGCATAAAATGTCATATATCTACTTTTCTGTATCAAATATGTTCAAAATAACCCCACCACGTGAAAGATGGGAAAAAAGTAAGTAAGATAAGTGGTTTAGTTTTACATTTTGGACATCGGGAAATAATGTTTTAACAATAAATTTTCTTTTGTATAATTTGTATAGGTTCTATCACCTAATTTTCTTGAATACACACGCATATTCACAATTCATATAAAACATTATACTAGGTACCGAACAGACGAAACTAAAAAAAACGCACTCGCGACGTTGAATACGGCTAATATTCAAGTTCAAAGTTACCCCACGACACTTCCAGATGACGTCATTTTTTAAAAAATATATTTTTTTATTTGTAAAATTGTTATTATAAATCAAATAACTCAAAAATAATAATAAGAAATAGATAGCATTTCATGTGATATAAACAAAAGTACGTTTATTGCCATAGTTCACAAAATACAGACAAAAGTTTTCGGGGTAAGTTTTTTCGTTGTTCTTTTGCAAGTTACAATTTTTTTTTTAGTTTAATTAACTATTATATTATAATATTTTCTTATCTTATTTCGAAATGGACAGTCTTAGCTTCATCATATTTGTTTATTTTTGCTTCTATGTGAAAATTTGTTGAAGTTATGCCCAAAACCCATTTTGGGTGTAATTTTGTTCAAAGTTACTTTGGGGTTCAAAGAAACCCCATTTGACGGTAGCTTAACGAACATGTAATTATATATTTATAACTAATTACACTAAAGGTCTCCGCAAGTACAGCTTAAGCGAAAAAACCCTTAATTTCCCAAGTAACTAACCATGCAAGAAATACAATCAATTTGCCTTGTACTTAAGTCTAAAAATTCTTTTATTACATTATGGCCAACGTTTTTTGACTTTTGATCTTATTTTAGCCTACATTCGGATAGAACATTTAAAAATTTAAAAACACGCAATGAATAATTTTTAATATAGACAGGAAATCGCGCAGTCGGCAGAAATACAAGCTGATTCATAACTTCGTGCATATATTTTAATGGCGTATAGTGCAAAACTTACTTACCTATCACGAAACTGAAACAATTTTTTTTCAAAATGAGCAGTTTTAATTTCCAGGTTTTTGTATTAAACAGTTTTGGGGAATTTCATAAATTTACTATTCTTGTTATTGCACAATTAATTAAAATTTTATTTTATTTTATACAACCAACAATCTAGTGTTTTAAAAAAATTGCTTCTTGCAAAAACTGCCCTTAAATTAATGAGTTTTAAAAAAAATTATTTTTGTTCCATAATCACTAAATTATGTGCACGAAGTAAAAAATGTTTTCTAAAAATTTCTGTGTAATCTGTTATTCGACAATTAAGTATTTTTTAAATTTTTGCACATAATGTAGGTGAAAACATGCATCTTCACATCCCTTGAAAAAATGTAACTTTCAATAATAAAAGGCAACATCAATTTTGCCTTTTCTACAAAATTATTTCGCCCTTCCTAGAAACATAACCTGGCTACGGCCCTAGTACTCTTAGTTGTTATTTCAGAATATAATATCATTATATTCTATAAGAGAGCTATTAATTATTGTAATGGGACAAAATTTTCGAGTATGAGTTTTTGGTGGATAAGCACATTTCAGGGTCTCTAGAATACGAATTTACTATTTTCACGATGATGTCTGTGTGTGTGTGCGTATGGACGTATGAATTATGTGACGATTTTTCGTCCTCGATAACTTTTCTATCAGTTATCATTATCAGCTATCATTTCACGAGTAATCATGGGAAGATTTGTGCAGTTGCAATGGAATATAAACTAAACTGAACTCGAACCTGAGTTGTTTGCACCATAGTCTGAAACTTCCTAACCTCATCCATTTCTCTACCATGTTTATCACCCACATAAAAACCTACAAATCATTAGTTTAACCTAGTAAACTTCCTACATTTCATATAATCTTCCTCTAAATCCTTTCACTATCCGAAGTTTCCATGGCTGATGGCGCACGCAGCGAGAACTTCGCGTTTCTGGATCGGGATCGAGGATCGACTAAATCACGACGCGCTATGATCTGCAGCCGTGGACGATGTAGAGTGTAGACTCTCGAACTAAATTACGTCACGTAGACAAAACTGCCCAGGGCTGGGCCCTAACAGCCAAGAGCTAAGATGGCGAGTGTACGGAGAGTTTTGTTAATTTATAATCGATTGGGGATTATAAGAAAAGACGGAATATAGCATGTAATTTGATAATTTAATTTTAGGTTTCTTTCCAAAAAATAAGTTCAAGATGATTATTTTAATCGATTGTAATGTAAGTTCAATTTGAAGTAAAATTTAATTAGTTCATAAATATTTTATCGATCATTTTAAATTTTTTCACAATTTATTATTATTTATTAAATAAATTTTATAATTTACTATTATTCATGCAAGTTTGAGAACAAAAAATCATTTAGTTTAAAATATTTTTATGAACTGAAAGAGTTTTTCCTCGAAAAAATATTAAAATGCATTAATTTTATTTTTTGTGTTTGATCATCTGTAGATTCTGAAAAAAAAACTTACCAAATGCTGGAAATTTCAAGTCAATATTTGGATACCAGGGACGTAACTAGGGGTGGGCTTGGGAGGTCCCGGTTCCACCCTGTAAAGTCTTGGCCCATCCAGTGGTCCACCCAAAAATTTTACAATATTTTACATTAGTTTACAAAAGAGATACTTAACAGGGCCGTTGCGTGGTATTTTGGCGCCTGGAGCAAAAATATTTTTTGGCGCCCTACACCTCCCCTCTCAGGCGCGGTTCTAGAATTTTGTTTTGGGGGAGGAGGTCAAATTTGAAGAAATTTTAATGAATATAGAGTAAAAAAATGCGCCGCAGGCAATCTTTTTTTTCATTCAAGGTCAAATGCCTTATAATTACAAGTTACACTTTTTAAGGGATGTGAAGCTTACTGTTTTTTTCCTATTTCATGCGCAAAATTTTTTCTTCAGCCCATTCAAAGTAAAATTGGTATCTTAAATTAGAACTTTCGGTTATGAAAAACTACACATGTTTTACTCTTGTTTAGGTAATTATAAATGTAATGTAACCAGATAATAGTGGCACTTCTCTCGCTCTATTAAACATTATATCATTCATTCATTCTCAAAGATATTATTACAAAAAAACTAAATTTTCTATTTATCGTAGGTACTTACACTTTTATAATAAATATGCTTATATGTAGGTATTACACACATACAAAAATTATTCACTGTAGTCGTAGTAACAGTCACAGAAACACTTACTGATTTATAAACCGTGATATATTTTAGTCTTTTACTCGTGTAACTACAAACAACTTTCCAGAACACAGTTTATTTAGATACTGGTAAATTCTGTTAACTATACATTTAATTCGTGGAAAACAGTTGTTATACCTGATATTCTTACAACAGTGCTACGTGCTATAATTTTAAGAAAACATAAGGAATTATTGGAACGTAAGTGTGACAATCTATTACTTTTTAACTTAATGTTAATTTTGAAACCAGGAATTTATTGTTAGGTATAGTAAAACAAATTACTTTTTTCAATTTACATTTTGACGCCTTTTTCATAAGGCGCCTGGAGCGGTCGCTCCTCCGCTCCATGCCACGCAACGGCCCTGATACTTAAATTTAATATATATATATAATAATGCCTTACATATACTGGGAAGATTATACAGATTTATAGGTACTACCTACTTAATTGAGGCAAAATAATCTTTATGAATATGAATGTGGTATTTTTGAATAGAATAGTGCTCGTGCAATCTTTATCTATAAATATCATATTCTAACTGGGTAGCTACTGTTTTTCTTATGAAATTAATTTCAGGAGGAAATAAGTCAAATTCCTTCAGCTATGAAAAAAATTTTCGCCTCACTTCGCTTGGTATACTCCTATATTTTTCAAAACAAAAATTTTACTATAAAAAGTGTGGCTCAGTTTAATTTTTTACTGGCACACCCTCTGCCCACCTAAATAAATCCTAGTTACGTCCCTGTTTGATACGTTATATAGATGATCAAACACAAAAAATAAAATTAATGATACTACTTCATCCAATAGTTTTAACATTTTTGTTAACAAGTAAATATAGGTTTTATAAGTTTTTGATATTCGGGCATAAAAACGCTTGTTTAAGTTCGTTGTTCCAATATTGAAACACCGGGAAAAAATGGGTAAAGTAGGTACTCGGCTTGCGCCTCGTCCGTAAATTGATTCTTCTTCTAATAAAGAACTATTAACTAAAATTAAAATGAATTAATTATAAATCGATATGAATTTACACAAAAACCAGTTAAGATGCAACTTTTTAAAATAAGATACACCAGTTAACTGATTGTTTATGTAATTCAATTAAACACCCTTCTCCAGATTCGCCATTCAAAATAGAAGCGACATCTGCGATGTTACGTTATTTCGATTTGGCAACATTTGCAGCCGATACGGTATTAGCAATCAGCAAATGACAGTTTCACATCACCGTTTAATGCCCTAACGTGAAAACTCACTCACATGTGCAACCGGATAATGTCGTTTAATAACTAGTTCCAACGCCTCGAAATTGAAATCTGGCGCTGTTTACTTGACTCAGTGTTTCCGTGTATCTATTTTGCTCTCTGTGCGACATTTGTGTAACTTTGTCCTCGTGTTAATTAAATTTCATGCAGAGATGTTAATATCAAGTAAAATAATTAATTATGCCCAACCGCCCTCGGTGATGTGTCGAATACATGAATAGTGAGAGATTTAATGAACTGTTACCAAATGATAAACAAAGAGCTGAACAATTTACTTAATAATTAAACAGGGCGTTGATATTTATTCAATATTGGGATTAATTAATAAATAGTTTCTAAGCAATTAGTTAATTACAAGGTTAAGTAATGCCGCCATATAATAATTTTCAACACGCTACTACCGTTCTCTTCTTTAAGAGCTGAAATATATCGAATTTTTAAATTTGTTACTACTTTATATCAGGGTTGGCACGTTTAAAACATTTTGTTTTAAACAAACGTTTAAAACTTATTGTTTAAAACAAAGTAAGTGTTTAAAACACGTTTTAACCATACGTTTAAAGTACGTTTTAAATGTTTTAAACATTTTTAATACTTTATCTCCGTAATAAAACAAACAAAGTTATTATTGATAGTAATAATATTTAATTAATATTATAGTATATAGATACTGTTTCTCACTAAATATCACCCATTGCCATAACCTGGATAATAAATTAATAATAAGTATTGATATGGGAATCCCCAACATATTTAAAATGCGTAAAGATGCATATTTCATAATTCCTTGCTAGTTAAAATACTGTTTTATTTTGTTCAAATCTTGTTTTTTAATCAATTAAATTAAAACACGTTGTATAAAAATAAAACAGATTTCAACAAAAAAACTCGATTTTTTTATTTAAAATAAAAAACATTTTTTGCCAACCCTAGTTATTAATTTTTATTAAAAAAGTGATGCATATTTTAAATGTTGAGTTTTCAAGGCTACACTCACTTTAATAATTATTTGTGTATCAAGGGGTAGTATATGACAATTTTTATACCCCCCGAAGATAACCCAGTTTATACAGGGTGTTTCATAACTTTGAATAAGTACTTAATTAATGTTGTATAATCAGTAAATTAATCTCATTTTATTTAGATGGTGATTAAATATATATGTAATTGTTAATCACGCAATCTACTCTTTTTATAAATTTCTGAAAATTGTATAGGTATGTCATCGTATGCACTCGAAGTTATGGAACATTCTGTATATCGCCCGACAAGTATAAACATAAACATCAAACAATGTCTCTGGTGCATATTTTGTACTTTATGTACTTAATGTCTTATTTACTTACATACATACATTGAACGAAATAAAATCTCACACATGACACTTTTACTTTAACTTTCCAAAATTGTCTTGATACACTTGTGATATTTTGTATAAGAAGACAGGAAATTAAATTTACAGTATCAACTGTTATTACCATTTAATATGAAACATTTATTGATAATTATAAACAACATAATACGTTAAATACTCGGTTAAATACAACCATAATACGTTCAAAACCCTCCACAATATGCAAATTGTCATGTAATTGATAGATAAAATTGTTGATTTGATTTAACATCGCCGTCGTTGATAATACGATAAAGCTTTGAATATAACGCGAATATAATTATGCGATTTAACTCCTCTTGTATGTTTAAAGGAAAGAGACTCGGTTGCACCTCGTCGCTTAGCAACATCCTTGATATTATAAATCGCATAATATTCTTGATTATATTAATAGCTATAATAATTTAGTGTCTCGTATCTCAGATATAAGTAAATAATAATGCAGTAGTCACTAGTAAAAAGCATAATTTTTTTAATAGTCCCTGCCTGTACTATTTTTAACATCCATTCCTGCTAAAAAACCGAAAAATTTAAATGAAACCATTCATTCTCTTCTTTTATGAAACTATTGTATGATTTCTTGGGATAAATTTGAAATCTTATATAAAAACTGCATTTGGAGTTAATTATTAGTGGCTTTAAAGCTTCGTTACTTATTGTTATTCTAGTCTAGTGCAAGGAGAAAAGTGAAAAATTCATGATGTAGATTGTTATTCCTTTGACGGTTCTAAAAGCACGTTAGCTTACCTATTCTATTCTGAAAGTTGTTTTGTTTCTTTCAAACTCTAATACAAAAGAAAAGAGACAAAGAAAAACTTTTGATTTAATAGATACTCAACTTCTTTACCAAACACTTAAAATTCCTTTTTCTTTGTAACCATTAAATTTTTCAAACTTAATTTTCTTCCACAATTTGAAATGAATACGTAGGTGTACTACCTAACCTACTTACCTACTTAACCTTATTATTATATTATTTTTCAAAAAATAAAGGAAACAGTATACATTTTCAGTTTAATAACTTAATAACATTTTGAGATTTTGACTAGGTATACCTCCGGTTAAAGAATAATTAGATTTTCCGACTGTCCACGATTTTCATTGGCTACCCGCGTCAGAAGTTGTAACTAGTTCTTAAGTGTCACTACCGATACAAATTCATTGTGTCAATTGCTGTCACTGAATATTATTTTTGAAATTCAATAATTTGTGCGTTATACAGTGATATAGAAATATATGTAAAATATAAAGAACACGTAATATTATTAGTACATTTAAAAATAACAGGTAAATATTGCTGTGAAATAATAATAAGTGTTTCAGAAAAACTTTCATTGTAGATATAGGTTATGTTAATTTAAATGAGTAAAAATCGGTATGTTTTATAAACTGAATAATGAGGATGCATAGATGATGCACTACAAGATTGTGTTCATATATTGTGAAATTATCTACGTATTTATAACACGACGATCTCCCTCGTAGAAAGTGGAGGATTTTCAAACACGTTTTGTCATAATATTTTCGATCTAAAGTTAAATTATGGAACATAGCCGGTTAGATATAATATAAATTTCAATTTCAGATACTATTTATTGTATTAAAGTGTATTTTTACATTTAAATCAGTGTCAATTATAGTATCCCCGATACAGCCAGAGATTTCTAGATCCATTACACATTCTGACTGTTAGAAAATATTATTAATTATTCTTTAACCGTGAGTACTTATACCTACAAAATTTTATATTTTATTTTTGAACAAATACACTTTATATTTAAATCATCATGGCTCATTCGCTCCTGTATGTGTCACATGCGCTATACTATTTAAATATTTTTGAGGCTTTATTTGAAATTTTGAAACGGCACGAACATATATTTATTCTTATTTAACAACCTTAGTCACTTATATCAGTTAGTTCAAAATATAAAAATAGATATTCTCCATCTTAAACTCTATTATTATCCTTCTCCACAATCATGAAACTACAACGGCACTATTCTGGTCCACTCAATCATTAATGATTTATAGTAGTGTGACTGCTTTGGCGTGAAACGTGCGACTCGACCAATCGCCCCCGTTTATAATCCTTGCCTGGGTTCCAGGGCTCCGCTCCGGCCCGGACTCATCCGCGACGCCATTTATCTTAATAAAGAACGCGCCAATACACTTTCATAATAAGACAGAAACACTCAAGCGCGAAGACACTGAGACACGAACATGAGCAAGAGCAAGAGCACGGCCACTCTGATAGTTACTAGGGCATATGGAGGAAATACTCGTATTATATAGTGTAGAAAATTTTAATGATAAGAAGTTTTATTAGGGTGTTAGAGGATTAAGTACCCTAGATTCAAAATTTAGGGAAAGGTGTTCTACCTTGGGACAACTAACTTTTGTTAATAATCATTATTTTTATTGTGATGATATTTGAAAGAATAATAGTAAAATCTTATATAAGAAATAAAAATGGCAAACAGTCTCGAGGTACAATGCGGTGTTGTACAGTAATGTTCAGAAATATTGCCCAGACTCCCTACTCCAGTGCTGACGATTTATGAAAAATTCGAAATACGTCTGCAGTCGTTGATGAACAGAGGCAGAAGATACAAAGCAAAAGATAGCTATATTCCCAATTTTCTCGGAAAAACAACATTAGCTACGGTAAACAGAGGCTTCAGATTTTGAAACATTTTGGAAATTAGGATTTACTACTTTCGATGATACCTTGGATAGATACTTTCTTTTTGAATCACTTGTATTGTCAAAATTCTGCATTAAAATTAGAACTCATTAATTCATATCTATTTATTTATAAAACATATTGTAGTGAAGTAACTCAAATTAAATTATGCGTTAAGAATTATCATAAAAAAATAATTAAACAATGCTTTTTATATTTACATATATCTATTTCTAAACTTTGTAATACAAAGACAATAATAGGTAAATTAATAATAAAACATATTTAAGAATAATGTAATTTAATTACATTATAACGATATATTTTTATAGATCTTATATTCAAATAAATAAATATTATTATATTAGAAAAAATGGTCGTCAGAAGTTATATCTCTAATAATAATTAAAAATAAATAAAAATAATCTAAATAATATATTTTGGAATCCTGCATAAAGCGGGAGGAAAAGTATTTTTTCTCTCTAGAGAGGAAAAGATAAAGTGGATTTCCGCATAAGGCGAGAGAAAAAGTACTTTTCCTCCCTAAAGAGAATAAATAAAAATAATCTAAATAATATATTTTGGAATCCTGCATAAAGCGGGAGGAAAAGTATTTTTTCTCTCTAGAGAGGAAAAGATAAAGTGGATTTCCGCATTAGGCGAGAGAAAAAGTACTTTTCCTCCCTAAGGAGAATATATAAAGTGGATACGCGCATAAAGCGGAAGGAAAACTACTTTTACTGCCCAGGGAGGAATATTACTGACCGGTCAGAAATACCTCACTTTCGTCCCTAATAATAGGGACGAAAGGTGGCGTTTTCGGTGCAGGTATTGAAAAAATAATTTATTGAATTAGATTTGTTAATTAAATCAGATTAAAACTGAAACAAAAATCTAAACATTTTTATTTCTTACATAGTAGGTTACAGTAGGTTCAAAATTCATTTGGATTTCATACACTTGACAAAATTCTAAGTCAAGGTATTTTCTTGCCTCTCAGGTAAAGAGGATACTTCTAAATTTGGTTCTATTTTCTTGGAATAGAAGCAATATACCTTTCCTTTGCTACTTATCTCCCATCACCCTCACTCAATCGAACGTATATCGAATTTTTCATAAATCGTCAGCACTGGAGTAGGGAGTCTGGGCATTATTTCTGAACATTACTGTACCTTGGAACAGAGCTGGTTGTACTAAGGAAAAAATAAAGAATCAAACGAACAGAAACTATTTTTAAACTATAATAGTAATTTTAAACGAATGTATTTATAAATTATTTATGTTGCACATATTTATTCAAAGAAATATAATTGAGTTTGATCCCATTTTATACGATTTAAAGTCTACACCGTAGCACGATACTTAAATTTTAGTTTAGCGATAAATGTATGCAATTATAATTTCTACTACCCTTGAAAATTAAATGTGAATTTTACATATCTAGTACATGTACAGTAATGTTCAGAAATAATGCCCAGACTCCCTACTCCAGTGCTGACGATTTATGAAAAATTCGAAATACGTCTGCAGTCGTTGATGAACAGAGGCAGAAGATACAAAGCAAAAGATAGCTATATTCCCAATTTTCTCGGAAAAACAACATTAGCTACGGTAAACAGAGGCTTCAGATTTTGAAATATTTTGTAAATTAGGATTCACTACTTTCGATGATACCTCGGATTGATACTTTCTTATTGAATCACTAGTATTGTCAAAATTCTGCATTAAAATAAGAACTCATTAATTCATATCTATTTATTTATAAAACATATTGTAGTGAAGTAACTCAAATTAAATTATGCGTTAAGAATTATCATAAAAAAATAATTAAACAATGCTTTTTATATTTACATATATCTATTTCTAAACTTTGTAATACAAAGACAATAATAGGTAAATTAATAATAAAACATATTTAAGAATAATGTAATTTAATTACATTATAACGATATATTTTTATAAATCTTATATTCAAATAAATATTACAAGAAATGGTCGTCAGAAGTAAAAAACAAAAAGTACCATATGCAAAGAAATATCACAGTTATGATCGTCGAATAAACAAAAAAGAACGTAAAATAAGATAAATTTAAAAAAATATATATAAACAAAGGTGTATCAACAAAAAATCACAAAAAATGGTCATTACAGTTTAACTCTCTGGTTCAAAATTCATTTCGAATAAAAATGATTAACTATTCGTTATTAAAATTTAAAAGCGGAAAATTATGGAGTAAAAAAGAAGATTATCTGCATTCGATGTAAGTTTATCTTTTTTTTGGCGCCATAAGGGTGCAGAATATTCGCTAAATATTCGGTTATTCGACAGACAATCATATATTATTATATTCGGCACATTTACTATTCGTTATATCTCTAATAATAATTAAAAATAATCTAAATAATATATTTTGGAATCCTGCATAAAGCGGGAGGAAAAGTATTTTTTCCTCACAGTGAGGAAAAATATCGTACTTCACATGTGGGAGAAGTAAAATGCTGCTCTAACTCGTGTTCTGATTGGCCACTCGCTTCGCTCGTGACGAATCAGACACTCATGACAGAGGCATTTTACTTCTCCCACTAGTAAAGTAATATACTATTTCTCTCTAGGGAGGAAAAGATAAAGTGGATTTCCGCATAAGGCGAGAGAAAAAGTACTTTTATTCACAATCGGTTGGTAATATGTGCGTTTCCAACCTTCTAAACAGTTGGGAAGCGAGTCATTGTTTACTTTACTTCCCAGCTAGCCGGAAAAAACTTCCCGGCTAGCGGGGAAGTGAGCGTTTTCCATCTAGGTAAACGTCACTTTTCAACCAATAAAATATCCCTTCCAACCCTCAGTAGCTTTTTTTGCAGCTTCTCGCAGTTCTAAAGGAATATTTTCGTCTTCACCATCTTCACAATCAGACAACATGATGATTAATATGCTCGATCTCGATAAAAAGCAGCAAGAAACTAATTATTGACAGAATCAATAAACATTTTTTCAAGTTACCTGGCAACCCTAGCAACTTTTTCATAGATCTCTATGTTGAAGTGTCAAAACAAATTATAATAAAACTGTCATAAAATATGAATAAAATGAATATTTAAAACGGGCATATCAATAACCAATTGGATTGTGAATAAAATAGTATACATACCTGGCGGGAAGGCTCATTCCAGCCTCGCGTTCATAGATGACTTCGGTGCAAGCACCTCAGTCATCTAATGAAACGCTCGGCTGTAATGAACCATTTCCCCGCTAGGTATGTAATATACTATTCCTCCCTAAGGAGAAAAAATAAAGTGGATACCCGCATAAATCGGGAGGAAAACTACTTTTACTGCCCAGGGAGGAATATTACTGACCGGTCAGAAATACCTCACTTTCGTCCCTAATAATAGGGACGAAAGGTGGCGTTTTCGATGCAGGTATTGAAAAAATAATTTATTTAATTAGAGTTGTTAATTAAATCAGATTAAAACTGAAACAAAAATCTAAAAATCTAATCTTACATTGTAAGTTACAGTTTAACTCTCTGGTTCAAAATTCATTTGGATTTCATACACTTGACGAAATTCTAAGTCAAGGTATTTTCTTGTTTCTCAGGTAAAGAGGATACTCTTCTAAATTTGGTTCTATTTTCTTGGAATAGAAGCAATATACCTTTCCTTTGCTACTTATCTATCATCACCCTCACTCAATCGAACGTATATCGAATTTTTCATAAATTGTCGGCTCTGGGCATTATTTCTGAACATTACTGTACCTGTGCATTGGAACCATGTCCCAAGGTACAAATTATTGTCCAAAGGTACAACTAAGCAAATTTGTTTATTAAATATAACGCAGTATTTGTTTAATTAACTTCGAAGTAAGTATTCGAAGAAGTAACAATGTAGGTATACAGGTTGGTGGAGGTGAAATGCGAACATAGGGAAATATATGACAATGGAGTTATCATGCTAGGCATCTTGATATACGTGGAATAAGTACTGTCAATGTCAAAGTACCTGTCATATTATTGAAATTTTTATTTTCATTAAAATATTTTCTTTGCATAATAATGTATGTGTACGAGCAGAACGAGAAAGTTTACATGCACTTTTAGATTTTATTATTATTTCTGTTATTGATTACTCTTTTTGCCACACAAATTCACATTAGTTCGTTTTGTGACACTACTACAAAATATATCAAGATACCTGGCATGAAAGTTCGATTGTCATGTATGTTCCCTATGTTCGCATTTCACCTTCACCAACCTGTATACTAACTGGACTATCAGACAATGAATGGTACCAAATAGGTACTTAGTACGATCAAAAAATACATTTCTCTCTGTCGACAGAAGATGCATTGTCGAACAGACAAATGAAATAACTTATTCTTCTATGACTGATATTAATTATCATAATAACCCTATTTCCATGGTAATTATGACAATAGCAATACAAAATTATATCTGTTGGAGTAAACTAATCAAAAAGAAAAATAAATTATTTAGTAATAGCAATAAAAAATAAATATAAAAAATCAGGTATGTTACTTCTATGTTCAATTTAATAATCCAGCGAATACAATTTTATTTTTAACTTTTAATCATCTTCAGTAAGAAGAAAATACTTTCGTTTCTATCTGTTTCGTAATAGCTACAACTACAACCACAATGTAACTCTTTTATATAGCATAATGAAAGCTAAGCACTTTTCTCTAAAGAGCGTAGTTTTAAAGGATATACAGACCTTACATCTTACATTGCCAATAAAACTAAAATCCAATTTAGTTGCTAAAAATAATCTAAAATTTTCATAAGTTTTATTTTAAACAACAGTGTATGTTTACCCAAAACAGAAATAATATTACATTTGTTTTTAATTTTCAATTTAGAAAACAAACAAAATATAATTAACGTAATGAATTAGCGCACAAACAATATAACATCAAAATAACATATTTAAATTCTCTTTTGATGCAAATAAGCATACCTTTATTCAAATATTAATAAATCACAGGTGTTTTGATCTCATCATGAAGGAAGGAAGAAAATTTCACGCAGGCAGCTATCTTAATCTCTCTCTATAGCATGTATATTTAATTGAATTTGCCGCTAAAACAATAAAGTGAACGTGAAAGACGTTGGGCTTTGCGATCATCTACCGTTCCGTGCATCATTTATAATTAACACAAGAGAAAAGTTTCCAATTAGTGGCTGATTATGAACGATATGCCTACGAAGTTCTGAACTCTTGCACAATATGAGCGAGAATATAAAGCATTACAGCTATACAAAAGTAGAATGTATGGGAAATTCGGGAGTGAATCAATTGAAACAATAACATTTTATGACAATAAATTATTTATTTTTATTTAGTTTCATTTTATTTATACAGAATGGTCCACAACAAAAAATTAAAGGGTATATACTGTACGACGTGCTGATCATGAAACAAAAAGAATTTTTTCAAAATTACACTTAAATTATGAATCTAAGTGTATCTACTTATAAACAGTGTAGTAACATATTTAGATAATCATATCTAGATTAATCATCTTGATAATATATTTTTCTTTATTATCTTATATAGAAAATTATCTAGATATTATCTTATATACAATCTTATAATAATTTTATACAATTACAAATTATAGATTTATCTATTTTTTAAATATCTTATAGATAAATTTTAGTAAAACAATAATGAACTTTTTTCATTTATAATTTTAATCTAATTCAAATGCTGCTGGGTAGGTACCGCGTATACTTTAAAAAATGTCATACATATTTTTTATTATCTAAAACTTATTTAATAATTATCTAGATAATCATTATTTATCTATTATCTACATAATTTTTTCAATGGCTATCTTTTATCAAGATTAATGAAAAGTAAGTTATATAACGGTTTGTTTGTTATTCCGGTTCGTTGGCCTAGAAATATAAAGTTTCGGTTTAGGTTTCGGTTCAGAGAAAATACAGGTTTTTCGGATTACGGTTTAGGTTCCAGGTTCAGTTTCAGGACCCTGTTTCGAATATACCTATGAGTCACTAGTATAGCGTTTTTAATTTTAATTTTATAAATAAGTATACTAAAATTTCATATCCATTTATTGGAAAATAAGATTTTTATTTGTTCCAAATATTTTGCTAATCGGGTGACATTTTTGTAATTAGTAAATTTTTTGCACTATTACACTATTAATCTAGATAAAAATATTGTTATCTATTACAGCACTGCAAATAAATTTGCAAAATATTGTACCTGCCTGTTTAATAAAATTTTGTTTCATTTAGCAAAATCAGTTGCAATAAATTATGAAAATGGCAGTAATTTGGGTTAATAATAGTTATTATAAAATACATATTTCATTATTTTATATTTTACAGTTATGTCATTAGGTCATTACTATTTTGTATACGTTTGAGCTTTTAATAATGCATTATGGCCCACAGTAAACAACCACCATATTAAATATGAACCCACCAGAAAAACTATAACAAATTATGTGACTAATGTACTCTGTTCATTACATTAACTCACACATGCATGAAATTGTATGTGTAAATTTTGGTTTCGCGTGTTAGAATATTATTAATTCATGTAAACCAAATTTGTTCACCTATATTTTTGCATGCATAATTAATATAATTAAGAATTTGCAACGCGTGTATATTTTATATTATTAATTTATATTTATGATATTGTTGTATTTACAATTAATTTGATATACAACTGAGTCTGCAAAATGAAATTGATAGAATGTATAATTATATGTTTATTTCTACTGAATATAAATGCACAGAGTTTTATTTATACAGATAATTATTTTGCGTATAAATACGTTAACGTTTTAATTAATAATGCAAAATTACATCAATATTTGTTAAAGTAAGCTTTAAATATGCATTTTTATTGCTCCATTTATGAATGTTATTTATGTTTCAAATTGTGTTTTTACACTCACAAAACCAATAACATTTTTGCATGATTAAACCAGCATTATTTTTATAGCAATGTACAGGCTATTTTATAAAATATTAGGGTATAGGAAAGAAATACTTTGGATTCAGTCATAAAATTATTTAATAAATACACTGAACCAAAAATTATTTCTTTTCTATCCTACGGTTTCTCCAGTCAAGAAAATATAAACATAATTGAAGACAAATAATTGATATTTTTTCTTGATAAAAAAAATATAACTGGCGCCTTGGCTTTTATTGCGAGCCTCGTATATAGCGAACGATGTTGACTTCACTGTATTGACAAGTTCAATTCAAATATCTGACGGCTATATTAATTTAGTTTAATTTTTACCTGCCACCTCATATTCTTTAAGGGAGGTATTGTGATGGGTCAAAATTTTCGAGTGTGAATTTTTAGTGGATAACCACGTTTTAGGATCCATAGAATACGAATAAAGGATTTTCGAGATTATGTCTGTGTGTGTGGAGGGGTGCGTGTGTTATATGTGTGTGTACCTATGTGCATTAGGTTGTATGTAGGATTTATTTCGGCCTCTATAACTCAAAAAGTTACAAACATTTAACAACCAAATATTATTTTTAACTTTTTAATACTAATCTTAAGAGCCCAGTTAGTTTTTGAAAGCAATCCCCAAACCGGAAGTAGCACTTTTCTTAAATATTTTGATAAATAGGTACCTAATTAATTTATTGCAATATTTTTTATTGCAAATGAAAGATTATATTATTATTATCTACAATTTTGAGCATTTTATAAATTGTTCTGTCATATTACGTTAAGAATTAAAGTACCTACTATTTATAATTTAGAGTATGAAACTTCAGTATCTTGTTGTCCATGATTGTTTAACATTTTTTGTTACTACGAAAAATTTAGGTAATTTATTCTGACAGTGACAGTGATAGTGACAATAGTGACACATCATTTATCTTCTTGTGGTTGATTAAATGACTAAAATATATTTGTAAGTACCTATAATAATTATAGTATTTGTATAGTACTAAAAAGAGTAGTGTATAGCGGAAGATCTTGTGCTGGCCACATCAGATTTTTCACACCTCATATTATCTTAAAGATTTGTTGTTTCAATTGACTATAAAACTCACAACATTTTTAATTAATCAAAAACTAAACAACTACAAAAAAAATATAAAATATTTTTTTACTACGCAACTACATGGCTAATATACGCGCAAGTAGCTATTCATGGTTTCCATCAACCGGAGTTAACGTTTCCCCAAAGAGTGAATTGGCACTTTCCTCCTTTATTACTGATAGAAAATTTCTTTTTACGATTATCACACATACCCGATGCCCGCAAAAACAGGAAACATACACGTACTCCTAGGTAATTGTAGTTTTTATTACCCGACATTTAACAGTGATAAAACAAGGATAGGTAATGTTGTACTCATATACGGAATATGACAGCTTAATGTGATTAACTAACCTAGTTATTAGGCCTTACTCACGTAGGTGACCTAAAAATAGTGTTGCAAAGAATGTCATAAATTTCTTGTTTCTATGATCGGTATAGACTCTTTGAACCTTACTTACATTACTTTATACTTTTTTCGTCTAGATTCTATTTCGAGATTCATCCGAGAAGTTCCTAGGCATTTCTAGTATAAAGTTTGAAATTTCTTGACTGGATAGTGAATAATGACAGGAAAATTACTGGGATTCAGTCATTTAAAAATTTTATTTCACATCGACGTTTCGATCCAACCCAGGATCATCCTCAGGATGTGTAAATTAGAAATGGAAAATTAATATACATTAATAATAAACTATATGGATAATGGCAGTGTGACTGCCATTATCCATATAGTTCGTTGTGTGTGCTGAAGTAAAATATCTGCTTTAGTCATTAATTTTAACAATCATAATTTTATTACTTATGTACTATTTTGGACAACGATATTTATAATTATTATTTATTTATTATTAATGTATATTAATTTTGCATTTCTAATTTACACATCCTGAGAATGATCCTGGGTTGGATCGAAACGTCGATGTGAAATAAAATTTTTAAATGACTGAATCCCAGTAATTTTCCTGCCATTATTTCTAGTATAATGTAAATCAGAAATTTCCATCAGAGGTCCGTTCGATTTCCATACTTTTTTCTAGTATAAAAATATACGTGCGGCTCTATTTTTCTATTCGAGATTCTTGGCTACGCATGCGCAGTTCAGTGTTCAGTCAGCTTGACTAACCATTAAAAGATACTATACCAGGATGTTTCAATATTGTTTTCATGAGAAAAATGAATGACAGTATTACATTTTGATATTCATTTTATGTGCCACTGATGTCATAAAATCGAATAGACATTTAAGTAACTTTTTAATTTTTCACCATTATAATTAACTTTAATATTGTCATTATGGGAGAGTTAACCTCATTTAATTTCATTATTTAAAACAGTGTTGTAACTGATCTAGATCAATTGATCTAGATCACTGATCTAGCTCAATTTACGTGATCTTTGATCTGATCTAGATCATATTATTTTTAAGGATCTTGAGTTTGATCTAGATTTTTAATATGTTTTAATTTTAAACTATAGAGTAAATCTCTTATATACTACGCATTTTTTCTTTTTTATATAATGTAATAAAACAATTAAATGTTTTGTCTAATATTGATCTTTTTACGATCTAAAGAAAAAAAGATCACTAATTTCTGATCTGATCTAAAAAAAAGATCCTATCATAAAAATTGATCTATGATCTGATCTAGATCATACTAAACGGAAAGATCTTGATCTTGATCTAGATCCATTTTAAAATGATCTGTCACAACACTGATTTAAAAGTACTTATTGAAAGAGTGGGTCTAAAAATACGTACGCCTTACTGTAAAGTGCAATTATTGTTTGATATTTGTACAGGTACAGTATTTGACATTTCATTTGAAAGTAGAAAAACTACCTAATTATTATCGTAATGGGCTATAAGAAAAACCTGTGAAAGGTATTAAATTTATTGTTGGAAATTTAATAATTTTTTTACTTGTTAGATACCTACAGCTTTGGAAAGCAATTTATTTGTTACTCTTAAACGGCCAGTATTAACACAAATGTTAAATTTCCGTCTATTGTATTGGAAATCTAGAATTCATTCCAGCAACACGCAAGAATTCGTTAATTCCGATTGGTTGGATTCCACTATAATAATATCTACCATTCCATAATTTGGATACAAAATTCAATTAAACGATTTTCCGAAATAAAAAACCATAAAACTATGTCTGTATTAAAGACGAAAAGGTGTAACTGAGGGTAATTTCAAATGAAAAACAAGTTGTAGTACACTTGAATCTCTTGAAAACATATCTCCTTTTTATTTGATGTGAAGAAAATCTGCAATCAGTTAGGTTTTTATCACTCGATCTCTGCAATTCGTCATGATGACTCAACGTTGTTGATGTCCTAAAATCTCACAACTTCAAAAAAGTGTTCGTAAAGCACGGGAACGGCAAAAAATCACTAGCATCATTAGAGATTCGTAATTTCTGGCTATAGATTAAACCCTCTTCGAATATGTGCAGACAGATAGAAAAGCAGGGCTGGATCTTCAAATTTCGAGGTCATATTCTAGATTTCAAAAATTATTTAAATTTTTTTTTACTTTATAATATTGTAAAGGAAGTAAAATATGTACTATGTATATGTAATTCTTCTCATAACAATAAGCTTCCTTTCGTTCTTATCTAGAAATATAGCTATTGATATAACAAGAATATTTTTCGATTTATAATACCGAGGCTGTATTGGTAACCGAGTCTCTTTGAACATCCAAGGGGGCTTAAGTCGCATATATTCGCGTTTTATTCAAAGCTTAATCGTATCATCGACGACTGCGACGTTAAAACAAATAAAGAATTTTTGCATATTATGGAAGGTTTTAATGTTAATATGGTTGTATCTAACGTGTTAAGCTCATAACTAATGAATTATAAGTATCTAAGGTATTATAAGTAACTAATGCATTATGTTGTATACCTATTAAAAGATAATAACAGTTAATGATATGATTAAGAATATATTATGCAATCCATCCAGATATTATAACTATCTAGGATTAGAAATTCAGTCAAGAAAATTCCATAACTTTGATAAATAATATAGTTTGAAGGTACTAGCACGTTTTTTACAGTGTAGGATGTAGGTGTTCCTTTATTTAAAAAGCACTTTTACTGAAATACCTTACGCATTTTTTTCTCTTTTACATTTTTTGTTTTTATTACTTATCTAGTTTCCTACGAAAAATCATGGTATGTTGGTACCATTGCTTGAATTAAGCTTATTAAAGAACTTTAAACAAACTTTTTTGTAAAAAGCTTAAATATAAAATTTCAGTCCAAAATTCCAACGCGTTCTCAAGTTATCGTGCTTACGGACAGATCGACTTTTTTTAAATTATTATTTTTGGGTTCAGTAGGGTATAAAACGTAATGATTCATCAAAATCTCGAAATGTCAGAAAATCACGATAGGTCGGGAAGTAAAAATGTGTCCCTATTCAAAGCGTGGTCCGGTTACTTAACTCGCTTTATGATGGATCTGGCCCTGTAGAGAAGGATAGCCCATCGACAGGAAATAATTAATTTTTCCGAGTGAACAGGCTGCGTGACAGGCCGCCTATCTTAATATTCATCTGACGGCGTTGGTTTGATATTTTAATTTACGACGATAACGATGCCGGAAATTATCACTTTCTCCCTCGGGTTTACTTACGTGAAAAATGGGAAATCGATCGCGGCCGCCCTGATTGGCGAGCATTTCTACCATAGCTAGACCAACGTCACCAAAATCGCAATTTCATCAGTAATTAGCTACCCGAAATTACTTCTCACTCCCGTGAGAATGAGAATGTTAACTTTATTTCGTAAACAACCAAAGTGGCTACATTATTCAAACAGAGTTTTACAGGGGGGGAATTCATGAGAAGGGGACCTGTTGGACCTTTTGTCTATTTATTTTTTTTGTGAATTAAACTATTTAGTTAGCCTCACCTGCTGTAAGTCAATTGATAGTACTTAGTTTTGGACGCATTGTGGATTTTTTTGGGAAGGAAAACTCAAAACATATATACATTTAAAAATGAAATTAAGTTCAAGGTACAACAATGATGAAGTTCCTCGAACTCAGGATTGTTGTACCCTGAACACATATTTAATTTACCGATATTTACAAGCCCCTATAACTTTAATGCTTTGGGTTTTGAGTTGAAATAAAATTACTTCAATTATTAAAGAATTTAATATCTAGTCACGAAAACATTTCAAATACAATATTTATTTAAATTTACCAAACTTCTTGAAAAAAAAAACTTTTCACTCTTAAAAAGTACCACTTCCGGTTAAGATATTTACCAAAATCTAATCAATTATGCCTTTTTTTTGAATATGTGCTCAGGAGAGTTAATCTTTTAAAAAATGTCCTTCCACACCACAAGTAGAGCGTTGAGTAAATTTTTCTGGCTATTTACAACTGTTTTTTGTTTCGTGTATTACAAACCGTTGTTTTGTGTGATTCGAGTCTAAGAATTTTTCACAAATAAATTGATTTACTCACAATCAATTAGTAATATGTGCGTTTCCAACCTTCAAGACAGTTGAGAAGCGAGTCATTATTGATTTCACTTCCCAGCTAGCTGGAAATATTTTTCCTGGTAGTTAAATGTCACTTTCCAATAAAATTGACAAAATCAATATAAAAATTCTCAAGGTACTTAGCAACACTACCATAGATCTTTAAATTAAATAAATTTGAATAACTGTCAAAAATATTAATAAAATTAATGTTTAAAACGCGCACAATATACCAGCCTCGCGCTATTAACTTATCTCGAGGATACGCACCTCAGTCACCTACAACAGCGCTCAGCTGTAAAGCCTGTTTTACATTATACTTTTTTCGGCTAGAAACTAGAACTAGATTTTACAAACTTTTTCTGAATTTTTTTGTCTAGAATCACACCCTAGTTTTGTAGGTACTCGTTTCTTGCTCAGCCGGTAATCAATGTCACCAATACCAAATTTTTAAACCGTAATATTGACGTTTTGTTAATAATTAGAAATATCAATGGAAAATGTGAATTACAAAATAAACATTAAACATTATGAAATGTAGGTGCAATACGAACAAGTCAAGAACCCGATATCGCTTCTATAGTTGTTGATTTGTTGTTTCAATGTATGTACAGTACAGTACGACACTTGGATGGACATTTTCGTGTTGTACATTATTATATTTTGAATTCTAAAATCTAGAATTAAATTTGGCAATGTTTCTAGCCGAAAAAGTGTAATGTAAAACAGGCTTAATGTAGAATTTCCCTGCTCGGTATGTAATATACTATTACATCCTATATTAAAAGTAATATTGTTTATTGAACTTAATAAAATAGCATTATTAAGAGCAAAGCATCCGAATAAAGTGTAAGTATATTTGCATTCTGTAAATGTTTATGTCTAAATAAATAGTATGGATTGTACAACAGTAACTAAATATAAGAGCGAGCAGTCATATACTAAAAATCTTCAAATTTATATTTCCCACTGAAATCGATGGGGTCAATTTGCGGCAACCCTTTCTCTACCTCACTTCAATGCGTCGAGTTTTTGAACACCATTCCCTAAATGAAGCCAATGGCACTGACGTTATCAATACAGAGGGGTGTAGGACTGAACTGACTGTTGTGATTGCCATTGCCGTTTTTGCGGCCAGACCCCGGACATTTCAATGCTCACTTGATGTTCTGATACGATTAAACGCGTAATTGTACCGCAGCACCACTTTACCCTGTGTCAATTTCACGCGCTCTGATCGTTTTCTCGCTGATATATCAATTGAGTAAATTATTATTGTTTCGAATAGATAAATTTAGAATAATTGATTTTATTTGATATTCGTTAAGTTGTTAGAAATTTGATAGGATTTTTATCCAACAAAAAGAACTGATTGAAAAAAATTAATTCAAACATTCTTTGTTTATGTTGTTAATGGAAACTAATAATAATATCATTATTAATTTTTATTTCTGATCACGATCAGTAATGACAACATAACGATTAGTTCATATTAAAATATTTATTTTATCTACGACAGTTAAAAATAATACATATACATACAACATACAACTTGAGTGTACCAGCCCAACATACATACATCAACGTCAAGTTATCGATTTAGATATATATTTTTCGTGTGTGCGGTTACCAGCTGCCAACTGACGGGTTCTCATATGGATTTAAGTGCAGAGTACACCACATGAGAGATTTTACTTAAGCTGCTTTTCGACCAATAAAACTTCTTTTATTGTAGCAAGTTGTCCAATATAAATTCCTGCACCTAAGTACCACTTCTATACTGCCTTTGAAAAAGATTATTATTATACAAGTATAATATGTTATAATGCATTACCAGCTCATTATGTATTCTGTATGTTCTTAACTACTCACATGCCAAATTTCATTTGGTTATGTATTAGTCTTCAGTCAAAACCTCTCCTGACTGGACTATGTTGCATAGCTACATAATTTATTTTTACTATTTTTTCTTGCGTATAAGCCGGTCTTTATAAGTCTCATGAAAAAATGTTTTTGACGCAACTGCTTTTTCGAATTTTCCTTATAAATTAACTCTTACTACTATCTACTTACAGCATACTGCATTGAATTAATTATTAATAAAAACTGAAGAATAATTTTCTACTTGAGTTTTATAAATGATAATAATATGGCAATTGCTTTTTCAAACGAGTAGGCCATCCACATGCCTCTCGTGTAGTAAACTCATTCCCTTAACCCATGAGTAGGAATATTGTCAATTGCTCAACTGTTCTTTATATAAGTAAATACAAAAGGATCTTGCCAGAAAGCATTGGTTTTATTTTGCTTATGCAATATTATAATGTACCTACTTCCAGTACGTAATAAAATAAGGCAAGTGTGGAAAACACCATTAGAGGTGGTAGAAAACAAGCAATTTATTTCTCATTTAAACACATTTATACCGCAATATGAAATTACAAAAACAACAATTACCGTTTTACAACATATTTTCCCACGCTGATCGAATGTGCGATAACCCGACAGTTTCCAGATTATACAAGTGTGTATGTGTGTATTTGCGGCTTTTAGCTCACGATAATAAACGCACTATGCACCTGCATAATTAGGATGTGATTGGAAACATGTAAATTCGATTCATTGTGGTACAAACCTACTAAACTATTTAACAAACAGAACACAAGTTGTGGCTACAGCTCATTTGGAGAGGGTATACACTGTTTAATAAGCGGAACGTAGAGTGTTAAATTACTGTTTTAATGATTAGAATAGTGGAGATAGAGAAGAGAATGGTAGAAGTAGACACCGACACTCTATTAGCACGGACTGCTTTATTAAATTTCACCATTTCAAGTGCTCAATATTAAATCCTAATTGGATTTATCACAAGACACAATATTATTTTAATAGATACTGTTATTAAGCATTTAATTTACAAAGTCGAATGATATACAAGCTGTACAAAGTGTAGATTTTTGTAAGATATTCAAAGTACAACAAACTAACAGAGAATGAATGGCTTTAGCAACACAAGATCAGGTATTCAATTCAAGAACGGGTATTTTTAAAGAGTAAAGGTTGCTCATAATACCTAACCTAAAACCTAAACATACATCCTTTTGTAGAAGATGTTGTGTAGACTGTCTGATAGAAATAAAAAGAACAATTTTTATTTTTATTGACATTTTTAGCGTAAAATAATTGTGTCAATTTAAAGTAGTTCGGTCGTCAATTGAAGTATTTGATTTTGTATTGAAAATGGTCTGGTTGAATAGAAAATTTAATATTATTTTCAAAAGTGCCAAGAAAACATGTCCTTGCGGTACACGTTTTTGAGAAAAATGAGTTTGAAGTTCACTGTTTTTACATGGGCTCTTATGGAAAACGACACTTTTGGTTAAGAAAAATTGAAATTGCGCCGTAAAAGTTCGTTGAATAAATAGTGGCAAATTGATATTTGGAAAGGTAATATATTAAGGCTTCGTTATGCATAGTCAAAACCCTACGTTGCCGATGTAAATAGCCCAAAAAATGGGAAAATATGTGACAAAATCACGACCAAGCGGAAGCCGATCGGGCGTCACGTTCTGCAGGGTTGCCAACTGCGGAGCGTGGGAAATTTAAACGCAGATTTGAATGTTAACCTTTTATTTCTTGAAACAGATTGGATTGAAAAATCAATGATTTTCATTATTATAAGTCATTTATCAAGAACTCGTTTTTATAAACACACGTATTTATCATTCCTGTGTTTACATTTGAATGCCTCGGACAATGCTGCCAACTGTGTCGACGCCATAACCTGGCCCGAGTTATGACACCGGGTGATTGGCTAGTCAAGTTGCGAATGAAATTACAAGATTTTTAAAATACGACTATTTGTTTGAGAACCAGATGCATAAAAATTCATAATAAAATATTAAAAACCGTTACAGTCGAATTTCACTTCATAAATTGATAACAAAAAACGGACTGAATTTGACTAGCGTCAACGACGACCGAACTACTTTAAATCAAAAATATAACTGTAACGCACAGTTCAACATTATTATTCTTTATTATACGTACGAGTACACTAGAGACTAGTGTTCTTTACAAGCGGCTCAATGGTCTAGGGGTATGATTCTCGCTTTGGGTGCGAGAGGTCCCGGGTTCAAATCCCGGTTGAGCCCAATTTTAATCTATAGTATAGATATTGTAAAACAATGGTAACTATGGTAACTGTTGTAGTAAACGGCAGTTACTATGGCAACTACGGTAACCGATGATCGCCGATGATAACTAAATAGTAACCGATGGTTATAGATACGAAAACATGACCAAATATAGCGATAGTGGTGTAATGGTCAGAATCTACATAAGCAAATGTTAAAGCAAGTTCTAGATTTGTTCATTTTATATAGTTTTAAAATGGCTCAATGGTCTAGGGATATGATTCCCGCTTCGAGTGCGATTGGTCGACGATTGATCCCGGGTTCAAATCACGGTTGAGCTCAATTTTAATATATCTATAAGTCTGGGAAATTAATAAGATAAAAAATATAGATGTAATATGGCCATATATTGCGATGGTGGTGTAATGGTCAGCATAGTTGCCTTCCAAGCAGTTGATCCGGGTTCGATTCCCGGCCATCGCACTTGTTTTGCTACCAAGTAAAAATCTTGACAGGCATACCTAAAAACAACATCTATATATGCTCGTGTTATCTAGTTTCCAACTGGCTCAATGGTCTAGGGGTATGATTCCCGCTTCGGGTGCGAGAGGTCCCGGGTTCAAATCCCGGTTGAGCCCAGTTTTAATATAACTTTAAATCTCTGAAATTGTGAAGATAAATATAGATAAAATATGACCATATATGGCGATGGTGGTGTAATGGTCAGCATAGTTGCCTTCCAAGCAGTTGATCCGGGTTCAATTCCCGGCCATCGCACTTGTTTTACTTCCAAAATAAAAATCTAGATAGTTATAATATCTAAAAACAACATCTACGTTTGCTTACTTTATCTAGTTTTCTAGCGGCTCAATGGTCTAGGTGTATGATCCCGCTTCGGTTGCGAGAGGTCCCGGGTTTAAATCCCGGTTGAGCCCATTTTTAATCTTACTCTAAATCTGTGAAATTGTGAAGATATGAATCTCGATATGAATATAGATAAAATATAACCAAATACGGCAATGGTGGTGTAATGGTCAGCTTAGTTGCCTTCCAAACAGTTGATCCGGGTTTGATTCCCGGCCATCGCACTTGTTTTACTTCCAAAATAAAAATCTAGATAGTTATAATATCTAAAAACAACATCTACGTTTGCTTACTTTATCTAGTTTTCTAGCGGCTCAATGGTCTAGGGGTATGATCCCGCTTCGGTTGCGAGAGGTCCCGGGTTTAAATCCCGGTTGAGCCCATTTTTAATCTCACTCTAAATCTGTGAAATTGTGAAGATATGAATCTCGATATGAATATAGATAAAATATAACCAAATACGGCAATGGTGGTGTAATGGTCAGCATAGTTGCCTTCCAAACAGTTGATCCGGGTTCGATTCCCGACCATCGCACTTGTTTTGCTTCCAAATAAGATCTGAAAGAGTAAATGTCAAAATAAATATCTGGTATAATCTAAGCGCTAAAGATGTCAATCCGATATCAAGATTTCATCGAGATTTCAATGAATCTAATATTACAGTATTTATTTTATTTTAAAAGATTCCACCTAGCAGAGCGTAGTTTCGATCTACGGACCTCTGGGTTATGGGCCCAGCACGCTTCCACTGCGCCACTCTGCTCTTGTTAATTTTGAGATAATATTATCTTTCCTATCTAATCATAGATTATAGATGGCAACAGAAATCTATGTATTTGTAAGAGTGAAAATCAGATCTGGACTTCTGGACACATTGTCATAACAAATATATTTTTATGACTAATGACTCAAAACAAAGCACTGTACTATATTTTGAATTATTATGACAGTGAAAGAGAACTGTAAAATTAAAACATTTTTTTTCCATTCTTGCAAAAATGATATAACTATATACCTATTTACAAATTTCATTTTTTATTATATTGCTTCTGCAGAATAATTATAATTTATCTATTTTTAACAGGATATTTTATATCCTATACAAAAATATCGGATAATGGAATGAGTATTTTGAAAAGAATTGCTATTGGTTATTTATTTAATTTTTACTGACACGCACACAACTATAATTTACAAGAGAGAGAGAAAGCAATATCGACCTCGGTACTCATGTGTCATCGCCGTCAGCTAATATGTAATTTTTGCATAAGTAACCAAAAAGTATTAGGTACATTTTAGTAGATTTGAATCATAGTTGGATACATAGAGTGTTGAATATAGGAGAAAGGAATTCGTTTTTAAAAACAATACAGAAAATAGACATATTACATTAAATTACAACATAATTTAAAGATGCTTATCTGATTTTGAACTTTAAAAAAATTACCTGCTGCCTGCAACGAATTTTTCATTTCATAATGTATAATCACCTCTTTTCCCCATTATAATAACTTGTGGATACTTACATAATGTAGTAATATTGCGCTAGAATAAAATAAAGTTAATATTTTTATTCAGTTTACATTTATTTTTTACACAATTTTTCAATGTTTAAATTTGTGCCGTCCTGTCAAAATTTTCTAAATTCGCCGCTGGTTACATAACGCACACAGCTATCCGGTCCTTAAAAGTGAAACAAAGTTTAAATTTTATATTCAATGGTACAGTGGCCAGAAATAACTTAAATTAAACTTCTTTTTATGTACAAAAGCATAAAATGGGCAAAAATATTTGTGTTACTGTGTTACTGCTTTTAAATTATAAAAACCAGCATAACCGCATTGTAAAAAATGAAATTTGTACAAATCCAACCATATATCTTCCACGTCCACCATTGTTCCTGCAAAGAAACTCAATATGAAATTATCACCAACTGTAAAACCAACGCCGTTGTTTCATATATTACAATACACCACACACATTACTTTCACATTATCCGTCTCAAAAACTCGTCAAAAAAGCGCCATAAATCACCTCGACGCTTACAAAATTCGCATTAAATTGTAGAACGTCCAGCGGAAAAACTAGAACAATACCGCGCGGAGACAAACTCCACTTAACGGTTGATAAATGGCCGGTGATAAGGAGTCATTTGTCTGGATTGCATCAGACGTGGAGGAGAGTCGAGAGCTCTGGAGTCTGAACTCGAGACTTCCTATAGATTAGTCTGATTGCATTAATTCGACAATTAGTTCTTGCTTCATTTGTCCACAGATAACATTTAATGAAACGCGGCCTTCTTTGCTAGAACTGTTTGCGTGCGAATGTGATCCTTATTTTGGTTTCGATTTTAAACTTAAATTTTACTTATTGAAAACGTGTAACATGAACGGGTTGATTTATAAAAAATCTGATGTGGCCAGTATATCAAGTTTCAAAAGTTCAACTTCCGGTTTGCGGATTTCTACCAAAATCTTAGCCGGTGTTTCATTAATAATAAAAAATTATTAGAATAAAAAAATAATGTGTAAAATCTTGGTACAAAATTTCATAAATTTGACAAACAAATATGTCAGTTAAAATTTAAATAATTTTGCTATGTGACATCAACAGTTTGGAGTACTTTTCTAATGCCCAGTTCTATAAAGAAAGTGATACAAACACTGTTAACATTTTTCAATCCCGTTCACATACGGCTCAATGGTCTAGGGGTATGATTCTCGCTTTGGGTGCGAGAGGTCCCGGGTTCAAATCCCGGTTGAGCCCAATTTTTAATCTATCTTTGGCATGGGCATATGGGAATAATTATATTATGGCTATTTATCTAGTTTCCTAGCGGCTCAATGGTCTAGGGGTATGATTCCCGCTTCGGGTGCGAGAGGTCCCGGGTTCAAATCCCGGTTGAGCCCAATTTTAATCATCTTCATAAATCTATAAAAATATGGCGATTAATATAGATAGATAAAATATTGTTCAGATTTGACCATATATGGCGATGGTGGTGTAATGGTCAGCATAGTTGCCTTCCAAGCAGTTGATCCGGGTTCGATTCCCGGCCATCGCACTTGTATTGCTTTCTAGATAAAAATATAGATACGCATATTTAGATTTGCTTATTTTATCTAGTTTTTAGCGGCTTAGTGGCCCAGGGGTATGATTTCCGCTTCGGGTGCGAGAGGTCCCGGGTACAAATCCCGGTTGAGCCCAATTTTAATATAACTTTAAATTTGTGAAATTGTGAAGATAAATATAGATAAAATATAACCAAATGTGGCGATGGTGGTGTAATGGTCAGCATAGTTGCCTTCCAAGCAGTTGATCCGGGTTCGATTTCCGGCCATCGCATTTGTTTTGCTTCCAAGATAAAAATATAGATAAGCATATCTGAAAACAAAATCTAATTTTGCTCATTTTATCTAGTTTCTAGTGGCTCAATGGTCTAGGGGTATGATTCCCGCTTCGGGTGCGAGAGGTCCCGGGTTCAAATCCCGGTTGAGCCCAATTTTAAACTAACTTTAAATCTGTGAAATTGTGAAGATAAATATAGATAAAATATAACCAAATACGTCGATGGTGGTGTAATGGTCAGCATAGTTGCCTTCCAAGCAGTTGATCCGGGTTCGATTCCCGGCCATCACACTTGTTATTATTATCAGCATAGTTACCAACTAAGTATTCTTCCTAGATTATAGCTGAATTATGCCGATAAGAACCGAATAGATAAAGAAAACTATATAGTGAATTAATTGATATTTAAAGAAATTAGTACCTAATTCTCATATTATATTTGAAACGTTTTTAAAATTTCTGGTTTAATGTAGTAGGTAATGTCATGATTACAATATTGTATTCTCAGTTTTAAAAGATTTCTTCTAGCAGAGCGTAGTTTCGATCTACGGACCTCTGGGTTATGGGCCCAGCACGCTTCCACTGCGCCACTCTGCTCTTGTGAATGTGAGGTTTAAAAATATTTTGATTCCTAAAAAAGATTATTTTTTTATTAATTATTTATTAACAATAGATACAAATAAAGTTTTATAGAATGAAAATTGGTCAGTATTAGAGCGACAGTAGTTCGAGAAATCTCCGGTTCAAACATGCGATGTTACATTATATTGCAAAGTACATACATTTACTTTACTACATAGTTTAATGTATCATATTTAAAATAATCATTATTGTGCAGTGGGGATATAGCTCAGTGGTAGAGCATTCGACTGCAGATCGAGAGGTCCCCGGTTCAAACCCGGGTGTCCCCTAAAACAACATTTTAAGAACTTATTACATGCGATGTTACATTTTTATATTGCAAGGTACAAATGCTTCAACTTTATGTTATAGTGGGGATATAGCTCAGTGGTGCACAGTGGTCGAGCAGATCGAGAGGTCCTCGGCTCGATCCCCGGGTGTTTGCAATAACATTTTGAGAACCTAAGGGAAAAAATACACTACCACTACCAATACTTTTGATTTCGGCTTTTTTTGTTGTTTGCTTACAAAATAAATATCTAATATAGAAGACAAGATAGGAGAAATAGGAAACATTCCTCTTAAAACGATGGTAGTATATAATCCTAAAAATTTATTTTCGATAGATAACTACTATCTCAACAGTTGACATATAATTATCTAAAGAAATACTGCTCATTTTTGTACGTCTAGCAGAACACAGTTTAAATAGATATAAATTGAAGCAACGCTGTTGAACAGAGGGTGAAACTGCTAAGATTTTTTTATAAAAAAATAATTTATTGTTGCATAAAAATAAACAATTTCTTTTCCAAATAGTTTAAAATTTAAATTGAATGAAAAATGAAAATAACGCTATAGCTTCAATTTTTAATACTCATTTACTATTGAGACATCATAATGGTTTTAAAATAAATTTTGAAGCTTATGTCCACTAAATTTTAATTAAATAACCCATTTTTCTTAAAAATTTATGCCATTAGGTAGAAGTAATAAAATGAGGCACTTAGTAGTTACATGTTAAAACCCCTACGCAAGTTTTTTATTTTAAATTTTCTTATAGACAACACAATAGTTATTTGTGGCAAGTGTAAAAATCTGACACGATTTTATGTTATAGATATCTAACTAATTAGTTGCTTTCTAATAACTAGTAATAATGTGTTGTACTCACATCTTTCTTCTTACATGCATACTCCTATAGGACCAAATAAACTGAGTTAAAAATTTTATGCATAGTATACTTGCTTTTGATTTCTACAATTTATTCAAGTTCCATGTATCTCTCAAGAAACGGAACAACAACTTTATTCCTAACAAGACATTCAAAAACTCTTCGCAAACAAAATACAGCGTAGGTCATGGAAAATAAAATTCCATTCAAAAGCAAGAAAAGCGCCCGCTACTTATCTCAATTTCCTTCCTATTTTCCGAGTGCATCTAGCAAAATATTTACTTACGCACTGGGAATTCGTTCTGAAAAGAATGAAAACAAAGTAGAGTAATTCCAAAGGCCGCTTGTCGACGGCAACTCGCCCGCTACGCCTTCGCAGATGTGCACGAAGAAGACGCGGAGTAAACCCTTACAGGACCGGATCGCCCACCGGAAGGGCATGAAAGAAATTTTATATATTTCGTGATTTTTCCGTTATATGCCATACAGTTTTGACATTTATTTAAGTTCTTTTTTCACAGAATAATCCTACAGAAACTATAATTGTATAGTTCTTTTATTTTTTAGTAATATGTGTCGAGAAAGTTCTACATTTTAATGTGGCAAAACCAGATAAGTCAATAACGTCAAATTCTGGATATGCAGATTATTAAAATTTGCAGAAAGTATTTTTAATTTTGACTTTCTATTTGCCAGCAATATTTTTTGGGATCTGTAATCACAGAATTATTTGATGAAGAATCCAGTTAATTATTTTATTTCAATTTAAATGGCAAGTACTCGTATATAAGCATGAATTCCTAGAATACTTTTTATTCCACTCTTTTCCACACTACTACGGCTGCCTGAAACAAGCCCGAAACTCGTACTTTGCCACATCCTAGCAATGCAATGTCATTTTGAAGTTGAAAAATAATGTAAAAGTGTTTTCATTGCGAGTAAACTTTTAGTTTATTATTGACTTCAAGATAATGTTTTTATGAACATTTAATAGAGAAATATAATGAATCTACAGATGTGCCTTTTTATAATTTTCATTTCACGTAAGAAAATTCAGTTGGCACTGCGAATACAGTCCGTTCTACAGCCCTGTGAATAAAGCTGTCATCTACAGAATATTGTAGTATTTCGATTTAAGTATGAAATTCAAAATATGAAGGTATAAGTATAATGTTAACGGAAATGAAATAGTTTGTTGGTGTAAATCCACATCTCATCTCAACCAATCAGATTCAGTATTATCGCTCTATCTTTGCCAACGCTTTTTTCTCGAGTGAAATGAATGAATGCCCAATAATTTAACAATAATGCGTGCGTTAAGTACTTGAACATAGCTCAGTTTTATAGAACCTCGTGTTGTAATATTAAACTAACCGCACTTATAATGTAAATAACTATAACAATTTATTAGTTGGAGCTAAAGCAGTTCACGATTATATATGTTTATAGTGACTAATTTTTGTATTACCTTTATTTACTTAGATATTTTGATATTTATTAATTTATTAAATACGTAAGTGCATAACTTAAATTTAGATAAGTACACTTTCTAGTAAAATTGCAAAATAAAATTACCCCTGTGGTGTAGAAACTCTCCACTAAAGCTATGAGTACTCTTGAGTTGACAGCTAGTAATCGCATACACTGTATATGTAGCCTGTATACAATATATTTATCGATGCTTTACAATGTGTAAGGTTATGATTATAACACTCAGATTGGGTAAAAAATATGTGATAGAGTAAAATTCAAATAGCTAGAACCCTGCGCGAAGTACGAATTCTCGTCTTAGAGAGAGAATCATAGATGATAAACAAGAGGAAACTACGCTACTGTTTGTTCTACTGAACATCAGCTTCAATATCTGTTATTCTCATGTTGACATTCGTAGTGTTTTGCTTCGTGTAATTGATTGTGATTGAGTCATATTTTAGTTTTCTTTGAAAATTAAGTGAAGTGCAGCGCAGCATATACTCGCTAGCTCCGCTTTTGTAAAACGGACAGTACATGACAAGCTCTGCCTTCTCGCGCAGCTCAGGGTCCTAGCTATTTGAATTTTACTCTAGATATGAATGTAAGTATAAATCAAAATCTGATCTACGAAATACTTGTTCTCTAATCAAAAAATATCAAAATTGCAAAGGTTTCTTTAAAGTAGAATTTTCTTTATACGTTCCTTAACGAATTTCTGAATACGTCACTGATCGCCCATGGCCTTTTAAGAAAAGGAAACAGGGAGTACAGGACTTGTAGTTCGAAGTGACGGGCCACAGTCTAATGGAAGAATTTAATTTGAAGGGTTTCGCATTTGATCTCTTTTTGGTGTTATTAAATTTTTAGTTTTAGGGTTATGGATAATGGCAAAATTAAGATTGAAGTATAAATGTAATTGAATTTTTAATGGCTCTGCGGGTGGAAGATCCATTTTTAGAAGTATTATACTTTTACGGCAGACAATTTATACAAAGCTATATTTAAAAGTTTATATTTTTATCAAGCCTACAGCATACCTCTCATTTTATATTTAGCAGTATTACCAGTGGATCTACGTCATATGAAGATTATGTTATTGATTTTATCTCAATTATTTTTAAATCTTTATTTTTATATTCAAACTCGTCAATGAGTATTACGTATGCATGTATTTATAGATGTATATGTGTAAGCAGGTAGAATACATCGTATGAATCAACTGGATTCGAATCTGAGTAGTCGGATCGGAATCATAGTATAAGTCAAGAGTATTTAGCTATTCTATTGTGCTGATTAAGACAATCCTCTACCGTGTCAGAAAACAGCCAAAAACTCCACAGCGTTTATTGTTTTATTAAATATAATAATCTAAAGATATTGTTGAAGATAAAAGTACAAAATGGTCGATACAGAATTTTAAAATTTTGCTTTAAAATCGAAATACCTATGTGAATTTGAATTTTGACAATTCTTGTTATTTTTTAACACAAATATGTTCTATTTTAAAACGAATTTAAAAAATTGGATCGGTTATTTCGCAGATTCAAGCTTTGTTGACGACTGATTAAATTTGAAGTTGTCGCTTATAAATAAAAGCTGTAACAGTGGTTGGCGAAAACCCTTTTTTTACTTATATTGCAAATTTTTACAAATATGGGTGCCAAAATTATTTCTCCCCTCAAACATAAATTATTTGTTATTATTTTTAACAAAACAATAAACGCTATAGAATAGCGTGCGGAATTAATGTTTTTACTGTTTTCTGTCATGGGTAAAGGATCACCTTAAGATATAAAACATTTGCACCTTTTTTAAAATTTAGCATAAACCCATAGAACTGAAGAAACATATTCATTTCTTGTTTAGTGTGGCATCTACCAGTAAAAATTACATCCAGTTTTCTAATATGTACAAAATTATTCAATAATTCAATCGAGTGGATTAAAGCACAGCCCTCTGCTTGCGAATCCGGAGTTCCATGGTTCGAGTCTCTCGGCCGGCAGTGCGTGATTGTCGTTAAATGGGAATTGCAATTAAATCGTACTCGGATGCTTCACGCTGAACACTTGATCGTCCTTATTGGAGGTTGCATAAGAAGCTCTCCGTTGCCGCTTTAAAGTTCAAAGATCGTCGCGCGGATTGAATTGAGATTCTAACTGCGCCAAGACGGATCGGTCAAAGTGGTTGGATATTCCACTGTAATACCATCTAGGTACCATAAAATAATTATTAGGAATAAAAAATCTTCATCCTATTCTGGCATTTATTTCATTTCATCGACATGTTTCTTGTTTTTATTTACCCCATTCGGAATTTTTACAGCAGAACAAAACTTCACAAGTAACGGTTATATCACAAAGCACTATACTCACTACGTAACATACGACATAAAAATACTCTAACATATGCAAACCATAACCTCATACTCTAATCTGAGAGTTCGCGCGTCACAATGCGAGCTACAAGGCATTACCGTCACGCGTTATGGTGATTCGGTGTTCGGTGGATCCGAAGGGATTCCAATACACATTTCAATGAGACCCTAACTCGCGCATATCTCGTATGTAAACATGCTTATGTGTATTCACTTGGGATGGAGTTAGCCTTCGAGAAGTTGGATGCCTCTAGGCAATCCTAGGAAGTTGGGGAGGGATATTTCGGAGGAAGATTTTGGGATTGTTGCTAATTTTATGTTTGGTATTTTTATTTAAAGTATCTTTCTGGCACCCGGCTTAAGTAATTTATTTTATTGTCAATTATTTTAACGCGGTTACTTAAATGCTTTTTTTAAAGTGCTTTACATTTTATTTTAGATAGATATCTATTTTTCTCAGTTTTGTTGTATTATAATTTATAAAATATAAATTACTTGGCCAGATTATGACAGCTGTTTTTGAGGATCATGATTATTTAAATAAATTAATAAATATATAATATAATTTGCACACTATCCTACACGAAATTAATAATTTTATTATTATTCGTGGATTCTAGCTAAATTATATCATAAAATTAACAAGATTGTCGGGCTCGTCTCTCTTTTTTTCAGGAACCGTGTTTACACTACACCATACTTTTCTTTCGTGTTACAACTTATGATTAAATACGTAAAAATACGTAAAAGCAGTCTAGCAATTTCTCAAATGCTCACGAAGTTTTATAGATAAAGCTAAATTTCATAAATTTATTTATAGACGAAGAATGCAACTAGGTTTATTCCGAGTTACATTTACTAACAAACCTCTTAATAATAACAGAAAGCATGTAAAAAATTGCTTGAAACACATTTTTTCATCAATTTTTATAAGGATTCCAAAGATTATTACAGAATTATAAATTCTAACTGGGCTTAAACCTAGATTAATTCTTTCACAAACATCTAGTACCTGTTTTTCTTAATTTTTAATATGCAATGAGTAAAGCAGAAACTGCTACATCTTTTTACATGTAATATTTTCGAAGGAAGCAACAATTTCACTATGTATTCACAATTATTGACGTAGAAAGTTATGGAAAGAATAGCGATTTAGGAGTTTTTAATTCAAGTTGAAATCGTGCAATGTTTCTGTGTCTAAAGCAGCATCGTTCCCAAATGGAGCCATTTAAATGGCTAGACACTGGGGTTCGTCTGTGACGACTCGAGGGCAACCCCTGTCGAAAATACTACTATTAATAAAATAGTAACGTATTTTACAGTTCATCTCAGAAATCCAACAGACAGCACAGTCGTAGACAGTAGAGTCGTACTGATGAGGCCTAAAAAGCCGAAACAGCTGTCTACGACTGTGTTCTGTCTGTTGTATTTCTGAGATGAACTGACAAATACGTTACTACTTTATACGTAATATTTTGTTACAGAGACGAGACCCTTAAGAAAATATATTTTTATTACACAACGTATCATAATCGACGTTTAAAACACGCAAATGCGAGCAAAATCGCGCTGTGCTTTAAAGAGGTTGCTAAAAAAACAACAATGAAAGTTGTAACCAATCTCCTAGTTATGAACAAATATTTTATAACTGCATTATTACGTAGTTCTTTAATAAAATTTCCGTTACAATTATTCTAGTAATAAAATGTTTTCTTTGAATTAACATAAAATTGACTTTAAATAAGTAAAAAACAAATTAGTGATAGACTAATAGAGGAACTACATTCTTTGTATGTTTTTGCATAAATCTTATACACCAAAGTCCATGCCCAAATAATTTTGAATGGATTATGTCTGATATATTCCTGCAACGGGCATTTTACAACCCTGTACAGATTGGCCTTGCGAGAAGATTAAATTTTGCGCAGAAAGAGGTGCAAAGTTATAACCATATTTTATTTTGAACAACTTTATTACAATTAATCTCATTTCGCCCACTTTCCGATCAAATACCATATTTCTAAAGCTTTATATACAATATCACCGCACTGATATTGAAACGATAAATTCCCATTTGCTTCAGGTGAACGAAAATCCAATCTACGAAATAAATTTGTGTCTTTTGAGGTTATATGGAACAGCTTGTTTCTGTATAGAACATTGTTTACGGCGAAGTGCCTATTTCTCAAATTTTAGTGAGCGAAAAAGAAAAACATAATCGAATATGGATGAAGTGGTATTTCGCGGCGAATATTGAATCTTCGATTAGAATATCAAACATCAGAAACTTTAATATCAAAGTATTTTTTATAGACTTTACATGAACAAAGTACCTAAGTACTGATTTCATAGAATTTTAAAAGAGGTATTAAGAGTTCTACTTATTTTAAAATTTTAATTAGAATTTTGGGTTATAATCGTGCGATTGCTAAATAACAACCAAAAGAATAATAAATGATTACTGATTTATGCAATGTTACAAAAATTATATCAAATTTTAATATTAAATTGGAGTTGTGAAACAATTCCCAAATATTAAAGTAAACAATACATAGATTAATAGAAGTTTGCAGAACTCATAAAGATAAATAAATTATTTACTTGGATATTATAGTTCTGTATATTAAATATATAAAAATATATACAGGGTGTTTCAGGGATAACTTAAAATACTTATGAATATAGAACCTCAAAACAAGAAAAAAATTTCATTTGAAGATTTTCTCTCAAACGCTTCATTTAGGAGATATTGGCTTTCTGAAGTTACAAATTGGAATCTTAACAATTTTTAAAAAATAAAGGAATAAAAATAAATAAATATTGCTTTTTATCAACTTTATTGCTAAAAACAATTAGAATTTACAAAATTTGTAAAAAAAAAACAATCTGTCGATGACAGAACGAGTAACTGTTCGACATTGGTCCTGTGTTATTTCTTCGCGTTGATTCTTCTATTCAAAATTCGTAAACGATTACCATGTCAGCATTCTCACTATTTTTGTAAATGTACGTTGCATGATACAAATACAAGTTAACTTCACAAAAGATTTAAACGAACTAAATTTATTTTTTATGAATAAAAGGAGTTCAGTGGCCTATGTGGAGTGGATATGTTAATCCTATTATATATTAATCCTATTATTCAATTAATGAAAAAATAATAAAAATGGTTGGATAGAATTAAAACACATGTGAGATTTTGTAAAAGATTGTACGGAATTAATTATAGTTATTTTTAAATAATTTATCTAAGTGTACAGATATTTTATTGCGACTGGTTTTCCCCTTGATTAAATGTTTAAACAGTCTTTGCTTCTTTGATGGCTTGGATCAAAAATAGGTCAAAGAGTCGACCTCGACTCGGTGATAAAATTGTAAATAAGTTTTCCCTCGAAAAGCACAAATTACACGTATAAAAATAAAAACGTATTTCATATTAACGTTGGAAGTTCATGACGTTCGTAGTATAGCTGTAATAACATTGCTAGAAAATACATCTGTGAAACTGCAGTGCAGCTGTTGCATATCGTTGTTTTTTAAAATAAAATATTATGCTCGACTTGCGAATATTTCTTAGATGTATGAAGGTTTTGCTTCTATATTTCTTCTTCTTCTTCTTCGAAAGATTTATAAGAACACATTTTTTATAAATGACTAAATATTATCACTTTTTACCATGCAGCTGAATGTGAATGAACATCAAACGGTTTACTTGTGTAATCAATAATAGAATTCTGTGTAAATCTGTAACAAAAAGCAGAAATGCATAATTTTGCCAACTTCTTGTTTTATAATTTTTGACCAATATTATCTTCCTGTCTCTACTAGCATATCTAAACATAATAGTCTCTGGAAATGTAAAAACTCGCTGGATATTCGTCAAAAATATAAAACTTTATTACTTAATCCAACGTTTCGGCCTGACTTAAGCCTTCATCAGGGAAAAGTAAGTAAGATAAATAAACAAAATTTTACATATTTTAGCAATCACTGTAATGAAAGTAGAAAGTAACCTATATAGGTAACGAGTGAAAATTATTGACAGCAGAGTTATTCTGCACTATTTCCTTTAACTGTTTTGTGTAAAATCTCGAAAACTGAACAAATTCAGACCGTCGCTATAGTTTTCCTCTTTAGCATTATCTTATTATACTTGATTTTTTTCAAAATTTTAGACTTAGTACTTTGGGAGATAAGGAGTGGAATGCTATTTTTATAGCATTAATATTTAAATTTTTTATACAAATAAGATATTTTAAATATAGCTTAAGATTGTCTCCAATCAAATGCATCTAATACAACTTTTAAAAATATTTTGTTTTGAATATAGGTACCTACGTGATAAAATACGTGTAAAAAACTAATAAAATATCTAAAATATGCCATTTAACCATGTATGTTAAAACAACAAAACGAAAATAGTGACACTAAGCTTATTAGAAGACAAACTTTATCTATTAAAAAATAAAGAATGTATTAGTTTTTTGAATAATGTGAATTTTATACTTCAATTTGAAGGGAAAAACTAAACATACTTTTTGTACTTCCGGGACTAAAACTCTTCTTTAGTCTTTATTTTTAGCGACTAAGGTTCTAAATTTGATCCCAAGGGATTATTTTTCATATTTAATCCCGTTGTCAAGGAATTAAATTAATTAATCCCGTTGTCAAGTAAATACGTGCTATTTGTTACAGAGTATCTATGGTAACAATATAAATATTTGTCATAAAATTTACTGTCAAGATTACAAAATGTGTATTCTTTTAAACTATTTTACATTCGTTTGAGGATGAAGTGCAAAAAATAGCGTATATATACCACAGGACTAAAGTACCTTTAATCCCTCAGGTGATTATTTTCCTCACCTTCGGCTCGTGAAATAAACTTCACCCTCAGGATTAAATCATGTACTTTAGTCCCTCAATATATAATATTTCTATTCACCATTTTATACCTGTGGTGACTCTCTTTAGTCTGTACGATTTTAAGAAGAAAGAATTATATACAAAAGTTACTTAAGTCTACTTTTACCAAAAAACATTAAAAAGATAATATATTATTTATTCAATTTTGACGTTGTAAACTGTAATGATTTCCTCCATAATGTATAAAAACAATGACAACTTGTCACTGACGACTATTTTGATTAGTTTTTTTTGTTATGTCAAAATAAATTTACAATTCATATAATATTATTTGAAATAATTTCGTCAAAATTGAATAAAATATTATAAAACCACTTGAGATAAGAATGTTGATTCACTCGAAGAAATTAAACCATTCGCCCTTCAGGCTCGGGGGTTAAACTTTCTTCTCTTGAATAGCCAATCATGTATCTTACTTGGTGTATAAATATCTATAAAATATCGCGCAATAATATCGCTCTTGTTAGTTAAAAAGATAGTCGAGAATTACAAGTCAACGCTCTTAAATTATAAAATTATGTAGCATGGGATATTTCTTTCTTTATCTAAAAACACTCCCCGTCATTTTCCTGTTTCTTCCGCTATCCTAAAAGCAGGTTCCATTTCTTAATTCCGATTTCATTCAGACAAAAAAAGAAAAGAAAATCACGAACTGATTCCGTTTTTCCATCCTCATTGCGTGTTGCTGCTCAACATTTTTCCCTTTTACAGTTTATTGTAAATACCCTGAGGGTATAACTTTACCAGTATTCATTTCTTTCTTGGTTTATTGGTTTCTTTCGTGCTTCCAGCCAGCTCGTTTACACGGAGAACAATGCCATGAATGACGTAATCACGGGAGACAATCGTGTTGTAATGTGTGAAATAAGTAGCGAATAAATTAAATAAGTTTATTATGGTTAGTGAGTTGGTGTGAACTTTTGATTGGAAGATAATAATATGTAATTACTAAGAAATGTGTGGAGAGTTATTACAGTTGTAGAAACATTAACGTGACTCAAATCAGATTTCAAAATATGAAAAACATTATGATTATACATGTAAATACGAGTAGGCAGAAATCTGGATAAGAATGATGATAAATTTAAATCAAAAACAACTTGTTACGGAAAATTTGTAATGGAAATCGGTAAAATTGGTTAATAGATTGATTTGCCTAAAGCTTGAATTACATTATACTTTTTTCGGCTAGAAAAAATAACTTTTTATTAGATACTTAATTCGGCTAGAATCTAGTTTTAAAATTTGTTCTTGTACTGATATATTTATCGACCAATCTACTGCCAACTGAAAATTTAAAAAAATGTAATTGTCATTGTCAGTTGTTGAGGTTTTAATACCTGGTAAAGTACTGGTTGAATTTCATACAATTATTGTACAAGAGTTTTTGATATTTCAGGAGTCCATTTATACCTCTTAGGAGCCTGTATGGGTCAAGACTTTACTTTTAATTTTATTTCTGCTGTCACTCAACTTTATTATTTTTCAGGTTATATACAGAAGGTTGGTAACACAAAATATACATCCACTGCGCAAGTCTAGTATTGGATGAAATATAGTACCCGAGCACTTTTTTTAAGACGAAAAAAGACGGTTCTAGTATGAAACTTGGATCGAAATTTTCTTGATTTAGGTACATTATCCAAGTGAACATTCTAGAATTAAGTATGAAAATTGTCAAAGTTTCTAGCCGAAAAAAGTATAATGTAATTCAAGCTTAGTGGTCAGTTGTACCGTTATTCCTTAAATTTTAAGTGTCACTTAAATAAAAAATATCGAATTGAACTCATGACAGCAATATTCTATTTCTACGTTTGTTAATAGTTTGATTTCTATTCGATATTTGTCAGTTAAGGAAAACTTCAAATTTAGGTAAAAACGGTGCACCTGGCCATAAGAGTAGTAGATACCTACTAAATAGTATATTATGCAATAAGTTTATAATGTTTCCTATCAATACGCGAGTATGAAATTTACGATACGAACTATGGCGAGTATCGTAATTCATACGATCGATTATCGAAATTAAAATCTGTAGCGAATGTCATTCAAGTACAGACAGTGCATACTTAATAAGAAAATTAAAGCATGGTAGTGGAAAAACGTATTTATTTATTTTAATATTATTTTGACTGCAAGTAAAACAGACAGTTCTAGTATTTTTGCATTTATAACACTAATCTTATCTTATAAATATTTAGATATAAGTTAAATTTAATGGTACTACACAAAAAACTGTAAAGTGTACTATACATCTTTTTTAATCTAACGGATTAATTGCTTTAATTCTTTTTTATTTTTATTAAACTAAAGTATAGAAGAATTAGAATTCATTTAATATGGTAAATGTAGCGCAGATAAAAACTATTCAGTTTAGTTAAGTGCAAATGTGTTCATGTAAGAGTAACTGTAATTTTATAGAAGTTCCCGAGAATTTTCTATTCTGTGAACAATGAAGTTAGAACGTTAAAACGTTAAAAGAAAGGTTAAAACAGTCTGATTTTCTTACAAAACGAATTTCCATAATTTTTAGTCGTTTTGCACACGCAAATTTAAAAACTTCAGCAAACCTATGAATAGTTATTGAAGAGTTAAGCGTGAACGAGGGATTGAGTAAAAAGGGAAAAATGCAAAGGACCTTTCATTGATGAGGGTCCATTTTAAATTTCACGCCAGCTCCGGTCGGCAAATTCACGGAGCTGGAAAGAGCAAAAATAAATAGAACGTGTCTTCTTCCGTGGCGAGAAAAATACACACTTCAATTCAATTTGACAGATTCATTCGCTTCGAAAACATCATCCATAAAACCATTCGCGCGCACTTATTCCGTCGTCGTGGCCCTTTGTCGCCTGAGAGCGACGCTGCTTTGTTTTATTTCCCGACGGCGGAGGCGGTGGAATAGTTTTGGATTTGTTGAGATACGATTGAGGCGCGCGAAGTGTACTTTGCTTCTTCCGAATTGAACGGGGATGCGAGTATTGCTGACGACTCTTGTTTCACCTGATGTTTTACAATTGAACACTCGTCAAGACGACAAGCACTTTGTATTCTTCAGTGTTTTTATTGTTACGACGTTACGAGTAATTTTCACTACAAGCTTAATTTAATTTATAACAGTTTTAATCAATGGAATTATAATTTAATATTTTCCCGAATTCCTAGAATACTCTCGATTTTACTTATTTTTCTATTCTGCTATTGCGGCTTCCTGAAACCAGCCCGAAACTCGTACTTTGCCGCATCCTAGCTATGTAATGTCAATTTGAAGTTGAAAAATACTGTAAGTGTTTTCGTTGCGAATAAACTGTTAGTTTATTATTGACTTCAAGATAATGTTTTTATAAAAAAAAATTAATAGAGAAAGAATGGATCTACAGACGTGCCTTTTTTAAATTTTAAAAATAAATATCTATCCAGAGATATAACCATGTAAAGTTTGCATAAATTGGAAATTTTTAGGAATTTTTATAATCATGTATAATTTTTTATTAAAACTGTTATTATTCCTTTCAGTATATAATCCTTGTTGAAATGAAATTTTACCATTCTTGTACTAGTCGCAAAACATTCCGCTACGTACATTTTATGCTGGATTTTAAGAGATAGACAGGTCTCTTTTGAGTGTTTAAATGTACGTAGTTAGTATTTTCTTTCAATTTGACTAGACCGATATCCAATTTAATATGAGTTAGGTATTAAGAGGAGAGAATCAAAGAACTTCAATTGACAAAATAAAAATCAATGTATACTAGTAAATAGATATATATATATATATATATATATATATATATATATACATCTCACTATCAACAGAGCGTCCGTTCAAAAAACCTGAATAGAGCGTCCGGTTGGTGTATATTCCCAATTCATAATCATTGAAGCGTCCGTTCAAACTATCATCTTTGAAGCGTCCGGAATATACGGATTATTACAATTCATCGATTATCAAGCGTCCGACAGTGTTGCCGCGACTGAACAATGTTACTTCGCGCGTTATATTGGGGATTTGAAATGAAAAGACGGAGTTATTATCGACAAGTTGAATAAATAATGACAAAGTTATATGTGGAATAAATCGCTTACATTTTGTTTTCAGATAGTACGTTAATTGATTATTCAGTCCATATTTTAAGTTGGATTTGTATGCTTATAACCAAGTATAATAAAAATATATTGAAAATCGGTCAAATTGTCTGTGATCTGATAGTTAATTATTTAAATGAAAATTAGCAACAAATGCATTATATTTCAATAATTACTAAATTGACAAATTTGTTGACAACACTATTGATTAGGTTTAAAATTAGAATATAATACTACATAATGCATTTTATAAATAATTTTTGTTCAAAATTTATTACTTCTGGTTAGGAAATGGTGATTTGCCCAGTTATTTTGGTATGGAAAGCACAAACCGAAAGTAGTAAATATTTTAATTAATGTCAATGTTTGTAATGTTAATTACATAAGAGCTATTTATTTTTCCGAATAAATTTGTTTGTTACTTATCGAAATCTTGTTACGTCGCAATTTTTAAAAAAAGTTTAATAATAATAAAAAATTGTTGTAAGATTTAAAGGTAAAAATATGAAACAGAAATTTTATTTGGAAGAAAAATAATGCTCGACTCGACTGTAATTTACCTATTTAAAATCTACTACTCATTATACAGAAAAATAATAGAAAATTAATCAAATGACATTAGGACATTACAGTACCTACTTATATCAAGCAGTGTTTATTGGGATTTTAAAAATAGGTAAATATTATTTTCTTACTTTCGTTTGGTTATAGACAATTTATTTCTCAAATTTGCGCTAGGAAATTAATTTAATTACTTCATGCAATGGTTTTTATTTTACTCTTTTTAAAAAAATAAAAAGTACACATATAAAACTACATTTATTTAAAAAATTTATAGATCACATTGTAAAGAAACGTCAATATAAAATGATTTTAACTTGCAATCGCATATTTTATGCTGTTTAAATTTTTAAAAAATTCGAATAAAAATGTGGTTTGTAGATAACCTAATTTGGGTGTTTTAGTTTCATGTCATAATTTGTAAGACATTAAATGACAAAATTTCATAATTTCAAACAAAAATTCCATTTATTCTATATGAAAGTATATAATGCAACAAGTAAGGAATCTCGGTAGTCACCTTACTTATGTGTTTACAGAACTCGGCCACGCCTCGTGGTACAAATTTCATATACGTAAGGTAACAACTTTTGTTTCCTTGCTTGTTACATAAATATCTATTATCTATTTACTAAATAAGGTTTAATTAATTAACTATTTCTTTATTTGCTGTCATAGCAATACAATTGATTTCAATTTCATAAAGATCGGACAAACCTTCTAGATATAGATATTTAACCCCTACCCCCATAATAGTCCGATCGAATAAAACATTATGTATGACCAAATTTAAAAAAAAAGACTCACTTTTAATACCATAAGTAGTCGTAGTCTCGTAGTTATGTCGATAATTTTTCTGGTAGTATTTCAATTTTATTTCAATGGTATATACCGAGGATTGTTGCAAAAAAACAATTATTACGGTCATTTGAGTGATTGTTGAATTTAACCCTCACCTCTTTGGACCCGCACAAAGTCACACCACACATACCTTAAAATCAGGCTCTTTTCAAAAGATATCTGCTTGTAAAATTATGTGAAAATCGGACAAACGGTCTAGATCTAGAGGTTAACCCTCATACATCAATTTAAATATAATTTATAACCCGATAAATAAAAACTATCTTTCATACTTTAGTTAATTGCTACATATTACCGAGTTTCGTTCAAAAAAAAAAATTACGACTGTAAAGCGATTTTTTTAGTTTAATGCCTCGTCTTTCCCTATAATGATTCGATCGAATTTAAACATACTTTGAAATCTGACTAGTCAAGAAAGACGCGCATGCAAAATTTCGTGAGAATCGGACAGACAGTCTAGATCTATAGAGATTACCCCCAATAATAGCCCAATAAATTTCAAATATACCTAAAAATCTGTCTATAGTAAAAAAGAGTCCAGCCTGCAAAATTTCTAGAGAATCGAACAAATGGTCAAGATTCTATAGATTTATAATCCGCACCCCTTATGATCGAATTTAAACATAAGTACTTTGAAATCTGACTTCAGTTAAAAGAGACCTGCGTGCATAATTTCATGAGAATCGGACAAATGATCGAGATTCTAAATGATTAATCCTCACCCCCTAATAGTCCAATCAAATTAATACATAGGTAACTTAAAATCTGAGTCTGGTAAAAAGAAATCTGCATGCAAAATTTCATGAGGATCGGGCAAATGATGTAGATCTTGATGTTTAACTCTCCCCCCTAATAGTTCAAACAAATTTGAACATAATTTATGACTCGATTTAAAAAATCTTTTTTTATTTAATGCACGCGAAGCACGAAGACACTTCCAGTTTAGAAGAAGAAAAACACGTTTTTGTCTCCTAGGGAGCAAAAGCGTGGTTTGCTCCCTTTAGTGTAAACAGGGAATAACGGCGTGCTTTGCGTTCACGTGTGACGAAAAAAAGTTTGTTATAAGTATATAAGTTCTTGATAACCAGAACCACGTAGTCGAAACAAAAAAATCTGACGTGCCCATCACACAACCTTCCGCCATATCTAGACTTTAAACAGAAATGTATACATACAATCCGGTGCCCATTTAAAATATACAAATAAAAATCTAAAATATTCAAACACAGAAATTAGTATCACCTGAATCAAAAGATTCATTCACACGAAAACTTACTTATGCCTTATATAGCGATAGCGTTAGTATGCCAACTTGTCACCCGTCTCATCTGTCAATATTTTTTATACAGAAACAAAAATCAACCGAACATGGATTACAAGATTTCCACGTTTTATTTGATAAATTTATTTTTTAAATTTTACTGCAGTTCTTTAATGCTACCAGATAAAGACAATTTTTTTATAACGTAAATTGCAAATAACTTTTCCTCTTATTCTTATTACAAATAAATACTATATTTATCCAAATTTATAGACATTTTTGACACTTAATCTTTTTAATCTTCAAAAAATATCACTTTCGGTGAAAATATTTGTACCAAAATCTAATGAGCACTTCCTATTCGTATACAATTGTAAAATACCAAATATGAAATTTTTTGGGTAATTCGTATTTGAGTTATGCGACTAACACCCCTTGACCACATACATACCCACACACATACACACACACACACATACATACAGACATCATCGGGAAACTATCAAAACTGAGTTGTAAGGACCCTAATTCGTGCTCATCCACTAAAAACTCACTACCCGATTTTTTGCATGATTCCAATACCTTCCTTTACAGGTAAGCGGAAGGTAAAAACGTACTTTGATATTTTGCTTCATACTCCAATATCAAGAGAACACGAACACTTCGAACATAACATTTTAAAACATACGTTTCGGTGTTGCCAGTTTGAGGACGCTCGGTAGGCGATAGATTGGATGAAAGTATACTTATACGCCTAGCGCAGCAACGCCACGAGTGAGCGTTCGGCTGAACTAAAAGTATACGGCATGTATACGGCAAATGATAATTCACTATCAATTCGGCGTCCACCAAAATTTTTAAATATGACTACTAGATGGTCCTAGGAGCCAATTTAACATAGTGACCAATCGAGCGTCCATATATGGACGCTTCATTGGAGCCGGACGCTCGGTTGATGGAAAATTGTCAATATAAGGACGCTTCAATGATAGTAAGTTGTATATATATATATATATATATATATATATATATATATATATGCTTTATTTATGGCTTTGAATAATAAATTTTGAAACGAATAACGTTACTTTGCAGGAGGCTATTATGTTTACATGGTTAAATTATATTAGAACAGCAAGTACTATGGTACAGGAAATTTTATTTAAAAAAATCCAATTGAGCACTTATTTTTACTTACTGAATTTATATTATTTTAAAAATTAAAAATCAAATTATAATTAATATTGTTTTGTAGTTATAATAATTGTTACCTCTCGTTACTCAGACCTGTAAGAGAGGTATTGTATTAATCATGCTTAAAAACGGATAGGCATAATTTTGAATAATAATAATATTGAAATCAATAAATTATATTGCTGGTGTTAATTTGTAGATCCCTAAAAAAATATGGTATAATCGAAACGTCGGTCTTTGAGAGAATAAATAAAATTTCAAGACTGAAACCCTATTATTTTATTATTAATTGTTCATCAGTCGATCATCGTTATTATCATTAAATAATAATATTAAATATTATAATTAATAATAATTTCCCTTTAAAATAGTGAGAGGTTATGTATTGACCCAATAAGGTTTTTTATAATTCTGCTTTTTCATACAAGTGAAGGACCAACATAAAATTGACTAGTGTTTTGACCTTATGACCTTGTCGATTCTTACGAGGGGTCGTTTTTATATACCCGGACTAGGCATGCTTTTGAATACAGGTATAACACCTTTTCAATAACATCTTTAATCCAGCATAAAAATATTCATTTGGTTTTTCCGCAAAATGGCCCTCAACAGCTGCTATAAGTTCGTCATTGTCCCTAAATTTTGTCCCCCTTAGTGTTTTTTTGCGATTTGGGAACAAAAAATAGTCACTGGGTGCTTGATCTGGACTATAAGGCGGATGTTCAATTTCTTCGAAGCCACAATCAGTTACAGCAGCTTTTGAAAGTCTGGACTTGTGCACTGGTGCATTGTCGTGGAACAAAAAGACACCTTGCGTCAGTTTTCCGCGTCTCTTCACTTTAATAGCATCTCTTAGGCGATGCACCAGGTTTGCATAATACTCTAATTGCTAACTGCTAATTGTCGCTTCTTTAGTATTGCATCCTCCAGTACCAAACACTTGGTTTTTTCAACAACATCTGAAGTGATCACGTCAACGGGGATCATCATCCAGTGATTCTCGACCATGTTTAAACAATTTTGACCACTCGCAAATAGTTGACTTAGAAGGGCAATCATCCCCGTATACAGCCAACATTTCTTCAATAATAATTTTTGGAGGTTTTCCTTGTTTTGTAAGGAATTTTATAACAGCCCGGTATTCGATTTTATTCATTTCGATAGATATACAACGCGCGACGACACAAACTAACAGATAATAAAATTAATAATGTTGCAATTGTTTTGTAAATTGCCACACAAGTTACCAAGGCCTATGAGATTAAAAAACAGCATAATTCAAAATTCTAAAGAGCCCAGTCCGGGAATATAAAAACGACCCCTCGTAAGTTAATAAAGTACCAGTTAGCATAATCGATAATGTTTGTTGTTCATTGACTTATATAAGGATTATATACATGACAAATTCTCAGCAGTGTCATGATTTATTTCTGGTAATAATTATACCAATCTTCGTTGTAGACCAAGAAATCCGTGGCACAAAACAACAATAACTCAAACTTAAGTTGAAGAACGAGAAAAAGACGATATATTTCATTATGTACCATCTTTTCAAATTCATTTACGTTTAAATCCTTTGAGTTACTGTTTTCCAATGCCATAATAAAACATTCTTGACATTTATACGAAATAAAAACAAAAGAAATCGTCCTGGCTGGTATTTTGTTCGTGAGACAAGTGCAGTTTTTCTTGAATTACCTCTAATTGTTTTCTTCCTGTATTTACTCTGCATTTATGGTTGATTTTTCCAGGAAAATTGATCGTGCAAATAAATTACCAGTAATTGACCTAGTGGAATAATCTTATGCTTTATGTAAACTTTGTTTTATCAGTGCTCCGTTGAAATTGTACAGAAGTGGTATTTATTCAAAGTGGTTCTGCTTTGAACTGGGAAATGTACGCATCGTAGTGTTTAGATTTTATTGCAGGAATATTAACATGAAATGTAATTTATAGGGTATTATATGAAACGGGATTAATTCATCACAATTAAAGGGTGAAACCTTGAAGTGAGTTATTATGGGGTATATCAGTTACTGAAATCTATGCTTTGTAGATTTTAATCGTTTCTTTAGAAATATGTGCAGGTTTTTCTAATCTTGCTGTTATTTCACTTTAACAATATTTTTTATTTAATTGCTGCTTGAGGTGCAGCATATTGTAATCAGCATCACCGTAATCTAGAATCTAGAATGCAATATACTACCGAAGCTGTAATGCGCAGCAATAAAATTATTCATTATTGGATATAAATAATAATTATTATTATTCAAATGAGTGTTTTTTTATCATATTCAACTTAAATATTGTACTTTATTATAATGAATATTCAGTTTATTATTATTTTATGTTAATTTCAAATAAAGCTATAAAAATATTGAATTCTTCTATTTCACGTTACTACAGAAAATAACAATAACCAATAACCATAGTATGATCGGGGGGAATATATCAAGTGCTATGATTATCATCGGTGATAGCATGAGTTGGTCGATGAAAATTGATCGAGTGCGCAGCACGAGTTCAATTTTCTGCAGACATAACGATTGCTATCACCTATGATTAATCATATCCCGAGTTATATTTGGGGAAAATAATAAATGAGTCCAAAATGTTTGGTTATATTTTATCAATAGCTGTTGAAAACGTTTTAAATTCTGTTTACCTTTCTCAATTTCGTCTTCGCTGGCATTTCCTCAGCGAATACAACCAGCTCCATTCATTACATTATAAAGTCTTATTTTTAAAAAAAAACAGCAATATCTAATTAAGAAACTGACAGTAGGAAATTAATAAACAAAAACAGCATATTACAGCGGTTATATAAAAATAGCATGGATTTGATAGCACCTTACTATCCTATTCCGCAGCCAATCCAGCCAAATTAGTCAAATATGTACCACGTGATATATGAATTATTCAATTAAATAATTATTATTTATTTTTACGCATTAGAAAGTAGTACCGATTTTAAACATAACTATGTACACGAAAATCAAATATGTTAATAATAAAATTTGTCATAGACAAACATTAGGTAAGTACTTAATTATAAAATAGGTACCTAGGTATTGAGTAAAAATGAACACTCGGTGATTGTTTCAAAAGTGTACCTATCTATTAAAATTGCTTAATACGCATTTCGAAACTGGCACCATCTCTATGAAGAATTGCAAAAAATAAACCAGTAAGAACATCATCAGTGATAATATTCAGTACGTACCTAGTGATTTCGTAGTGCTTTATTTACTAAAATCTGTAGTTATTTCGCGATATACATTTACAAAACTATGTGCAGTGTGTGTATAAGGACCATATTAAATTACAAGGTCCTGCGATTTATAATACAAGGTAAAAATCTATTTATAGTTTTTCTAAGTGATGTACAGGCTGTACTAAATGTAATATAAAAAATATGCATCTTTGAATTCCTCGTAGTTTGATTAGTAAATAACCGTAGTTTCATATTTGTATCTGTTTTGGCAGAATTTCTACAAATTTCTAAATAGTTTATTGAAGAATTGTTCACTACTACATAGACACACAGCTCGTGTACGTGTAGGTTCAAGAATCTCGCTTCGCCTTGTACAGGCAATAATATTTTTAATACTCAAGGCTTACACTTTAAATATATATTTTGAGAGGTATGAACATTATAAACATAGCTCAGTGCGTAACGTGATCGACTGGGTTCTGACAACTCAGGTTCAAATTTTGAACTGCGCATAGTAAAATATGAATTTGTATGTTTACTCACAGTATGTAAGGCTGACACACCCAAATTAGGCAAAATCGTAGTTTTGCTAGTAATTAACCGTAGTTTCATATTTGTAGCTCTTTTGGCAGAATTTTTAAATATTTTATTCAAGAATTGTTCACTTTATTAATTTTGCAAAGAAAGTAATTTTTTAATTCAATGCTAAAATTTCTTGTTCTAATTTAAGACAATCACTGACTGCTTACTTTAAAAATTTATAGTTATAATCGTAAAGAGCATGAACATGAACAGAACAATATAATGCAATATGCATGTATCCAGACATGAAATGCACACATATGCACGCTACCAATATGTTGCTTCTTGTCATTATTGAGTTTTTATTAAGTGTCTCGTCTACTACCTAAAAACCAGCATAAAATGTACGAGTGTTTTGTGACCAGTAAAAGAATGGTAAAATTTTGTTTTAACAAGGATTTAATAGAGAAATAATGGATCTACAAATGTGCCTTTTTAAAATTTTGCTTAAAAAATTGTACATACATATAAAAATTAATTTTTTTTCTATTTTATGCAAAATTTAGACGATTATATCTCATGATACAAATTAATTTTTAGATCTGTAGATTCATTCTTTCTCTATTAAATGTTTATACTAATAATAATAATAATCTCAATAATAATTTCACAGTTTACTCGCAACGAAAACACTTACAGTATTTTTCAACATCAAAGTGACATTGCATAGTTAGGATACGGCAAAGTACGGGATTCGGGCAGCCCTAGTAGTGGGGAAAAGAGTGGAATGAAAAAAAGTAAAATCAAGAGTATTCTAGGAATTCGATAAAAACGTAGACCAGCTTAATGACAAACAAATAATGTCAATAATTATGTCACAGTGCAGGGTGCATGCTATTCAATGAAAATGTAAATAAATTTGAGTCGTACAAAAAGCATAGTGTGCAAAAATGCTCTTTCATAATCATGTTTCCTCTTGTGTTCATGCCAAAAATTATACACCACCGCATGAAAGCAGCTATGTTTGATACAAGTTACATTCTATTTCCTATCTTCTCCATCATATCCTCAGAAACATCCTTAGTTAAGAATCTAATTACAAGCCTGGTACAAAGAAAATTAAATCACAATTTGCTTTCATCTTTGCTAAACAGTAAATACTTTTAAGCATACAGCTCTCAACAATCTACAAACTGCATGAAGTGAGTATTATCTTTGTACACACATGCAGTACATCAGACATAATATTTTATGAGTCTCAGAAGACCTGCAAACAAAGTGAGATTCTAATGCGACAGATGGCAGTGTTATCATTTTTCATGGAACTAGAAGCGCAGATTTATATTTTATAATGTGTAGTGTGGAATCAGGAATGTCACATAGTTACCGGGACATGAGGGAATACAGGAGAGCGAAGAAGTGTTCGGGATTGGGATGCACCTGTGCAAGGAAACGTGCACGAAATAACTTGAGACCAAACTGTGGGAAGAATTTTGAAATTGTGATACGATTTGGTGTTTCAGTGCTACATTTGAACTTTATATGCACAATCTCTAGAAATAGAAAATAAACTATTGAATATTGCTTTGATTATGTATGCATTTATTGATAGTTATTCATAAATATCAATCACGTATTTCATTTTACTTAAACCTCACGCGTGTGCGGTTATAAGTCGTCAACTCATGTATATTTTTGGTTGACCATTATAGTGTAGAAAAGCAAGATTGTGTGCCTAACCCTAACGGTGGCGTACGTTTTCGTCACGTGGCGTTTAGGGCATTTGGAACTAACCTAACCTAAATTAAATAATTTCATTGGAAAAAATGTCCTATTGGAAAAATGTATTATTGGCAAAAACCGAATTGGAAAACTGATTGGAAAAAAACAAATCCATCAAATCTTTTACCCAATATCTATGTGATAACCCCACATAATGTGTGAATCGCCCGGATAAATACATAATTTAACTATGTGTGCGGTTACCAGCTGACAATTTACTGGTAATCATTATTGTTAGTACATCACAGGGAAAATTGTGTACCTGTCTGGATTCGAACTTATTCCAACGGATGCCAGATATCCTTTTACCCGGATTTTGAAGTATCCGGTATTTGGATTTTTTGAATCCGGATAAAGCGGTATCCGGATAGAACCGGTATCCGAATAAACCGGTACCCGGATAAAACCGGTATCAGTATAGTTGCGGTATCCGAATAAAACGTGGTGGATAGTATGTAACATACAATAGTAGATAATAATTTGGTTACACGGTTACAGAGGTTATAAAGTTGAACGTTGCGGTTTTAAAATAAAAGCAACAAAAATTCAGTATCGTATCCACTACTTGGAGCCTTTACGATATTTTATCTGTCAATATTTTGTACAGTTTTTGGTGTTTAAGGAGGTACACTCGACATTTGAAATAATGAGAGAGTTTAATGAAACTTTGCAAAATTAATCAAAACATTGTAAAAATGTTACCTGAATTTTTTCATAATTTTTCACCACGTAGATTATCCAAAAATAAATATTAAAAAACTACATTTTACATGGCCTCTTATGGGACTACTTTTAAATCAACGTAAAAAGCATTTAAGGAAATGAGAGAAAATTTCAACTGCTTTTTTAAAACGTACATTAGTATCTCATAGACCGGATAAAAGTAATACAAGCATCATTTACCACGTAATTAACAAGATTTCTTAATCGAAAGACTGACGTTTATGCCTACTGGAGAATATTGGCGAGACCATAATATAGACGCGGCAACGTTAAAAAACCCGAAATTTGAATTTAACCTGGAAAAAAACATTATCTATCTATAATCACAAGTTATTCACAAGAATGAAAGGTAATATGCACAAATGATAATAAATAATTCATACCCAACGATTTAAATGAAATTTCAAGTGCAGAATTCTCTTCACCTTCCATTTTTACTATCTGTCAGATTGACATCTGAACGTGAAAAATGACAGGTATAGCACAGCGTTGCCGTAGTTTACACTGGTATTTAGCCGAATGAAATCTTATAAAATAAACAATTTTTAAATAACAAAAATTAATAATATTCTTAATTAATTAATTTAAATCTCATTTTATTAGCAAAAATTCAAATAGACTGCGTTTACATACAATAAAAAATGTTTATTTTTATTTTTTATAAGTTGGAACCCTGATATGAAATACATTGCGAGTATAGGAGATGCCCCTAACCCCCCACCACTCGAGTGTACCTCCTTAAGAAGGAAGTATTTCGTTATTAGATAAACGTTAAAATGTTTCGGGTTCTTAAAATTTTGTAAATGTGTGGTGTTACGATAGTGATAAAAACCGAGCTATGAGTATTGATTAACAGAATATCTTAAGCATCACTGACGATGATTTTGAAGAAAATTAAGCGCTATTTTATGCCAAATTATTTATACATAATTATATATATAATTATATTATATATAATTTATATATAATTTAAGTATACTTTATTACAAGAAATTAATCAAAAAACCCAATAAAAAATTACCAAGGGATATGTAGGTACCTACCTATATTAGTTTTTGCGTTTCCTGAGAAATTGACAAAGAGGTACTTACGATAGGTACTCTGTTTTTTAGGGGACGATATATACTTTACAAGTAAAAGTGTATCATTTCTAAAATCTTAATTATAGTAAATCAGTTTTGCGTGAACAACAATTAACCACCAACTATCATTGGACCTCCTTAACCCTCTCAACTGATCCTCAGACAACTCTTCGAAGTCCTCCCAACCTCTAAGTGTCCTCCAAGCGTCTTCCTCACCTTTTTGGAAAGATTAATTGAGTCTAGCATTCAGAAATTACTTGACATTACTTGAATGTAATCTCTGCTCTTTTTGTATCTCCGTAGCGGGTTAAATGGCCGGGCTCGTCGGTAATAACTTCGCGAACGCTTTCATCTTCTGACAGACACTGACAGATGAAGTCTGTGTTTTACTCCCACCACTCGCCATGAATTATAGAAAACAGCGATGAGAAAGATGACTTTTTACGCATTATTACCTGCTGAATTTTTAAAGAAGGGGAGATAATGAATGTCTGTCAGTTTGGGATTTTTAGGGGGTTATGAAATGGTGATCTTGATGTGAAAGAATATTAACGGGGGTAATTAATGACGGAGAAATGGATCATAAAGTAAATTGCAAGAATGCATTAAATTAATTACAAAATTTCTGATGTGATCCAAAACCACTGTGACGAAACTGTTGATTTAGGTGTCTGTTTTGATAAATAATTCTCTCTTTTATCTCTTATTGCTAAAATGGTAAATGATGCAAACAGAATGGTGGGTTTTGTCATAAGTCATAAGAAATTGTAAACCTTTTACTGGTGCTTCCACAGTCTTCATTCTTTATTATTCCTATGTAAGAGCAAGCTTGAATATTGGTCTTTATTTGGACTCCATATTATATTGTCCACAGTAATAGCGTGGAAAGAGTACAATTTTTTTAAAGGTATGTGTACTTTAAAATAATGAATGATTATCCTGTTTCATTTATTATTCCTATGTAAGAGCAAGCTTGAATATTGGTCTTTATTTGGACTCCATATTATATTGTCCACAGTAATTGCGTGGAAAGAGTACAATTTTTTTTTAAAGTATGTGTACTTTAAAATAATGAATGATTATCCTGTTTCATCGCTCAGTTTTATTTTAGAGTAATTTCGTATATTAATTATTATTACTATACAAAGAATTAGAAGTTGAGTGTAGATATCCTATAAACTCAACAAAAACAAATCAAACAGCAGTTGTAGCTAATATGTACACATAATGATCTAATGAAATTACATAATAACAAAGAAAAAATTATGAAAGAGTACAAAACTGTTATCATAAAAATAAGGTAGAACTTTGACACAATTGACACTAGTAACCTTGACTGTGGCGGCACAAATCGTAGCGTCACAAAAGCACATGTGGGTAGAGGCCATACGCGAACTTCGGATGGAATTTACTGTTTTCAAACAGGAAACTGTCAAGTTTGTTTTTAAAAGAGTTGACGGATTGAGCACTGACAGCTGATCCTTGAACAGCATTCCATGTGTGGAAGATACAGTTTGAGATGAAGTTCTGTTACGTGAAAAATTTGGAGAGCATAAATATTAATACATTTTTGTATGTAATGGTAATACAACACTTACCTACACAAACTTTTAGAGAAATCATCTAATTTAAGAACTCTGCTTGCGCTTCGTCCTTAACAGGCTAATTTCAGCATTTACTGCTCACAACAAAAACATATCAATTAATAGTTATTTGTGTATTAAGAGCGTAAAGTGACTCTTTGTTACTCGCGCATGGTAATTGCAGGGCGAACCGAAGGCGAGAGCTGCAATAGCGCAAGTGGAACAAATACATTTTAGGCTCATAATACACACATAATTTTATCTACGACTAAAATTATTTGTTATAATAATAATAGTATTCAGTTAGTTCAATCTGCGTTCAATCATTAATGTTTTATTCGTAACCATGACGATACCAATAATATCTAAATAAATAAATAAAAAATTTGTTTAATTCTGTCATTTTATTTTATTTTATGTAATCAAAAAGTACTTTATTGCGCGTTGTAACAATCAACTTTACGTTGGCAATTGAAAGCATAAATATAAACTTTTCATAGTAGCCGTAGATAAAGAAAATTTGACTTTTACAAACACATATCAAAAAGAGGTTGATAGTATTTAAATATTTGCTACCTATGTGAAATTTGTATACACCTTTGTTTCCAAAAGATTATTAAAAATGATGTATATAAAATGACGACGTTAATTGTCATTTAGAAACAGTTATAAGTAAGATGTTATTCGTACGATGTACGACGTACAACTACATATTATTCCATTACAACAATTTGTACAATTCATCAAAAATTTGTCAGTTGGCGCATCACACAACATCATTTTAAAGCTCGTAATTAATATCACTGTCGACAAATATACAATTTACCGTAATAAATGACCACAACAGTGACAGGTAGTAATTTCTTATGCGTGAAATAAAATCACATTAACCATTAATCATCAAGGTTGGCTGTGGTTGCGGCGCGAACTTCTGCGCACGCGTTTGTTCTGAAAGCTGCGCAGGGCGCTAGATTAGTGGTTATAGTGCAATGTTGTGGTGCAGCGAGAGAAAATTACGTCATTTAACTTTGAGCGAGGAAAAGAGAATGGGCTGCATTGAAATGGGACGTATTCTGCAATGAGGATTTTGTGACTTTTTAGAAGTAATGCTAAATGTACGGGATTGTTTTAGTTTTGTTTTGATTGTTTAAACAAAGTAATGTTGGCAAGCATTACGCTTGGAATGTGGCTTTATAGCTCGCAAGAGCTTGTTGTTATAATTGTTTAGCATTTTAAGGCAGCGTCTCTTAACCTGAGGGGCGCCCTCTCGATTTTTATGATTTTTTTTGTGGTGAACAAAAAGCAATTTTTAATTTCTGAAAACAGAGAGACGTAAATTGAATCTTTGTTAACAAGAAGTTTTTTTTTCATTAGTTTGTGTTATAAATTAAATGAGATGATGGGACAATGATGATTTGTTTTCGCTGTTGAACTTGTAGATTCTCTAGTTAGACAGTATATTCTATGCTCAGTTTTCTTTACCTGCATATTTTGTTCGATTGACTGCAAAAAGAAGAGCTTAACGTCACCTGAACCCACCACACTTTGGAAATGACGACTGACGTTCAGGAATCCGGTATTTTCCGAACTCGCCTCTTAACAACAAACATAACAAACAAACAAACACTTTCTTCCATAAAAAAATTTCAATATTTATAAAAATGTTACTTAGCCCCTTCATCCATTATGTATTTTATTTTGTTTCGACGACATTTTGTCTGTCTCAGATAAAAGTTGTCGAATCGGAGATAATAGTGAGATAATAAAACTAATATGCCCAGTATATGTCACTACTAATATCAAAGACATTCCCCCATACAACTAATACAAATCAACTGCATTCCAATCACACCGTGTTCATTTAATCTCATCCCTCATGTCTCCTGTCAGCGTAATCTCGCCCTTTCCGGCGTCGTTGATGCTTCTGCCGGAAGTAATCACCCCTCCCCTCCCTGCTGTGCAGTGTTAAAATCTAGGTCTGTGATCCGGTCAGCCTGATGACCAGGCCAAGTCCCGGGAAAGATTTGCTTTTTGACAAGAAACGCGAAAGTGTTGCTGGAAAAACGGGGAAAACTTGTGCGTAGTAATGGAGGAATTAGAGATGGCTTTAGTGATTCGGGTTTGATTTTTGGGATGTGATAATGATCGGAATCAAATGTCTTTAGTCTTTGAGAGGGCATTTTGCGAATTAGGTTTTTTTGCTGTTTGGAGCCGTAAATGTAATTAGGAATTGATAGGAAGATATACCAAGAAAAGTCGTTATTCGTTTACTAGTTGATGAAATTTGTTTCAATAAACTTTGTCAGAATTTTAGCTAGTAAATATTAACGCCCTTCAGCTACAGAATTATGTTCAAGAAACTTTGAAAGTACTTTGCAGATAATGAATAAGTAATTAAGTATACTCGATTAAAATACTGAAGTTGTTCTCCAAAATTGAATAATTAATTCATATTATAAGGTAAATTTAAATAGACAAACACAACCTGTCGAAATTTATTTATTTTGATTGCACTAATTAGTATTTATTTTTTTATGTTATAGTCTCAGCAATATACTATATACATTTTTGGTACTGTAAGTTACAATGTCAAAAACAAATTGGGTAATATTGTTCACATAACGATTCTTTAAGGATTATTTTGACGGTATCAATTTATTAGAAATTCTTTTTTTCCAAGACTTAATGTTGAATATTCAATTTAGCGGTCCGCTATTTGACAAACAATTCTCACCAGGATTATTTTTCTCAAAATTCGGAAACATGAAAGAATCCACAAAGAATCCTTGTGCGAACAGGTCTTTATATTGAATGATTACATAGAATTTTTAAAAAATAACAAATAACATTTATTATTTAAAAATTATAGATAGGTATACTTAAGAGCGTAATGTAGGATCGTTGCGCGCAACAAAAACATGCTTTTGGATGGGGAATGGAATTTGAGACTAATTTTGGTCAGATCGACTTAATTTTTTTTAATTTAAAGATAAAGATGAACTCCACGTCCATTAAGTGTTGAAATATTAGTTTTATTTTTTGTTTCAACTTTACAATGCCATAAACCTGTCATAACTTGGCTAATTTCACATAACTGTTACTCAGTAAATCTACAAAAATTGCAAATTTCAACACTAGACGGATTTAAATTGAACTTCTATCTTTCAAATGAACCCTTGTTTGTGATGATATGTTCATATTTAGTACCAATTTTGATCCCTCTACGAGAGCGCGTTCCCTAGTGCTGCCTTTGTTCTACACACTAAATCTGTACTATAGGTAAATTTATTCTTTTCTCACAGACAGCTGTCTTAATATAATTAAATGAAAGATTGATTTCTCGACTGGATGTGTACTAATAAATTGAGTGCTTCTCCAAAAATTTCCGTTTTATAATAATATAATATAATAATAATAATTGGTAAAACATTAAGATATTTCAACAAAGTGATTGGTTTTATGTGATATTTATGTAAAAATATTTCTATTTCAATAGTACGTAATTTATTTTAATAATATATTTTTTATTGTTTCAGATTATTCTATATACATCGAGGATAGATTGTTGGGTAAGTTTATTATTTAAATTTTATTTTAGTAGAAAACGTTTGGAAAATATTGTTCACTAAAGTTACAAAAAGAAAAAAGTTTTATTAGGTACCAATAAAGTTATAAGTTATAATAACGTTCAATAAGAAAATAATTTATACACGGGTATTTGTATATACACAGGGTGTTCCAAAAAAATTAAAGGGAATACTGTACGACGTGCTGATCATGAAACAAATATAATTTTTTTAAATTCGCAAAAAATTGCATCGTTTTTCAACACTTTTTTGTCACTTGTCGGTAGTAATTGTTTACATAATATCTAATACTAATAAATGTCAATTTATCAAATATACCTACCCTCAAAACAGTGATACTTAAAATGTACACTACACACGTCAAGTAAACTACTTTTAACTTTGCGAATTTAAAAAAAATCTATTTGTTTCATGATCAGCACGTCATACAGTATATACCCTTTAATTTTTTGTCCTAAGCTGTCTAACATTTTGTGTTGTTATTTGCACATTTTCTTATGAATAATTTTTGAGATAGTATTTATTATCACTTACTTTATAGGCTGATTATTTCTTCCAATAATAATAAGTAGGTATGATACTATATTACTTATTTTACATAATTAAGTTAGGTACAATAAATAATAATAAATTAACAGCAGACATTAAGCACACTTTTATCAGCTAATAAAACATGTCTTTTGTCTATAAAGACCATGGAAATATCGTTGCTTTTTCGTGTTTTAGCTTAAATATTGAAAGAAGTAGATTTCTGAACATGTGTATATATTTTGATTTGATATAATATTGATCAAAATCATTCTACCAATTACTCGAACTTCAAACCAATTCTATTTATAACCTCCAAATAATGAATTCCTAAAACACAAGAATCCAGTCCCACAATGCCTAATCACAGACACGTTTCTTTCTATTATCAGATTCCGGTCTGTCTGGAATCTGGACTTTCCGGCTTTTGTCCTGTGTCTTAAGAGATACAATGATGTAGAAACAGAAGGGGAGGGAGTCAGTGCTTTGTAAGGGCAGATGTGAAGATTTGCAGAGAGCGGATGAGGTCTGATAACGATGGTTTTGTGATTTCATGATTTGGTTCGTCTCCGTCTCAGAGCTATTGTGTGGTGAACAAATAGGTGCCTGAAAAAATAGTGAAAGAAGAGGTGTTTGTGCAGGAGAATTCACGCACTGAATCTGAAAAAAGAAAAAACTGATAAGAATTTGTTGGTTATTCTATAATTTTTATGAAACTTCTATAAATTAATTAATATTCGATGTAAATCTGTAGAGGATTATTAAGGAATATCTACTTAATAAAAAGTGGATTCGTTTTGTTAATATTGTTATATGATATGACATACAAAACCGATTCATTGCGAATCCTATAGAGTATCAGCACATTTAATATTTAATTACTTAATTGTTTGTAGATAATTTAAGTACAATATTGTTTATTTTTATGTATTAGATGCAACGTATACGAAATACGTATACGAGTCAGGTATTTACAAATTAGTACCTACCTACGTAATATTAATACATGACCGTTTATCCGTTAGTACAAGAAACTATTCTAAATTAGGTTTATTATTTTGATCAATCAAAAAAAATTATGAGATATTATTTTCACTTATAATATCACATGTGCATTAATTCTTTCCGGAATTTTTTTTGGGTGTGATATTGGACATGAATTAATGCACGAGTGTTTAAGAAAATCGCAATGACACCGCTGTTCTATTTTTCAATTCTTTTTACAATAGAAACTTGAAATATTTACTAAATTTATATTTAACATTAATAAAGAGAGGTATTATTTTCCATAACTGCTTATTTACACTCAAAATGACTTTTAATATAATGTCAAACTGGACAGTAAAGTTTTCGCTTAATAATTTCAGTTAAGTTCCTCAAGCTCCGCTAAATTTTTATATAACCGCTAAATTTTTATATAACCATGGTTTCTATTATTGTAATCAATTCTACCATTGGCTATTATTTGTGTCATGCGATTTTCGTAAAAACTTTTGTAGAAAATTAAAAATTACTTACTCTACTGACACGTAAAACAAAATTATTAGTAAGCTTTGTTATAAGATAAGAAAACTAACACTGGCTTTGTTATCTTAACAATCATAAGTAATAAAAAGGTAGTGTTCACTAACAATATTTTTACGTCATTTTAGAAAATTTGTTATTATTAATTTTTAATATTTCAAAATTGTTCACAATTCACATGACAAAGTAATTTTCTAATTTCCGATAGACTAAAGAATTTTTTAATAAAAGTAATGTTAGACTTTGTAACTTTTTAATTCCTTCTATACTCATCATCGTCCGAAAAAGAATACAATAACTTTTCCTAATGAAATTTTGTATCATTTATCTATTTGACATTTGACATCTTATATATCACTGCAAGGCGATACGCTGGAAGCTAAGGAAATATCCATTGTTAGTAGGTACACGGTACAGTGGTGTATGCGTTTGTAACTATGCTAACATCAACGCAAGAACAGAAGCAGTAGAGAACAGTTTAACATAAATATAAACTTGTATGTTGGACAGCCCTGAAAGGGTAGAGGAAGCCATGTTTCAACCGTGAATGTTTGATTAATTTACATGTAGTTTGCTGAATTAATTTAAATTGATTTATAAATGGGTGGATTATTGAAAATATGGAAATTTGCTCATTTAAAACTGTTATTTTCATATTAGGAAAATATGCAAATATGCGGGATTTATGAAACTCATCAAAAATTAAATTTTCTTTTTTATTTATATCCATCTTTAGCTGATTCCTAAGACATAAGTAACTAATTGTTTAAAAATTTAGTATTTCAGAAGTTACAGTTGTATACTTTACTGGAATTATATCAATAAATTTATTTTTGCTCTTCATAAAAAAACATATTAGATATATTTATATTAGATATGATTCATTGAATAATCTCTTGAATACCATTCGTAGTCGTAGTTAAGTATTTTTTTTTTTCAAATCCAAGCACAAGGAACATTCGTAATACTACCAGAAAAATAATCGACATAACTACGACTTATGGTGATTATTACTTCAATAAACTTATAATTGTCCTGTAAATATGTAGTTCTTAACAAAATTTATTTCTTCAAGGAATCTCCGAAACAGCCGAAGTACGTCATCGTCATCGAACAATTAATATTAAATTATATTATCATTAAATCAACATAATTTAGTAGTTACATTTTTTGTTGACATACTTCGGATGTTTTGGCGACTCTGCTATAATATCTATAATATATTCATTGGTTAGATAGATTCTTAGATCTACTTCGCTTCAAATTATCAGGGGGAAATTACCAACATCTTCATTATGTTCCCTCTTTTTGTGTGCAATGTGACATTATTATTTGAGCAGGGTAAACTATCTTTCAATAAGATTTTAGCAAAACAAATTTAGTAGATATGTCATATAATAATGTTATACGCATATCATAGTTTTACAAACTCAGTTCAGCACTAAATGAATTAGAATACAGATGACATTAAATGATAGATGAAACGATTATAAACTAAATTAAATTTAGCTTTGAAATTTCTGAAAACCCGACTGCAATTTGAAACTCTAAACGCTTACCTACCCTCTAGTTTAATGTTCATTTCAAAATGAAAATATTTCATATAAAATTTATTATAGCAGCAAATTACAAATCCAGTAATTACGGATTTAATTATTCAATATAATCCTGCAATTGTTTAATGTTTTATTAGGGGATAACTTTTGTAGATTAATTGCTTTTGGTAATGTGTCTACTAATCATAAACAAGCAGGAAAAAAAACATGTGTAATTTTTTGGTAATTAGTAGGTATTTTATCAATCGATTTGTGTTTTCAGTTATGAAGTAATGGATTAAAATGGCTTTAATAAATTTAAAAAAAATAAGTAGTATGATTCATTTTAATGTTATGTTTCGACCCTTATATTTGTATCATCTTCAGACAAAATTAAATACAAAACAAATACAATATAAATTAATAAATTTGACCAACAATTTACAAAAACACAAAATAAGTATACAATGGAACTGACAAAAAAATGTTGGTGGTAATTTTCATTTGAAAATCAAATTTCTTTTGAATTTTTATAAATAAATTATTTTTTAACTTAATTGAGTACCTATCTTTTTTTTACTAGGGTTTTTATTATGCTATTTTTTGTCAGTTCCATATTGTACCATGAATGAGTAACAGCACATAAGCCTGAATAAAATATATACATTGAGTTAAAATATTGGATGTAATTATATAATTAATAACAATTTAAAACAAATTCGAAACAATAGAAAACAGCTAATATGTTATATTTTGGATGTAGGTAATTACTAGAGATGGGAATTTAGGATTTAAAATTTGCGAAAATAGGTTCCTAAAAAGGTTAATAAAATTCTCGTTTTAGGTACAAAATATCTGAAATTAGGTTCCAAAAAAAGTATTTTAGGTTATAATTTTTTTTAAATATTTTATTATATTGATATAAATAAACATTTAGGTATTCATAAATATTCATAAATAAAATAATAAACAAAAATAAAAATTTACAGGTTTGTAAATATAAATAAACATTTACTCTATACTATAAATTATTGGTGAAATTCTGTGCAAATTTTATATATTGCACAAATCTATTAAACTTTAGGTTTAAAAAATTCAGTTAGTTACGGTTGTACATGTACAATCATCAATTTGTACAGAATTCTAGCACCAATAACAATAACAATTAAAAAGATCAGTCCAAATTATTTTTGTAACTATAACAAACTAATATTTTTTTCAATATTGTCTACAGTAAGATTGTGTCGCACAATCTACACTACAGCCAGTGTGGTGCGACTCGTTCGTATACGAACTGCTGTAACCATAACGTGACTAAAATTTTAGTTTTCGCACCGACCGCTAAACGACAGCTGTATTTAATTTCAAATACTTTTTAAAATGCGCGAAGAAAATAACTGCAGAAGTTCAAAAATCTAAATTGACAACTTAAAAAATACAAATATCTGTGAATGTTAAATTTAAAAAAAAGAAAAAAATTTAAAACACGATTTAGGAACATAAAAATATGATTTAGGTACAAAAATAGTAAAATAGGTCCAAATTTTAAAAAACCACGATTTTAGGAAAAATAGGTAAAATCATATTGGGTTCAAATGAAAGCATTTTCTTTAAAACGGATTTTGTATTATGACACATAAAAATAGTACTCACGTAGAAAAAAAGGAAAAATCACTAAATTCCCATCTCTAGTAATTACTAAATTATGACCAGTCCGCCCCTGTCTGTAACACAATAAGTTGTGTAAAAAGTGTGATAGATAATGTATGTGTATGAACATTTTTTTACGCAGGGACTCGGACCGAACCAGAACAGGAACGAAAACCGGAACTTGAACCGCTTTTTTGAAAACCGATTGCCGGTTCATTTAAAGAAAAATATGTAAAGCAGAACAAAACCTAACGCTTTTAAGCACAGCGAACCGCGAACCGAACCTGAACCGATATTTTGTGCGGTTCAAGTCCCTGTTTTTTTGGTTCCTAATGCTTATGTGTTTCTTTAAACTTAAATTTTTGGGGTAAATTTTACCATTTCTAAACCTCATTAGTATGTGGCAGGAGGTAAAAAATATTAAATTTTATTTTTAAATTATTATTTGCTCATTATTGTATGCAGAGCCATTGTATTTATTTGAAAAATGATTGAATGATCTCAAAACACGAAAATATTTTTGTCAACATATTTTTAATTTCCATTGTTTTCATTAATTGTTATTTGTATACCTATACTCGGTAAGTAAATAATAAAAATATATAAATATACTGTGGATTGCTCTATACACGGTATCAAATCTTGTTTTATACTTCAAGATGAAAAGAATAATTTGTTCAGTGTTTATACTACTTCAAGTTTCTTACGGTAAGTTTTATTTATTTTGTGTTGTATTTGTTTCTATTAATATTATGTTATATTGCTCGTACTGCCGTCGTAAGACATACGTTTGTTACTTGAAATTTATAGTTTTGTTTTGATATAATTAAGTTTTAGTCGGTTTTAGTAAATTGATAATTATTAAAAACAAAAACAAACGATATTAATAATTCTGTTATTAAGTGCCATTTATGTTCGGAAAGTAAACTAGATGGCGTTGTCTCACAAATTCAAATAAATAAGAAATACTTACTACACAAACTAAATTCTGCAACCGCACATAATATATGCAGTAGGCTCAATCGACTCGTGTCAGTATGACGTCACTCTTTCATAATTCCTTTTATATATAAGGCAGTAGCGAGTAGCTGCGCGGGTTGAAGTGCATGTGATGACGTACGAACCCGGAGTTCTCTGGTTCAAGCGGGTTCAAGTCACTTGGTTGGCAGTGTGTGATTGTCGTTAATTCGTAAAACATCTCCGCTACCGCTTTGAATTTCAAAGGTCATCGCACGGATTGAGATTCTGAGTGCACCAAGACGAATAACATCATTATAATTGGGAGTAAATCCTGTTAAAGGGCATAAGACTTAACATAAAGCTGAAATCCATCCGAACTCCCAACAATAACAACATTCCTCCAATTTGCCGGCTCCATTACAATTACAACTACAGATTGTTCTCCAGTCCTGCAATATCAAAGAGCACCGGATAGTGGAATAATCAGTAGAGCTATTGGAGTGATTGGCTCCAACTAGTGATTCCGGCAGATCATAATTAGTAATTTGCCATCAGTGTCAGATTAGGTTAGCGGTGGAAGCCAACGCAACACGCACGCAGCACGTGTGCAGGCCACGCGTGTCTACGCCCACGCACCGGATACGCACTGAGTAATTGAACACTTGATATGCATGATGTAGCGGGGTTTGATTGCAAATACCGGCAATAACGACGAAAAGTACTGCGGTCTATTGATGCTCCAAATTAGATTCACAATTTGCACGGTCAATGTAGTTCTGTTGATATTAATTTTGTTCTAATGCGAAGTTAAATGTTACCGGATTGAAATTAGAACTGCAGCATTTCCAAAACGTAAAAGTAAAATAGTCCTTTTGTATAAAGCAGTACCTATTTTCGATTTCTTGCATATTTTCATATAACTATTTACTTATATGCAGAACAGTCTAAGCTAAGAAAGAAGAAACCCTTATTTTTATTTTATTTTATTTAAGTTTAAGTTATTCAACAGGCTCAATAAGCCCAATTACTGAATAACTATACATACATATTACATTGTTATACAAATATACGCTTAAAATAATTTACTATGATTTTAATACTTTTTTTAATATTGACAAACTGTTTGCAAAATCTAATTTATCACCATTGCTATTAAAATTATTGCACATAGAGAAAATCGGAGAATTTAAATGAAAATTGGTCTTCGAGAATGGACAGTAAAATATAGTTGAGTTTCTAGTATTGCAGGGCCGTACAAAGAAATTTATTTGAGACAATAGTTCAGGAGCATCAATTATGCTATTAATTAATTTGAACAAAAATAAAAGTTCTTGCTTAACACGACGAGTTTCTAATGGATCGAGATTGAACTCCAAAAGCAAAGAGTTGTAGTTAATTTCAGGCCACGTATTGTGTATGCGATTATAAAACTGTGGATTCCACACAACACTACAATATTCTAGTTTAGAGCGAACTAGCATCTCATACAGATACTTCATACAAATTTTGTTGCTAAAATCATATGCTACTCTCAGAATAAAGCCTAAAATTTTGCAGACAGAATTAATAATGTATGCAACATGAGGCTTGAAAGTTGCGTTTTCCTCAAACAGTACACTTAGATCATTCTTAGTCTTTACACGTTTTATAATTGAGTTTCCAAGTGAGTACTCATACTGAATGGTGTTAGTTTTTTTGGAAAATCTTAGAACTTCACACTTAGATAGATTGAAGTATAATTTGTTCTTAACTGACCATTCATGAACATTGTTTAAATCAGACTGTACTTTTAAGCAGTCATCGACACTGGAAATAGTACTGAACAGTTTAAAATCGTCCGCAAACATAAGGCATTTGGAATGAGAAATGGAATCTACAATATCATTAATAAATAACGGGAACAGTAAAGGGCCAAGGACTGAGCCTTGTGGTACACCAGATGTTGCTTTATATTTTTCGGAGATATGACCGTCTATGAATACGTACTGATATCTATTCTGTAGATAAGACAATAAATACTTTCGAGGTCAACCATTTTCCAGTAAGTAACAATGATGTATTTATTAGATATTCATGAGAAACTTACAAGGACTGACGATAGTTACGAATAAAAGTAGGTATTAAGTTTTTAAAAATATAACATAAAATTCTCATAATTGCTGCTGAAATGCACAATATGAAATGATTTGACGGACAATGAGATAATATAATGCCAAAAACCAAAATTCTTATGTCCTTGTTGAATTTAGAGAGATTATGGCGGACCAAATAAATTCAAAATAAATACAAATTAATTTAACCCTAGACCTAGTCCCATTAGACCCAAGGAATTGCACTATTGGGACACTTGACACATTTTTTTAAATCAATAAAAAAAGTGTACAATGTTGTTACAACCGTCCAACCACTATATCATGAATCTAAAATATTGTAAATATCACATGAAATGAAAAATTAGTTAAATTTTATTATATTATTTCATAAATTGACGAAAAATCAAACATATTCCAAATAGCCCGCCTGAGTCTTCCTCAGTCTCCTGCTGAAAATGGTTTGCATTTAGGTATTTTAATTTATGACGTTCATAATAAAGGCTCATATAAGTTTATTAAACTGGGCTTGGTATGGTATAGGTGATAAAATATGAAAAACACTTTGAGTAACATAGTATAATAGAAGTAAATCCGCTCATAAATAATTTTTCTATTTTCTATTAACATTCAGAGTCACCATAGCTTCATAACGTCATAATTCCAGCGTATTACCGCATTAGAAGCTCGACGTGGCGTTTGGCGACAAAATTCCGCGATGCATGTTTTGATATCCTCGTAAAATTATAACGAGAATCCATTACCCAAACATTTGCATGTTTATTAAATATTCACAGCGACGGATTTTCGAATCTGGAGCATTGAAATTCCATAAACTTTAATAGTGCGACACCTCTACGCTCTGCTACTGATCCGTAGAGCCGGGGCTGTCACTGGGATGTGCTGTTGTATCCTCTACCGTCACCATCGACGTAGAGCGTCGATAATCTGACACTTTTAACACTTAGGTTTTTATTTGCGAATCGATGGAGCTGCAGAACGCGCAGCAACTGGGTTAATTACAATTCGGAATAAACAAAATGTACGAGTGAAGAACTATTTTGTTTGGACGTTTTTAAAACCTTTCAAGTTGGTAAACGTGTGCGAATTGTTTTGCCATTTAAAACATTACCTACAGAATACTGTGCCTGCTTTAAAAGTGCTATTTCTCGTCGACACTGCAGTATTTTATTTATTGCTTACATTAGTATTTATCTCAAAAAGTACAAAATTCGTTGATCAGAGATTCACATGAGTTAAATGAAATAATTCGTAGAATTTAATGTAGGTGAATTAGAAATCATAGGTGACCATTAAAATAACGATGATAACTAAGTTCACATTGAAAAGCAGTAGTACTAATACGTAATATAACATTTTACGTGCGATTTCTCAATAGTGATTGTGATGACTCATAGTTTTTTTTAAAATAAATATCTCAAATATCGAAGGATAACATAATATTAGTTTATCTACGACCATTGGGTAATACATTAATAATTTTTATGTAAGATAAACCTCTACATAAGATACACTATTGTACTTTGAATTCATATAATTCAACACTATTGTATTATGAGTCTATTATTAAACACTGTTGATGATGATGTACTGTCATTACACTTAAATGTGAGGTTAGGTTATAATTTGTAAAGAAATATTTTTTATTTGAAATGTCGTAGATAAAACGTCGTATTTGCTTCGCATGTCATAATGGCTATAATTCACTTGGAACATTATACATTTGCCTTCCTCTTGAATTATAGTCTACATTATATGCTCGTTAAATATTATAATATTTCCTTACATTTGTTGGCTTGTTTTGATGTATCACTTATTTTTATTATTTTTTTTATTATCGTTTAGTAAAACTAGTGTCACCTATATGCAATGCATTCCAGTTTCAACTTTTAATTAAATTATGTTCGTTATTTCAATTATTATTGCCTGTGATTTTTAATTTACATTCAAATTATAGGACTTGAAATGATTATTTGTTTTAATATTGCGAGACAAATTTAAGGGTACCTACATTGTTACATAGCGTACTGAGCGTGGAACCCTTAATAAATACAGCGTGGATATTAATTTGAGTAACATTTTTGGTAAATAGATCGAATTAAGCTAGATTCAGACCTACCCAATTATAAGAGTAAGTGCTAAATTAACCAACTACCGGTTCCACAAAATTTAAATTTAAATTATAAGTGCGAATGTTGAGCGCTGGTTGGATAAATTAGCCACTTATACTTATAAATGGGTTGGTCTGAATCTAGTTTTAATGCTAAGAATATATCCAAGATATTTTTGTATTATTTTATTATATGAATAATTTTGGTAATTAGTACCTATTAATTAGTTTCAATTTCTCAAAAAAAAATTTCTAGATTCGTTTCAATTTCAACTGAAACTCATACTTGTTTCGTGTGAATGAAATAAAGTTGGTTGTTGCATCGAATAATGTCTGACAATTATTCTAAATGCTTCACAATTGTATTAATTACAAACCATTCATTCCATCTGCAATTCTAATATTCTCTATACATCTTCAGCATAGATTAACACTAACAATATCCTGATTTACATCTTAGTCTACGGCACAGGATAATCTGAATAATGCACAGAGCTGCACCATTGGCTCTCGAACAAAGACGTCAGGACACCACAATATTCATCATCAAGAAATGGCCACAACAATAGAGACATTAGCGTCTTTAGTTTCCTAGTTAGCATCGAACTCCAGGCTAATTATAATAAAGTTTACACTTTAACAGAAGTTTCTTTTTTGCGCAAGAAAGGAAAGTTGGAAGTTTTAGCTCCGTAAATGGATTATGCTGGGTTCGATAGACTGTTAGAGTGTAGATGGAGTCTGGGGAGATATTCTATTTCGTATCGCTAGACGAGACGAGAATAGAATAGGATTCTTTTCGAGTTTCAGATATTGAGCTTGTTGCCTCTAGGATTGTTACAAGTATTCCCAGATAGGAAATTAAATTTTACATGCATTGAACTTCGTACTTATTTCCTTATTTTTATTGCAGTCACGGTGATACATTTTATTTTAATTCCTACACGACTCTACCTATAATACAGGGTGTTTCATAACTTCGGGTACATACGTTAAGGGTATATGTTGTTTAATATGCTGATTACGAATGAAAATTTTTTTTTTTATTCGCAAAGTTAACTTCTATGTTCCCAGCCAAAAAATTTTCGTTGCCACTTCCCACTGGGTGAATGGTTATGTTAAAGTTAATAATTAAATAAAATATCTATTATAAATAACTGCTAATAATGTAAATAATTATATAATTTATGTTGATAATTACCTGCTTCTATAGTTTGTGTTTGATAGGACAGCGAATCCAGTGCAGTACTAAAATATATGCTGCAGGTAAACTACCCTTAATTTTTCAAAAATTTCAAAAAAATCTTTTCGATTCGTAATCAGCATATCAAACAACATATACCTTTAACGTTTGTACTCGAAGTTATGAAACACCCTGTATATTTGCTAAAACGTATTTAGATCTTGTTTTATTTTGGATGGCCATTCTGTACATAATATATAATTTAATTTAATCTGATTATTGTGCTTTTGTTATTTACCGTGTATTTATATTTCATATTTGTTAGATATTTTCTTAATTAAAATAAAAGAAATTTGTATGTTTAACCCGGAGTTGTTCAGGTGGAGTGTGAGTGTGACAAACCCAAACTGTTTTGTATTACCTGCTAATGTACGTAAAAGTCATTTCTTGATTAAGACCGCCTATATAGCTTCCCAAATAGTATCAGAATACATTGTTAGGGTCTTAATTCAGTACTTATTAAACTATGCAAAAGGTTAGATGCGTTTAAAGTGCCTTGGAGTGTGTCACACCCCACTTAGCCAATTACGTTAGTATTTTTCACATAAAAGATCCAGTGCTTACAGTTATTTTATATTAAAAAAATATGTACCATGTTATTTTTGCAGAAAATAATGTCTCATTAAAGGGAACATGAGATACCACTAGCTCTTTATGCAGAATTTTAAATAAACGACGATTTTATTGAAACAGAGAGTGAAAATGAAATTGATAATGTATCAATTCCCATACCACGATGATAGCATCGCTAAAGCTACGGAAAATATATACATTATTTGTCAGAAATTATAAAGTTTTCAGTCTCACAAAATGTGGAGTGGATGTAGTCGACAAATTATAGGCATCCTATAACGTGTCCTAAAATTCAAGGAGATTGCCTCTTCCGATCATGTTCTAGCTTATGAATACGGTTGCTAAAAATGCTCAAGTTGTTTATGAAGAAAATAATAATGATTTTCGGACACCGTAACGTAAATTTTTATCAAAATACTAAACTTAATATTTCTTACTCTGGGACCATATCAACAACGAGAAGATATGAAATTGACAATAGATTTGAGCCAAAAAAATTTAATCAAATAGTCGGTGAACTATCTGCAGAATCTTCAGCTAAAAAGCATAATGTTATAGGGAGATGTGTATAGAATGTCGAGAAGTCGAAATCTCTAAACAAAATACTTACTTTTACAATATCGTAATATTTTTTTTGGTTTAGAACATTCTCTGATTATGTGCCAAAATTATCTAATTTCAAACAGCGAATTAATTACTCTTACTGTAAATTTTCTGGTGCTTATTAATCTGCTGTGATGTCAATAATAACTTTTTTTTATTGTTAAACTGAACAAATTTTTTGTTACAAAATTTTAGATTATCAGGTATTTTTAAATGAACTTTTTCTAATTTTTAACAATTTTCTCTAAAAGTTTATTTCTCAATTTTTAAAATTATTATTTATGTTAGATATGATCCCAGAACAGAATTAAATTATTAAATTTTGTTATACCTACAGCAATTATTTACATACATACCCACCTGACTAATGGAGTTCTAAATTTTCACCTGACCAACTCCAAGTTAAAAGTTACCTATACTGTAAGTAACAGTTTTCTAAGGTTAGTCATGCTACTGATTTTATAATCCTGTTGATATGTGTATGATTTTGAATGTTGAACAAGATTTTTATTATTACTCCTGTTGAAAGCTTGCCTAAAGTCAGAACGTAGATACGAGTAAAGCATTTTATAAATTGACTGAATATCCATCAACCCGTTTATTTGATTGCCATCCGAACAGTTAATAAATTTTCAAATTAATAAATATGAAATATTAAATGCTAATGCTGCATCGGTAGGTAGGTATTTTATTTCTAACTTTTTTTATTTGCTCATTAAACTATGAATTTCAATTACCGTATAATGTAAATAAAATCTTTTATAGTTTATTAAAAAGGGAATAAAATATGGCAGTAATGAAAGTGATATATAGTGTAACATGTAATATACCCAAGTATATTATAGTAAAATTTATAGCAGTCATGTATCACGGATGTCATGATAAGTGCAAAAAATTGTGTGGAGGAATGCCTTGCCCGCTTAATCGCGCGGTGATATCGATGTTGCCTTATTTTATGTTGTACATCAAATTTTACTAGAATCAGAGCATACTACAATAAATTCTACATTATTACACATTCCAGTTTCGCTGCAAAAACCTCCCTGTAGTGTATTCTCCACCAACAATCATGAGTACTTGACGGCTGGAAATGGGAACCGCGCACATCTACGGTAAAACAAATTCTATACGAATGGTGATGACTTCAAAACAAAGACTGCCACACCCAAGTTTGGTAAAATACTGATAAATTTTTATGTTAAACTCAAGACTTCTAAACAGAAATCCTACAAGATTTTCAATAACAAGAATATAAATATTATAGTTAAATTTTAAAATTATACCAGATACATACAGCAAAAGTACTACTTAAATTTTTGAGAATAAATCACTTTTAATGTCGTGTTTTTTCATTTTAATGGAATAATGCAATTTATAACGAACTACTTAATGACAGGAAAAATTATCAAATGTCAGAAAGACCACACATGCCAACTAAAAGGTGAAACAAAAGTTTAAACTGTGGCGATAAGACCTGTTCCGTAATATATCGAACGGGTTAAACGGATGTGTAATATTGTTTATTTTCGTAGCTAAATAGCTATATGGAAGCTGTTAATTCCATATATGGTCGTGGGAAAATTCATTTATGACATTCTTTATAAAATTGGTCATTTTAAATGATCAATAATAATACTTCGCACAAAATATTTGTCTATTTTAAATGATTGAGTATTTTAAAATTACTCAACTATTTGCATTTTCATCAATTGGGTCGAAAACATTTTTTTGATAGAGGGTGCCAGGAAGTGAATTGGATTTGGCGTCGCATTAATTTTCATACCGTTGAAGAGGAAACATAAAACACAAAATGCATTTTTTTTCAAAAATTTATAATTTCATACCAAATCATCGCAGGTACTCAATTTTTCAATAAATTAAGAGAATTATTATTATTGAAAAGTTTAATAAAAATGCCTCGTCTCGTTTAAAAATAATTTTTGCGCAAGTGTTATCACACTGAAAGAAAAATTTCGGAGGGAATGATTCTAGAGAAAGTTTTCACATAAGAGTAGTTAATTTTGACTACATTTGTATTTAACTGTATTATTTTTAGGAAGAAATCATCATTTTTTCATGTAGTTACGCAATTCTAACAACGATAAGGAGAAGTTTTCCACTTGTTTACCTCCGCATGTAGAACAAATTTTGTTAACTAAGTGAAATGTGGAAATTAAATCTTAATTTGTTAAAAACAAACGTTTTTGTGTAATTTACATCTACAATAAATGAATAATAACATTTATGAGGTATGTAAAATACACTTTATGTAGTTAATATAAAAGTTCTTTTATAACAGTAGTTAACTTCAACTTACAGACGATATTTACTCTTAACGGAGAAATACACAAGTGAAAAATTCCACTTTATATTTTTTAATTTCCTCCAAAAAGATTATAATTCATATATTAGTAGTTAAAATTATCCAGTTTTAACTAGTTTTTTAACGTTTGGCGGCTCTGAAGTTTGCTCCCCGCTAAACTCTTGGTCTTTTGCGTCTAGACTCTAGTGGTGGTTCGACGTGTTTGATTTTGTGTTGTAAATGACGGAAAAAATATGGAAAATATCCTAAGAAAGATGTTAAACTAAATTATGCAAAAGCTACAGTAAACTTATTTGATTGTTAAGAGTCGGGAGGAAAAGAATACGTAAGTATTAAGTTTTTTCATGTTTTGACTAGTTTAACTAGTTTAAACGAAAAAATATAAATATTTTAATTTATTAAACTTATTGTAGGAGTTATTTTACGATCCCGTAAGCAGCACTGGTTTTCTAGAAACCCGATCAAGAACAATTAATAGGACATCTTCATCTACAATAGGATCAAGAACAAAAAAAAACGCCAACTAATGAATCTATTGACGAACTGGATGAAGAATCAAGCGAAGCATATTTTCAAGAATCTATTAACTTTTTAAAAAATGCATGTGTAAAAATTCAACTAAAAGATATATTTGTTCTTGTTCACATACAATCTACCGTGAACCACAAAAAAAGTTAAACCAGCATTATTGAATTATATCCACATTTCAAAGATACTCCAGGCCTTGTAAGTAAATTTATATATTATATTTTATCGGATGTTTAGGTCCTTTTTTCAATGTTAATTTAATATTTTTTTTCAGGTAATTTACCAGAAATTTGTCTAATGTTTGTTCTATTTATATTGTTTTAATTATTATTGAAGATTGGGACATACATACAAATAATTGTTGATAGCTTCGCTTCATTTGCTTCCCCCAGCAGCCAGGGACCGTGGTGGAGCCAAAAAAAGGTCAAAGTCTTCTGCTGTCGATAAGCTATTTGTTCATCATTCAGTAAGTACATTTGTTATCATATCATCTGATGTATTTTGAATTAAATATATTTCATTTAAATAGATAGCTAGTCGTCTTGAAGAAGCTTTCAACAGCAGGAAAACTACCCAACCATTTCTTATTGCCGTGGGTCCAAATAAGGAAGCCATATCGGATTACTAGGTATATTGTAATTGCCAATAATTTAGCATTGTTTTGTGAGGTATTATATAACTATATGGTAATGTTATAATGTTAAGTGCTAATAGATATAGCCCGGCTTTAAAAATACTTTTGTATTCTAAAAGATTGTTAATATATTTTTTTAAATTAATATAATGATACATGAAATATTTTCTTATTCACCTTTTTTATTACGGTCCTGAATTTTATGAACTAGATATTTTTATTACGGCCCTGTGTAAAAATTTGAAAGGAGGGTTTAATATCCATACCCAGAGGTATTTAACTACCAAAACATGGTTAAATATCTCTTTTTTGTATGTCTTTAACTATCAAAGGTATGCATTTCGCAAAAAAATCTATCTCTTTTTAAGTAGTTAATCTAATACATAAAATGAGATAATATCAATTTTATATGAGTAAATTGCATAATGTCTTGTAGTTAATAGCATCATTTATTTAACTCCGTATGTATGTTCTTGACTACATATTTCTCTCCTATATTCGTCAAAATCTAACTCCGTGAAAGTAACTACTTATTTTAACTCCGAAAACGGATGGTCGCGAGGGAACTACCTAAGTAGTTAAAAAAGAGTTAGATCTAACTCCGTATTTCTTTCTGTGCATTGACGTCATTTATTTGTGTACAATAAATTTCGCGGCCGTTGCTATTAGTTACGGCTGTAAAGATAAATTTCGCGGACAGAATTGTGTAGGCATGTCAATGTTACCTAAATATTTTTTATACCTAGTTGTACAAAAAATAAATTGTGTATTTTTTATTATGTGCATTGCAGTTTCACAAAAAATATTGACTACTTATTAGAGAAAGTTGAACATTACCCCTTATGTCCTCAGGGCGGTAAGTAAATGTTGCATTCCTGCTCAAACCATGAACACTATAAAAACATACTATAAAGAATACTTTAACTAAAAAGTATAGACGAGTTTATGCTCAAAAATTTAAGAAGATGGATAGTTTTAAAGTTAAAACAGTTGTAACATAGGTAAATGAGTCCGTTTATGCAGGATAAATAATTCTTAATCCTTACTCCTTGTTTTTATTCTTGCAGCATAAACCGATTCATAGGTTATAACTGTTTTAACTTTAAGACAATTCTTATTCTTAGTTCTTATTCTTAAATTTTGTGAGCATAAACACACGTTTGTACTTATTACAGGTAGTTCAAAGTTCAATTTCACACTTTATTTAAAAAAAGTAACAATAAATTAATCTTCCGATATCAAAACAATAAAGATAGAAGAAATATCCTCCCCCAAATTCATAAATCTGGCAAGTACCAAGCGGTGTATTGACACAACACAACCGACATCCGTCAGTGAATATAAAGCCGTGAATACAGCACACAACACCCGTTACCTCAATAACCGTTCACTATTCTCATTCCTACATTCCCGACATCCCGTCCAACGTTCAAATATCCCGCAATCCCTCGCCGGGTCGCCGTAGAACACATTCTCAACATCTGGCCGGCCACATATATTGTTGTCATACGTGATAGCAGCTCTTGCCGCGTTTTTCCCTGACCGCACTCGCACATATTTCACACTAGTTCGCAAGAAAAATGAATATGGCTACCGTGGCGCTTTATCGCTCCCCCTATGAACAGTTATTTTTCATTCTTGGAATTAAATTATGATGTGGTTGTTGAAGTCAACTACGAGGGTTTTTACTGCTTAATTGGGGATGAAGAACTGAGGATTTCAGGATGTTTTTACGGAATACATTAAATTGTTGGGTGGATGTTGCAGTGGCGTGTTTATGGTTGGCAAATTTTTTTTGGGGATCCATTTTTTTCCGAATTTCTAGAATACTCTCGATTTTACTTTTTTCTATTCCACTTTTTTTCACTACTACGGCTGCCTGAAACCAGCCCGAAACTCGTACTTTGCCGCATCCTAGCTATTTAATGCCATTTTAAAGTTGAAAAATACTGTAAAAGCGGTGTAGCAATAGTGGAGGAAAAATAGGGGTTAGGAAGAAAAAAGGAAGGAAGTTTACTTAAAGGGAAAGGGGATGAACACAGTCGTGGCTCGAATTAGGAAGGGATGAATTAGGGAGCGGCACTAACCATGACATACAAACACTCTAACACACTTTACTTAAAAATATATTTAACTTAAACTTTAATAAAAACACACAAATTCCGAATATAACACGAATATAAGTAATAAACTTATGACTTATCGTTTCAACTAAAAATATAATACGGATTTATATTAAAAATATAACTTAAAATAACGCTCAATAGCGTAATGTCCGTAGCAACGGGCTACATCTTGGACTTATCTTGAGCTCTGCTGTCGAAGAAGTAATCGCAGATGCCCAAAAATCTATGGAACGTCTGGCCTAAAGGGTACAGGGGGATGCAAATGACCTCTGAACTTTTGTATCTAAAAATAACTTAAGATAACAAAAATACAGAGCGTAGCATATGCAAGTCATCTTGCTACACCGGTTTCGTTGCGGGTAAACTGTCAGTGTGTCAGTTTATTATTGACTTCAGGATAATGTTTTTATAAACATTAATTATTAGAGACAGAATGGATCTACAGATGTGCCTTTTTAAAATTTAATTTCTATCATGAGATATAACTGTGTAAAATTTGCATAATTTTTTTTTTAATTTATCGAGATTTTTATAATCATGTACAATTTTAAATTAAAATTTTAAGAAGGCATATCTGTAGATCCATTCTTTCTCTATTAAATCCTTGTTAAAATAAAATTTTACCATTTTTGTACTGGCCACAAAAAATTCACTACGTCAGTACATTTTATGCTGGATTTTAAGAGGTAGACGGTCCTCTTAATTAAGTAAATTTTATAACTGATACTGGCATTCTGCTCATTAGATCGGCCCAGGAAAATGAATAATTAACTGGCTACATCTAGTTTATACATTATGTACGTTTATAGAATTTTTGTTTAGAATTGTAGAAATTGTAAAAAAAAACTTATTTTACTCTGTTTTCGTTAGTCGAATGAAGCAAACCTGACTTAAAACTTCAAATTGTTTCATTGCTATCGTCATTGTTTTTTATAAAATGGTCATATTTATTTTATTATCTCTCCAAAGACGTCAATGGTTGTATAAAAAATAGGCAGAATTTTTATTAAAAATGTTAAGATGCTGAAATAACGAGGTACCAATGAAAACTAACAATTAATCATTATAAAATAAAAATGCGCTCGTATTTTTAGGCTGGCCGGGCTCCGTAGTCTTCCGGGGCCCTGCTTCTGCGCACACCTATAAATAATATGCCTCCGTATTTAGTGGTCTCCAGTTAATTGAATTTTACGTACTGAATTTAACGTACAAATTGATTCCCTGTGTTTCATTTTAAAAAGAACTCTTTAATACGTTGCTGTCAAATTCGCAACCATGGATATGATAAATCCCATGTTTCACGTCAAAATAAATTCACTGTATACGTTTCTATATAGTTTCTTCGTCTCTTTGGCCCAGGACCTCCGCAAATTTACTGCTCGTCTGGACATTTTCTGGACATTCGAGCGTCTTATTTAAACAAAACAAAGCATGCTCCAAAAACGAACTTTATTCATAAAATAAACTTAGCCGTTTATCTTTTCTACGGACTTTGTGCACTATCAAAAAAGGTTCCGCATTTATAAGACAACCGCCCAGGAAGCACTTAAAATGGACCCGTCTAGACCTAGAAGGAAAATGAAATTGTTTAGGTCCATATTATATACTAAATTATTACATTCTGTTTTTAGAACAAAGGTGATTTGAATGTGGTAGCCTAGTAAAATATTATTTAATGAGAGTTTAAAGCAAGTAATTATTATAGTGCACTAACATGAGCCTAAGGCGAATGTCGTAAACATTACAGTAAGTGATTGTCACAGTAAACTTGACTGGAGTACCTTACGCTTGCCTTTACGACTATAGCCAGTGGTTATGGTTCAAGCTCAACAATACCTTTGTGGAATGTACGCTTAGCATGCTATAGCGGTCCCAAGTTCGATCTCAGAAACCAACAAAAATACCACCAAGTTCTAGTTCGGATTCCTCTACAATAATATCCACCATTCTGAGGAACATGGAAAATTATTTTCTATAGAATTCAGTCAATTTATTCATTTCTTGACTTTCGACGCCACATGCGTCTTCTTTGGGAGAAACTAGTCGAGAGCGGAGAAAAAAATTGATTTCATCTCAGAAAATAATATTTACCTGTTCCTCATAAGGAATACAGTCAAGAATTTTATCCTCATTTTTCACCATTCGAATCCTGTTGAGTATTAAATGCTTACCATTAACATAAAAATAATAAACAAAATTAATTCGTTTTATAAGGTAAAGCCTACCACGCACTAGCGATTTTGTTGCGGCAACTTAAAAATCACCAAAATAAAACACATTGATTTATATGAGGTAGCGCGCACAGGCAACTATTTAATCAGAGCAACTAAAAAATTAATAATTAGTGAACAAAGATATTCTACTTCAGTAACATCCATCTTGTAGTAGACAATTTGACAACTGACAAGTGCAAGTACAAGTCCACGGCAACTATCTAGTCGAAAGTTCGCAGAGCTCAAAGCTAGTAGCACTTTTTTAGTTGAGCAACTTTTAAATTTGTCAACTTTACAATCTTTAGTGCGCGGTAGGCCATAATTTCAGACTACAATTGTCAGAATTTATTAAATTAAAATCTCTAGTAAAAAACTAATATATTTGAATTGGAAAATCGAGCACAAAAGGTTCTATTACGAGTAGCTAAAAACAATAATACAAGAAGTTTTGGTCTACTCTTAAATAAAGGAGAATATTATAAAAATCATTTAATAAGTGTTAAATACCTACTATTACTCACTGATATTAATATAGTTCTATTGATGAATGTATCAATTAATTGTCGCAGACAAAATATTGCGGAGTTATTTTTAAGGCTAGACTTTAGAACAATCCCATATCCATATCCAGAACTTAACATGCAATTCTTATTTTTAAATAATGTCACTAATTTTTTACTATTTAGTTTCAATTATTGTATTTAAGTATTGAAAATATAAAAAATAAGCCTTTAGTTTCAAGTTTTTTTATAAGCAGCTTTTCAGATTTTACAGCATGCAAACATTAGTAATTATTAAAACGTACTGAAACCCTGAAAGCATTTAAATTTTTTAAATTCCCTCTGTAATCACCTTTTCCGTCATTATGTTCCGAATTTTTAAAATACTTACTTGCGATTATATCCTGCTTCCTGCATAAACAAAAAAATATACCTCATATTTAAATAGCTCTCACAAAGTCTTAAAATATTAGCATACAGTAAATACATGACTTCCTTAAAAAATTTACAAATACATATCTGAAGTTCTTAATGTCCTCGCATTATAATGCATTATGCATACAAAGTACTTAACTACAGCAGTATATCTTCAAATTATTCCGCATTAAAAATTCAGCCCCGTAAGTTTGGATGTAACAGTGGTATACACACAAAAGTTACACAACGAACTTCTCGCAGGTATCTAAAAAGCAAAACACAAAATACAACAGAGCTAGTTACCTGCACAGCTCAGAATTCAGCGCAGATATGAGGCAATAAAAGCAGCGACCTAAACCTTTGTAACATACAACTGAAAAACGTTTATATGCTTAACTACTTAAACTTAAAGGTAAAAAGGAAGGTTCAGCTTTATAAATAGATCGCAATTAACGTTCTTGATAATAATAGAGAAAGGTCTAATGCAAGCATGGTAAGAAAATTTATTTTTGCTGCATGAGTTAGATAAGATTGAAACTAGTATCAAACTTATTCAATATATTGTCAAATTTTGCTGGACTAAAAAACACTCGGCAAAAAACGCGTCATCTACCAAAAATTCCTAATTTTTAGACCGCCGTAACTCGGTTGAATTGGGTAATAAGATTCAAATTTTCCCAAAAGAGACGTATACACTAGGTTTATCCAAGACACAAGTTTCTGTTTCTTGCTGTAGTTGTTCGTCGATTTTTAGAGCAGAAATCGTATTTGTAGTGGATAGTTATTCTGAAAACTAACGTCTGCTACTGCATCCCTTAAATTTATTTCAGAACGTTTAAAATTTTCCATGTTTTAGTTCTTAAATATAGTACACAAATGCATCTCAATCCGTTATTGTTTGAAAATAGGTTCTAGAATTTTAAATTTTATTCTACAGTCTGAATTACAATATACTTTTTTCGTCTAGATTTTAGTTCGAGATTCATCCGAGAAGTTCGTAGCCATTTCTAGTATAATGTAAATCAGAAATTCCTATCCGAGTTCCGTTCGATTTCCATACTTTCTTTAGTATAGAAATATACGCCTGGCTCTATTTTCCTATTCGAGATTCGTACTAGATTTGTCTACGCATGCTCAGTGCAGTGTGCAGTCAGTTTGACCAACCTTTAAAAGTTTTGGCTCGGAAAAATCAAAGAATATGAATTGTTCTAACGAATCTCGGATTGAAATAAAATTAGAAATCTAGCGTAAATCTAGACGAAAAAAGTATAATGTAATTCAGCCTTAAGGTAGTTAAGTAGTTTCTATATTAACTGTAGTAGTATAGGTACTATAATTTTAATTTATTTCTTTGAGATACTTCTTATGGATTTGATTTATACTGAAATAAATTTTAACTTGTATGTTATCAACCATTTTAAGTGTCTTAGACCCAATAATAACTGTGTTATAGCCCATATAGATACATCTATTTCCCTTATAACCTACATAAAACACTTCTATCCAGTTAACGAAAAATTTATTTGCAAAGTTTTATCTCCAGACAATATACATCAATTTTGCACAGTTGGCGCAAATACCATAAGATTTACATTGCAGTGCAAGAGCAGTAGCAGGGAACTGTGATTTGTTGACACAGCAAGTCCGACGTCAGCAAACAACTGCCACGCAGGCACAAACCGACGCCAACGTTGATCCCGACAAACAGAACATTATTTACACATACGCACGGGGAGAACGCGAGAGCGGCAAAATCTCAATTGTGATGCTTTCAAAAGGTTTATTCAATTATTACATTCAAATAAAAGTAGTCATTAACTTTAAGTACGAGTGTTGAGTGTTCCATTTGTTATTCTAGAAAATAAATTCGAAAAGTTGGAATCTAAAAGTAATATATAAATTAAAACATTTTAAAATACGCAAAAACGTACAAAATCCCAAAAATAAAATACACCGTGTTTAAAGGTTGCTAAGCAACAACAATAAAAATATATTATTTTATAAAATGAATCAAAATAAAAATGTTGATTTCTAGCTCAATTTTTAATGTAAAATGCTTTTTTCTACTCCTGGTAATAAAACATCATTTAACGAACTGATTTCCATGGCCCTAAATAACATTTTAAATACACCTCGACAACCCGTGACTTTGGCCGTTTTTGGTCACGGGCTGAACATAGCAACTGATATATTAAACACGGGGTGAAGTTGGGTCCATGTCAATAGCCCCCCCAAGTAAATAAATTACTGATTTTATTATATCCATGATTTGTGCTCGTTTTGTGCTGAATTGTGCTGCAATAAAAATATTTTGTGCTCAATCCGTTCACGAGATATTCAAAGTTAAATTATGAGGGGCCAATGACATGCTCAGCCCCCCCAAGTTATAATTTTTAAAATTTTATTTCACAATTGTTTTGTGCTCGTTTTGTGCTGAATTGTGCCGTATAATAAAAATTTTGTGCTCCTTCTAGCAAGTGTAGAAAGTGTATCTTAATAGGAGGGGCCAGTGACATGGTCAGCCCCCCCACCTCAACTTTTTAAAACTTTCTCGTCGCTATTATTTTGTGCTGGTTTTGTGCTGAATTGTGCTGTATAACAAAAATTTTGTGCTTCTCATATAAGGTTAAAAATGAGCATAGAAATATGGGGGGCCATTGACATGATCAGCCCCCCTCAACTTAATTATTTTTAAATAATTTTTTTACTGTTATATTGTGCTCGTTTTGTGCTGAATTGTGCAGCAATAAAAATATTTTGTGCTCAACCCGTATACGAGATATTTAAAGTTAAATTATGAGGAGTCAATGACATGCCTCAAAGTTATAATTTAAAAAAATTAATTTCTTGATTGTTTTGTACTGAATTATGCCGTATAACAAAATTTTTTGAAAGTGTCTTTTAATTTTTAATGGCCAAGTCAAGTTGACTGTCCCATTTAAATATTTATATAAAATAATTTAAACATATTTTTTGCGCTGCTATAATTTAACCGTAATTCAGAGAATAAAAAGTTTGGAAAGGCTAAGTTGACACTAGCACTTACTAGCCTTTCCTTTAAAAAAAATATATAAAATTTTCTTCATTATTTGGATAGTAGTTCGTATTACGCATTAATATAAATTTTTGCGCTTGTATAGGTACGTTTTATTTTATTAATAATCCAATTAGGAAGGGCTAACTTGACAGCAAAATTTCATTTTATTCAAATACATTGCGCTCTTTTGCTCCGCAAATATTATTTTTAGAGCTTCTTTTATTCAACAGTAATCATAGTAATTATTATAGTTAAGAAGACTGACATTAGCCTTCCCTTATTTATTATTTAATAGATAGTCCTTGATATGCGCTATTTTCCTTTTTTAAATTGACATTTTGGGCTTGCGTCAAATTTATTATATTCAAATTCTAAATAGGCAGAGCTAATTTGACTACAGAGAAAAGAGAAAATTTTATAATTCTTTTATAATGCGATTATATCTTTATACATTGCGCCCTTATGCATCGCTAATAATTTTATGCGCTGCCTTTAACAGTAATTCCGAGAGTAATTCACATAATTTGTTCGAAAAAGCCCGCGAAATGCGATCAAAACGAATATTGCAAGTTTTTTTAAATAACGAGGTAAATTTGGTTATCATCGCCAGTGATAGAATAATTATATTATTCTTATCATTTGAGTGAAGTAATTTGACATATTACCTCACTAGTGAAGTAATTTGATGTGCTGTTGCAATATTACCTTTCGCATTTACCTACTCTACACCTCTATATATAATTCGTTGCCAAGGTATAAATAAAAATAAATTTGTTGACAAAATTTGACAACAATGTTTAGATTATGTTAGTATACTGATCTACTTATTTTTGTCTTAAATAAATTTGATTCTTAAAATATGAATATTAAACTACTTGCCCAAAAAAAAGGTATCTGCATAAAACATGAAAACTTACAAATTAATAATTTGTTTGTCAATAAAATTAGCTGAATGTCCAATTGCATCTACCCATGGAGGCATATACCCTTTTTAAATAAAATTATTACTTATAGAAAAATTGTCATTCATCAATAATTATTGTAAAATATATATTTTTACTTCCTTGTACGGAGTAATAAGGAAGTATTGTAATCCCGAAAAATTTCGGTTTTCAGATTTTGATGGAAATATCCGTTTTGACCTTTTCTGAATCCATTATGACTAGTTTCGTCGTGACGTCTGTACGTATGTACGTATGTACGTATGTACGTATGTACGTATGTACATACGTACATAACTCAAATTCGGTTAGACGTAGAAAGTTGAAATTTTGTATTTAGGACTGTTATAGCATCTAGTTGTGCACCTCCTATTTTTGGTTTCAATCTACAAACCGGAAGTAGTAAATTTTTAAAAAATTTCAATAAATATTTAATTTAAGACAAATTTTTTAATTTTAAATGAAAGATTATGTGATTATTACCTAAAATCGGTATTTTATAAATATTTTTGTATCTGGTATCATTTAGGAATAATTAAAGTATATATTTTTAATTTAGTATTTCTTTATCTTGTAGTACGTAAAATTTAAATGATTATGACATGACAGTGACAATAGTAAAATATGCTTTATATCTTCTTCTGCAGTTTAAATAAAATGACTAAAATATATTTGTGAGTATACTAGTATAATAAGTTAAAAGAATTTTTTATATTATTCTACATTTTAGTTATTAAGAAAAGTATGAACACACAAGGCGTACAAGGAAGTCATGTGGTGTCCACGTCAGATTTTTTTAAATATCAATTCTGACGGTTTGATTAAAAAAATCATAAATAACTATTATGCTATTGTTGTTGGAGGCTTAGCGTGTATTAAAAGTTAAATAGTTACCCAAAAATTATTTAACTCTTATTTTAACTTTTTAACTTGATTATTGGCTCAAACAATAAAATCGTAATACTTACTTAGAACTAATAAAAATACGTAATATGTATAATAAATAATTTAAGAAATTTTCTAAAATTATGGTCACGATGATTATGGTATTCATATTCATTTAATGTGAAACATTAAATAAACACGTAAGCAACGTCGTAGATAAAAACAGTACGAGCATAATAAATATTATTCTACCCAAGTTTAAAATAATTGCAATTCACTTATACGAATTTCGAATGTACCTATATAAGATTTACCTGTATCTCGTACAGTAAACTTAAATTCCCATATCCCATCATTTACCTCTCATTGAATAACATACTTTTATTGGATTTCTTATTACGCATTATGACGAAATCATTTTTGAGTTCATAACAAAGTTTTGATAAAAATAAAAGTAAAATAGTTTTTAAGTCAGATTATAAAAAATGGATCATAATAATACTTATTAGCAGTTGTTCCTACGTTAAGCCTCCAACAACAATTGTGTAAACAAACTTACAGTTTATCTACTTAATTAAAACTTGCAATAAGCACGTATTCGTTTTGATCGCATTTCGCGCGCTTTTTCAAACAAATTAGGTGAATTACTGCTAAATACGGGTAGCGCCAAAAATTATTAGCGGAGCATAAGAGCGAAATGAATATAGATATAATCACAGTATAAATGAATTATTATAAATAATTACTTTGATTACTTCTGAAAGCGCAAAAAATTAAATTAATGCGTAATATACGAACTACTATCCAAATAATGAAGAAAATTTTATATATTTTTTTTAAAGGAAAGACTAGTGCTAGTGTCAACTTAGCCGATCCAAACTTTTTATTCTCTGAATTACGGTTAAATTATAGCAGCGCAAAAAATATGTTTAAATTCTTTTATATAAATATTTAAATGGGACAGTCAACTTGACTTGGCCATTAAAAATTAAAAGACACTTTCAAAATTTTTGTTATACGGCATAATTCAGTACAAAACAATCAAGAAATTAATTTTTTTAAATTATAACTTTGAGGCATGTCATTGACTCCTCATAATTTAACTTTAAATATCTCGTATACGGGTTGAGCACAAAATATTTTTATTGCTGCACAATTCAGCACAAAACGAGCACAATATAACAGTAAAAAAATTATTTAAAAATAATTAAGTTGAGGGGGGCTGATCATGTCAATGGCCCCCCATATTTCTATGCTCATTTTTAACCTTATATGAGGAGCACAAAATTTTTGTTATACAGCACAATTCAGCACAAAACCAGCACAAAATAATAGCGACGAGAAAGTTTTAAAAAGTTGAGGTGGGGGGGCTGACCATGTCACTGGCCCCTCCTATTAAGATACACTTTCTACACTTGCTAGAAGGAGCACAAAATTTTTATTATACGGCACAATTCAGCACAAAACGAGCACAAAACAATTGTGAAATAAAATTTTAAAAATTATAACTTGGGGGGGCTGAGCATGTCATTGGCCCCTCATAATTTAACTTTGAATATCTCGTGAACGGATTGAGCACAAAATATTTTTATTACAGCACAATTCAGCACAAAACGAGCACATATTATGCATATCATAAAATCAGTAATTTATTTACTTGGGGGGGCTATTGACATGGACCTGGTGAAGTTGGCTCCTATATTTGATATTTAATTTTTGTGAAAAACTGAGAGAAATTAATGATTTCTTTCAATAATTGTCAAATTTTAACCATATAACATTAAAATACACTTACATAATTATAATTTTGTAGCTAGGTATGTATAATATCATTATGATTTAACCTAAAATTATTATAAATGAAATATTACATAATTATGAATTTATGATGTGTAATTTGTAATTTGTGGTCGTAGTAGTATGTGACTCGTTTATAAACTCTCTAGATACTCGTTTTTTATACACTTGCTGCGCTTGTTCCTAAAAAACTGACGTTTATAAAACTTGAAACATAATATACAATTAAAGCACTAACGTCGTACGTGCTAATTACTTATACACTAGTATCATAATATACTATTACTATACCGAAGTTGTTAAAAGTTAAGGTACAAATTATAGTTATTTAAATAAGGTTTAGAAGTAAATGTAACAGATTTTATCGCAAGGTGTGATTTTCGTGTTGTATGGACATGTGAAATAATTCTTGACAAGTTTTCTGCCCGTATATATCTTAAAAATAAAATAATGCGAAGAAAATGTATATGTCATTTATAAAGAGATACCTACTAAGAAATAAATTTCTCTTATGCAACAAAAATATGTGGTGAAAATTGCCAATCACACTGGATTAGTCTCAACTTCGAATCAAAAATGAATGATTGAAATTCAGTACTTCTCATTTGTAATTTCAGAACTGTCAAACTCAGTTAGATACTCGTATAACTTTATGTTCGGAAAGAAAAATATAATATTTGCAAAGCGAGACAAAACTAAAAACTAGGTCAGCTGGATTAGTTTTGGATCTGTTCTAGTCTAGGTTGTTTGAAAGTTTTTGTTTGGGTTTGCTAATTTACACAAATATAAAATAATCCTATCATATTATATTTTCAACGGTTCGTCTACTCTCCGTTTAACTAAATAATTTATATTTTTATATAATGTAGGTACCTCAAATTTTAATATATTTTTTATGGAATCGTACAATAATGAGTTATCTTAGCTCCGCTAAATCGTACCTAGTAAAAAATAAAACTTTCAGATCGCTGCCTGTGCATTCGATGGCTGACGAGAATTGGTCAGAACGTCGGCTATTGTTGTTGCAACTCGTGATTGATCACTATTTGTTTTGTGTTCACATTTTGCTTTAATGTAACCTACAAATTTAAAATAATTTTTAATATTTCATAAAAAATATAATAATGTCGGCTGTAAAAATATTTTATTACTCACGTGGTTATTTTTCTCATCTAGTGACTCGAAAAATTATATTCCACATCCGAAATAAAAAAATCATTCTTTACAGCCTAGATATACCTATAAATAACTGTTTTCAGTGAAAAACAAAGCAAAAATTACATTTTTATAATTAGGTCTTCTAGTTCCAATATTTGTATTCTTTTATACATTTAAAACGTTTCAAAATAGGTACATAAAATTATGTTTGCGTTTTTGACATTTCTTTAAATTATGTTTAAAGGCAAAACACTATTTTTAGACTGAACTTGATAAGAACTACAATTTTCAATTATATTTTTGTATCAAACTATTAATATAATTTTTGGACAATATAGATATGGCGTTTCGTTTATTAAAAACGTTTATGGGTTAAACGTGACATTAGTGAGTCTGACATGTCACATCCAAAATTTAAAGATTTCATGAAAAAACTACTTGCCAAACGTATAGCAGAAGAGTAGTGTAGTAAATTATTAAATTAATTAGGTAGGTACACGTTCATTTTGAATACTTTATGAACCAAATTTGGTAACAGCATACCATTTATGTATCATCTTTTCTGATCTTTCGCCCTTGCCAAGTCAAAAAACCATCAAAATTCATACTTTACCATTAACTCTTTTGTCGATTTGAATATCTTTACATAGTTTTACAGTCTTATTTTAAATTTAAAATATATACTATCTTGGATTTTTACACCACTGTCAAATATTTTTCATAAATTATTTAAATTGTTTGCTGTTCCAATTTATTCCTCTCCTCAAGGGCCGCGGAACGATTTTTTCATAGGGTGGGCTCAACATTATTATTTTTACAACAAATGTATTAGTATTAATATTTTTCAAAAACGTATATTTGTATAGAAAATATAGTACAATTATTAATAAACAAAAAAAAACTATATAAATAATAAAAATCTGCTGTGGCCAGTACACGACCTCTCGCCTAATTCTGCTTATTCTATTAATCTCGTGATTAATCTAATAAATAGTTTTACTAACATTTTAATAGTTTCATGTTCATGTAATATGTAAACGATAATGTAAACCAAGATGCAAGCAAAAGCTGTCAACTGGTACTGTCACTGTCATAATCATTCAAATTTTATGTAGAAACAAATTTCAAATCATGGACAACAAGATAGAATATTAATTGTACTTTATTTTATTGTTAAATACTACCAGATTCAGCAAATTGTATATATAATTAACTGTACCCATAGATAATTATATTTTCTTTTATTTTTAATTGCAAAAATTGTCATAAATAAATAATGTAACAATATATTTAAGGAAAACTTTATCAATCTTCAAAAAGTACTACTTCCGGTTTGCGAATTTCTACCAAAATGTTATCCGGTGTTAAGATACTTATTAAAACCTTAAATATGAAATTTGGTTATTAAAGGTTTAATACTTTTTCAGTTATCGTGGACGAAAAATCGTCAGTCCATACATTCATACAAACACACACACACACACACATACACACACACACACACACACACAGACATCATCGTGAAAATAGTAAATTCGTATTGTAGAGACCCTGAAACGTGCTTATCCACCAAAAACTCATACTCGAAAATTTTGACCCATTACAATACCTCTCTTATAGAATATGAGGCGAGAGGTAAAAATGTGTGAAAAAAGTATTGTTAATTATAAATTATTATTAAAGTAGACACCATAAATAATTATTCATGAAGGTATTCTGAAAACCGAAGTACGTTCAGGTGTTTTTGATATAAATTCCTTCAAAATTAAATCTACTTATATCAATAATAATATAATAATAATAATAATAATAATAATAATAAACGGGAAAATAATAATAATATATTTTTAGATCGATAATAATAATATACTTTTAGATCGATCTTTATGTGTATGAATAATTAATAAATTATTAAGTCTATTTTGTTTCATCGTAGTTCGAAGGTATGTTTTTATTCTGCGAAGAGTACTAAATGTTCTTTCTCCAGAAGCAGCTGATGCTGGCACAGTTAGCAATAAAGTAATTAATATTACTACTTGATTTAAAAGTAAATGTACTGTTTGCGTTTCATTTCTTAGTATATTTACAATGAAGTTAATATTGGGTATTTTGATGCTTGTTGTGTTTTCGTTCATACGCGGCACGCAACTTTATTTACAAATTTTAAAAATATGTTCTTCCGTATGAATTAACAAATTACTACTATTATAATGAGCAATAATTCTGCATCTACATAAACCAATCAGTAAATATTTTTATGAGATTTAAAAAATTCTGATTATATTCATGTAAATTTTTATTCCTAAAATCATTTATCTTCGAGCAGTCGGGGTGGGCTGGGCCCACCCTGAATTATGTCAGGGTGGGCTTGAGCCCCCTCTGCCCCCCCGGATCCGCGGTCCCTGCCTCTCCTCTATACAAACTTTCCCAGACGATGTTAGTTTTTAGATTAATTTATCCACACCTGTATATGCAGTGCATCAATTTAATATTATTTAATAATCTCTTTGTACACCTACCTAGTTCGCAACTTCTAAAGCATATTTTCAAAGTCATGTTCGTAATAATTTCTCATTCCGCTTTCAACTGAACTAGCTAAAGACATATGACCTATTTCTCCAGCATACTGTGCTTGGAATATCATTTTCAGTAAAACAAAACTAAAACCAGGGCAACATCCTCGAGCTCGGCGCTTCGCTCCCGGCATCCGAAGCGACGTGGACGAGATTGTAACCTCAACCTGCCGCGAACCGCGCTCGTCATCTGCATATCTGCATAATGGACTGGAACGCAGCAAAAACTGTACAGCAAGGGGGTGGGGTGTTTTAGATGGCTGTTAGTGAACAAAACTTTTCAATTATATAACACTCGTTAATCTATAAAGTACTAGGAATAAAAAATGTGGAATAGTATCTATCCAGGGACATAACTAAGGAAGGGCCTGCAAAGTCTTGGCCCACCCATAAATGATACAATATTTTAACATTATTTTACAGAAAATATACCTATATTTAAAATTTTAATAACCCCTTACATAATACTACGGAAGAAATATAGATTTATACTTAATTGAGAAAAAAGATATGTTTATGAATATAAAATATTGTGGATAGATATAGATTTATTGCTGGTAAATGTTGTATTTTTGAATTTCATGAAAACTGAACAAATACCTATTTTACCAAGTAACTATCTAACGAAAATTTGATAATCTGGTTCAGATGTATAATAGGGGAAATTTCTTATGACAGTAGTATCAAAAATGCGTCCTAAATCAAAAAAGTGCTTAAATTAAACATTACCAAGACTGGAATCTTAATTTCTGCTCTAAACCTAAATGTCTTAATACAGTTTTAATAATGGTATACCTGGGTAAATACCTACGAGTATATAAGATTTTATAAAAATTTGAAATTATCTCTTTAAAACCTTCTTAACTAAAGTTCGTATTCAAGCGGCTCAATGGTCTAGGGGTATGATTCTCGCTTTGGGTGCGAGAGGTCCCGGGTTCAAATCCCGGTTGAGCCCAGTTTTAAACAAGGTTTTAAAGTTATATCCGAGGTTATATCTTCCTGTATCTGAAATTTAAAAAATAAAGATTCGATATAGATAAAATTCAAATCGAATTCGAGATTAGAATTTCAATTGGAATGACCTCGAAAATGAAAGATAAGGTGAAATAAAAAAAAAAAAAAATATCAAATGACCTTAAAATATAGACAGAACCGGAAAACTCTTTGCTATCACAATAATTCTTTTGATTCGTAGATATCAAAATTTTTGATTAGATAAGCTGAAGAAACATACAGATTTACCGAGATTTACGTACTATCTAATGTTTCACCATAATGTGATGGTGGTGTAAATAGTGTAGTAAAATGGTCAGCATACTTTCCTCTCAAGTAGTTTATCCGGGTTATATTCTCTGCGAATGCAATTGAATCGGTGAGTCCAAGAACAGTACTAGTCCACAAAATGGCGTTTTGAGTTAAGATAGCCAAAGTGTATAAAATTCGCTTCTGCATCGATGAGCTTAAAAACAGTACGCTGAAAATTGGCGCTATGGCTGAGAGGCCCCTCCCATGAATACAAGAACAGTATAAGTCCAGGACATATACTGTTCTTCTGCTCATAAACGTCAGTTTACCATTGTAACCTGAGGTGTAGTTTACTTAGTTGTGAACGTAATTACCTAATAAAACACTTTTTGCCATGTTTTGTACCACTTCATACCACGTTTTAAAGCTCTTATGGCAAATAGCACTTCTTGAAATAAAAGAAAATCTATCGGAATAAATATTGACTTCAAGAACAGTACATGTCCATGACACTTTTGCATCTGTAACTATTAAGTGGTTGCCTTTTTTTGAAATCTTTGTTCATAAAGGCATTCATCTCAAAAGGAACTACAACTTTCCTGTACATGTCAAAGTTGTACAGTGATTCAATTGTATCTGAATATACTATCATATTGGCTCATTTTAAAGCTTGCCACTACAACCAGAAAGCGATGGTGGTGTAATGTCGGTGTAATGGTCAGCATAGTTGCCTTCCAAGCAGTTGATCCGGGTTCGATTCCCGGCCATCGCACTTGTTTTGCTTCCTAGAGAGAAAATCTAGATAAACTTATCCCAATAAACTATCACCAATGCTATCACCACCGGATTCACCATAAAGCGATGGTGGTGTAATGGTCAGCATAGTTGCCTTCCAAGCAGTTGATCCGGGTTCGATTCCCGGCCATCGCACTTGTTTTGCTTCCTAGATAGAAAATCTAGGTAACCGTATCTCAATGAACTATCAGATTTGCTCATTTTAAAGCTTGATGCTATCACCATTAAGCGATAGTGGTGTATGGTCAGCAAAGTTGCCCGTAGTTGCCTTCAAAGCAGTTGATCTGGGTTCAATTCCAGCAATTGCACTTGGTTTTCTTTCATATAAATACAGTTTAAAGATATTTTCTGTAGAAATAAACATCCTTTTTCGTTTATGTTTTCAACAATTTGATAAAGTAGTTCAGACTTGAAGTAGAGGAACAAAAAGAGTTAATTTTGTCAAAAACGTATATCTTAAAAGCATTTTTTGACATTCCTCTCTTTTATTTTATTTATTTGACCTCTTCTCCCATTTTTATTATAACGGTTTAGTGGGAACAAATAATTATGTTATATTTAGGTACTTATACAAAAAATTTAAAACGATTAGCAGAGCGTAGTTTCGATCTACGGACCTCTGGGTTATGGGCCCAGCACGCTTCCACTGCGCCACTCTGCTCTTGTTCAGGTTGTTGATACCTGACACATTTCTAATCTTTTTATAGAATCCATGACGTTATCTTTGAGTCGGCGACCTTGCAAATTAATATGATGTAATATTGTAAAACATTGTATTTAGGAAACAAACATAATATAATCGATGTACAATTTTTCCTTTCTATAATAGTTTTAATTGAATTTCATTTTCACATATCTATCTACGAGTATACTACATTATAATTTTCACATAAAAATATGTCTTGATAAATCATGAAAAATAAATACTAAGTAGGTACCTTCTAAGTCTGTTATCTGTTATTTGTTAATTTAGAATCTTTTTATCCAATTTATTAATATTATTGTTTTCCACTTTCGGTTTTCCTAATTCATCAACTTCCTTATAAGTTAATAGTATTCATAATATTCATAATATTATTTAGCACATTTTCTACTTAAAAGTCAAAGCTAAAACTCACATTATCACAATTGCTAAGTAAGCATTCATTGTTAGTTCTAACTCGACTCAACGTCTGTGACCTAAGTAAATACATAATTAAATCCATTTTATCGCATGCACTCATGCACATTATACTAACTTCAAAATAAAACAGTAATAAAACAAAAAGCATTGTTTTTATAGGATTATAAAACACTTGGTTAAAATTTTCGAGGGAATTTTATATTCACAATAAAATTTCTGCCGCCTCCAAACCTGACAAGAAGTTATTAATTTTTATGAACGTATAAAAATCAGCCTTTATAAAGAAGAACTGAAATCTTTAACACAGATGAAGAAGATGAACTTCTCACATTTCCTTCCAGAATGAAATGATTCAACCTCTTCACAAAAGAAAACTAAAAAAAATTATAAGTAATAAATAAATATATGTTCTTGCTAGATAATAATAGATCACAATAGCAACTAGCAAGTTATTTTTCCTGTAAAATGTAAGGTAGTCAATGAATCAATCCTTTTAAATTAATAACATTAATCGCTTAAGTTCTCTAACTCTTGAATATTCGTGTTCCATATTGTAATTAATTATTATTGGAATCGAAGCTTCGTTGTAAATGAAATGAATATGAAGTATTTTATAGAGAATGGCTTTTCTGTCTGTGAGCTTATGATTATTAGGTCGTCGGTCGTATATTTTATTAATAATCAATAAAGGAAAATAATGGTTAACAAAAGAAGGAAAATGAAAAGAGGGACACGCGAAACGTTAATCAACGGATAAAACAAGTGAAGTCTGAAGAGAAGAGAGAACGAATGTGAAAGTAAATTGGCTGATTTGTGGCGAGGGAAGAAATTCAATTGTTCCTCGAGTTATAATTCAGGAAATTGCTAGATTTTCTTTTGTTTCAAACATAATTTACTTTTGTTTAACAGATCATTATAGCGAAGGGAATTCTTTTACTTGCTTTAATGCGTTTCTTACAAGATCACTAGGTTAATAAACAGTTTATGCTTTATGTACATGTTTAAATTCTTGCTTTTTGCAGTAGGATAAATATTTAATATTATGGAAAAGCCGTATGAAACTAAAGCTTAATAAGAAATTTATAAGTAAACTTTACTACCTGTATAGCTAGTAGAATAATAATCAATTAATTAAATAATATTGCTTTCAGTATAAACAACAACCAATCCAATAAATAATTTTCACTTATCTTCCTATAAACTATAGCAAATATAAAATTATCTTAGTAAATCATTCGTAATAATTTAACTATTTATATATAACTAATTTAACTACATATTTATTATTGTTGGTTTTGTAAGCCTAAAAAAGTACGTAACGATAATTTACTTTTTCTTAACAAAATTATTGTAGAATAAAATTGTGTGTAAACTGTTTCTTTGCTTTTTTGAGAAAATATTTCGAACAAAATGTTCTTGAGTAATATAATCATAATCGTCAATCAAATTGTTATCCAATGAAAATAATATTCAAAAAAAGTTAAGCTACGTTAGGCTAAAAAAATTTTTTGGGCTACTTACTTGTAAATATAACAATCACACATCGTTGACGTTTATGTAGGTACCTACTTGCGATTTTTCACATTACACATGTTAAGAATTTACTACATGGCGATTCGATAAAGAAACTCGAATATAAAAAAAAAATTACTGCCACATTTGCTGGCGTAATCTATTAACAGTTGTTTCAAGGATAATTGACAGAAGGCAATTTAGTGTAAATGTTAAAAAATACTTTAGATAACGAAATCGTGAGTTACGCCCTCCGGTAAAGTTTAAAGAATTTTTGAAAAATCTCAGACTGAGCCGGGATTCGAACCCGGAAATTCAAAGGTTCCGGGTTCGAATCCCGGCTCAGTCTGAGATTTTTCAAAAATTCATTAAAAAATACATCTCACTTCTTGTAGAAAATAGATATTTCAAATAAATAGGTATGTTGGCCAAAAAATATAATACACAATGTCGTATAGCTATTTGAATATCATCGCTCGGTTTTATTAAAACATTTCGCGTCGTAGATATTTTAATGTTGAATCTTGCGTTGTAAAATATAACTTACCGCAGGGGCGCACTCAAGGGGGGGGCTCGTGGGGCTTGAGCCCCCCCCCCAGACGACTGGACTTTTTTCAAATTTTTTCATTAAACATTTTAAATATTATGTAAGATTATTTAAGTTCACTGAAGACTAAAAATAATCGCCTTTTATCTGTTTTTATGATTATCTTAAATTCAAATAGTTCAAATTATACAATAATATACACTCCGTATAACGCATGTGTACGATTATTGGGATATTTTAATAAGAATGCGAACCTTGTGGTGAAATTTTGAACTTAAACAACGGTGCACTTGGGAGTGAAACTAAAAAGATGAAAGAAAGAACTGATACATTAAATATGAACTAAAATTAAAATATATGTATTTTTCTATATAACTGACATGACTCTGCTCAGAGTCGTTCTTATGAAATTATATCAAGAGAGCTGCCGAAAAAACAATGTGTGTGCACAAGAAAGAGAGTAAAACGTGCAACTGTTTATCTTTAAAAAAATGAAACTTTCAATTTAAAGGTGTTTGACCTTGAACTCTAAAAAAAATTCGCCTGCGGCGCATTTCTTTCTTGGTGTCGTACTACAGGTTTCATAACAAAATTCTTAGCCCTCCCCAACATGCAATCCTGGGTGCGCCACTGACTTACCGCACTTATAATGTAAAAGATAACTATTGTTCGTGAGCATACAATATTATAAAAATTAAATTATAGGTACAATTTAATACAAATTTGGTTGGTTTTGTTTAATAGTCTAAGCTCCCATGAAACTAATTCGTACCTCATAAAACACCTAAAATTAAAAATATTCAAATGATAGGAAAACCTTTTAAAATTATTTTAAAACGGGCAGACTAGGTTTCATTTGTTAAATTCTATTCTGAATTAATTTTTGAAATCTATTAAAATAAAATACTTTTACAACTGAAAACACCAAATTGAAATTTATACCTACTATTTATTGAAAAGAATATATAGTTTTTCAAAAAATGTGTCTTAAACTTTTTTCTTAATAAAAAATGATGTATTTTTTTGTGAAAAAACTAATGTATAAAAAAGGTCTGTCAGATGTTAATTAACAAAAATAGCCAGGCAGACATATTTTTTCAAAACCAATTATATTCTTTTCAATAAATAGTATAAATTTCAATTTGGTATTTTCAGTTGTAAAAGTAGGTATTTTATTTTAGTCGATTTTAAAAATTAATCTAAAATAGAATTTAACAAATGAAAAATAACTGCCGGGTTTAAAATAATTTTTACAGGTTTTCCTATCATTTGAATATTTTGAATTTAAGTTGTTTTATGAGGTACGAATTTGTGTCATGAGAGCTTGAACAATAAGTACAATTTTAAATTTTCGATCACTATCTTATCATTAAAAACTTCCCGTTCTAGTGCAGTTCTCAGCGATTTCCACCTAACCGGTAAATCGTTTTGATTGCCGGAGTATTTCAGCGGCTTGCGACAAATTGGCGAGAGTCCCGTGCCCTCGAGAGCTGCAGTTGAAGTGGGCCACCGCCTCATGAGTCACATGAGTCCAACATCAACATGATTTAAGTTATCCGCGAGTCAAGTTAACTGGGCTCTAGCACGCACATATCATACGTTATGCTGGGTTATTGTCTCCGGAGTATCGTGGGAAATAATGGCGGAAATTTCTCTACTTAAACATAGTATATATGATTTACACACACATTAATCGTTCTTATACAAATTATTATTATTATTAATTTTAGCTTTTGTCTTTGGGTATTTTTGAAATATCAGAAATGGTTTAAATATATGCACTACATGGGACCATTTAGAGTGAACCAATCAATTTTCGCTTAAGGCTATACACTTGCTATGAAATTCAGAGGAAAAAAATTGTGCTACAATATTCAAGATTGTGACATTGTTTTTGAAATCTATGAACTCATATTTGAAATGTAAGTTTATAAAGACTGTCTCTAGGGTGCCACATGACGATTTTCTTGAAATACCTGATAGTCTGCTGGTAATTAATTAGTGAAAACCGGTGACATCAATCAATTTTAAAATATTTTTTAACTTATTGTTTGAAGTTTTTTTTTTAAACTTCTTGCGGCACTCTTCAGAACATCGTAAGGAATCGGTTATTTCATACAAAATTCAATTGTATCCATTAATAAAGTAAGAATATTGAATATTAAAATGCAAAAATTAATTCTTATTTTCTCTAATAGTTGTCGCAACAATGTATTGTATGATTTTTTCGATTAAATAATGTTTTGTCATTACTCATGTTAAATTTCAGATCTTTATTTTGAACAATAAAGTCAGAATTGATGAAATTCTGATGCTACTACCGTGGCAAGCGTAGCGCCTTAACAAACATTGCTAGGGGACGCCTGCAGTGGCGTACCCAGACATTAGCCTTAGAGGGAGGATATGAAAATAAAAATATTTTTGATAATGTAAAACAAAATTAGCTCAACGCCTCAACGCACGTTGGCTGATGTCATTGCATTGCTGTGATATTTATTTTTACAATAATTACTAATTCCCTAATCAAAAATGCTTGACATGCTTACATTTTTTTTTAAATAACTTGCAAATGGTTTAGACAAAGTACACAAGAACTTATTTTTAAAGGTTTATTGAAAATATTAATACAAGTTCTGTGAATTTTTCATCATTTTATCATATAGTTTAAACAAAAATTTAGTGAATTGCCATAAGAGTCCATGTAAAACGAGCGAATTTCAACATTTAATTACTCAAAAACCGGATAGACGAAAATTTAAAAAAAATATTTTAGAATCTAAATAGTGAAATGAAGGCACTGTATAAATTTCAGCCTCTCATCATCATTTTAATAAACGGTCACCAACCTCCTTAAGAGTGACGTGAGTGACCATTGATCATTCACTAGTTTTTGAATTATCTTGTTTTAATAAACACATTTTATTTCACAAAGCATAGTATTTGATAAATCAGACATGAAAGAATGGGATGTACATCGCGAATTTTTTATTATTACATTTGTTTGTTGTTAAATAAATCACAAACTTGAAGCATGTTTTTGTTATTTAGGTAAACGACACTCTTAAGAACGTAGCCTATTAGCCTGGAGCAAGCAATTTATTATATGTATCAAATTTTAGACACTCACAACCATTCACACAACATCCATGCCATCTGTGAGATTCGAACCCACGACCTCGTTAGCTGAACAGACCGCCATGAATTTCGACACGTTGTAGACCATTGGCGAGGTTAAGACGATGCTCTACTGTGCCAGTACATCGATAAATAAATGGAATGGAACTAACTACATTACACCTTTAGTTATTTGGTTGATATTGAAATAATTTCCATTAACATTAACCAATGCAATAAGTTACAAACCTGATTTTCTACAGCTTGACGATTCTCTACCGTGCAGAAAACAGCCTAAAATATGGATTTCGCGCGCCACTCCACAACGTTTATTGTTTTTTCTATTAGTTAAGTTAACTTTGTGAAACGCAACTGAATGTCGCTAGAGCTCACTTTGTGACACGCAACATATTTTTATAGAAGGTTGCTATTGCTAGTATCAGATCAGTTGATCAGTATCAGATGAAGATGACATTTATTTCAATTGTTAAACGTCAAACTTCAGAATTGACAAATTTCAGTATAACCTCTAAATATATGTTTTGCTTAATTAATTACTTTTTATTCAATAAAATTAATGAATCTAGAAATTGAAAACATATAAGTTTAATATTTTCTATATTATCTGTACTTATCACCTAGAATAGTTCAGTAATATATAATTTTGCAGTGACAGTGACAGTTAAATAAATGGCAATATTAATATCACCAAACAAAACGTTACACACATAAATTGCCCTAAATCGACTTGTGTATATTGTGGCAGTATAACTTAAATTTTAATAATAAAAAGACACCAAATAGAAAAAATAGTATAAAGAACTCATTTTATAAGACTTTTTTCGCACTTGTTCTTTAGTAAACTCGCCCGAGGGCTCGTGCGAAAAAATTGTGTCTTATAAAACTTGTTCTTTAATATACTATTATTATATATAATTATTTAAAAATATTATTGAAGATAGAAGTATAATTTACAAAATGGTCGATGCGGAATTTTAAAATTTTGCTTTAAAATTGAAATATGTCAATTTGAATTTTGACAATTTTTGTTATTTTTTTAACACAAATATCTTCTATTTAAAAAAGTTGATCGGTTATTTCGCAGATCCAAACTTTGTTGACAACATATTAAATTTTTAAGTTAATTCACCCTCACCCTCTATTTTATAAATAATGCAGTTTTTTATAAATATTGGTGCCAAAATTAGGTATATTTTCCCCTCACACATAAATTATTTGTTATTTGTGTTTAACAAAACAATAAAAACGCTATAGAATAGCGTGCGATATCAATGTTTATGACTGTTCATGTAAAATGTACTCGATGTGTTGAAATTTATTTTTTGAATTGCTGAAAATTATTTATAATCGTAATCAGCATTATAAAACTATACACTTAGTATGTATTCGAATTTCGAAATTATGATACAAATGCTATCGATTTCCAAACAAACAAACTTATTACTTTTCTTCTTTTATTACCAAAACAAATTTGTAAAAGCTTTGTGAAATATTAATTGAACGACCAAAATTAATTCAACTAAACATTCCCCTACTCACCATGTTGTTAAACTGTTTAAAAATGAGTAAAACATTTTTTTAAGCTCGTCCGTTTTCTCATTAGCTGATTTGGTCCGTGACAGTATTTACCTCCTAAACCAACAACTTTCGCGAATATTTTGCAAATATGCTCGGTGAGTCTAGATGAAAAATTAATTTTGGCAACTCGTTTGTCATTCATAAATCACTTTATAAACATCAAACTTGCCCGTGGCACGAATTAATTAATTAAAATTTCAATCTCATGTGGGGCTCTGCAAGCCGTGGTTGCGTCGGTGGAAGCCTCTGTACCAGGGCTTCTCAAAGCGAAAAGCAAATGTAAACACCAGAAGGGGCTTTAAATTGTCACGACAACCTCGTTTTACTATGTACCATAAAATTATGTTGTTTGTTTTACATTTTAGTATTTATAAAACCTTTTTGTTTTCTACAGTTAAATAATCCTTCGTAATTATTTTCTTGTTTTTAACCCTTTATTGTCCCTCATTTAAATTATTTATTTACGCTTTATTGGATTCTGTAATCATTAAGTTACAGTTACTATGTTAACATGCAGTTTTGAAACTGTTTTCAAATCGCTTTAAGGTGTTCGTATACCCTAAAATTTTACAACGTTACAGAGGTGTACGCCTCCACGTTTACTTTAATTATAATTGAAATATATGATGCTTTTACATATGAGTGTATTAACAAAGGATGTCTTAATGCTTCTATATTTTTATTTTTTTTTCTTTGACCTAGGAATTTGAAGTAAAAAAATATTTAAAATGACGTTTTTGCGGATTTTTGTCATTATTTGATAATATTTTCCTCGGTAACTATAAATGACAAGAAAAATTTTAAAAACAAGAAGCATTCAGCTAAGCTTCCTTTTTCGAATAATTTTTGTTTTACTTAATTTCTTAAAAAAATACACAAGTTATTATGGGAATCTGGAGCCATGTTTACAGTAATTTTCAACTTCAAAATGACATTGCATAGCTAAGGATGCGCGAAAGTACAAGTTTCGGGCTGGTTTCGGGCAGCCCTAGTAGTGGGGAAGAGAGTGAAATAGAAAAAAAATCTGCTGTGGCCACCACACGACCTCTCGCCTAATTCTGCTTATTCTACTAACCTCGAGACTAATCTAATAAATAGTTTTACTTACATTTTAATAGTTTCATGTTCATGTAAGATGTAAACCAAGATGCAAGCAAAAGATGTCAACTGTACTGTCACTGTCATAATAATTCAAATTTTATGTAGAAACAAATTTCATATCATGGACAACAAGAAGTTCCGTGAAGTTGGCCCCGGAATTCTGTTTATTTTTAATATAATATATATAATAATAATGTACACATTTTGTACAATTTTGTACATGAAAAATAAAATTTTGTACGTTTTTAGTTTTCGTGTAATTAATGAATTTTTAAATGAAGGGTCAATTTCACGTAGCCCTTCATTAGTAAATGAGAACAATTTTAGATAGCCTATAATATTGTACACATTATGTACAATTACGTACCCGTTAAATAAAATTTTGTACTACTTTCATTATTATAAAATACTTATTTTAATAAATGGAGGGCGAATTTCACGTAGCCCTTCATTAACGAATATGATAAATTTTAAATAGTTCAAAATATTGTACGTATTATGTACAATAATGTACATACTAAATAAAATTTTGTACTGCATTTATAAATATAATAATTACTATTTTTATTTATGGAGGGCCAGTTTCACGCAGCCACTCTTTAACGAGTTGGCATCAATTTTATATAATTCATAATATTGTACATATATTATGTACAATTATGTACCGATTAATTAACATTTTGTACTACATTTATATCACTTTATTCTTGACAATAAAGTGTATAAATCAGTAACAAAATAATTACATAAAAAATAGCGGTAAGGAACAACCATTAAACTAGCATAAAATATCGTGTTGCTTATCGTTAGGACGGTCACTAAAAGAAAGATGAGAAACTAGGTAACTATAAAATAAGGTTAGGGTGTTTTCATACTTCAAGCAATAAATTAAAGGGTATGTACTATAGGACATACAGATCATGGAACAAAAATATATTTTTTTAAACTTTGCAAAATTAATGGTGATTTATTCAAAGTGATCATTTTTAGGACAGCTAGTATAGCGCCCTATTGAAAGCAACATATAATAAAAATTAAATATCAAAATAATATTACATAATGCTCATTGTAGTAGAGTTAAATAAAATTATAACTATCTATACAGTTGTGTTTCCATAGGATGTACTCCATATTCCATATATGCTACTCTGAAAGATTTTCTGGATATACTCAGAAAGAAGGTCGATTAGATGCAAAAATTTGATATTTTTAAAATTCCTGTGAAAAATTGGAAAAAGTGATACAATATATAATTATTTTTATTACTTTATAAACAATAGGTACAGTAATAAAATTAGTAATGAATTAGGCGGCAAGAAAAAATAGGCTCATTAAGTTTTAATGAGGAATTCCTAATTATCTCATGCCCTTTTTTCTTGCCGCCTAATCCATTAACAATTTTTATCATTCAACGAAGTCTGCGTTACTTCTTTTCAAAATAGGTACATTTTTTATGTGTAAAACGGTCATTTAAACATAAAAAAGGCTGATAAAGACACACCCGGACCTACATCTAATTTGGTTGTGAAGCTAGTATGTATATCGCCATTTTGAGAGGAGGAAACATTTTCAACCAATAAGAAGTAGTTTCAATGATGTCACAGGTAGGGCTGGGAAAAATATCGATATATCGATAAATATCGATATTATTTTTAAATATCGGATATCGATATTGAAAATAATTTTTATCGATATATCGACTTATCGATATTTATCGATATTTATCGATATTTATCGATATTTATCGATATAAATCGATATTTATCGATATTTATCGATATAAATCGATATTTATCGATATTATATCGATATTTATCGATATTATATCGATATTTATCGATATAAATCGATATTATATCGATATTTATCGATATAAATCGATATAAATCGATATTTTATCGATAATTATCGATATAAATCGATATTATATCGATATTTATCGATAAAAATCGATATTATATCGATATTTATCGATAAAAATCGATATTATATCGATATTTATCGATAAATATCGATATTTTTCGATAATATCGATTTTCGATATATCGAAAATTATCGATATTATTTCGATATCGAATATCGATATTAAAATTTAAATATCGCGCAGCCCTAGTCACAGGCACATGATTTAAAGGTGACCGGATGAAACAGAACATGAAAAAACAGAACATGAAAAAACATAACATGAAAAAAAGACCATGAAAAAACAGAACAGTGAATAAACAAAACAATGAATAAAGAGAACAATGAAAAAACAGAAAACAGAACACTGAAGAAACAGATCAATGAAAAAAGAGAACAGTGAAAAAACAGAACACTGAAAAAACAGAACATTGATAAAACAGAATATGAAAAAACATAACAATGACAAAACAGAACTCAAGAAGGGTTTTGTTAACATTGATTAGTTTGTCTAAAAAACGGAGTTCTGTTGGACTCAAGAAGGGTTTTGTTAGCATAGTTTAGTTTAGGTATGTCAAAAAAACGGAGTTCTGTTGGACTCAAGAAGGGTTTTGTTAGCATAGATTAGTTTATGTCAAAAAACGGAGTTCTGTTGGACTCAAGAAGGGTTTTGTTAGCATAGATTAGTTTATGCCAAAAACCGGAGTTTTGTTGGACTCAAGAAGGGTTTTGTTAGCATATATTAGTTTGTCAAAAAACGGAGTTCTGTTGGACTCAAGAAGGGTTTTGTTAGCATAGATTAGTTTATGTGTTCTGTTTTTTCATGTTCTGTTTTATCAATGTTCTGTTTTTTCAGTGTTCTGTTTTTTCATTGTTCTGTTTTTTCACTGTTCTCTTTTGTCATTGTTCTGTTTTTTCATGTTCTGTTTTTCATGTTCTGTTTTTTCGTGTTCTGTTTTTTCATTGTTCTGTTCTTTCATGGAATCGATTTAAAAACTAGAGATGATAAACTATCGATGGAAAATGAAAATGTTTCTTCCTCTCAAAATGGCGATATACATACTAGCTTCACAACCAAATTAGATGTAGGTCCGGGTGTGTCTTTATCAGCCTTTTTTATGTTTAAATGACCGTTTTACACATAAAAAATGTACCTATTTTGAAAAGAAGTAACGCAGACTTCGTTGAATGATAAAAATTGTTAATGGATTAGGCGGCAAGAAAAAAGGGCATGAGATAATTAGGAATTCCTCATTAAAACTTAATGAGCCTATTTTTTCTTGCCGCCTAATTCATTACTAATTTTATTACTGTACCTATTGTTTATAAAGTAATAAAAATAATTATATATTGTATCACTTTTTCCAATTTTTCACAGGAATTTTAAAAATATCAAATTTTTGCATCTAATCGACCTTCTTTCTGAGTATATCCAGAAAATCTTTCAGAGTAGCATATATGGAATATGGAGTACACCCTATGGAAACACAACTGTATAGATAGTTATAATTTTATTTAACTCTACTACAATGAGCATTATGTAATATTATTTTGATATTTAATTTTTATTATATGTTGCTTTCAATAGGGCGCTATACTAGCTGTCCTAAAAATGATCACTTTGAATAAATCACCATTAATTTTGCAAAGTTTAAAAAAATATATTTTTGTTTCATGATCTGTATGTCCTATAGTACATACCCTTTAATTTATTGCTTGAAGTATGAAAACACCCTAACCTTATTTTATAGTTACCTAGTTTCTCATCTTTCTTTTAGTGACCGTCCTAACGATAAGCAACACGATATTTTATGCTAGTTTAATGGTTGTTCCTTACCGCTATTTTTTATGTAATTATTTTGTTACTGAATAAAGTGATATAAATGTAGTACAAAATGTTAATTAATCGGTACATAATTGTACATAATATGTACAATATTATGGATTATATAAAATTGATGCCACTCGTTAAAGAGTGGCTGCGTGAAACTGGCCCTCCATAAATAAAAATAGTAATTATTATATTTATAAATGCAGTACAAAATTTTATTTAGTATGTACATTATTGTACATAATATGTACAATATTTTGAACTATTTAAAATTTATCATATTCGTTAATGAAGGGCTACGTGAAATTCGCCCTCCATTTATTAAAATAAGTATTTTATAATAATGAAAGTAGTACAAAATTTTATTTAACGGGTACGTAATTGTACATAATGTGTACAATATTATAGGCTATCTAAAATTGTTCTCATTTACTAATGAAGGGCTACGTGAAATTGACCCTTCATTTAAAAATTCATTAATTACACGAAAACTAAAAACGTACAAAATTTTATTTTTCATGTACAAAATTGTACAAAATGTGTACATTATTATTATATATATTATATTAAAAATAAACAGAATTCCGGGGCCAACTTCACGGAACTACAACAAGATACTGGAATTTCAAAAAAATAGAATATTAATTGTACTTTATTTTATTTTAAATATTCCCAGATTCAGCAATTTGTATTTATAATTAACTGTACCCATAGATAATTACAATTTCTTTTATTTTTAATTTCAAAAATTGTCATAAATAAATAATGTACCAATATATTTAAGAAAATCTTTTTCAAACTACAAAAAGTACTACTTCCGGTTTGCGAATTTCTACCAAATTCTTATCCGGTGTTAAGATTTGAACAGATTAGTTTACAAAATCTTTAATGCATTATTTCAATGAGTAGGTAGGTATACAAGTACTATTGAATTTGAAAGAAATTTAACAAAAATATTAAATTTAAAGTAATTTACTGCTAAAATGGACAGAAATATATTTTTAATAGAATGCAAATTAATTCTCGAAATATAAATTAATACTAAAATCAAGCTGAAGGTGTGCTGTTTGCTTTGAAGAGCCATGATTTGATTTTACTCAAAATAAAATAATATACACAGCACAAAATTTTAGCAAAAATAATAAGTGTTAATTAAAATTTTTGAACCTTTTAGGTACTGGACAAATCAGTAATACGCTTAAATACCTAACTGTGTCCATATTCGTCGTCAATAATACGAAACGACGCCTAAATCAGGAAAATAGAAAATTGAGATTTATAAGTAAGTCTCTCATCGTAAGCATAAAATGGCGAGATTTACAATCCCACGAAGCGTCGGGTGTCAAATTCACCATATTTAGTTTTCATTATAGACTAAATTTTACATTTATGCCTTGAATTATTGAACTTTTATTGAAAAAAGTTATGTAAAAATCTTCACTCTGCCAGAAAGTAAATACATGTATCTCTCGATAGCGAAAAAAGCAAAGGCTTACTTTATTATTATTATATTAACGCTTATTTTAAATCAATGAAAATCTTTAAATCGTTCTCCTGCCAAATAAACAAAACTTCGTTCCGTGTTATTTCCTCCAGAAATGTGTAGTATGATATTTTGTTCAGTGATTTGAATAAATTCATTCGTTCAGCTCACTAAAGTATCAAATCCCGAAAAATGTAACTCTCCTCCTTCTAGTTGCATTCCTGGCGATGCAAAAGTAAATGTTGAGAAACCCTGTCCTGTTTAACCGTCACGATCCTCCGCTTCACTTAGTAATATTGATCAGCCATCAACGGGGATATTTACCAGAGAAATTGGAAATTAAAGGTGCGCTCCGCGCTGCTTTCCTGTGTGATTTGGGCTTTTAATTGTGAATGGTGATTGTGATCGAGTTGATTATTTTAAGGTTTACATAGCAGGAATGAATGGGCAATACGGAAATTGTTTCCTCGTGCCATGATAATTAAATTACTGAGAAATTGGAAGAACAAAGTGGAAGTGGAATTTTGTATGAAGGGATTTTAATAAGTTTAAGTACACGCGGATAAGTTTGACAGGTGGTTTTTAATTGAGAAATTAATTTAATTTAACATGTAGGTAAAGGTCTTTATTATAATTTATAATACAGTATATTACAAGCTTCTAAACCCTAGATTTTGTAATCAAGCTGTCAATATTTTGACTCAAATTGTGTCACATAATGCCTATGTCACGCCGGCATGGCATGAAGCACCGTGCTCGATGTAACAAATGAATAACCTAAAAATTGTATCGCCGGAAATTTGTTGCTCATTTCACAGTGAGTCTTCAATATAATTTTTACATTGGTGAATAATAATTGATGTTAACATAATAATAGGAAGTAATTAGATAATAAATATATAACACTTTAAGCTTTTGTCTTTTGTCAATATATGAACTAATTATTGATTTATTTAGCACAAAGAATTGATGAATTATAGTTCTCAGTTGTCAAAAATAATTTTCAAAAACCTTCAAAGTACGAAGTGAAAATAGAAATATACAAATTTTCGCATGGCATTTTGCTATACCGTTGTGACACCCCTTTGACAGGCATAAGTGAATTATTCAATTAAAATTTGTAATACTACGTACGTTATATTTATGAGTTTTCATGCAAAGCCTAAACAATTTATAGAAAAATCTGGCCGTCTTAGTTTAACACAGGTTTAAAAGTTTAGAATTCAATAGTTTGTACCTACAAGAAAATAATTAGTATAAAATTTTTAAAGATTCATAAAATTGATAATATTTTAGAAGTATTTAAAACGAGTTAAAATTACATCTTTATTATAATATAGATACGTACTCGTATTATACATAATCTCATAAGCAGATTGTAAAATTGACATTTTGTGAAAAACAATGTCACAAAAACCGGATAGACGAAAATTTTTTTTTTTTAGAATATCAATAGTGTAATAAAGTTACTATAAATTTCAGCTTCTTATCATCATTTTAATTATGGTCACCACTCAGCACTCACCAACCTGCTTAAGATTCAAGAAGGGTATTGAGCACTATTGAGTTGAGTTGAGTTGTTGTTTCTACTATTGAGTTGAGTTGAGTTGTTGTTTCTACTAAAGGCTTCGGCATTTTGTGTAATAAAACATTATATGCCGAGTTATTTAGGAAATGACCAGAAGTTTTATAAAACGACTAAATTTATAATTAGCCTGCGACATAAGTACATTTTTTTCACTAGTAGGTATTTTTCACCATAACCAAAAACCAATTTTTTTTTCATACCTATTGGCTATAACATGACAATCACAATATCATTTTATATGCTTGATGTATGTTATTTATCCCCCTGTAATTGGGACTTCGATCCTGTTGGGTGCATACTAAATAAATAAATAAATATCTACGGATGAAAAAGGTACGTTATTTGTACACACATACATACACACACACACATTTCACGCCAACTTGGATGAGGCATCCTCCCGTATTGTGAGGCATCGGTAGGTATGTTATACCGGGTGTGTGGTTACTAGTTGTATACTAACGGGTACTAATGGTTGTTAGTGGATAGTTCACAAGAAGAAAAATGTTTGTACAGGATTTTAACATTTATACCAGTTGTCAAAACCACAGTCATAATAATATGTCATATAATGCACTTGGCTATTAGTCCAAAGCAAAATTTCAATTCAACAATTCTTTTAAACTGTTATAGGTATTCATAAACTAATCCTCTCAAATACTTTTTCGCATATTAATTTGATTGATTCCTCAAATTTCAACATTTCTTCCAATCCAATTTCCATACTCTAAACACTAGCCCGCTGCACGAAGCACGAAAAGAAACAAAAACAAAATGCCATCAAACAAAACCAAACAAAACAAAATCCCATAAAGGCTTGGTGAAACAACACAGCAGGCCATGCCTCCGCGTCTCCTGCTGCGCTGTCTCGTCCTGCGGGGATTCCCCGGCCCAATGGCGGGAACCCTGCGTGAACGCCAGTCAGCAGGGAGCGCACGCGGACGCTCTAAACAGCGACACGAGAACGCTTGTGAATATGTGAGGTGTGAATGTGTCTGTGTGTTTGTATTGTGTGTGTGAGTGCACTGTGTATGTGTGTTCGTTGTATGGTGCTGTGTATGTTTAAGGCTGTGTTTGGGGTGGATTTATATTATGTGTATGTGTTTGTGTGTGCGTGTGCGTGGGAGAGAAGAAGTTCGAAATTTCAAGAGCAAGCTTAAAAGATGGTTGTGTTGGATGGAACCGGATGAAGCAGTAGGTTACATAGTTTCTATACTTCTTTTTTTTAAGAAGATCGTACTCAAAAAGCGGTTCAAGTACCAGTTTCAATTCAATGATTTATCAAATAACAATCAATTAATTAAAACATTTGTCCCAATTTTAACAAAAAAATGTTAAATTTTAGCACATGCTTTAAACCGTTCCGCGCCGATTTACGATCATCCGGCTCCCATTATGGGTTTGTCAAAATATTTTTTCACGGTTTAGGATTTGTTTCGGGTTCATTAAAATAGCAGCGGTTCGTTCCGGTTTCGGCCGAGTCGTTTCGAGTCCCTAGTTTTTAATTCTACCCTGTAATAAAAAATTCACATAACAAAAATAAATTCTTGTAAATGTTATAAACTACTGTCAGTTGTCAGTATATAAAATATAATACAGTCTTCTTAAAAAAATTAATTATAGTGTGAAATGTGAAATTGCAGGTATGTTTATTGTACGATTTGTATAATCTTAAGCACTGATTTTTGTCGATTAAATCAGAGCGCAGCTCGAGTTCTTTATAATAAGTCAACTAAAGACGAGCTTCGGGCCGGGCCGGACTTACTACATGACGGGCTTGGGCCGGGTCGGGCCTTCTATGTCATTATATGATGGGCCTGGGCTGGGCCGGGTTTTATATGCAACAGGCTTGGTTTGGGCCGAGTCTACAGCATATCGGCTTAGGTCCGGCAGACCAGACACTTAATTTAGTTTTTAACAAAGAAAACTGAAATGAAATGACAGGGCTTTAATCAGGCCTGTATTATTGTCCGAGTTGGACCGAGCTTAAAAATAGTCAGACCTCGGGCTGGTCGGGCCTTTGTTTTATTTTAAAATTTCGAGGCGAGTTGGGCCGGTCCTAAAAACAGTCGGACCTCGGACGGACTAAAATTCCGGCTTGTGAAGTGCTCTACTTCCTGCTGTAACGGTCCAGCTTACCAGTTAGTAAGTCAGTGTGTAGTCCTTTCAAAATCACCCTATTATCTTTTAAGCCAATAAACATCCCTTATCTATCAACAATCACACCTTATATTACCAAACTTGCCCCTCAGCAAACATCTCGCACTCGGCCAACACAACTGTTGGTGTTGACACCTGCCCCCCCCCCCCCCCCCTTTCACAAACGCTTCTGGAAGACATGTCGGTTGTAGATACAGCGTAAACTGTTTACGTCTAAGCCATTTACCCTCACATCGCCCTGCGCTGTTTTCCTGGGCCTTGTTGCCCCATGAATCACGGACGCCGCTGGTGGGCCCCGGGTGGTATGCGTAATAATAACACGCCTACCTGCTGCGGGAACGCCCAGGTAGTTGTCGGGATGAAATATGCACAACGCAAGAACAGGGCAGAGAATGGGGAATTTACTAGGACGGTCAGTTTGATGTGAGATGTAATTTGGGGAATCAATGAAGGGAGTGGATTGTGAGTTGTAAAATTGTGATTATAAGTTATCCGTTCTATTACATCATATAAAATATAATTTACTTATTTTTGCTTTCCGGGTAACAATATTACAATACGTTGTAAATTATTAAATTGTGGTGGTACTCGGTCGTAGTCGTACGCCATCACGCAACTTAAAAAGTTTGTTTTTAAATTAAAACTATCTTTCACTCATCCATTTCCTGTACAACGAACAAATTACGACAAATTTATTAAAGCAAATATAAGTGAAGAGTATTTAGTATATTATTATTAAATAATTTTGAAAGTAAAGTGTAATTTTTAAAAACATTTTAAGGTTAAGATAGTGAGCTTAGTTCAATACCTACCTATCTAATCACATCGTGGCGGCCAAGATCAAATCAAGACGAAGCGGCATGGACAATAAAAAAAACGAAATCATATTAAAATATACAAGTAAATCAGCTAAACGAACTTCTAATAATAAGACATACTATATATACGTACAACTATATCAAATTTTTTACAAATTGTTTACCATGGCAGAAACATTTGCTTTATACCCTTGGACGGTAAAGAATAAAAACGCGCTCATGGGCGGTAAAGTAAGGAATTCGTCCAATCAAAATTAATTGATTGACACATGAAATGTTTTTTTAAAGTAATTTTCTAAGTAATTTTGCGTGTTTTCAAAAACGAATTACGAATAATTCACAGGAACATTTTAATACGCAGTTGTGCGTAAAATGTACATTGGTTTTCAGAATACTTTCCAACTACAAATACGATGACGCACGTAGCTACAGCAAGAAACAAAAACTTGTGTCTTGGGTAAACCTCTGTACGTATACGTGCAATTTGGGCAAATTTGTATCTCATTTTTAGAGCACAAATCGTATTTGTAGTGGGGCAGTATTCTGAAAACTAATGTCTGCTACTGTACCTCTGGCTGGCCGAATAAAGGACCTCGCAAGCGTCGAACCTCAAACTTCATCCGCAGCCGTAATCTTTTTCTTTCGGCCCTCTATACGTAAGTAACTATTTTACATGAACGTGGCCAAATAATTTAAGAGACATATTTGAATATTTTTTCTGTAATTAATCAGGAATGTTTGCCAGAATCAGAATCAGAACAATAATTCATTATTTCATTATTTTGCATTTCAAATCTCATGTCTGATGACTTGATGTAATAGCCAAGAATCCAAAATGAATTGAATTACGTTTATAGGAGAAAACAAAAAAATCATGCGACACAACAGCCGCTCGTATGTCACTCGAGCCGATTAATACGTTGTTGAAAAATATTCAAAAAAGATTCCGGATTGATGGTTGTTGAGGAACCTAACTAATTGAGCGATATATTTTGTTTATAGGTATAAAGTTTATAATTTGAAAAAAGTCTGTAACTCCAATATACAATGTAAAATTTTTTAACAAAATTATGAAAAAAATTGCTGATTGATAGCTTGAAGCAGCTTAGTTTTGACGTCATAAGAAGTTAATCTTTCAAATAAAACTTCGTAGTAATAAAAATGTTAAAACCCGAGTAACCGTTTAGATTTACGACAAATCTGTTTCAAACAAACCAATCAACCTAACCTCAATTTAGTTTTCCACTTTCCACATATTTACAAAACACTAAAACCGGCCCATTATCAAGCAGTTAGCGCCGCTGTCGATCGATGTAGATTTGGCGCCAGGAGCAATAATTTACGTTTGGTAAACTGTCTCGGCTGTTTATTTTATATTCCCTGCTGCAAGGCTGCCAACCTAACCACGTTGAATATGTAACGCGGCGCCGCGACACCTCACCCTCGGCCTCACCTCGCAGCCCGACGCCCCAGGTTCGGTTATTAGCGAGTATCGAATGTGGGAAAAAGGAAAGTTTTTTCATGAGGGGCAAACAGCCGTGATGATTTGTAAACAATTTGTTTTCGGTGAATAAATTTAAGAATTTTTTTGAAAGAGGGTGTTTTTGAGTAAATGTAAAGAATATTTAATGAGGTACCTACTGAATCATACACAGGAAAATGCAAATAGAAAATTTATAAGTAAAAATTCATTTACAGAATTAAAATCCAGAATTTTAGATTCGTAATAAAAGCAAACGCACAGGTAGATTCAAATCTAGAATACTCAAGTTTGTCTAATCTCTTCAACAAGGAAACTAATAATGTAAAATTTATTTATTTTAAATATTGTCGTAGATTAAGGGAGACCGGGGATGGTTGTGCCATTATTTAGAAATTTATTCTAACGTTTTATAGAGGTAATACGATTAAAATGAAATTGTTAGGATTTAAAAAGTATCTAATATAATGGTAAGTAGTTTTTCAAAATTTGACATTTGAATAAACATTCAAATTAAGAGCCAAGCGGACGTAATCTTTCAACCGTTAAAATTACTAATACAAAAACCCTACCTCCCATCCTCAAACTCCAGTCACCTGAAGATGATCGAAAGATCGAAACGCGTTGTGATCAACCTAGTGTCGAGTCTTGAGTCTTGTATCCCAGTTAGTGTTGTGTTTGGTTTTTTGCATTGAATCATACATTTTATCGATCTTTGTATCAAACCTTACACCGTACACTAATCTGGATACATTACTCATTGACGAGTTCATAAACGGAACGATTTTGTTTTATTCTATAGCATTATCTATAATGTCCCTGTAACAACTTACCCCCGTAACAACCAGCCCCTACATTAATGTACTCGAGTTTAATTTGGCAGACGGAAGTTCCTACAAAATATATTTTTCTATTTGCGTTCGTAACAAAGCTGTTACAAACACTCAATAGAGTTCGGTAATGTCTCATACGAGTGCTGCAATAGCGCAGTAGCGTAATTTAAATTTGTAAGGTTGATGATGGTGATTCTGCTGAAATGTCATAATGTTAAAAAATATCAAATGTCAACCTTCGCTAATTAAACATACTTACACAACGACTGTAACAATTTAGTTTATTTTTAATTTAAGCCAGTAACAATAAGAAAAGATGGGAGAAGAAAGAAATATCGCAGCTATTTGATTAGAAAAATAAGGTTAAGTTGACAATTTCAATTTCAAATCCTAACAACGCAATATCAGCATCACCAACTAACACAAAACTCTCTAAATTTTTCAAACTATACGATTTTTTTTAATAAAAACGGGTATAGAAGTCGCAAAATATAAAATATAGTAGGTGTAAATAATTCATTTTATACTCGTATTAGTCGATTATTTTGTTCGAATGCTTTTATAAAATTATTTTTTTAATATACACTGTTATTATTATGTAGATTACTATAACAATGAAAAAACTGACACTTTGACATTAGGAATTAGTTGAATTATCTATTATTTTTATCGAAATTTCATGAATAATTTCTCTTACGACCGTTTATTTCATTGTGAATAGCACATCATTAATTTTGGTAAATGATTATGATTAATATTGTGAAAATTCATGTATTTAAGTTCTATTAGATATACAGTAACATAAAACATATTACAGAATAATGGAAATTAAAATATAATATGGGTTTTGTACAATGCTAGTTAACAATCTGATTATGACAGATGACCCTTCCGACAAAATAATTTAGTAAATGTATTCATTTGTAAATTTCATAATAATAGTGTTATCATGCAATATATCGTACTATTGTTTTGGAGACATAACTATATTACGCATTGTTCTGTTATGTTAAATCATTTTCATTATATTTCGTTATCGTTGATAAATTTTAAAACATTTTGTATATGGAAAGAATAACAGTACAAAATATAAGATAAATTTCAACGAGAATAAGACAATGAAAAATACTTAGGTACCTACTACTTATGATGATATAACACACTTGAGTATGATTTTCTATATCTACGACTAGTATTTATTATTTTATAAAATCAGTTTAGGTATCGCTGACTAAAATCATGTAATATTTTGAGCCCAAAATTCATTACAGAGGAAGAAACCAAACCTGTTGAAACCTTTGTTTGCGCTAGGAACCAATATTTGCAGGCTCAGTTCAACGCGGATTGTTGAAGTGCATGTATCGATGTTTATAAGATAAAATTAATAATTTTGTGTACCTATATATTTTGATGTATATTTCAATTCGTAAAATGACATAAAAATAATTACGACTATTTTAAATTGAAAGTGTAGTGATATAAACAATTTAAAGACTTTCTGGGACACCTACGTAGGATGCACCATCGTCAGAGTACACCTAAGGTTAGCACTTTTATTTATATTATTAATTATTTATTGACGCACCATAAACTAGGACCCATTTGGTGGTACAACATTCATGCGTTCGATCACCAAGGCGCTGACGTTTGTTCAATGAAAATATAGGTATACACAGTGATCGCATAAATGATTGACCGTGCCACATTGTTTTGATTTTATTTTTGCTACCTCGATGTGATTGCTACTAAACTATGCTCATCATCCTAACCTTAAAATGTCAAAAAATTACAGTTTTCTTTCAATATTAATTAATAATAGTGTTCTACACTTGCACTCTGCCTTATTATAAAAGCCAAAAAACAAAATAATCTCCCAAATATATTGTAATGGCACTACATAACGTACGTTTGACAAGATATGACTACTATTTTTTTTCCGCGGAACATAGTTTTGATTAAAAATAAACTGACGTCTCTAAGTCAAGTGACGGTCAATCATTTATAATAACTCCGTACATTTGTTGATTGAACATGTTAATGTGTTATGTACAACGAGTGTCAAAATTGACACATTCGCTGTCGTGATTTAAGAGTCAATTTTCACCCAAGTTGTCGCTTATCCGCATCAATTATGAAATTGCAAAAATCTGATGTGACCAGCACATGATCTCTCGCCTAATTCTACTCATTCTATATATTAATCTAATAAATAATTACTTCCATATCAAAAATAGTTTCATGTTCATGTAATATATGTAACCGATAATGTAAACCAAGATGCAGAAGATGTCAAAAAATCTCATTGTCATAAAAGTTCAGATTTTTTGTAGAAACAATTTTCATAAAATGAATTACCTGTAATTACAAAAATTGTCATAAGGAAATAATGTAGGTACCAAGTTATTTAAGCAAAACTATATCAAGCTTCAAAAGTACTTTTCTGGTATGTGAATTTCTACCAATATCTTATCCGATATTAAGATACTTATTAAAATCTTAAATATGACATTTGGTTATTAAAGGTATAATAGTTTTCGTTATCGTGGACGAAAAATCGTCACAGAAGTCCATACATTCATACATCTACTCGTATACGCTCACACACTTACACACACTCACAGACATCATCGTGAAAATAGTAAATTCGTATTCTAGAGATCCTGAAACGTGCTTATCTACTAAAAACTCATACTCGATAATTTTGTCTCATTACAATCCTATAGAATATGAGGCGAGAGGTAAAAAGCGTTATAAAAAGTACCTACTCAGTTCAAAAGATTATAGTCAAAAATAATTAACCTAATCACAACCAATTCTCCGACCTCTTTATAACTTTTTACTCTCGCGTCATTAACAAATAATTAAAAACACAACCCCATACCACCTTCGCTCGTGCTGTAGGGTTAAAGTGAAATTTATGAAGTAGTTAGCCGTCAGCAGTGCTTCCTGCGGCCATCACAGCACAGCAGGACGGCTACAGCAGGACTGAAGTCAAGTCCGAGGGCTGAACGTTGAAGCTTAAAGCTACGGTGTTGGTTATGGGAAGTGCTTAGGTGTGGGGGAAGAAGAGAATGTGAAACCGGATGTCCGTATTTACATGGTCGAGTGCTGAGTTGAGGTTGAAATAACGCAGGGGTGGTTTAAGGAGAGATTGATTGATTGTGTTTTTATTAACGTGAACTCAGATTAGTAGACATATTTTTAACGTAATGAAGATGAAATATTAATGCGAGGTAGGTAGTTCATAAAAACTTAACGTTGTTTTTCTTTTATAAATGATTGGTATAATTTAAAGTGATAACGAGTAAAGCTTTGACATGTAAATTTACTACCTACCGTTAAGAGAAAAATATATAAACAAAAAAAATTATACGACAAATAATTAAGAAAATTTATTTAAAATTGTTTCATAGGTTAGTTAGTGTACGTTTGATAAATATAATATATTATACTAAACATATTATGTTGCCTACATTTTAAATTTGAAATAAAGTAACAAAAACGAAACCTGAAATATAAATTTAGCTAATAGTTTCATTTAACAGAACTCCAGACTTATTAGGAAATATCGTTAATTTGAGTTGAGTTCTTTAAATGTTATTTCCTTTTAATTGAGAGAGGTACAATTTCCTATGAAGAGAAGAGTAGACTTTTAAATTAGTTTCCTGTCTCAGATATGCATAAAATAAAAATATTTATGATTGCAAATGAATCTGGAATCAGCTAGTGTTTGAGTACTACGTAATCAGATTTTTACTGAAAAGCAATTTATAACAGTGTTGAAGAAATGAGAAATATAATACGTAGAAATGCAGAATGGATTTTTTAAACTTTCAGTGATTAAAAACGGTTCAGCTTCAGCACGACAGAAATTATACTATACAAAGTAGATTTTATTAATATTCGATACTGACTTATTTGTGCATTAATTAATTTATAATTCCCAATCAACGTTTAAGCGACAAAAATTTATGTTATGAAATATGATATATGAATACATACAAAATAAAGATAATTTATATAAATATAGTAATATAAGCTAATAGACGCAGTTCCGACACAATTTGCGGCTATACTTCAAGTATCAGGTTCGCAATAATTATTACTTTTGACGTTTAACCAATATGCTTGGTTGTATTCACACCAATTTGACCGCAATCCAATTCATTGTTACCTCTTCCTCTTTTTCATATACACAATCGTTCTTTTCTTCATTCTATTATGATAAGTAAATTCTAATGGAATACCTATACTTGGAGCATTTAGGTAATGAAGGGTTTTTTATGGCGCACAGCAAAATCGACACAAATATAAGTGCACACATAACTGAATTAAATGAACAACATATGTACTGCATAGTCCCACATATCTATTTGTTTTTGGTTAAATTGCAAGTTTTTATAACTGACCTAAATGAACAACTTAGTACCATTCTTGAGTTCTATACATATCTACTTGGTTTAGGCAAAAAATTACCCCTGTTCCCTGTTAATAAACACTACATGTGCGCAATTTTCTATGTGAGCGTTTTCCTTGTGCGTATTTACGTATGTGAGGATTTTTCTGTGCGCAATTTTCTTGGGTGATTACATCCGGTCACCACTTGAAGGCAGGATGGATGGGCCGAGCAAAAAGGCAAATTCCCCATAGCCTGGACCTTAAAAATGTCCTGTTTTTTTTATTTAAAAACTCTATATTTTTTAAATAAATTTTTCTATGCTTCAAATTATTATTATATTGTTATAAGTTGTTGGGAATGGGAATAGTCAAAAACATATACAATATTTTTAATAGTTTCTAAAATATTAGTTATGCCTTTATTGTAACAATGTTATATTAGGTACCTAATTTCTCCTTTCAACATTTAAAAAATTTAATATTATTCTGATATTATTATTTATAATTGCACATGAAACGAGATGTAATGTAAAGCTTCCTTTTTATGTATTATCTATAATATAAGGTGACTTTGAATTGAAAGGTTCGCCCGCGGCGCATAAAAATAAATGTCAAATTAAATAAATGATAATATGAGCAAAATTGCCTGCCACCAACTCATGCCACAATGGCGAGCGGGCCAGGGGGGCTGCCTCTTCCCCCAATTGATCTGTGGCTCCCAGATAACCCCCCGTAAATTAAAAAAAAAGATTTACATTTATATTTTAACATAATTTACATATAAATAATTTTTGTATGTCATTTTCGCCAGTCGACAATTTATTATTTTATTTTGTACTTAATGCTAAAAGCAGACTTTATGCGTTCATTTTTAGTAGATAAAGAAACACTTTAACATCAACTGTAGATAAAGTTAACAAAAGTAAACAAAGTACCTAACACAACAACGATCATTTCTAACGCTATCTCAACAATTACTACTTTTATAATATTTTAAAACATCTGTGCACGATCTACCGCTACGAATTCGTAATTCCTTGAAAGTGCACGCATGTTCGTTGTTCGTAATAAGGTACATGGTGTAAATGGGCGATATTTGATAAAAGTGGAGTGTTGAATGTTTATTTTCATTTTGAATTTGAATTTTGAAAAGAGAACTAGTACATACATAATAATTTTTCACGCCTCTTAGGTATAGTAGGTCGCAAATATAAAACGCTCGGCAAATATTATAAATTATTTTATAAAAATATTTAAATATATTTAAATAGTACCAAAATGATGTGTGCCACCCTACATTTTTTCTTGGTCCCTTCTGCCCCCCTTCCAAATTTAAAAGTATAGCGCCGCCTCTGCCACTGCCAATTTTATTCCCATCTGCCCCTGCTTGAATGATATTAGTGGCATAGAAAAAGAAAAGTCGTTTTACAATAAAGTTGTTAAAAGCTAAAGGTATAATTTCATCTTTCTTCAAACATTACTATTCCCAACAGCGATGTAAATTTTTATCCCACACGTCTCCTACTATCGTATCACCCGGGCTAATCCCCAGTGTCCAATTCCACAATTCTGCTAAGCCGGGCCTGGAATCTAGGTACACTTGTGTGGGAATGGACCTGGTCTGGGGGGCGAATGAATAATTAAAGGAGTTGTGACGTCAAAGGCTTCGCGGTCAACAGTTTAATGCCGTCTGATCTGTATCTATTATGAACAGCGCTCGTGTCCCTTTTTAGAGGAGTCCTAGATAATCTACTTTGCATACGTTATGTCTGAGAACAGATTAACGCAAGTATTCATGTTTATTGTTACACCGACAGGTTTTGAGTGATGAAAGATTTAGAGTAGGGACTAGGGAGGAAACTCGAACAATTAGTGTCTGAAGGAGGTGCTGGAAAATTGTTACAAGGGCGGGAACCAACAGAAGATTGAAATGATAAAATCTTGAAGTTGTTGCGTAATTTAGATTAGATCTACTATAGAGTGGAGGATAATGTATTACACGCGTATGTAAATTATTGTTTACTTGTAACCTGTAATTTATCACAACTTTTACTTTACTAAACAAAACAAAATAAATAAATAAAAATTCATGTGGGCAATTTTGATATTCGTATATTCGTATTCGTACTACAATTTCAAAGGTATAAGCTGAAGTAGATTAATAATTAAATAATTGATTGAAAAAATATTTGAACAAATCACTATAGGACAAACTTTAACTGATTCAGGATTTATTACCGAGCCGAAACATATTATAGTAGGTACCTATAAGGGTATCGACTCCACGTAGCTCTACACCGCGTTTGTCCTATGTTAATGCATAGAAACGCTCGAAAAAAATACGGAAAAGCAGTCTAGCAATTTCTACAATGGTCACGAAGTTTTATAGATAAAGCTAAATTTCATAAATTTATTTACAGACGAAGAATGCAACTAGGATTACTTATGCCGAGTTACATTTTCTAATAAATCTCTTAATAATAAGAAAAAGCATGTAAAAAATTACTTAAAACACACTTTTCCTTTAATTTTGTATATGGATTTCAAAGTTTTTTTCAGAATTCTAACTGGGCATAATCCTAGATTATTTCTTTCACAAACATCTAGTACCTATTTTTCCTTCAAATTTTTAATATGCAATGAGTAAAGCAGAAACTGCTACACCTCTAAACACGCAATATTTTGTTACGGAGACGAGACCCTTAAAAATCAAGAACGCAAAGACAGTTTACTGATGGAAGACAATGTTTGACAAATTTAGTCTGATATCGGTAATTCCTTAATGTTTGTGATGCTTATATCATTTTTTACCGGTTAGTCTTTTTTATCAATACGCAAATATTAATTTCTTCATAATAAATATTAAATTTACTTACCGTTCTGTTTAATTTACTTACCGTTTTGTTTAGCCCAACAACCTTTAAGAACAACATACCGTCTTGGAAAGAGATATGGTAAGTTGATAAAAAGACCAATCGTGCAAAAAATATATAAATTGGTTAAAATGAAATTTCGACCGTGACAGGACTCGAACCTGCAATCTTCGGATCCGAAGTCCGACGCCTTATCCATTAGGCCACACGGTCGCACACGATCACTGTTTTCGAGGAGGAAGTTGCGCTATTATGAAATAGTAGCATTTTGATTTGTAACATACACATATTAGCTATCTTTATTAAATATAACCTTTCCCTGTTTATATTCAATAAAGATGTCTTCTCCAATATGACAACAAAAAATTTGAATATACTTAATCATAAGTCTTGTTTGTATGAAAAAGGTACTTATTATACAGCGCTATAAAGTCTGAACTGGATTTACGCGCGTGCTTTATAATTATAATAGTGGAAAAGTTAGAAGTGAGTACATTTGTAAAGAAAACGCCAAGATGAGCAGCAGATCTAAAAGACTAGTAGAATTAGCTTCGCAATAGTGAACACTGTTTATTGTGAATATAACGTCACCGTGTCTGCTTTGGCCCTGTCTTAGAAAAAAGCATATCATCAGTGTGGCCAAAGCAGACACAACAGCAGACACATCATAAAATCATAATGAGACCTAAAATTCAGCATAAAATGTACTAACGTAGCGAGTGTTTTGTGAACAGTACAAGAATGGTAAAAATTTATTTCAACAAGGATTTAATAGAGAAAGAATGGATCTACAGATGTGCTTTTTTTAAATTTTGATTAAAAAATTGTAGGTACAAGAATATACAAATTCCGAAAAATTCAAAAAAAATCGTATTTTATGCAAACTTTACACGGTTATATCTCATGATACAAATTAATTTTTAAAATTTTAAAAAGGCACATCTGTAGATCCATTCTTACTCTATTAAATGTTTATAAAAATTTTTATTCTGAATTCAATAGTAATCTGACAGTTTACTCGCAACGAAAACACTTTTTCAGTATTTTTCAACTTCAAAATGATATTGCATAGCTAGGATGCGGCAAAGTACGAGTTTCGTGCTGGTTTCAGGCAGCTCTAGTAGTGAGGAAAAGATTGGAATAGATAAAAAAGTAAAATCGAGAGTATTCTCGGAATTCGGTAAAAACGTAGACGAGCCGCTTAAAACAATAAGCAGTTCCTGTTTAATTCAAATTCATCAAAGTTATGTCCACAAAATGAGACGACAAAAAACTAAAATAAGTTTCTAAATTTATAAAGTTAGAAACAGTCCAAATGCAAAATTATGACATCGCAAAATATTTTAGTAGAGAAGTTTTATTAAGTTGATATGAAAGAAAGTCAAGCGAGTTGAAGCTGCGCTGTGCATGGGAGTCAGTGGGATGAGGTATAAGACATGGGACACAGTTCACGAGCTTCAGTTTGTAGAAGATGAAGTGCACTTTTGAACTTATACTCACTTGAGTTATATTTAACCTACTTACACTTATCCCAAACTTACGCACATATGGAGACACTTTATCTTACACAAAAACGAAACTTTTACCTTTAACGAGATGAGGGAACTATCCTTAAAAGATAACAAGAAAAAGGAGACGATGATGCAGTTTATTATACTCACTAAAGAATTAATGACAATTCATTTATAATCATTATTGAACAATTATAACTGTTAACTATGGTATATTATTGTAAGAGAGTTAATTAGGAAGTGAATTAGGATCCAATAATAATATTAATTTAGTGATTGTTTATTTAATAATAAGTTTGAAGGGATTTAAGATTTCATGAAAAGGTTCAGAATCCAGTTTATAATTATTTATTATACAGGCTGTGTTTCAGATCGTGTGTAACAAACTTTAAGAGCTTATTCCTAAGGTCATTTTAAGCAAACAAATTCATTGGCCATATGTCCAGTTACTCCTCGTTAACAAAATACAAATACTATAAATAACACGAATTTTTAATATTTATTTAATAAACTAAACTGGCAGTTCACTCGGAACGAAATACTTTTGCTAGGATGCGGAAAAGTACAAGTTTCGGACTATTTTTCGTCAGTCGAGTGAAAAAGAGTGGTACAGAAAAAAAGTAAAATCGAGAGTGTTCTAGGAATCCGAAAATCAAAGAGACGGCTTAACACTTAGAGCCTAGTTGGTTCCTACACAATTTGTGTGTAATGATACTGACTGTTTTATTTAATAAGCCGCAAATAAATAAATTATCGTCATTAAAACTGAATAAAACCATAAACCAGACCGGTCCAATTGCAGCCTTTGAATATAACTAGTAATTTGTCATGTTGGCAGCCTAGTGCGACACTAGCGCCACGCAACACGGCGGCTGCGGTATGATTAATGTGCTGTGTAATTTGGGTGGAAATCCTAGGCATTAGAAATTGCCACGTGTCATTGTTTTGGACACGTATCGCAGGAAGTATGGACTTTGGACTTGTCGGCTTCAATTTTCCTCACTCGAAAACTAATCGCTAATTTACGAGATTTATTAGTCGAGTGCCAGGTGTACAAATATAGATGCGGTTTGTATTGATGACGTCAACTGAAATTTTGGGGAAACCAGTTGCAGAGTTTATTCTAAGCTTTTTTTGTTTGGCACCCAATTTTTGAATAACACAATCACGCATACAATGGTATATTTCGTATTTCCAATTTTCTTCCTTTGTTCCATTTTTAAAAAAGAAAAGCAGCTGTTCAAAAATAAACCTTTTTTGGTCAAGATCAAATACCTTAAAATTGAATTTTTAGAGATGAATAACAGCACGAATTTCCCTCTTTTATGTGCAGAACCAGAACTAAATAAAAACTAAGCTAATTTATGCATTTCAGAATCGCCACTGGCAAATTGTACAATTTCGTGATGAATTTGTATAACAATAATTGAAAGAAGAGAAATTCTGTAACATAAAAATATAAACGAATTCAGAAAGTCTTTACTACTTCTTCTAGTTTTGTAGGTACTGTCAAAATTTCATTAACGCAAAATTTTGCAAAATCAAAATAACAAACGATAATTAATTTTGACGTCCAAGTCCAAAATAATAATAAGAATTGTAATGAAAAGTAATAATTATTAGCTTTATTATAGTGAACAACAGAGCTGGGCATTACTTAAGTATTTAGATACTTAAGTATCAATTTTTAATAACAACTAGTACTTAATACTTGTACTTAAGTACAAATATTTTTTTTGTACTCATTACTTTAAAATTTTAAGTACCCAAATAAAAACTTGTACTTAAAACTTATTTTCATTTCATAATCGTAAATTATACTGAAGTACTTTTTAAATACTTAAGCTTTTCAATAATACTGAAATAATGTAAAATTACTTAAGTTTTTTCAATACTTTAAGTATTATACTGTTCAACCTGCGACCACACCGACAGAATACGACATTTTCACTGTGAATTAATCTTACTCGATAAAAAATAATAATAATAATCGAATGTAATAAGGTTACAAATGTTACAAACCATGCAATTTTTTATATTAATTTAAAAAATACTGCTACTTGAAAAATACTTATTTTTAAGTATTTTTGACAAGAAAAACTTATACTTTACTTAAGTACTGTGAAGCTTTACAAGAAAATGTACTTTGTATCAAGTACTGACCATAGATAGTACTGGTACTTATACTTAAGTATTTTGATTGCAATACTTGCCCAGCTCTGGTGAACAACATTCATAGATACATTCACAATATTCTATACAATATAATTAATGCTGCTTCAACCATTTACAGAAAAGTATAATGAAAGGCAAATTCAAACAAGCCAACTACAAACTTACATTCCTGATGCTTTTTTCAAAATTATAGTTTATTTTGTGAACGACAAACGACAAACTAACTGCTACTTATTACTACTAAGTATCCATAACTAGGTACTAATTTAGTATAGTGAATGAGAGGCTTTCAAGTGAACAAAACAAACAGTATTTTTAAAAGTTTTTTACCTCAAAAACGTAAATCTAGTTTAGAATTTACATGTAAACAATAAAATAACTTTTCCCCTCCAGCGAAATTCTGCGTCCTCATATCTTTGTTTGCTAGGAAATAAAGTTAGAAGAAGTTTGGTTATGTTCGTAGAATTTGCAGTGGTCTTGTTCTCGTCAGTAACAAGAGTAGGTACACGTTTTGAAGTTGAAGTGCAGGTGTAGCGTTGTGTGGGGCTTAGAAACTCGAGTTCAGGAACCAAATCTTAACAATTCGTGGCAACAAAACCGCACACGACCGACAAACACAATAATACTTTTAACGTGAATTCGATACACCTTCGTGTACAACGTGCACCACATAATACTGGATTCTGCAATTGGAAATCTCACTTTTTCTGTACCTATACATTCAATTAAAATTAGAATATTTTTTCTTCTTTGAAAACGGACTTTGTTATAAAAGAATACCTAACTAATAACTGCAACGAAGTTCTAAAAATATATACTTTAAACATTTTGTACTTTCTTTAATTCTTGTTCAATTGACAGTAACTAAAATGAGTATGAATTTATTTTGGGTTGTATAGACTGCCGTTGGTGTCTCCTATAAAAGGGATTGTTAAAGTCGTAAATTTTGTTGTGTTCGCGAGTTTACCTACAATTGTAACATCTTTTTATTAACTATTCGAGTTCTCATACCACAGTAACAATAACTATGGCAGTTGTAATACGAATCGTGAACCATACCTTGTTCATTGAGAATTAATTTCGCTCTTCTAACGTTTCTTGCCAACGAAAATTTCGTTCAATAATTTTAATAAGTCTTGTTAGGTACATAGTCAAATTAATTAACAAATATAACTATACACAACTTTTAGCAAGATTTAAAGTAGTGAAAAATAATTGAGTGAGCTATTGCATATCAAGTTATTTGACGGGTTATTTCAGATTGAGGCTAGATATTGTAGCACGAGCGCAGCGAGGGCTGTAACTAGTCGAAGTCTGCAAAAATACTTTCAGCCAGAACAAAAGTACACCTACACAATACATTTTCTACGATTAAATGATTTTTATTAGTAATCAACAATTTTTGTATTAGTTTTTAGTTACGAGTGTATCATCAACATGGAATACAGAAGGTAAAAATTGGGATGTAGAAAAATAATACAATAATGATTTAATTTAAACAAACTACATTTAGAAAAAGTTATGATTTGGATACGAATTTGATAGCAATGTATTAGAGCGTTCTTTTTAAAATGAAACATATTATGGAATAAATTTGAATTTGTTAATTGGTGCCACACTGCTGCTACCTGGAAATACAATTTATACTTATAAACAATTAAAAGTTTATTTTGAAAGGGTTCCTTGGCGCTATTGCAGCTGCCCAAATATTTTATATTGCTCACGAATAATACAGTTAATGAATTATTTTATGATTAGGTACTGAAAACTAAAACAGATTTTTATAAATCAGTGGTCTAAAAATATTTTCTGACCAACAACTAACAACGGTCTGAAAAGAAGCATTGGTCTGCCATTGTTCATTTTCAAGTAACCGAGTGAAATTCAAAAAGCCTATACTTTTAGTACCAATCTTAGAATAGTTATTTATTATAGTATAAGGGATAGAAGTAATAGATTTTAACGGAAGGTGTGATTTTTGTCTCCAGCGGAAGTTTACAATCACACGGAGTGCTAAAATCTGTTATCTATCCCGTGTATAATACAATATTTTTTTCTATAACCACTAAAATATTTAAAAAATTAAGTAAAATGAGCAAATCATGACGTATTTTTTTAATGAATTTTAGAATAGTAGGATGTTACTTGTTCTAATGTTGTAGCCTTTGTCAAGCGTTGATTGGTGACAAATGTCACAAAACAATAACTGTTAATTTAACAAGGGGTAGAAGTATTTTTTCTATCCCTGGAGATGAAATATGACGTGTCAGCAACTGACAGCAGGTATATGTACCATTATAGAAAATTCTAATTATAAAATGTTGTAATTTCTACAAGTCCTTCCTGTGAGACACGATACAAAATATAGTCTAACTAATCAATGATTGATTTTTTTAAAATATCACTTCTTTTCATTACCTTCAGTGTACTCCAATTTTGGACCACTTCTCTCAAACCCTTGAAGAGTCTTCTTGTTGCAACGCAATTAGAAACCCACCCCAGTGCACGTACGCTACCACCCCACACCACACACCCCTTACACAATCCAACCCCAGCACCCAGCTCACGTGCGGAATGTCGAGTGAAAGAACCAGACCACAGAGCAGGCCAACTATTGAACTTTCCACAAAACACAGCACTGGAGCCGCCGCTACTAAAAGAAAGGAGCTTTTTGTTGTTGCAATCTTTTGTCATGCTGGCCCCGGTACAATGCTTTCTTTGATCTGTGCCCTGGCTCCTGCCCTCGGTGCTCGCAAGGTCTGATGGAAGTGTTTGATATACGGAGGTACTTTCTCTTGTCGACGATATCGGTAGGTGACATGTCGGTTGGGAATTAAAATGTGGATTGAATTTTTTGTTTTTCTCTGAATATTATATTGGTTTGACAGTCAATTTTTTTTCCAATTTTGTAGTATTCAGTTTTTTCAACATGACCGTAAATGAAAATAGAAACAATTATTATTGTATATTATTTATGGGGTAATGTTAAACTTTTTTTAACGATGGGAATTACTAACAGATTAAAAATTATAATCAGTAGGGTTTAAAAAATAGTCAAAACAATTTAACCCGGCAGTGGTCGCTAGCTAAGGCCCAGTTTATACAAGGATTCTGTGAAGATTCGTTCATGCTTCTGAATTTTCAAATTCAAATTCAAAGGTTTGAAGCAATCAAAAAAATCTGATGTGTCCAGCACACGACCTCTCGCCTAATTCTGCTTATTCTACTAATCTAATCAATAGCATTACTTACATTTTAATAGTTTCATGTGCATGTTACTATATGTAAACGATAATGCACACGGAGAAACTTTTTGACATGTTTCCTGGAAAAAGTTTCCGGAAACTTCAAAGTTTTAACGGCGCCTATAAAAATGAGGCGTTTTCAGGAAACATTGTGAAGTGCAACTAACTTCTTATTTGTCAAATCGTCAAATGTGACATGTGATCATAATAGTATATTGTGCAACTAGTGCAGAAAAGCTCATATTGCCCACGAGGTGTGAAAGTGGGCAATCACACAAGTGGGCAATAGGTGTTTCTGCACGAGTGGCACACTATACTTTTTCTACGACCACACTCTTTGGTAAGATAAATAATTCAGTTTTTAAAAAAGAACAATCTTACCAACAGTTAAATTCTAAAATGTAAAAGCGAAAATTAGATTTCATTATTTTGAAATATTATTATAGTTAATTTATAATATTTTGTAATTTATAAACCTAAAAATACATATATAAAAATTAACATTATATTACAGTTGGCAACTTGTGTGAGAAATAATTTCTCACATTTTATCCCACGACTGTGAGAAATGAATAACTTTCGGGCTATGTAAAGCATGGGAAAAGTGCAATTTTCCGTAGTGGTCGTAGAAAAACATATTTATTGTTTAAAAAAAAAATCTCCATTTTCTGGAAACTTTTTTCAGGAAACTTTGTCAAAAGTTTCCCCGTGTGCACTAGGCATAATGTAAACCAAGATGCAAGTAAAAAAGGCCAACTGTACTGTCACTGTCATAATAATTCAAATTTTGTGTAAAAACAAATTTCATATCATGGACAACAAGATACTGGAAATTCAAAAAAGTAGAATATTAGTTGCACTTTATTTTATTGTTAAATACTACCAGATTCAGTAAATTGTATTTATAGTTAACTGTACCCATAGATAATTATATTTACTTTTATTTTTAATTGCAAAAATAGTCATAAATAAATAATGTATCAATTTATTTAAGGAAAACTATATTAAGTTTCAAAAAGTAATACTTCCGGTGAAGATGATTGTATAGTCTTTGTTATGAGATATAAGCAAATTTATTTTCAGATCTTTAAAGAAGAGAACCTTCGGCCATATATAGGTATAGACAGTCAATGCTGTAGTATACAATGTTGTGAAGGTAAGGAGTACGGTAGCGGGGAGCAGCAGCTATCGGCGAGGAAAGGAGGTGAATAACTGGGTAGAGTGTTTCACAATGCTGACTTCTGCTTTGTTGTAACAGTTGATGGCAAACTGCAACACTTCAAGCAGTTATGAAGGTCATACTCCTCTTCACATCGCTGCGCTAGTTCTTTGCTTCACAACAAAGGCTTGCGTTGTTTGTCTATACCTATATATGGTCGAAGAAGAGAACTGAATAAACTATATACTTTTGTCATATTTTAGGTTAAAGAATCTGTGACCAAGGTCACGTCCATACTTAGTATGTACTAAATTTAGATTTACCAAAGGGTTCAGTGTAAAACTGTAACATTTTATTTAAGGTTTTTCAAAAGTAAAACGAACCATTTAATTCTGTACATTTAAAAAAATTTATTATCCGGTTCATGGTAGTAATAAAGATATATTTAATTGTCAGAACTTTATGTTCAAGCACTTCTATTCTTTCAAGCGATACGTTTCTGCGTTTAGTATAAACCCCTAAATTTTATTTAGTTTTAATGTTAAATTTCAGTGTTGAGTGCGTCAGTATGATGTCGTAGAACGCGTGAAATGGCACTTTCATTTTTGGTTTCCTCGGGTTCAAACGGTAATCGCCCCGTTTCTAGATTTCTGTATTCCGTTTCAGTTTTACTGTTTGTGTCTGGGTTAGCGATAAATTTCACACTCGATTACTGTAGACTTACTTGTCACTCTTAGGAATGAAATTGACTCAAAAATAATATTTATTATAATTGGCAATAAGAGATAAGAAAACTAAAGAAAAAAACATAAATAGGGGATAATAAATTTCTATTTGAAAAACAATAATTTATTATTATATCTACGACACTTAAACCATTAATGCATTACTATAATACTATAATATTTTAATTACAACTACTGAATTTTTAAGTACCTATCTATTACAAATTAAAACTTTTTTTATTTATATGGTTATTGGCATTCGCCAATAAAAAATTTTGTACTAGGTAAAATTAAAGCAAACATAATACTCTCTGTTACTAGGAATCGTAAATAAATATAGAACAAAATAGTTATTTGTATGCCACAGGCTGAAATTATAGCCTTTTGCAGATTGACGCTAGAGATTATAATACAAACGCCGTGAGGGCTGCAACTAGTCGAAGTCTGCAAAAATACTTTGTCACATGTACCCATACCCAAAAAAAATTCTACGAATAATTGATTTTATTAATAAGAAAGTAACAGAAATTTTGTAATTTTTCATTTAAGTAGGTACCATTCGGTACCATTTTATGTACGACAGCAAACATAAAAATCTGACGTGGCCGTTACAATACCTCTCGCCTTGACATTGAAGTATTATTATTTAACCTCGGATTTAACCAAATATTAAGCTTTAATTTAAATAAAATACAACAACACCGTATAACATTTGATATAATAATATAAAATAATGAAAAATTATAGTTATTTGTTAGTTGTTTGCTAGGTTTTTAAACTCACTCTCGAGAGCACAGATACAATTCAACAGTGGATACGGTTCTTGAGATTACCATCTAAGAGTAAAATCTCGCAACTGAGAGTAACTGTCGATAGTAACTCTGGAGAATTACTCTCAACTTCCTAATGAAATTATAAAGGTTATAAATTATATATTTCACAAATCTAATCAGCTCTTTGTTTAATAGATAATATTATTTTATAAATACCGTATTTACATAACATTATGTACAATTAATATTACCTATACTATATCTAACATTTCAAAAACTGTACACCACATTCCACACATGCCCTACACCACAGAGAAACCTTCTTGCTATAGACATCTGTTTATCTGTCACATTGACAATTTTATTTTTGTTTTCAATTTTTTTTCTATTTTGTGATTCACAAATCGTGGTAGGTAAAATTATATATTTAAAAAATTAATATTTCTTTATTGGTAAAATATATAGCACAAAGTAAAGTGAAATATTGTACAATGTAATTTCTTCTTTCATGTGTTGTATGCCAAATGGTAACAATCGCATTATTTTATACGATTTTTGCAAAAATGTTATTGTGCTTCAAGAAAAGTACCATTTTCGGTTGACAGATTGTTAATACACTAAAAACAACTACCCGTCGTTATGGTTCAAAAATGTAAGATTGTGGTTTTATTGAAACGTAAAGTAAATGCATTACATACAAAAATATACAACAGATGTTCACTACATGAAATCTCTGACTCAACTGACTGTCGTAGGGCCAAACACCGGCCACTCCCCTCGCTCACAGCAAGTACAGTCCCAATAACAACTTTTTCTAAAATAGTTTAACATTTCTTCACATTCTCCCACCTAGGGGAACTATCTAAAGTTACCCTATGTATCATTTAAAGACATAACAAAATCAGGTTACAAAAAGCATCTTATAACTAATAAACACGTCCACTTCTTAGCAACCTTCCAGACTGAACATTCACATCACTTCCACTTTGACCAACAGAGCCACTAACACTATCACCTTTCACTCTGGAAACTACGTTTTCCCTGGAAACACCTCCAGAGATGTCAGGGTCGGCTGGTTCCGCTGGCGTTGTCATCTCTCGGGCATCTCGAGAGATGTCAGGGTCGGCTGGTTCCGCTGGCGTTGTCATCTCTCGGGCATCTCGGCATTCTAAAGGATACAGTCGTTGAATGGGTCGCAACAGCATACCATTTGCTGTTTTTACTCGTACAAGTCGCACTTTATTGTCTTTTCCGCGAAAGAGTTCATCCACACGACCGAGTGGCCAGTCTATACGTTTATTAGAGTCTGAACCGACTAACACAATTTCGTTCAGTTCAATTTCCCGCGACACTTTTCGTTTATTCACTTGTTTTAATTGTCCCAAATACTCACTACGAAATCGACTTCGCAAATCATTTCGCAATTTTTGTCTATGTCGAACGCGGCGATTAAGATTACTTGCGTCTACTGCATCACAATCGGGTAACCCAAATTCTGCTTGATCATGTAAGAACATATTGGGTGTTAAGGCTACCAGGTCTGACGGATCATTTGACAAATATGTCAATGGTCTGGCATTGACTATTGCTTCGCAATCACAGAGAAGAGTTAGCAGTTCTTCATACAGGAGACAAGCTTTTCCTAATACTCTCTTCAAGAGCTGCTTCACTAATTGTATCAAGCGCTCCCACCATCCTCCCCACCACGCTGCAGTAGGTGGGTTGAATTTCCAAGAAATTCTTTGAGCTGAACTGTAGTTCTTGATAGTTTCCCAATTCAGTTTCATATTCCACATGCGCTGAAGTAATAATTTTGGTATTAATGTGGTAGGACACATATATCCCATAGGGTCAAAAATCTTTTGTGTAATTGACAATATTTCGCGCTTTGTCAACTTTTCTACCGTAGTATGCATAATACTATCTTTGCTGATTAACAGTGTATCTCTATAACGATTCCATCGCATACCTAATAATGACGATAAATCATCTGCTTCTTCTGGTTGATGGGATGTCATCTCCCACCCTCTTAACTCGAAGAATCCTTCCTCCATTATCTGATTGGATTCCACTTGAAACTGGAATAAATCCTTTTCATCGGGTACGCTCGTGATACAGTTGTCTACATAGAAACTATCTTTCAACTTTAGTACTGTATCTTTTGAATAGACTCGTTTATCGGACTCAAAATTTTCCAAAATCTTCTCCAAATGATATTGAATTGTAGCGCCTAACAAAAAGGGACTACAACAAACACCAAACACAACTCTTTTGTGTCGCAAATGTACAATAGTATCGTCTTGCTCTTGCCATAGGAAACGTAAATAATCCCTGTCTTTGGGAATGACGCTTATCTGCAAAAACGCTTTTCGAATATCAGATACTATCCCATATCTTAGAAATCGAAATCTCAATAGTATGCTAGGAATTAATTCTATTAAGTTTTCCCCTCTGGCTAAACAATCATTTAATGATGGACAATTCTTTTCGTGTGCCGATGCATCAAAAACTGGTCGTATTTTTGTAGTTTCACTATTTTCTTTAATGACAGCACGATGAGGTAGGTAATGCCCAGGTTTGTACACTTCATCATCCGGAATTTTTTCAATTATACCTTCTCTCTGCCATTCTTCTAACACGTTTTGATAGTTTTCTAATAAGTTTTCTGTACGAAGCTTCGCAACTACGTTTCTCAACCGCTTTTCGGCCGCACCTAAATTCGTTGGTAAAGGAGGATGTCCTTTTAGCCATGGTAATTGTACGACATATCTGCCATCATCTTCTTTGTCAATAGTTTGCAAAAAGTGTGTCCTCACTTCAGCATTCAATTCTTCTTTATTTTTCCTTTCTCCCGGATCCATAATACCTATAGTCTCTAATTTCCACAATTCCTCGATTGAAGCATCTTTAACCAGTAATGATAGTGAAGTCATTGTAACATTCCTATTTACTTTGGTTCCCGAAACTTTACCCATAAGAGTCCATCCCAAATGTGTTTCAAGTGCTACTACTCCACAGTGTAGGGTTAACTTACGTCCAGTGAACAACTTACCTACCACATCGGCTCCAATGAGCAACTGAATAGGCTCTGACTTATGGTGGATGTCGGTCAACTCTATATTCATGTTTAATAATTCTTGACTCCATACTCCATTCGGAATTGTTGGAATGTGGCTACAGATTTCCGGTTGATCGAGAACCTCAAATCTACATGTATAGTTTTCATCTAAACTGGAAACTCTTATCTCATATCTATTGTGTTCTTGTGGTGACGAGCTTACTCCCCCAAACAACGTATGTACTAAACTTTCTTTTCCTTTACATTCATAACCTAGCTCTTCTGCTATGTTCGCTGAAATGTACGATTTTTGAGACCCCGTGTCTAATATTACGCGTACCTCCATTTCCTGTTTATGATTCAATAGTCTAACACGTAATGTTTGCAAGAATACAGACGTTTCAGTATGATTTGCCAAAACCTTGTCATTACTGGTTTCAATTTCAGTTGCGTTTGAAGCTTTTTCCTCTTTAGTGTCTTCAGTTTTACCTTTTTTGTTGCTTGGTAGATTTTTACACATGATCACGACATGCCTACCACCGCACAATACACATCTTAATCGCTCTCGGCAACTTTTGCTCTGATGTCCATATTGCAGACATAGAAAACACGCTTTTCCTGCTATTATTAGCTTATTCTTTTCGGCAAAACTCATCTTCTGAGCTTTAAAACAATCTTCGCTCTGATGAGTGCCATCACAAAAAATGCACTTGTTGACATTTGTGTTTATTAAACCTGCAGCAGTTGGGGTTCTCGAATCCACAATCTTTGGTTTCCCGATTTTAGTTTTTCTATCTACCGATGAAATTCCAAATCCTTCTACTGCTAAAGCTATCCGTTGTTCGCTCTCTACTTCATTTTTCAAAAATTGCATGAGATTAGTCAAACGGTCTCTTGTTGTTACGCTATCTTCATAAAATTTAGGAGAACGTTGCCATACACGTAACAAAGATTCTGGCAAACACGACTCTACCAAGGGGAACAACATGGCGGCACACTTATCAGTGGTCACACCTAAACTCTCTAAAACTCTTAATTGAGTTTCTATTTTGTCATACAAAGAAGACAAACGGACTCTTTCCGTCGAACCAGTATTCTGTAGAACTAATTTGAGCATATCTCTCACATGCACTTCTATCAATAGGTCATCTCTACCAAACCTCGATTTCAAACTAGCAATCACTTTGGTATAGTTTTCTTTGGTTGGCGGAAAACTTTCTACGAGTTCACGAGCTCTTGTATTCGGAATCGTGGCTTGGATTAAATATTGAAATTTATCCTCGTCTACGATGCTCGTATCGTCGTGTATTTTCTGGAATTGACTCCAGAACGACAGCCATTCGCGAATATCGCCGTTAAATTTCTTAAACTCTATAATGGGTAACTTAAACTTACGTGTTCCACCGTTATTTGTTGCATGAGAATACTCCGTTGTCGCGCTGGATTGTGACATTCTTTCTTGATTAACATTTTCATACTTCACCTCAACAACGCGAAATTTATGCAAGTAGTTTGTGGCACCTTCTACTTCTGCTTCCAAATCCGCTTCGGAAACATTTGCATCTAACATAAGATCGTAAATTTCTTGATCCAATAACTTCAACCGCTCTTGTGTTTCTGTTAAGATTCTCCACTTCGCTGTCAGCTCATCCACGTTGCTGCCTTCTTTCAGTAATTCTTCCACCTGCTTTTCCGTTTTAGTAAATGCAGAACGTATTACTTGGCGGGACTTTTTTGCACGCTCCATGTTAAACAATAATTATTATTAAAAAAGTTTCTTTTTCTCAATAACACACGTAACAAATGTTTATTCCGTGACGACACACGCGAATAAGTTCATCAAAATTGATTTCCACTTTAGGAGCACAAATGTTTATTCCGTGACGACACACGCGAATAAGTTTATCAAAATTGATTTCCACTCTGTCTGCACAAATGTTTATTCCGTGGCGACACACGCGAATAAGTTTATCAAAACTAATTTCCACTCTGTCTGCACGCGGGAGATGTTTCCTCGAAGCGCACACACGCTCGAACACAGACACAGCGGCTAACAATGCACACAAAACGAAACTAAAACTCAATTAAAAACCCACAACCACAGTCCCTGCTCGGGCGCCAAATGTTAATACACTAAAAACAACTACCCGTCGTTATGGTTCAAAAATGTAAGATTGTGGTTTTATTGAAACGTAAAGTAAATGCATTACATACAAAAATATACAACAGATGTTCACTACATGAAATCTCTGACTCAACTGACTGTCGTAGGGCCAAACACCGGCCACTCCCCTCGCTCACAGCAAGTACAGTCCCAATAACAACTTTTTCTAAAATAGTTTAACATTTCTTCACACAGATTTTTACCAAAATCTTTTCAGCTCTTCTTTAACATGTATAAATGTATAATGCAAAATATTAGAATTTTCTGTTCAGTAGAATTTGAGATAATGAATCAGAACGAAAGAACATAGTAGGCGCACATACACACACACAGACACACACACAGACACACACACAGACACACACACAGACATCATCGTGAAAATAGTCAAAATAGGTTCTAAAGGTGCTAAAACGTGCTTATTGACAAAAATCTCGACATCGAATTTTTTCACGATCCCTATACCTCTCTAGGCGAGAGGTAAAAATGTAAACAAACTTGACATTTACAAAGAATTTTGATTGAAAATAGCAGGTAATATTTATTTTAAATTTTAAAAAATCTTAACAAATTAATTGTTATTATTGGAACAGATTTTTATAAACAGCGGGCAGAAAATATTTTCAGATCATCACTATTAGCAACAGTCTGCAAATAACATTAATTTATTTTCAAGTAACGAAATGAAGTCAAAAATGCCTACTTTTAATATCGATCGTAAAATATTTTATTAGTTCAATAAAAAATAAACTAAATTATTCTGTAAATTATTTACTTATTTATAATACGAACTATGTATTTCCCAAATAAATTAATTTGAGTTCAATCTATAAATTATTCAATATAGCCGTAGATAAACCTACATCTCTCGAGTATTAAACTTTTGTTATTAGTAATTATTATAATATAATACCCGTTTGAATAATAGGTACTAGGTACCTACTTACTTCTTATTTTCTCCTGTTTCCTTGAACATTTAGTCCGTATGAAATGAGCCGAATAGTATGATCCATATTTAATAGACGATTGCACAGATTACCGCGTATTTGAATTTTGGAATTAGTGAAATGACGTGAAGTTCTATTTGTTGATGGTTTTAGTTTAATTGGTTTAATTAATCCTCAGGTCTTAAGTGCGTCAGCCAATTTCAGCCTACTCTGCCGCTAGTGCTAAGGAGCTGATAACGAGAGACTAATCATTACAAATTAAGGGATATCGCCCAAGATTTCCATGTGATACTTTTGTGAATATCAGCATTGACAAAGTAATACTCGTACTAAATTGTTTATTTTCATACAACTATTACATACATACATAAAATCACGCTATTTCCTAAAAATAGAATTCGCACGAACCCCTCAAAACAATAACTCATACATCTTAAGAGCCTAATGTAGTGAAGTTGCGCGCAGCAAAAACATGCTTTTGAATGGGGAATGAAATTGAGACTAATTTTGGTCGGATCGATTTAATTTTTTTTTTTTCATTTAAAGATAAAGATGAACTCCACATCCGCTTAGTGTTGAAATTTTAGTTTTATTTTTTGTTTCAATTTTACTATGCCATAAACTTGTCATAACTTGCCTAACTTCACATAACTGTTACTCAGTATATCAACAAAAATTTCAACACTAGACGGATCTAGATTGAACTTTTATCTTTCAAATGAACTCTTGTTTGTGATGATACGTTCAAATTTAGTACCAATTTTAATCCCTCTACGAGAGCGCGTTCCCTATTGCTGCCTTTGTTCGACACACTAAATCTGTATAAATCTATTATTTTCTCGCAGACAGCTACATTCGGGCCTTAAGAGGCCCGTCTACCTCCTAAAATTCAGCACAAAACGTACTAACGTTGTGCTTTTTTAAAATATTAATAAAAAAAATTGTAAAAGATTATAAAAATTCCGAAAAATTCATAAAAAAAATTACATTTATGCAAATTTTACACGATTAAATCTCCTGACATAAATTTATTTTTAAAATTTTAAAAAGGCACATCTGTAGATCCATTCTTTCTCTATTAAATGTTTATAAAAACATTACCTTGAAGTCAATAATAAACTAACAGTTTACTAGCAAGTATTTTTCAACTTCAAATTGACATTGTATTGCTAGGATGCGGTAAAGTACGAGTTTCGGGCTGGTTTTAGGCAGTTGGAGCTTAAGAGGTCCGTCTAGGTTTTTTCTGAATTCCTAGAATACTCTCGATTATACATTTTTTCTATTCCATTCTTTTTCGCACTACTACAACTACTTAAAACCATAAATGAGGTTATTTAATAAATAATGTCCACAAAATAATAATTAAATTATCTGGTTTTTCTGGTTTACTAAAACAAATTTTCATTGTTAATTTATAAGATGCACCAGCCCCATTTTTCACGCACTATCTGATAAAAAATCAAATAAAAAATGTTTGATGGGCCCATTACTTCAGCACCACGTTCCATTTCATTATTACAAACAGAACATGATAAATTATTTCTCTTTCTGTTGAAATATTTTAATTAATCACACATTAGAGATTCATAATGGAATGGAACTACCAGTGGCACAGTTTGCGTGCTGTGTTCAAAAAGTAAAATTATGTACATACATAATTTTTTATTGCTAATTACTAAATTTCAAAGGAATATGATAATGTATCGCGACTATATCAATTTTAAACAATGTAGTTTACATTCTCGTGTTCAAAGTTCATAAAACTAATGAGAAATAATATTATCATTAGGAATTATACGGTTATATTTTATTCGCAATGATAACATTTATGATAAAATTGTTATGGAGTAAATATGACGGAGAAATCTTTTGTTGATTTAATTAATATTTACTGTTGTAGATTTTTAGATTAGAATTAGAATTTTATTACATAGGTATCATTTATTATTGAAAATATTCCTTACTCTTTCCAAGTGGGTTAGGTTTTTATTTTTAATATCATTAGACTTTTCTACAGTTATTAATACGGATACATATTTTTTTCGAAAATCAAGTAAACTTGTTTTGAACTAGTAAATTTATAAACTCAATAACTTTGTAACTGATTTCATAAAAATAATATATAGTACTTACAAATTATAATTTGACTAAACATATACTTCAGCTGTGTTAGTACCTTATCAAGATAGATATATGACTCTAATTAATAATTAATTAATATTTTATCAGTGTTAATTTTTCCACGTTATAAAATGTGTTCTTATCTGCATTTTTAACAGCTGCGGTGTCCGAGTGGTTAAGGAGATGGACTTGAAATCCATTGGGTTCTGCCCGCGCAGGTTCGAATCCTGTCCGCAGCGATCACTTTTCAATTTTTGATAAATATGAAATTATATTTGGTACACTTGTCATTAATTAATTGTTTTAAAATCAATTTTTTAAAGTGATTAGGTACTGTAAATCGCTACTATAGTAATTTTTTTTGTTACAGAAACCTACCCTGGAAGACATATAGGTAAGTTTTAATTTGTATCGCTTTTTATATAATATAATAAAAGATCAAACTAAACTACTTAAAAAATTATATTCTTTAACTGATGTTAATGAATTTGAAAATGATTTGACTGTACAAAATTCTAAAACATATCTTAGAAATTGTAGAATTTCTAGTACTTCCACCATAGTGTAACATTTTAAAATTAGGTACCTATATTTGAGATTTCCGAGTTTTATTTCTTCAGTATATTATAGTTTATAAACACGCAAATGATTAATAATAATAATAATAATAATAATAATAATGTTTATTGACCATGTTCTTGTACAATTACAACTTATGGTAAGTCAAAATGTAAATTAAGATACTAATTTATAAATTATTTGTAAATTACAGTGTAATTCAAGGCAGTAGCACTTAAAGTATCTATATTACGATATATTATTTACCTACCTCTAGAACTTAACAACAGAAATAATAATAACCACAATTCTTCATTAAGATTAAGCATAAATCCACTTAAAATTAAAGTGATTTTTCCTAGAGCGTTTACGCTGCAGGCTGCACTCATTCGCCATTATTTCTACTTACGCGCTTAATTGCAGCAGTAAGTGCACTTACTATAACGGTAACGTTAATGTTCAATGTTCACCTTTACCGTTAACCTATAACATACATGCTATACAGCAGCGCCAGCGCCTCTGTTGCTAGCGATGGGAACTAGGGAAGACGTGCTACTCCTCCCGGGCAAAATCGGACCAGTTAACTTACTGTGCTTTGTCGTCCTATGTACTTGACACCTGCATTCCAAAAGTTCGGTCCAAGTCCTTATTCACAACTTCGTGCATATATTTTAATGGCATACTTATTTTAGTATTCGACATAATACAAATCATGGAGCAAGAGAATTTTTTTAAATTTTGAATTTAAGGCCAGTTTTGGTAGCACTGGATTGAAGATTGCATGATATATTGAAGATTGTAGGTATCTGAGTAAAAGTAAATATGAATGGAATAAAATAATTTCAATAAATTATGCAATGACAAGCGCTCATTTTGGATTATCCACGCATACGTCATTTTTACCAATAAAAATGCTTCGTTGAATTTGATAATTTTGACACTTAAATTTTATTATATTATCATTCGTGAAATAATCAAGCAAATATAAATCGAATCAGAAATTGATTTGATAAAATTCATGACTTGTTACCTATGATATGAAAATTTTTTTGTTCCTTGATCAGTAAGTTCACTAGTTTATGCCATTACGATAATAGGTATATGCACGCAAAGTAATGAACCACCTTATCGGCTGGTTGATGGCTCTGACCGACCAATTTATTCCGAAATTGATTAAAATTGGACTCAACCGGGATTTGAACCCGGGGCCTCTCGCACCCAAAGCGAGAATCATACCTCTAGACGACCTCTAGACCATTGAGCCGCTGAATATCTAGATAACATACGCAAACTTATTTATTTTTGTTAATAAGACTATCTAAATTTTCATCTAGAAAGCAAAACAAGTGCGATGGCCGGGAATCGAACCCGGATCAACTGCTTGGAAGGCAACTATGCTGACCATTACACCACCATCGCCATATTTTGTCAACTAGAGCTATATTTTATCTATATTTTAACCATCATATTCCCATAGATTGCCGAAATTGATTAAAATTGGGCTCAACCGGGATTTGAACCCGGGACCTCTCGCACCCAAAGCGAGAATCATACCCCTAGACCATTGAGCCGCTTACTATCTAGATACAATACACAAACCTAGATATTTCTTTTTATAAGACTATCTAGCTTTTCATCTTGAAAGTAAAACAAGTGCTGTGGCAGGGAATCGAACCCACATTATCGGTATTTCTAGATGTTCATCTTCTGTGTTTTCATTTATGCCAAATCTAAAATTCTAAATGTAAATTTTCCTGGTGAATAACTCTTATGATTCGCGTATTTTATTACGTATAAATTTTCTAGATTTGAATCTTCTTGTGTATGCGTTCTCTATGTATGAATATTCTAGAATTTTATTTTCTGGTGTTGAACCCATTCCCACCTATAACTATAGCCCTGGCCCGAGTTCTGCTGGGATGAAAACGCACGTCTCGAAACGAGGCTATAGAACGTAGCCATCTTCTCACATGCATATTCAATGGGCTGGCTAGATCCACAGAGCAGGGTCGCACTTTCAGATTAGCATAATTATTTACCTGAACTTAACTTAGATATTAAGTATAAACAGATTAACTTTAGGGTGTGAGTATTAAACATTTTGCTGGATATTGCGTTTTGTGAAGTTTCCCACTATAAGGAGATTAATTTTTAGTGTGATGGTGTTTTCTGCTAGATTAAATTAAAATGCTCTTATGAAGATAGCTCATAGTTACTATATAAACAAAAAACTTATTTAAAAAAATCTAAGGATGTACTTAAAAAGATATTATCGCTATAAACCAGACGGTATAAAATAAAACCTTCTATAAAGTAACAAAAGAAATAATTTATTATCTTTAATAAATAGAGGTTACAGTAATTTATTAGATAAAGCCAGGTAGTAAGCTCCAAAATATAAAATTATGAAATGATGACTTTTCAGCTTAAAGCCCTATTCGGACATGGATTCTTTGAGGACTCTTTCATGCTTTTAAATCCTGGAAAAAAGAATTTCACTGTTTTGAAGCTTTAATAAATTAGAGATTCTCATTGAATATTTTTATTTACTGGAGACGATAGTTGACAGGAAATTAACACCAGCATTCTTTATCTCAGGAATCAGAAGTATGAAAAATTATCAAAAAATCCATGTGCGAACAGGGTTTTATGGTTGACGCATCAGACATTATACCTAATGAGTAATGACTAAATGCTCTCAAAGTTTAAGAATAAGAACTATAACATATCAGTCTATTTTTTATGCTGCAGAAGTAAGAATAAGGAATGGAATAAGAATTATTTCTCCAGCATAAACCGGATCATTATGCGATCACTGTTTTAACTGTAAAACTATTCTTAATTCTTAATCTAAAGTTTTTGAGCATAACCCCACCTTAAATCTATAACGAATTTCTTCAATGTTTAAATGATCTCATTTAGATGAGTCATGGTCAGGAATAGAACCAGAATTAACTGCTTGGAAGGGAACTATATGGTATCTATTTACCATCACTTTATGATGAAAGAATCCGGCATTAAAATCGAGTTACTTTTTCAAATAAAACCAATCTAGATATTTATCTAGAAAGCCAAACAAGTGCGATGGCTGGTAATCGAACCAGGACCCGCTCGGATCAACTGCTTGCAATGCAACTATGCTGACCACGAGCTGACCATTACATCATCATCGCCATATTTTGTCACCTCGGTCTATATTTTATAATTTTAACCATCATATTGCCATAAATTTTCTAAATTGATTACAATTGGGCTCAACCGTAATTTGAACCCGGGACCTCTCGCACCCAAAGTGAGAATCATACCCCCCTAGACCGACTTCCACCAGCCCTTGTGGCCTAATGGATAAGGCATCGGCCTCCTAAGCCGAGGATTGTGGGTTCGAGTCCCACCAAGGGTACAAGCAAGTATTTTAATGTTGTGTTTCCAAACATAATTCCATAATTCTGCAAAATAAGAAAAAAACGGAAAAACTGTTTTATCGAAATAGATTACAATTGGATTACAACTCGGATTACAACGTTACGAACGGTTACCAATCGGTTACGAACGAGTTATGAATAGTATGTGAATAGTAAAACTAGGATCTAAGCCTAGCAAATTATTTTTTATTTCGGATCTAAAGAAATATTAGAACGAGTATTGGAACTGAAAGTTACAAGAATAGCTGAATCAAATCCCAGATATAAAATAAGAAGGACATAATGAGATAATAACAACTTTGATATAGATTCCTGAAGAACCTGAAAACAACTTTACATAAAAATAAGTTGTCCATTAGGTCATCAACAAGATCTCTATAATGGATTTTCCAAAAGTCCACAATTTATTAAAAAATACCCGGCTTCATGAAGGAATGATACAAAAAATTACTAGAACAGTTCATCTGATTTACGAGGAATAATACAATTAAATTTTATGATTGCTTTAAATTATACTTATTACAAACTGAGTATTGAGTACCCACATAATAGTACCGTACATGAAAGTACTACTACCTAGTATAGTACAACGACTCCGTGGCGCAACGGTAGCGCGTCTGACTCCAGATCAGAAGGTTGCGTGTTCAAATCACGTCGGGGTCAATTTTTGTATGTTCTATAAATATCGCAGTTTTCACATTCTCGCTCACATATAAAAATACACATACACACGCTCAAGGTTCCACAGTGTAGCGGTTATCACGCCCGAGCCCTAGACCATTGAGCCGCTAAATATCTAGATAACATACGCAAACTTAGTTATTTCTTTTGATAAGATTATCTAAATTTTCATCTATAAAGCAAAACAAGTGCGATGGCCGGGAATCGAACCCGGATCAACTGCTTGGAAGGCAACTATGCTGACCATTACACCACCATCGCCATATTTTGTCAACTCGGGCTATATTTTATCTATATTTTATCCATCATATTGCCATAGATTTTCTAAATTGATTAAAATTGGGCTCAACCGGGATTTGAACCCGGGACCTCTCGCACCCAAAGCGAGAATCATACCCCTAGACCATTGAGCCGCTGAATATCTAGATAACATACGCAAACTTATTTATTTCTTTTGATAAGATTACCTAAATTTTCATCTAAACAAGTGCGATGGCCGGGAATCGAACCCGGATCAACTGCTTGGAAGGCAACTATGCTGACCATTACACTCGCATTACACCACCATCGCCATATTTTGTCAACTCGGGCTGTATTTTATCTATATTTTATCCATCATATTGCCATAGATTTTCTAAATTGATTAAAATTGGGCTCAACCGGGATTTGAACCCGGGACCTCTCGCACCCAAAGCGAGAATCATACCCCTAGACCATTGAGCCGCTTAATATCTAGATAACATACGCAAACCTAGTTATTTCTTTTGATAAGATTATCTAAATTTTTATCTAGAAAGTAAAACAAATGCGATGGCCGGGAATCGAACCCGGATCAACTGCTTATGCTGACCATTACACCACCATCGCCGTATACAATCATATTTTATAGATACTTATCTTCACAATGACACAGATTTTCGGTATAGATTAAAATTGGGCTCAACCGGGATTTGAACCCGGGACCTCTCGCACCCGAAGCGGGAATCATACCCCTAGACCATTGAGCCGCTTGAAAAGTGTTAAAATAAAGTTATCTAGATGTTTCTTCAGATGTGCTTATTTAAATTTTTATCTAGAAAGCAAAATGAGAGCGATGACCGGGAATCGAACCCGAATCAACTGCTATAGAAAGCGATAGAAAGGCCGTGAGAGGCAACATGTCTGCATTTTTCTTGCATTTTATACATATTAACAATGCATTAGTCTAAAATCGGGCTCAACCGGGATTTGAACCCGGGACCTCTCGCACCCAAAGCGAGAATCATACCCCTAGACCATTGAGCCGCTTGTAAGTATATGATGTAGTAGTAGGTACTCTTCCTATTCCAAAATATTACCATAAAAGCAAAAGCTTCAAGAAAATTTGCTGAAATAATTATCAATTCAAGTAAAAAATTATATTCTATGTTTGTTCGGGCTATATATTTTTAAATTTTTATTCTCTAAATATATTAACCTTAACCTTGAACAGGCTTATGTTTGGTGCTATGAGCTGCGGTGTCCGAGTGGTTAAGGAGATGGACTTGAAATCCATTGGGTTCTGCCCGCACAGGTTCGAATCCTGTCCGCAGCGAATGTTTTTTTAACATTTAGATTTTGTTATCATTGCTCAAAATTCAGCACTTGTCCATCAGCGAAAACATTATTTATAGCCAGGAGCCAAAAATAACAAAATATGTTATCAGCAAAACTGCATTCTAAACTTTTCCAGAGTTGATAACAAAAACAATATCCTTTGGAAAGTATAAGTGCCCTATCCATGTTGTTTTGTTTTATACGTATATAATTACCAAATTAATTAAGTAAAATATCACGTTCTATGTGTTAAAATAAAATTACTGTAAAAGTAGGTATAATTAAAACAAAATATTCTATATTCTGTTGGCCATATTTGATGAGTATACCCCTCAGACAATTAAAAAACCAATTAGACAGTGATAAAATATTAGTTAATCCTCAGTTGGCCTAATCATCTTCTAATACTATACTGCCCTCCTTAGGAAGAATGTCCTATCTGCAAATTTTGAGATTTTTGTAATCTGCATGAATTATTACAAATATACCAAAATAGAATGTCCAGCTGCCCTAAGAAAAGGTAGAATTTATTATTCATGGTTATTATATTTATATAAAGCAATTTTGATAGTAAAAATCCGCATAGATGTTTCCACAAACATTTTTATATAAAATAATAGCTAATACAAAATTTTTGCAGATAGGACATTTTTCCTAAGAACGGCAGTATATAAGTGTTTAAAAATGCTTTAAAAACTTTGAAGGTATACAGGTTGTACCATAACTTGAGATACATATTGTAATGGCACGTACTGATTCTGGAACAACAAGATTTTTTTCGAAACTCCTATGAATAAGGGTAGTTTACTTCAGGAGAACATTTTTAGTACCACTGAGTACTATTTATTTTGAATAAAGATAGCCTTATGTGGCCGATTACTTAAAACTAAATTAAATTATTGTATTATGCAAACAAAGCTATTAATTAGACGGAATATTTAATATTAAAACTACCCATTCTAACACTGGCCCAAAACTGATTCCTTCACAAACTTCAAAAATTAATTATAGAATTTTGAAAAAAATTGTTATTGTTTCATGATCAGTACGTTAAGTTGTATATACCATTCTAATACGTACCTCAATTTATAGTATACTATCTGTATTATACATTTCGACGTCCTGATTTTTAATCAAAAATATTTTTTTGAAAATTCATGTTTTTCAAGTGAACAAGTTGTAGAAAAGAAATTTTTAATTAAAGTGTACCTAATTTATTTGTTATTGAACGTTTATTTGGTGATTAAGTAGTTAATTATAATATGTATTTATTAATGATTTCTTGTCACAAAGTGGCATTAAACACCATGTTCATTTGAAAATCCTCATTTTTGGAAATATTAAATAAATGTATTTTGTTTGAGAATCCGAAATTCGAAATGTATATAGATATCTTCAAAGTTTTTACCTTTTTTAACATCCTCTACTTATGAAACATAAACATTGTATATAGACCGGGAGCTCCTGACAGGTGATTTCATACAGCATGGCTTTTGGAGGATAGAATATTGACCCTATGACAACAAAGAAAAACGGGTATTAAAACCATGCACGCTTTCCGGTGATATGGTAAATTGCATTTTTTCATTTGCACAAAACTTTTGTGTTTTTCTCTGATTTAATAATGCATGTCCTTTTATCAAAAGAAACTTAAACACATTTAAAGTCTAAAAATTATAGGCATACGATTCGCAGGATCCCAAAGGGCTCAAACTGTCACGTTATCTTGTAAGAAAAAAATCTGACGTGACCATCACACAACCTTCCGCCATATCTAGACTTTAAACAGAAATGTATACGTACAATCCAGTGCCCATTTAAAATATACAAATAAAAATCTAAAATATTCAAACACAGAAATTAATATCACCTGAATCAAAAGATTCATTCACACGAAAACTCTTTTGTGTGGAAGCAATCCTCCGTTTAGTTACTACATTAATTTAATAGCTTACTTATGACCACGATCTTATGACTTATATAGCGCTAGTATGCCAAATTGTCACCCATCTCATCTTTCAATATTTTTTATGCAGAAACAAAAATCAATCGAACATGGATTACAAGATTTCAACGTTTTATTTGATAAATTTATTTTTTAAATTTTACTGCAGTTCTTTAATGCTACCAGATAAAGACAATTTTTTTATAACGTAAATTGCAAATAACTTTTCCTCTTATTCTTATTACAAATAAATACTATATTTATCCAAATTTATAGAAATTTTTGACACTTAATCTTTTCAATCTTCAAAAAATATCACTTCCGGTGAAGATATTTGTACCAAAATCTAATGAGCTCTTCCTATTCGTATACAATTGTAAAATACCAAATATCAAAATTTTTGGATAATTCGTATTTGAGTTATGCAACAGACGGCATCGACCGGGACCACACACATACACACACACACACACGCACACACACACACACGCGCACACACACACACACATACATACAGACATCATCGAGAAACTATCAAAAATGAGTTGTAAGGACCCTAATTCGTGCTCATCCACTAAAAACTCACTACCCGATTTTTTGCATGATTCCAATACCTTCCTTTACAGGTAAGCGGAAGGTAAAAATATGATTTACCGCGTTTTCATACAGCATGCCGATGAAAAAAATTAATATTTGTGTCATAAAACACCTATAACCAAATTGGTATGCAGTCCTCGTTGACCCGCATGCGTGGAAAATTTCGGAAAAGTTTTGTGCAAGTGGAAATTCAATTTTCCATATGATCGAAAACCCGTTTTTCTATTTTTTCATAGGGTCAATATGCTAACCTCCAAAAGGCATGCTGTATGAAATCGGAGACCATCACCTGTCATGAGCTCCCGGTCTAATATTCTAGTTTCTTAATTAACATTTATTCCACTACTTTTCCTGTCACATTCACTACAACTTAGATTACTAATAATTTCATAACCTTTATCCAAGCAGCAAGCACTCTTCAATACCCCCTATTCCTTTTTCATCATTGCATCATTCTTACCCTTTAGCGACATTCCCTCTCAGAGAGCACCAGAACAAAAAGACGTGGTGTATTCTGAACATTTCCCGCGATGTCTTTAATGACGCTTTTCACTTGGGGTGAAAGCGTTTCAGGTGTTTCTCTTTAGCTGGTTTTCATGTCGTTTTTTGCGGTGTGCGTTACATGGGGGGAGGGGGCAGGGTGCATCTGCTAATGCTGGTAAAATTCCCAGACTCCGCGAGATTGATGGTGTGGGTTTCTGTGAAAGAGAACTATTATTGAAGAATGAAACCGAATTCGTTTTGTGTCTTTTGAAGATATTAGTACTCGTGTAAAGCGAATTAAAATAGTTGTCATGTTACCAAATGGAACTATTAAAGATCCTACCAATTTCTAGGGTGTTTTCTATGCTTGTGATCAAATAACTTGCGAATTACAGTATAGTAATTCATTAAATGTATTATGTAGATATAGAAATTAAAATTGAAAGCTGGAATCTAATTGTTTTGTTTTCGTAAAAATGCCCATAGTTGACTAAAAATGATGACGGAAATCTACCTAAACAATTTTTCCCACGAAAATATATCTCTAAGTACCTATATATCAGCAAAAATCTCTATTACGAGTATTTAATTTCAATTTTAAAAAATATAAAAGACAATGATACAAGTGAATAGTGTCCAAAAAAAATATTTAGAGAAGTAGTAAATTGTCGGATAGTCGACTAGGGTTGCTTAAATGATGAATTGCAAATTACTGCAAATTTTCGATATATTTGATATCAATTTACTACTTCTATAAGACAATCTCATAAATTTTTGACAAATTTTCTGTCCCTCTCTAAGTTCAAAATTATTGACCATCTTTTGGAATTATTTTATTAGACGGTCAAATTATGAATCATTTTGGAAAATGTTATTTCAGTATCAAGGGCAATAGATGATTTAAAAAAGGTGTTTGATTAAGGTTAAAATTTCTAAGAGTAAATAAAAATATTTTCGCTGCGGACAGGATTCGAACCTGTGCGGGCAGAACCCAATGGATTTCAAGTCCATCTCCTTAACCACTCGGACACCGCAGCTAATAAAAATAAGGATAAGAAAGTTCAAGTTCAAGGATTATAATTGTCTAAAAGTATTAATGTACTTGCGAAACAAAAGTATCACCCATGGGATATAAACGCATTACTTCAACTCTTATACTTTCATTCATTTATAACTTAATTAATATTTCAGATTTTGTTCTGGTATTTTTTATATCGTAGCAATCACCGTAATGATAACGTAATGTAGCCAATAGAATTAAAAATGTAAACTGATGTAATTGACATTACGTTTTTTACAATCAATAAATTTGTCAAACCAAACGTCCAAATTGTTTTAAAAATTATTCGTTTTGGTTTTGTTTTTTTTAAATAAATACCACTCGCGATAATAATTTTTTAAGAGAATTGTTGCTTATTCCATGGCAACTTATTGCAATTTCACTCCACAAAACATCACGGAAAAATTTCTTCAACTACGTTTTGATAACTTTTCAGATGGTGTTTTGTATCGTAAAATTGTTATAAATAAGTTGCCGTGGAAACAACAATACAATTCTCAAAAAATTGTCACCTCTTATGGTATTACCCTTGGAGACCTTGGAGACCTATTCTGGGAAGTTATCACTAGTGAAGTTTTAAGTGATAGTTTTGCTGCCATCTATGAGAATTGACGTCGGTATGACGTCATGCCAAGTGACAGATTATTTAACACCACCAAAGTAGCTGGTATTAGATATTTATCAACGGTGCTAGCTTGACATTTCGTATTATTTTGTTCGTGCGACAGTTTTTTAAAATTCTGTGGGGTTTCTGATTTGCATATTTGGATTTAGTTTGATAGTACATTGTGTGAATATTTTAATATATCTGTTTATAGGTTTGTAATAAAATAATTAAATGTTTTTTTATATGCCAGGAAATATGGCATTTCAGTATAAAAATTACGAAACTTACTCACAGACATATCACAGACAAAACCCTAACAAACAAGACATTGACAACATATTTTGAATGTATTGCCAACCTAAATATTTACTGCGTAAACCTAACCATTCAAATGAAACTAATCTATCACTTCTAAACTATCTTCGACTGACGTCATGAATATATCACTATTGATAAGTGATCACTTCCCAGAATAGGTCTGGTGATAACACTCGTCAACTGCCATTTTGCGTTATTTTCTGGTTAATTTGGTGCCACGAAACACGAAAATCATATTCATAAGTCGAGTTTGGTTCTGTTGTTTTTAAGTTGAAAAAACCTGTTTTTATAGTGTTACTGCCGAAAAACCCAAACTAACTCAGGACCAGGAAGCTTATTTTCTCATTTTATATTTTAAAACTAAGTGCACTTTGCATACGGCGTCTTTGAAGCAAAAAAAGTTGAAATTTGTTGACCAGTGTAATTTAGCGATCATAAGTCTGATTGAAAATAATTTTCTCCTGTGAGGGCGCGCGTTGAAGGCATGAAAACGATGAATTTACGTGAGATTGAATGTGTAAGATACCCAGATAACCACCGTGTAAATGGATTTCATGACGTGCCAATTATCTGGGATTATAGCGTGTATGAATTTTGTAAATTTTGATACGGAAATAGTGCTGCCAGGCAAAAGATTAAATCAGATATCGAAGGTGTTAATGGGTGTGGTACTATTGAAAAACGCTGAAATTGTTCAGCAGGAGCTGGTTATAATGAAAAGTGTTTAGCATGCCAGATTTCAATTAGTAGAGCGGTTCAAGTTCTTGTTTCTGTTCATTGATTTAAAATAATAAATAATTAATTAAAATAGTCTTGCAGTTTTGTACTAAAATATAAAAGTAGAAGTCATCACTCATCAGATGATGGGCGCACAAACTCAACTTATTCCATTTTCAACCAATTCATTATCGGGTTATGCATATAATTTGGTTCATGCATTTTCTGTCGAAATATTTCTTCTTCTTTCTGTTTTGTACTTTCGATCTATGCCTGTGCCGGTTAGCAGGAGTATTAGTGGATCCAGGTGATGTTTTCATTTGTCAATTGTATAGACTGTAATGATAAAATAGCGTCGCAGGCAAAAATTTTTTTGAGCTCACGGTAAAATGCCTTGGAATGAAATTTTGTATATCAATAACACTCTCTTTTTATGTGAAAATAAAATAAAATGTAATTTTTACTAATAGATCTCGATTTTAGAAGCGTAACAATACAAATTTTAGCGAAGAAATAATTTGTGGGGGCTTCTTATTGTAAGGGGGACTCGGGCCTCGCGCCCCGCCTGACCCTCCCTCTTCCTAAGTCCGGACCTGGTCGATGCATTTTCGGCTAATACATAATTTTGTTTATGCATTTTCTGTCGACGCATTTTCAGAATTTGCATTATTCTGTTTTTGCACTTTTGATCGATTAATTAATTTTAAAGCCCTGACTGCACGAGGATTCTTTGAAAATTCTTCCAAGAATCTAAATTCTGGAACAAAAAAAGTTTCAGGATTATGAATCTTGAAAAATATAAATCCACGGTTTTGAAGCAATCAATAAATTATTAATTCTTCTTATCCAAGATTCAGTGAATATTCAATTTAGCGGCACCGCAATTTAACAGGTAATTCTCACTAGAAAGAAGAAAACTACTTTTCCAGGATTTAGAATTTTGGTAGAATCTTCAAAGAATCCTCGTGCGAACAGTGCTTAATGCATAATTCTCTCCGAGCATTTTCAGAAAATGCGCATTATACATTATGCACTCGTGTATAATGACTATTAATATACCATTAATACACTGTTATGAATAAATCTCACTCGGCCGTTTCAAGCTGACCACTTGAGCGTCTTAAATGTAGTCCTGGTCGCATTCAAAGGTCGTCGCACGGTTTGAGATTCTGACTGCACCAAGATGAAGCTGTTGAAGTGGTTGGATTCCACTATAATAAAAATCTACCATTCTGTAATTGGGAACAAATCCTGTTGAATGGATAGAGCAAGCGCGCATTGTCAACTAAACTATTCAATGACAATTTTGTCGTACTCTGGTTTGTACAGCAACCAATAGAAAAGTTGAGTAAACTGTTTTGTCGGTAATGCACGCATCTCCATATATTTCAATGGACGACACTCGACGGACTAAATTGTTGGACGACAAAAAGTTCATACAGCTCGTTAGCCCTTACCATCAAAATAAATAAAATTATTATAGTCGTTGCATAACTATTTTGTTTGTAGTGTATTAATAAATTATCGACAGATTCATTATCCAACAAAGCAAATTGCCAACTACAACTAATATTAACGACTCTTTTTCCTCTGATAAAAAATGTTGATCAATGTGTGATAAAAACAGGTATGAAAAACTATTCACCATTAATATCAATGAACATCCATTATTCTATTTATTCTTCAGTTTGAACAAAGCAAAACGTCATTCATCACACAGCAGAGGCCTACTTCAAAATCATTCTCACAACATATCCATTATCATTGTGCTATTGTGTCACATATCGCACACACACGCACGCACACTTTCATCCAGGGGAAAATAAAATCACTCATATCATACATCTACACGCACACAAACACAGGATAGGCACACCTATATGTAACAGGGTGAAAAAGTATGCAGTACATAACCCATTCTTATTTTTTAAAATAGGGACCTCCACCATTTTTTTAAAACTTGATGTTGTTTGAAAGGAAATAGAAGTATTTTCAAATATTTATTATTTTAATTAGGTATATCCTATTTCCTATTTTCTATATTTATTATAGGTTATAATAAAATTGTTATGTACGGCCTCACGACAGGGTGTTAAAGTATGCAGTACCTACATAACCTATTCTAATTTCTAAAAATAGTGACCTCCACCATTTTTTTAACTTGATGTTGTTTAAAAGGAAATAGAAGTATTTTCAAGTATTTATTTATTATTATTATTATTTTTAGTAGAGCTGTAATAAATTAACCACTGAATAAAAAAATTCGAAATTTTGTACATTATATTCTGACACCCTAGATTAGATTTGATTAGATGTGTTGATCGTGAAGTTTCTTGAAGCTCTGAAGAGTTATTCTGGAATATCCTCAAAATTTATGGATTAATAGGATTTTTTTCAATAACAATGTATACTAAATGTTACTATCTACAATTTGTATTCAAAATGTTGTTTCTATCTAGCACCATTTTCTAATTAAAAGAAGTTAAAAATTCTACAAATTTGTTACAATTTTGATTTATCTGCCTACCAATGAAAACAAAAAATAAAATATTTGAGTGTTAATATAAAATTTTGACGTTTTGACAAATTGAAATTGAAAATATAAAATGTCATTTTTATTATGTAATATAATAATATTATGAAAACTACAATTTCCGTACACACTTATATTGGTAAAAGAGTAGAGTATGGCGAGAGGTCATTTTTTATTTTAGGATAAATAATAAAATACCTACTCTCTTCTACTACATTATGTACGAATAAATTTGCAAATATATTCCCTACAAATGACACTTATTGTCTGAGATATAAATAAAATTTTGTATTTTTTCTTTTTGAGTGTTGTGCTGTGCTTCATTTAACGAATATCAGTGTATTCAATAAATAATATCAAATTACAGTAATATTTTTATTTTATAATTTAACAGCGAAATTTTACAACCTATAAATAGTCCGAAAAATGTAACTTTATGTCATAGTATGAAATAAAACTATTTTAAAATTAAGCTAACAATAATTTGTTATTTATTATAAGTATTCTGATTTTTTTTGTCCTATAAATTGATATTATTTAATTATTTTTTTTAAATGGCAGATATTCTATATTTCTCTTGTTTAATTTAAATGCAGACGTAGTGAAAAAAATTACAATAAAATGTTAAGCTAATTTATTATTGCAATAATTAGTATAATTTTTAAGATTATATCCCAATCTACAAAAGTTATGCCAAAGTAGTAGCTAACTCGTTTTATTTTATCATTTTATGAAATAAAAGAATTCCCTCTTAATACCGTGCTTTGAACAAAACAAACAATTTGTTCGACATTATTAATTGGCAGTTGTTATTCTTCTATTTGCGGAAGTAAGAGGAACTACGATCCACTTGAAGATAAAATTAATAACGTTGTTTACTCCTTTACGAGTAAAATTAGCTGACAGTATCAAGCATCTTTGTAATTTAATAGAGAGCGCGACATCGTTGCTTTTGTGAATATTTTAATAAAATAATGCAGTTTGTTCTCGATGTTATTCTTGTTCTGTTAACCTTTCTTTGCGTAGTGAATATTACATATCTTTATTATCGTTTATAAACGGCGGAACGAGACTTTTGTATGCACAGAACGATGGAATTGCTTGAGAAAATAACTCTTTAGTAATTTAAAATTTCTTCAGAAAGCATACAAGAAGTTTTGCTCATTCATTTTCATTACATGGCGAAATAAAACAACGTTTACTTACGAAACTCGTATTTCAATTTCAATAATACATTAGAACTATAATAATAAGATGTATGGATAATAATATGTATTGTTTTTGTAAATTTACTAGACGAATCGCAAACTCTGTTGTAGTAGGTAGGTACTGATGATTTTTGATCATAAAAGACTGATAGCGCCGCCTGAAGTTGGAAGTGTAAATATCGTGGTTTGTTTCTGCAAATTAGGTTAAGGTCAGCTAAATTTTTGTACATATAAATATTTATAGTCGTATTTTGCATATTGGCTTTATTTAGTATTTTATGTACCTACTAACCCGAAATTTTAAATTAAAAAGTCGACTTTGGATTTAGAAAAAGAAAAAGATAGAATAAAATACTATTTCTATTCGGCGTTGTTTTGGATGGTTGCAATGGTTGGTACAGATTTTATCAGATGATTTTTACATGACTGGATTCGAACTTGAGTCATTCACATTAATAGTGCAGGCGCATATGTTAAAAAATCCTACTTCGTGGGATTTTAAGTGAAGGATTAGTGCGGGTAGTGGGGATGTGTAGCTAATGCGTGACACAATCACGTACTACCAGGTGTTTTGTCTGAAAATGTGTCAGAGACCCTGTATGACGTCATAAAGCAAGATGGTTGCCGGAACAGACACGAATATCTATTTTGCTCTGTAACTCGTTTTAGGTGGGTCCTGCGACCATTTTGATAATAGACTTTTTTGTTCTAAATAACACAAGGAACAAAATAGTTATTACATGTTTTGCGATATTTGTTACTGTTTATAAGATATAGCTCTTTGAAAAAGTACTTTGATAGAAAATTTTAAAATTTTTGTGTTTAACCAACTGTATCTTCTAATCGGATAGAGTTATCGACTTCTTGTTTTAAACATTCAATTTTTTAGACATTCTTCTATAATAAACAATATTTTTAAAATTTTAGAAGTTGTAACGTTTTAAACGTCAATGTCAGAATAATAGATTGTCAAAATCATTTATACGTAGGTACTAATAATTTGACGTTACGCATTTGTTCATCTCCTGTTTTTAATTCCATGGCTGTTACTATTAATTCGCTATTCCGTGTATTTTCAAATTTGATTTCTGCAGTTATAAAGGAACCAAAATAAATTTTGTTTACTGATCCGGATGTAGAATTTTATGCTCAACAACATTTATTTGAAACATTTTTGTCTAAAATAATTAGGGAAGCAATGCGAACGGAAAAACTGATTTACCATGTTAAACGCCTATGTTTCACTTTTCAATATACACCCGGTATATTCCATGATCGTGGTATATTTGTTTCTTCGTAAAATTAAAATTATAAGAGTGACACTTGACATTAAAATATATTCATCAATAAAATGTTTAATAATTATGGTCGTGGGAAGAATAGTGTACATAACTCTCCGGAAAGTGTCTATCGAATGCTGGCGAGATTTCCGAACTCTCCAAGCCTCGTGCGTCAACATTCTCACTTACACGATATCATTCACTTTCCGTGCTCATTATGTAATATACTATATCAATATAATAGCATGAATAATGCTCTTTTAAGATAGGTACCTACTTTGAAATTTATTATTAGCTACAAAAGAATAAATTCCGCATTTACATTTCCATTTACATTTGGCAACATATAGACACTCAGTTCGCATCGTGTAATGAACACCTCGTCTCAGACTCCGACGTTATCAACTCGGAAATTGCAGTGTTGCCAACTGATGTCTCACGATGATGAACATCAAGAATACTGAACAGTGAACACTATTCCAGCGCCCTAGCCATCCTAGACTTCTAGCTATGAATGAAATATGCTAACGTTCCTATGAGTTTTACTGCTTTCAATAAAAAATAAATGACTTCAGAATTACAAATGAAAATTTCAAATGAAATTTAGCACGAGATTTCGAGAGAGGGTTATGTTGGGGATTTTTGAGAGTAATGTTGGTGTTATTGCTTTGTTGATTGCATTGGAAAGTTGTAAATAATTTAGGGTGGGATATAAATTTTGAAATTGTGGTTTGATCGGTATAAATGTACAGGCTGAACGTTTAATGAAAACTGTTTTTATACATGTTCAGCAATAAATATTGCTATTAAATTTTTAACAAGCACATGTGTAGTTAAATTTCATGGCGATATATTTTATAATTTTATGGATAATTTTTATATTTGTAACGCGTGTGGTATTAAAACATTACAAAATTGAACAGCTGAATTGTACCAAAAACTGTATCGTATCGAAATACCTACTCGTAGTTATTCACATTTTAAGTACGGTAAGTTTTATTTTACAACGCGAGGTTCTATATTAAAGTACGAGACGAAGCGGAGTTCTTTAATAAATCCGAACGATGTACAAATACATAACGCACGCATTATTTTTTGGCCGACATACCTATATTTATTAAAAAATCGTATTTTCTATTAGGTTAAATGAGATGTATATAGCATTTGCATTCAAGTTTTCTTCTGGCTTGGGACGACTGCTAAGAGATGGCGCCATCAAATGTCAAATTTAAATTGTAGGTATGTTTTATTTATTTCAGACTGTATTGAATGTTCTTTTAGGTTCTCTTTTTTATTTCAAAGCAACTTTTTTAAATTACCTTTTAAATCTTAAAAATTTCGATTTTCTCTACTGAACAACCATGCTGAAATATATTATGGTACGTGTAAAATCGGAACTACCTTAGACGTCAACGAGGTGTGATTGTTATGTTTACAATACAGGAGGCCAAAATAAATTTATCGACGATTATCAAAATCACTCAACACCCAACTGGCTTCTTGTGGATGGTTTTGATTACTCACTCAAATTATTATACGATAGTCTATTTCGGCGGTGGGCTGATATAGTAAACATTTATTTTTATCTACGAGTAATGTATAAACATAAACAATAAATGTGTGATGTTTGCTACATAATGCCATATATTAACCCCGCATGGAATAATGCCAGGGAATAATTGTCATGATTCTCTCCTGTGCACCAATAAAAAATTACTTTCCCTGAATCAATTTGTGAAAATTATTTTTTTAAACATTGCAATGTTTAATGATGAAACTATGGTGATAGAGAATAGTCATTTGGAAATGTCAAAATTTTGCGTATTGGTATTTATTTTATTAATACCTTGTACATAAAAATTAGCCGTAGATAAAGTGCAATATACAACTCGCTATAATGGCTATTATTCCCTCCGATGATTAAAACCCTCGCTCGCTTTGCTCTCTCGTGTTATACACTTTATCTTCGGGAATATAGCATCCATTATAGTGTCGTTATATAATATACTATTATTATACTCTAATTGAATAATATATTATTTCAAAATTAACCTAATAATCCGTTTAGGTTATGCCAGAAATAAAACTTTTGAAGGCAAAATGTTTTCCGACACTTGATTATGTAATACTTATACTAGGTATGTATTTTGTCATCAAATATATTTTTATAAACCCTGCAATGTTGCACTAACAAAGTAAAATCCTAATTTCACCTAAAAAATAATTACTGTAACATTATAAATAATTCATATTTTTTATAATGCGTACACAACTTATTGATCAAAAGAATTCAGTTTGTAAAAAAATATGTCTTGACGTATACATTTCCAAAGACATAAATAATTTGAGTGTATTTTACTTTTCGCCCTTTTTGTTCTGTTCCATATCTCTATGGACTACAGACGGAACGACGGAAGTATTCAAATATTGAAACAAGAGAAAGAGACGTTTTCCATTATTTAAAAATTAATTTGATTTAAAGCAAATACTAATTTATTAATCTAAAGCAAGACATAAGTATTGTAACGTAACGGAGATACAAACAAATTTCTATCTAAGAATGAGGGAAAATAAATCTTCTTGGTTCCAATTTTCCAGCCAGGTACTTGGTATTTTCTTCGAATTAAAACCACAAAACAATAAAAGAAGTATGGAAAAACTTATCCGGACTTTTATTGCGTTCTCGTTAAAGCACAGAATTTTAAAACAGACGTATACAAATCGTATTTTAAAAACTTTTACAATATCCATTCTGTAAGGAGAGAAATCACATTTTCCACAAGGCAAACAGTTTGAAAGAAACAGAATGTTTTATTTTATTGGAAGATCCTGGAGCAGGAACTAGATTCAGGATTGTCTGCATCTGCTCGGGCTTCAGTAGCGGCGACAGAATTATAAGTTGTACAAAAATAAAAATAAATATTTTCTTTTCAATTTGTGTAATTGCTTTCTATTGAATTATGGTTCGAAACAGAAAACTAATCGCTAATTCGCATGAGACTTTATTCAGCTCTACATCTTAAACAGTTTTTGAGTAATCGTAACTATTAAATATTTATTTCTCAAAAATGCGTACACTCATAAATGGGTCGCAACGATTACTTGACTTTATAGAGAATTTTATACTGAATCTCATGGTATGTTGCTCAACCCGATATCTTTGCTAGATTTTGGGTTATATAGTTTTCAGTGTTTTTCAGCAAATTTTTTTGTATCCTCCTGAAATACTAAAAGCAGGAATTTTAAGGAGATGAAAAATATTTTGTTAGTTAGTTTCGGGGATGCGGAATCCAAATCCGTTGAGATCTTTTGATTATCTTCAATTGTTTTTGAAATATAGCTCGTTGATGGATTTAACTAAACAAAAAATGAAATTTTCTCATTTATTTTCTAAAATATTATTATAATAATTATCATACAAATGAATATAAAGTTAAATTATAGAATGAAACAATTCCATCACAAGTGATAGAATGGAACCATTCCATAATTAAAAACTTTGTAAGAATGATAACATTCTACAACAGTCGTATAGAAAGTTAATTATCATTACTTGCCACATTTTATTCCAGCACTAGTGATAGCAAGAAGACATACCGACTAGAATGTAATCATTGCATTATTAAAAATTATGTAAGAATGATAACATTTTACAACAGTGTAGGAAGCTAATTATTATTACTTACCACATTTCATTCTATCACTATAGTGATAGAATGAAACCATTCTGTCACAAGTGATAGAATGTAATAAATTTAAAATTATGTACGAATGACAACATTCTACAACAGTCTTATAGAAAGTTAATTATTATTATTGAAGGATGTAAATATTCGGGAATGCAGTCATAATATTTTTTTTTACTAAAAAATATCGAATATTTACATCCTTCATTACACTACCCAGTCGAAAGGCTACACTTTCTATGAAATTCTGAGCAAAATAGGATATGCTACAATATTCATGATTGTGACTTTGTTTTAGAAATCTATGAAATCATAATTGAAATTTAAGTTTATAAAGACTGTCCCTAGGGTGCCACATGACGATTTTCTTGAAATACCTAATAGTCTGCTGGTAATTAATTAGTGAAAACCGGTGAAATCAATCAATTTCGTCAATTTTAAAATATTTTTTAACTTGTTGTTTGAAGTTTTAAAAAAACACTCTTCAGAACATCGTAAGGAATCGGTTATATCAAACAAAATTCAATTGTATGCATTAATAAAGTAAGAATCATGAATATTAAAATGCTAAAATTAACTCTTATATTCTCTAATTGTTGTCGCAACAATGTATTCTATGATTTTTTCGATTAAATAATGTTTCGTCATTACTCATGTTAAATTTCAGATTTTTATTTTGAACAATAAAGCCAGAATTGATGAAATTCTGATGCTACTACCGTGGCAAGCGTAGCGCCTTAATTATTATTACTTGCCACAAAATAAATCATTCATGAAATGTAAGAATGATAACATTCTACAACAGTCGTATAGAAAATATGCTCCCTTTCAGTGTTTTCCCCGCCGCTGTTTGTTTAGCTCTAATCCTGTGCCGCGACTTCCTTGCGACATTATTGTTATTTGTGAAGTCGACAGACCACAGACTGGTGTCCCCCTCCTCAACCCTTGCTGCTCGGCTGCTTGACTAAGTGACCCATTCATTCTGTACTGTGGAAAGAATTTCTTAAATCGCTGCATTTACGTTCAATTTGCCATCCGCCATCCGTGTTCTTGCTTTTGTATCGAATGAAAATAAATGAGCCAATTCATTTCATGTGTAGCTACATTTGAATGGTAAATCTACAACGTTGAATGCTTGATGTTATTGCTTGCGTTTGGGTAATACGATTGTTGGATGAAGTAAGTTTGATGTTTAAGCCGATTACTTATACTTACTAAGTTTATAAATTATTCATCGAGTGTAATAACTTATAACATATTTGGGAAATCGATAGCATATCACCATCTTTTATTATCTATATTGCTTAGCAAACAAATACGTTTTTGGGTAATGCTCTCGAAATACATAAAATAAATATGTTTCATGATGGGAATATATTTGTCAGTAAGTCAGTCAGAAATTGTATTTAATAATTATTTCGATATACTCGTAACTCGTAGATATTATATATGCTACCTATATGATTGAAGAAACAAATTTTGCAAGACCTTACAAATTATAATGTATGACATTAATTAAAATAAACATGATTTTACTATAAAGAAGGAATCTGAATTTATGCCTTGTTAAAATTTTGAAAACATATTTAAGATTAATATAAAAAAATCAGGATTCATTCAATGGGTTTGATTCATTAACAAACGAGGACCATTAATTTGATTTACAATCACTGGGGCACGTTCAAAAACAAATTTACTTGTAGAGGATTTAATCAAAAATTGTTTGTCCTACATAGCGCGTAGAGTGCGTTCTATAGCATAGTATTGCTGAACTTTTCTGACAAGAAGCAAGAGCAACTGTCAAATTCGTAAATTGTCATCTAACTATTTTGAAATAAAAAAGAAATAAATATGTTTTACAAGGGATGCTGTGATAAGCACATTTTAGGATCCCTAGAGTAAGAATTTAACATTTTCGAGATGATGTCTGTGTGTGAGCGTATGTGTGTTTGCGTTCGTTCGTTACGTCGTGTGTTACAATTTTTGCGGAAACTCCAAAAATATCAAACATTTAAATACCAAATTTTATTTCTGAGCTTTTCATACGAATCCTTACTAACTCATTATAATTTTGGGGTTCAATCTGCAAACCGGAAGTAGTACATTTTTATATATTTCGATAAATAATTAATTTAAAACAATTTTTTTATTTTATATGAAAGATTATGTGATTATTATATACAATCGGTATTTTATAAATTTTTCTGTGCCTAGTACCATTTAAGAATAATTAAAGTACCTATATACCGTGAGATTTATTTAACGTGAAACATGGGATCTTTCATATCCATGGTTACGAATTTGACAGCAATGTATTAGAGCGATTCATTTAAAATAGAACATAGACTGTCATTATCAAGTAAATATTACCTGCCAATTAGGATTGTGTTGTTGAAAATAAGGTATACAACTGAAGAAAAGATGCAAATGATACGTTGGTATAATGCAGATGTTAGCCTGAGACAAGTATCTATCTGATTTATTTCGTGTATTTCAGAATTTGTTATAAATTGTTTTCTAAAACAATATCTATTAAATGTTTATATTTCTTGCCATTTTTTCATATCTAAAATGATTCGAAATACATACATATTTCATTTGCTATGTTCTATTTTAAATGAAACGCTGTAATACATTGCTGTCAAATTCGTAACCATGGATATGAAAGATCCCATGTTTCACGTTAAATAAAACTCACGGTAGTTATAATTACCTACTATTTCGGCATCTCGTAGTCCATGATCGTTTAACATTTGTTACTACGTAAAATTTAAATGATTATGACATGACAGTGACAGAAGTGACAATTGTAAAATATCGTTTATATATTCTTTTGCAGTTTAAATGTAATGACTAAAATATATTTGTGAGTAGATTGTCTGTGGTAGTAGTACCTACCTATTATATTAATATATTTGGATAATAAATAAAAAGAATAAAGTAAGTATGACGGGAAGTCTTGTGCTGGCCATATCAGATTTTTTGTTTTCACTTCTATAAAATGCCAGTATAAATAAAGTACCAGTTTTAATACCTCATTCGGTATTTTACCTTTCCAATAATACAAATATTTCCAGTAGATCTTTTTTCCATTTCCTCCAATTTTGATATCTTCCTTACAAAATCATCTTTAACTTAACATCTAATACATAAAAATCCGCTCCTTGTGGAATCTGACATCATCCTCTTCTGAAATTCCTTTCTAAGTAGCGTTCGGCCGTTCGCTTCCTTCAGGTATTCGCGCTGGCGTCTTTTCTGTGCGGCCAAGCGGCTAACACATCCTTCGACCGCTAAGCTGACTTGCAACGCAACGAAGGGCAGCAGTTTTCCGGACGAACGTAGGAGAGTGGGGGTCTGGCCGAATCTTCGGGTTAAAGGCTGCAGGAGTGGATTAAGTATGGTTCACTGCAGAGTTTGATGTTTCAGAATGCAAGATGTGGAATAATGAGACGATGGGAGGATATTTATTTATTTATTCATTTTGAAGAGGGTCTGAGGTTTGGATTTTGATGTATTTTGGGATGCGATGAGCGGTTAACAGAAAAATAACCTTTCAAAGTCTTCGTTATCTGTGTTCTATTTTTATTTATACATAACATTTTAAATAGTCAAATCGGGTCTTTAAATTATATCCTAAATAATAAATTCGTATGTTAATATTTACTTTAGACCCTTAAATGCATCAAGTCTTTCAGTCTTTAATTTTATATTTGCTGCAGAAAATCAAAATTATTTGATTATATTCTTCGCAAATACCGAAAGAGGATCTATGTAGTGACAGTGCCATAAGAATCTATGTTTGTATAAGTTTTGATACATATTTGACCTGATTATTAATTATTTTATGCCAAGATGATTACTACCTTTACCATAAAGATATACTTAAATATAAAGAGGTAAAATTTAAAACAGATTTACATTCTTTTTAAAATCCAGAAAACCACTTGATTATATTATTTAAAATTATATTTTAATTTTAATTATTTAAAGCACATAAACTGCAGTATATAGTCACCTCGGATACTCAGCCAATGCACGTCATCACTTACTGGAAAAACTTTATAACACTAAAATAACAAGAACAGGGAAATTTGGATATTTTTAAGAGTAAAAAATTATATAATCCTACACAATTACTAAAAAAAATGTGTTTAGTGTTTATTATTTACCACCTACAGTGTGAATAAAAGTACAATTATCATGACGTACATTGGCTGAGTATCCGAGGCGACTATACCATTTATTTATTTAAATATAAGTGAAATTGGAAGAATGATATTTCAACAATAAACCGCCAGTCAGATTACAGACGTATATTTATGTAAACATGATAATTATTAATAAAATTATTATTTATTTTGGGTAAAGTTATGTATCATTTTTATTTAAATTACGACGTACCTATATAGTAACAAATGAATTATGATTCAATTTACATTTTGAACGTGTTGATTTTGATTATCCTGTATTCCAACTGTAATGAAATGTCGTTATAAGCCAGGTAATGAAAATTTGTAACCTGACCTGTATTCGTATCGAACCAAAGAGTCCGAGACTAGAAACAAGCGCTCGTGTGTAGTGTATCTTGCATAAATTTATGGACGATCAAATAAATGAATTAAAACCGTCACTAATTTTTAATTTAATTACATGTAAAAAAGCACAAAAAATGAGAATCAACGCTTTTTTAGCATTTTAAATAATGTAATGCACAAAGTTATAAGTACACTCCCTAAAAAACAAATTGCAAAAAATACATTTTCACACGAATTTTGATGCAGTATGAGTATGAGCAAAATCTGCCTAATTTTATTTTTGCTCAATAAATTAAATTAAGTGAGCATTTGATTTTCAATAATTATTATGTTTATAAAAACGTTCAGCTTGTTGCTATAATTATGATCAATAAATTAATGTCTTTATCGAAGAAAAAGTAATTATGTTAAAAGCCGCATAGAAAATTACAAAGTAAGAATATTATGAAAAATTGTCTCCAAAACCTTCATTCCGTAAATGAAAAACAACTTCTTACGTAAGCGTTTTTATCTTCAATCAAAAAACACATTAATATCTCCAAAATAATAAAAAATTAATTGAGTCGTTAACACACTATCAGATATTATTTGTGCATGTAATACTCAGTAGTATATATGAAAAAATATGAAAATGAATTCATGCGAATAAAATTATTAAAAATGTCATCAATCGAGTGATAAATAAAATTAAATTGAGATAGAGAGAGATACTCGGTGATTATCACAATGCGTTTGCATAAATGTGAAATTTTGTAAAAATAAAAATGTTTCGTTTTTGATGCGTTGATATTTTATTTGCATTGTTGCAATTATTGTCCAATGGACATTTGTTTGTTGATTTTACTGTTTGTATTTCAATTAATGTGTTGCACACTATGATGTATTTTGTCGACTGATTTTTAAATTAAATTCAGAAATATTTTTCGCACGTAATGTGTGTTCAATTTTTTGCTCATTCATGCAAAACTAATATAATTTATAATAAACGAAATTAAATCATGGCTATTTAATTATAAATAAACACATTCGTACAATCAATTTGTGTAAATGAATATTTGGTGCTTATAGAACCAGTTTTACACCGGTGAATTTTAAGACAAGACACGAACAAGACACAACAGTATTAAAACGAAAGTCAAATTATTTAATAAGTGATCTAAATCGCTAAAAACGTGAAAGTTATAAACTTATACCAAGTTTCCGTAGTGTAGCGGTTATCACGTGTGCTTCACACGCACAAGGTCCCCGGTTCGACCCCGGGCGGAAACATTTTTTCTTCCTCGGCCTATTATAATAGGAGAAGTATTAATAATTTATTGTAGGTAATCGTAATTTTTTGACATTTCGAGATTTGGATGAATCTTCATGTTTTAGACCCTACTTAACGCAAAAAACATAATTTAAAAAAAGTCGGTCTGTCCTGTCTGTCCGGAACAGCCGGAAGCACGAGAACTTGAAAACGCGTACGAATTTTCTACTAATTTTAAGTTCGGTAATGATCATGGTACAATCAGGGGTACCGACTTTATGAATTAAGTTTTTAAATTTAGTTCTCCCTTCTTATGAACATATTTACAATTTCACTAATATTATGTAATTTAATTTACATAATGCTCGTGTTTTATAACTTATAATAAATGCAATTAAAAACTTGAATTTTAAACGTCACTAAATCACTATGCTGTCACTTTGACATTGACAGCTGTTACTTTGACATTGACGCTTGTCATTTTGAGAACGCCTACGTTATTTCAAAATTTGTTCAAATTTTGTTGAATGAAGAAAACCTATTTTTCTGAAAGATGTATTTTCAAATATTTGGAATATGACTTTAATTTTCATTTTTGAATGTGCAGAAAGCAGAAACAAATTTAAACAGACATAGAATACTCTCGATTTTACTTTTTTTCTATTCCACTCTGATCCCCACTACTACTGCTGCCTGAAAGTAGCCCGAAACTCGTACTTTGCCGCGTCCTAGCAATGCAGTGTCATTTTGAAGTTGAAAAATATACTGTTAAAGTGTTTTCGTTGCGAGTAAGCTTCAAAATAATGTTTTTATAAAAATTTAATAGGGAAAGAATGGATCTACAGATGTGCGTTTTTAAAATTTGAAAAATAAGTTTCCATCAGGAGGAATTTTTATAATCATGTACAATTTTTTTGATTAACAACTGTTAACTGAGACTTTAAGTACAAATTTTTACAATTCTTGTACACTCGCTACGTTAGTACATTTTATGCTGGATTTTAGGAGTTAGACGGGCCTCTTAAACGGTTTGGCTAACTTCGCATTACCACTTTAGTGTGAGACGTCCTTAATGCATCGCGAAAATGACAAACCATAGTTAACCACCTTAACTATATTTCGCGAAAAATCGCCTTTTTCTCTGCATCTTGATCTCAACCTCTCAACTCTTACGCTCGCCACATATCTCCCTACTTTTCCTCGTTCATCGTCTTACCTTCCTCGTTCGTGGAAATCATCCTAATCAAATATGGCGTCACTTCCTGCTGGCAGGAAATCGTCCTGCTTGGCTGCTCGATGCTGTTGATGCCTGATGTCTGATGCGTGATGCTAAACTAGTTCAATTTGTGTTACGACACGGATCACGTATTTTGTTGGCTGTGAGATGCAGAGAGGTGTTGTATGCTAGAGGGGAAATTGGAGGTTAGAGTGTAGAATTCGGGGAGATTTACATTTTTCTGGGTGTTGGTTTATTGGACGGTGATTGAAATTGGAAATGGATTCTAAAAATGTGTCATTTCCTATTTGTTGAGGCTTAAAGATCAAGTAATTAATGCCTAGAGCAGCCCAAAAATAGGTATTATCTACGAAAATAAAAAATAAATTCGTAATATTATTTTTTGTGCTACTGTAAAAAATTGACATTGACTCCGCAAGTCAGGCTGCGAAGTGAAACATTAATTTGTGTACCTACCATAATATTTCGCAGCCGCGTTGCTATTTTTACCTCTCGCCTAGAGAGGTATAGGGATCGTGAAAAAATTCGATGTCGAGATTTTGACTATTTTCACGATGATGTCTGTGTGTGTGTGTGTGTGTGTGTGTGTGTGTGTGTGTGTGTGTGTGTGTGTGTGTGTGTGTGTGTGTGTGTGTGTGTGTCTGTATGTGCGCCTACTATAGTCTTTCGTTCTGATTCATTATCTCAAATTCTACTGAAAATTAAATTCTAATATTTTGCAATATACATTTATATATGTTAATGAAGAGCTGATAAGATTTTGGTAAAAATCTGTCAACCGGAAATGGTATTTTCTTGAAGAATTTTAACATTTTTTGCAAAAAACATAGGAAATACTGCGATAGTTACAATTTGTCATTCGACATTTGAAAGAACAAATTATCTTTTACAATATTTATTTAACATCGTTTCTATATCTCTTACCAATAAAGGAAAATTAATTTTCAAAAATTTGTAATTTTACCTACCACGATTTGTAAATCATAATATAGGAAAAAAATTAAAAACAAAAATGAATATGTCAATGTGACAGATGAACAGACGTATACACAATTTCTGAAATGTTTGTGGCACCATTTTAAAAGAAATGTAAATATTATTAACAACTGAACATAATGTAATAAGGTAATAATAAAGTTAAATTTTTATCTATAAAGAGCTAATTAAAGAACTAAGAACTATAAAATTATTTTCAAAAACTAAAATCAAATTCACATAAATTACAGTGTTAAGGCGAGAGGTCGTGTGCTGGCCACATCAGATTTTTTTTTATTTGTATTTGTACATTGAAAAATCATAATAACATTTATAAAATTATCGTTAATTAATATATACATATAGTTATTTGTTTTGTGATACCTTAAATGGTAACAAAAGTATTTGAAATGATCAATGTAGTAATTTATAAATAATATTTTTGCGTGCAATAACTTCTTTAAAAACCTTCCTCTCCCTCGATTGCTTCGGCATTTAGTGGTCTAAAGTAGCTCAGATATGATTTGAAGCACGTGCATCCATAAGCTCCTGCAAGCCTCGCAAGCAGCAGGAACAGCTTCTGTCTTCAGCGGGAGCAGGAACAGGAAACTGGAACTGCTTACAGTGCGCCAAGGGTTAACGATGTGTAAAAAACGAATAGACGTGGATTGAATTTACTTGATGGCGTGGCATTAGGAATGCGACATGTAGGTGCACATGAGCGTAGGTGCAGAAGGGGTGGAGGACACTTATCAAGGATTAAGAACTGAAATATGGTCGGTTACTGCTTTAACTTTGGACATTACTTTATAGTTCAGTTGTTATAGAATCAATTTCATATTAACTGTAGTCTATTTGAAAGAAATGACAGTTATTGGGGCAAAGTAAAGGAGTCTGTTTTACACCAAAACCAAAAAAATCTTATGTGGCCAGCACACAACCTTCCGCCATATCTAGACTTATAAACATAAATGTATACGTACAAGCCGGTGCCCATTTAAAATATACTAATAAAAATCTAAAATATTCAAACTCAGAGATTTGCATCACCTGAATCAAAAGATTCATTCATAGGAAAACTTTTCTATGTTGAAGCCATCCTCCGTTAAATTACTACATTTAATATCTTACTTATGATTCATATGGCGTTAGTGCCAACGTGTCACCCGTCTCACCTGTCAAAAATGAACCGATCATGGATTACAAGATTTCAACGTTTTAAAAAAATCTTACTACAGTTCTTTAATACTACCAGATAATGACAATTTTTTAAAACGTAAGTTGCAAGGAACTTTTCCTCTTATTCTTATTATAAGTAGCGGACCTAGTTTATCATGAATTTTTTTGGTAGAAACTGTTTCACTACCTTGAAATAGTGTATATAGAAGCCCTCCAGCTTGGGTTTTCTCTTGGCTCAGTTGCTTTCAGGCGTGTAAATAAGTTGGTGAACTTTGATTCATAGCACTGTGTAGAACACAATCTTTCTCTCCCTTACCGTTACTTACCTTAACTCTGACTGCATGAACAGTACGTAGGTACTTACAAAATTAGTCATTTTATGAAAATTTTGGAACACGATGTATACTATATGTCACTTTGCTGTCATTGTCATAATGTCATAAACATTTCCATTTTTCGTAATAACAATAATGTTTCGATTATGGATTACAAAAAATATCGAAGTTTCAAACACAAAATTATAAATTGTAATTTAATTTAAATGATGCCAGATGCAGAAAAATTTATATTAAATGATTTTTCTTTTTTCCTTTCATAGAAGAAGTCGTGTAAAATTGATTAGTGTCACCAACGGCCGCCATTTTAAAAAATGGCCACCAATATTTCGTTTGTCTATCTTAAATAGTAAAGATAACGAAAAATTCATTTTTACCACATAATAACATAAGAAATGAAATTGTAGAACACAAATAATATTCTATTAAAAATAAAATCGTGAAATAAATGAGCAATTTCTAAATAAGTAATTTATTAGTAAAACCGTAATTTTGTATTTTCGAACAAATACAGCTGTTATTTTTGAATGAACCAAAATCCGGCTTTCACTTTTGCGCTACTTCTTATATGAAACAGATTGAATTAATTAAATGTGTGCAAATTTTCACACATTGATCTTGTATCACAAAATGCATAGTTCTGTCCTATAACCACCAGACAATTAGGGCTACTAGCACTTTGCATGCAGCATGCTAAGCAGACACACTACATCGCACTACACTATTGTTGTACTACCACTACCATTGACCTTATTAACCCTACGCTACATGGATAATTCAAAATTGTTTCCGCCCGGGGTCGAACCGGGGACCTTGTGCGTGTGAAGCACACGTGATAACCGCTACACTACGGAAACTGATATATTAATATTAATTTCTAACTCAGCAGTTTAATTTCGATTAAAAGTGGATCAAATATGAAGAGAAAGTTGACCAACTTTATGGCAAACTTGTAGATATCAAGTTTCCGTAGTGTAGCGGTTATCACGTGTGCTTCACACGCACAAGGTCCCCGGTTCGACCCCGGGCGGAAACAATTTTTAGAGAGAAAAAATCTAATGTGGCCAGCACAAGATCGACAAGACCTTCCGCCATACTGGCCATACTCTACCTACTCTTTTTACTATACTATAGGTAGGTACTCACAAAAATGCAGAAGAAGATATAAACGATGTCATTATATTGTTACAGTGAATAAACAATTAAATTTTACGTAGTAACAAATGTTAATCGATCATGAACTACAAGATACTGAATACTGAAGTTTCATACTCTAAATTATGAACAATAATTTTAATTCCTAAATAGTACCACATACATAAAAATTTATAAAATGCTAATTGTAGATAAAATAATATAATCGTTCACTTAAAATAGAAAATATTGTGATAACAAAAATTTAAGCAAAGTACTGCTTCTGGTTTGTAAATTGGTACCAAAATTTAATGATATCTTAAGATTCGTATTAAAACCTTAAATATAAAATGTGGTTGTAAAATGTCAGATATTTTTTCACACACGTACAGACATACACACCCACGCTCGCGCGCACCGATATTATCTCGAAAAAATAACTACATTTCCCATATGAACAGTATTGACTGTTTTTTTCTATATCTTCTAGCACTTGTTTTACTTTCAAGAAACTTTTTAATGAAATATGCTGAATATTATTATATAAATATAAAAATTCGCTGCGGACAGGATTCGAACCTGTGCGGGCAAAGCCCAATGGATTTCAAGTCCATCTCCTTAACCACTCGGACACCGCAGCTGATAAAAAAAGTTTATGAAATTAGCAAAATTTCAAAATTAAATAACGAAATTTGCTTTTTATAGTACTTAATATTAATGTGCACCTTAGTTAAATATTAGTTTAATTTTATTTTAACAACCAAAGCTTATCAGTTTAAGGCCTATCAAACTTTGAATCCTTCTTGTAATACTCAAATTCTATGAGATTATTCTGGATTACATATTAATATTTATGCAAATATTGTCGTAATAACGTGTAGCTTGTTTACTTCTCACAAAATTCGCCCCAATGCGTTATTTTATAAAAGCGCGAAAGAGCATAAAAAGAAAATATAGAAAAATAACAATTTTCATATTTTACGCTTTCGCATTGTCAACAGAATTTCTCATCTAAACATCAATCTTTCAACTCAATAACTTCTATAAAAATATAAGCATTTAAATGAACAACTTGAAACAGATTTCAAGTGTACATATTTCATGCCTTGCCTAAAATATGTAGAAAGAATTTATTTTTTCTTTGAGCATTCTCGTTACTTTGCTTCCTTCAAGGGAAATTCTTAAGAAAATCCCTTCGGAAGTCCCTTTATTCTTTGAAGAGCGCGGCGCCTCTCAGGAAATTTTAGAGTATGTGCTACACACTCGAGTTTGTCGGATTCATTCTTCCTTCTGGTGCTCGTGCTGTGTTCTGAAAGGGAAAGCACATGAATTAATGCGAGATTTTAAAATTATACGCCCGGAAAATTAGATTATTGCTGAAGTATGTTTCACGTGATGAAAAGGGAGGAATTATACGTATTCAAGGAATATATTAATATCAAATGGCAAGTTCTGTTTAGTGTTCACCTACGAAACTGAACATCTACATTCAAAACATTACTTCATTTAAATACATTAATTATATTTAAAAATAACTCACGTAAAACTTTGGATGTAAATATACCGAGTGTCCCAAAAAATGGTACGATCGAAATAACTTTGTTATTAATAAAGCAATCGCAATAAAATTTATAAAAATAAAACAAGCCAAAAGGAGACATCAAAATATATATTATTTACAATAATATCACTTCCAGTTAAACCAGAAATGACGTCAACTTTCTTTTTACATTTTTTAATTCTTTATAAAATTTTGAATGCAATGATGTTGTATCACAAGTCTAGATTTCATACAAAATATCACAAAAATAAATAAACAACTATCAAAGGTTTGTTAAATAGTCCAGTCAAAATAGGAAAAATGACGGTTCAAAATCCGAAAGTTTTGAAACTTTGTAGCATTGTTCGGGAAGGTCTAGTAATGAACATATCAAAAGTCCTGACCCGTAGGTGGTGAGCGGGGGCGTAGGGACCACAAAATGGCTGCCAAAATCTGGTTTTTCTATAATATCTCGTTATCGCTGCATTGTAGAGTACAAGTACTTATTACAAAGTTGTAGAGAATAAAATTTGCTACAACTTTGATATAAAACAATTTTTTCTCAGATCAATGGTTCGCAAGTTATGATAAAGACAAGCGGAGCGTTACAAGGGTCCCCAAAATCTGAAATTTATAATTTGGATAGAAAAATGTCTGCTAAATTGAATATTTAAAACCGGAAGTCGATATGTTCATTTGTTTGAAAGTTACAGTTGCATTAGGAAAAATTCAACATTTTTGCAAATAGCAAACAAAACGCTCCGCTTGTCTTTATCAACTTGCGAACCATTGATCTGGGAAAAAATTGTTTTATATCAAAGTTGTAGCAAATTTTATTCTCTACAACTTTGTAATAAGTACTTGTACTCTACAATGCGGCGATAACAAGATATTATAGAAAAACCAGATTTTGGCAGCCATTTTGTGGTCCCCACGCCCCCGCTCACCACCTACGGGTCAGGACTTTTGATATGTTCATTACTAGACCTTCTCGAACAATGCTACAAAGTTTCAAAACTTTCGGAATTTGAACCGTCAAAAACACACAAAAAAATAACAAAATTATAGAAAATGTTCAAAGTGACCACCACTTTCGTATACACACATTCTAGATCTTTGCCTATTGTTAATAATTATTTTCACCTATCGCATATCAAATTTTGTAACCCGTCTTGATTTTCTTTATTATGACTTTTTGTTGAGATATTTTGCATGAAATCTAGACTTGTGATACATCATTGCTTGGATTCAGAAACGTGTGTAGAAATCAAATACATAAAATATATAGGAGGTTCCATTTGAAATGAGGAAGTTGTTGTAATTTTCGGTTTAACCGGAGGCAATATTTTTGTAAATAATATATATTTTGATGTCTCCTTATGCCTTATTTATTCATATATAATTTCAGAACTATTGCTTTATTAATAAACAAGTTATTTCGAGCGTACCAGTTTTTTTGGGACACCTGGTATAGAGTACATTGAGAAGTAGATTAATTCCTTAGTTATTGATTCTGCATCCTCTTAAAGGTACTACCCACTGAAATATAAGTACATATTGTAAAAACTGCTGACACATCACCTTTCAAACGTCGGGAATAAAATACTTCGTTATTTTTGTATTAAGACGATCCTCTATCGCGCCTGAAAACGCCTAAGCACATTTTTAGTAAAATATTTAAGAAAAAACAAAAAATAAATGATTTTATCTTCATAATTCAATAGTTATTAAAGTAACGTACCTACTTTGGCGTTAATGCGGGTTAAAATAATATTAATTCACAAAATATCTTAGAAATTAAATTCCCAGTAGGTATTGTTTATTTATTGTTTTTGACATTTATTACACCTTGTCATTTTAATTATTTGCCCTGTGGTCATGTAAAATTAACATTATTAACATAAAATATATTAACCTATATAAAATAACACATAAATGTTACTACTAAAATTATTCCTCATCAAACCACACGTGTATTCAATTCAAATAATTATTTAATGTATTTAATTGACATAGCACAGTCAACTCATAATTTTGTGCAATTAATAATCACTACATTTACTTTGAAAAAATAATTTCATTATCTAACCTTGAGGGGGTTAAGGAGAGCGACTATATTTTTATTTTTAACTAGTACTTTATTGCTTCTTATATCCGTTTCTACAATGTAAAAGTTCATTCCATACATTTGTTAAATTAAACTAAATTAAATTGCCTGTCAAACTTGATAATTTTCAAACCCTCGGATCAGAAGCCCTCGGCCATTTAAACTTGTCGTCCTGAAACGGCGACAAAACATCTTTATAATCCCCTTCATAAAAAAAATAAAACTATAATACTCGTTATAAAATTTAATAAATGTAATAAAAATTACCGGGAAGCGTGTGTGTGTGCGTTAAACTACTTTATTTATTTACAAATTATGACAATATAAACATAATATAACTTAACTAAACTTAACGGTGGGAGCGAATAAACGAACTTAAATAAACTTATTATGACTTTGAACGCCCAAAAGCGCGCGGGCCAAAATTATTACATCTTGACGCGTTCATAGCCGATACAACACAGCCGTGTTAAAGTCGTACCTATCCGAAAACTTACCCTTTTCGAAGATGTAAAGAGAGTTACAAAATTAGGCAGTTTAATAGTCTGCGTATGTAACAACCGGTCTAACAGTCAGTCAGAACACCTGAATTAATAAAAATTCCTAGAAGAGGATTGCGTTTTAAAATGTAGGGGAGACCGGAGATGAAAGTAACAGAGGTAGGTTGTAACATCGCCCATAGTTTTCGTAGTTTTTGGCAAATGACACTATAAGTGCTATTATAGCATTTAAAGACATGAATCTGTCGACACGAAGTAGAGTTTTGCCATTGTCGTTGAGAATACGTTCAAGACAAAATTCGTATCTGCTTTTCGGCTGAAAGTAAATTCGCTGTGTTTCCTTATGAGTGGTTTTACCAGAAGCTCTTGAATAATAATCAAAATGTAAGTAAATAATTTTAATCTATTTTTAGTTAGCTATCAATCGGCATGATACAATTCACCATTGAAATTGTGGTTATGTGTAATTTTCCTCTAAACTTCTTTAGTTTACCATTGGGGCTGATAGTAACAAAGTGTTACAATCAACCCCAACATATATTTCCATTATTATATTATTTTTATTATATAATTGATGTTGCCACTTGCAGATGAGAACTTATAAACTGAAAACAAATCGAGGAACTGTCTCCTCAGATTTGATAAAAAGAGTTTCTTTGGTCATGAAAACAGGCCGATTAGAGCAGTAACAAAAGAGTTAAATATTTGTCACGTTACTCTCTTTTGCTATGTAAGAAAGAAGCGACAAACTCATTCATGAAACGAAATCTCACTCTATCAATTCGCGGAACTGAGGCTATAAGTTTAATCCGGGCCACATCTTTTAATAAGGCTAATGTCAATAATTTTTTTGATAAGTTGGAGGCTGTTGTGAGAAAACTCAAATTAAGTATATCACAAATCTGGAATGTGGATGAAACCGGAGTGACCACAGTCCAGAAACCAAAAAAGATTGTCGCAACATTCTGCCTCATGTGTTGTGAACCCTATTCGTCCAGTTTGCCTGGGGAGCAGTGGGTGCAGTGTCTCCAATGTAAATTATGGGCCCATGTTAACTGTGTTAAATTTAAAAAAAATGTTCATATGTAGAAATTACGACTCGGATGATAGCTTTTCAGATTAAATAATTGTCTTTTATGTTTCTTTATATTTTTCTAACAGTTTTGTTGATAAATTATATGAAAAAAAACTACATATTCTTGCTAATTATTGCAATAATCAACTGTTACATCTTACCCCAATGACTGTTACTTTTTGCCCCAACATTGAGGTTGAAAGTAACACATGTCTCTGCCCACATATATATTTTTTTTGTTAACTTGCTTGACAAAACATATCTAATAAAAATTTCCAATGTAACTTGAATGTCTGGTCTATCGTTTAATAAATATGGATGCCCAAAATTAAAAACGAAAAAATGTTACTTTCATCCCCGGTCTCCCCTACTAACTGACTAAAAACTTATAATATTGTTAAAAATATTTATAATTTTGTAACTAATATTTATAATTATGTTAGGTATGAATTATTTATAATTAGTCTTAATCTGTCTGAAATAATACGTAATAGTACTTTATTTATATATTTGGGTGGGTTGGTGTTGGAGCTGATTTGTAGTTGTGGCGTTGAGAGAAGTTGAAAGGAATTAAAGTGTGATTTTGTTACCAGATTTTCGTTACAATATTTCTTATTTATACAAACTACCACACCTAAAAAACTAGAGGCATTAAGACATCCTTTGTTAATACACTCATATGTAAAAGCATCATATATTTCAATAACTAAAGTAAACGTGAGAGGCGTACACCTCTGTAACGCTGTAAAATTTTAGGGTAGACGAGCACCTTAATTCTATATTTATTAAAGCTATACAGACCGTACGCCCATCATTTATATTATGCATATCTACGTTTTTGATACAGTTTAAAATTTTCATATTTTTCCAATAATCAATTAATTAAAGACATTCAAACATCCTAATTATGATATAATAAGATAGCATTACCAACAGTAACATGTTACTGAATGTAATGCAGCCAACATCCTCCATTATCTATTACACCAAGTCAATTTCCCTGTCATCCTCTGTCACTTCCTCCATCACGTCACTAACTCCTTTAGTCTGCAGTGTCTCCACTAAGCTACCAATTTCTTAATATCCCAATTTCCGTTAGTGTAGCATCCAATTAACTCGGCGTATGGGAGCAAAACAAGCCGGTGCCATCATAGGACGATAGAATGTCGAACATTATACGTTGTATCGTACAACGGCTACAATAAGAAGTGTTAGGTTAGGTTTAAACGGAGTGGCGTAGTGCCTCGATAGTGCATTATAGGACTAAATTGTAGGAGGAATTAAAAAACTTATTAAGGAGAAATTCAATTTTGAAATTCGAATAGATAACACTCACTTATAATATAACATGTGCATTAATTCTTTCCGGAAATGTTTTTGAATGCTTTCCAACAACGTCTCGTGTACCACTCGAGCTAATTACGTTGTTGGAATGCACGATAAAAAAAATTTGCTGGACGAGTGCATATTCGGTAAGAAAATCGTAATGACACCGCCGCTCTATTTTTGAATTCTTTTGACAATGGAAACTTGAAATATTTTATTTACTTGTATTTAATATAATAATGTATTATTTACCTTACTAATTGCTTATTTACACTCAAAATAACAATTTAAACAATTTTCAATTTAATGTCAAAGTGACATAAATGACGGTAAAGTTTCCATTTATTAATTTCAGTTAAGTTCCTCAAGCTACTAGTAACAATTTTCGGCTAAATTTTTATACAACCATGGTTACTATTATTGCAATCAATTCTTCCATTTGCTGCTATTTGTGTCAGGCGATTTTCGTATGTATTTAAGAAGAATAATACTAACAACTATTATAAGACCACAAGCTTATTGTTCAAAGCTTATTTTATTCCACAAACTACAAACTATACACATAGGTACAGTCGGTTTTTAAACTAGCGGGTGTAAAATATACCTAAACTTATATGTATCGTTTACTTTTTTGGTCAATTGTCAAAAAAGTTGACATTGACTTACGAAATTCAGTCCGCGAAGTATATCATTTGTGTATGTACAATAGATTTCGCGGCCGTTACTATTTTTTGTTATTCAAAGTTTATTTTATAGAGAGATGTTAAGCTTTGTTATTCCCTCTTTCATGCGTTTTTTTTCTGTTCAATGACTGTTTCTTAAAATGTACTTTTAAAATAGAAACCTAGCATGTCTGTTTTAATTAGAAAATGTAACGAGAAATGCGCCGCATGTGAAATTATATGTTAATAGTTTATGTTGTAAAAAATACTTAATTGACATATACAAAACAAAATGATCCAAACTTTAGTATGACAACTACCATACCTTGCCATACTCAAATCCCGTCACTGGTCATAGTAAATTATATAGATTGAACATGTGTAAGTAAATACTATGTATGGAGAAAGAAAATTAACATTATATGAACTAAATTAAAATCTATAATATCTATATAATACCTAAATCAACATTATATGAACTAAATTAAAACCTATAATATCTACTCGTATATAGTATGTACATATTAAAAATCGTTACAATTTTGGATGACCAGCTGAGCATCTTCTAAGGGAAAACTTTTAAACTTAACAATAGTAAAAAATAAATAAAAATAAAAAAATATAGAACAATATCACATTATTTACGGAGAGTAATAATAAATAATAATACATATATAATAAATTGTACTCAAATATTCATTTATTTATTGTGAATATATATATATATATATATCAATAATAAATACATATATAATTTATCGACGGCAGTGATACCTACAAGAGTTTATATTAAATTTAATGAGTACATAAACCAAAACAATAATTATGTTTTGATAACCAGTCATTATTTTAATGTAATCCATTACTAGAATACAAAGAAAGTAACTTCAAATATATTATATAACGAAAAATAACAGTGAGTCACTACAAAAATAGAACATAAATTAATACAACAATTTCCATATAAATACCAACAGAATAAAAAGTCGGGCCACGCTTACAATTTACATTTTGATACCCCATAATAAAAGCCCAAATTACACAGTAACAAAGCACATCCGTTTCAATTTTAAAAATAATTACAGACAAATTTATCACGTGATCATGTATAATGACGGGGCGAATTTGCAGATCTACATTCATATAAATGTCTATTTTATTCTGAATTATTGTAACGCAAAAAGGAAACACAATTTAGACGGTTCTGCCTCGGTGTTATTGCAGCCGAACATGCAAACGAGTCAGTGGCGTAACCAAGGAGGCAACAGGGGGCTTTTTTTTTCATTTTGGGATTTATACAAACACCTCAAGAAATAATAGTTTTAAAACCATTTAACAGAAATCACTTCCACTGACAGAATGGTAGATAATATTATGTTAGTCGAGGCAGTAGGTAATTGCTAAATTAGAAATTAATATAATTATGAATATCAGTTTCCGTAGTGTACCTACAAGTCCACGGTTTAACCCTGGGTGGAATAAATATTTTTTAAAGATATAACAATAATAATAATAATTAAAGTATTCGTATCCGAAAATTTAAATTTGAAAAACTGGATCGTCGGAAGAAGGGTTAAAATCAAGTCAAAAACTCCTAGTTATTGCAAACGTTTCTATTCTTATTGAATCATCTTCAGTGCGCTACAAATAAAGAGCAATACAATAAAAATACGACAAAATACAACAAATAAACTAGGTAGGTACCTACTCTTTAATTTGACAATCCTTGATCAAAATAGCAAATTAGAAATTACAGAATGTAATAATATACTTGAAGTGGAGTTTTAGTGATTGTAATTTCCACTCCATGATTCAATAAGAATCGAAACGTTTGCAATAACTAGGAGTATTTGACTTTATTTCAACCCTTATCCATCTTCCGACGATCCAGTTTTTCAATAATATTAATGTGATGTCGAGGCAGTAGTTTTGTGGTTCAATCCTCTCGGCCGACCATGCGACAATGTGCGATTGTTGTTAAATTGTAACATCTTGCAATTAATCGCACTCGGATGCTTCAAACTAGGTTGCAAAAAGAATCTCTCCGTTGCCGTTTTGAATTTCAAGGTGCATTAGTCTAGAATTGGTTGAATTCCACTATAATAACATCTACCATTCTATAATTGGGAGTAAATCCTATTAAATGGTTAGTAGCAAAATAGTAGAATCCAACCACTCGGATCTAGTGGTATTACTGTCAGTTGGTGGGATCGAACTAAGATCGCAAGCACACTATTTATTTTGCTTCTATAATAAATAATTGGCCTAATTAATCTATGTGAGGCCGATGCAACATTATTAGTAAAGATTATCTCTACATTACAAAAAAACCTCTCGCTATACTCTACCTACTATTCTTACTATACCTACTATAGGTACCTACTACAAAAAATATATTCATCATTTTATGAAAATAGTAGAAGAAGATATAAACGGTGTCACTATTAATTGTCACTCACCGCAATTAAATTTAACGTAGTAACAAATGTTAAACGATCATGGAAGATAAAATATAATCTTTCATTTAAAAATTAATTATTTATCGAAATATTTAAGCAAAGTACAACTTCCGGTTTGTGGATTGGTACCAAAATTTAATGGATTCTTAAGATTCGTATTAAAGCTTTCAATATAAAATTTGGTTGTAAAATGCACACGCACAGACATCATCTCGAAAACACTTTATTCGTATTCTATGGATCCTAAAACGTGCTTCTTCACTAAAAACTCACACTTTGACCCGACACAATATCTTTCTTATAAAATATGAGGCGAGAGATAAAAACGGAACAATGGGCGGACATTAGCAGTCGCTGCAAGTGCTCTGAGATGTTCTTGGGACATTAAATAAATAACATCGCATATGTGATGTTCATCTATGCGACATTGTAGAAATTAATGGTGGGATTTTGTGTAAATCTATAAGTTTTACAAATTTGTAAATCCATAAATATTGAACAAAATCACATCAATGTTTGTTGACAATAGTATTTTGTGCACCTAGGGAGGGAAGCGTGCTATTACTCCCGCGGGCGAAGCGGCGGTCCGAGCGAGGGCGCCGGCTTCGCTCAAGGGTGTAATAGCTATTACTCCCGCGGGCGAAGCGGCGACCCGAGCCGAAGGCGAGCCGCAGGCGAGTCCGAGCGAGGGCGCCGTCTTCGCCCAAGGGAGTAATTGCTATTACTCCCGCGGGCCAAGCGGCGGCCCGAGCGAGGGCGCCGGCTTCGCCCAAGGGAGGAATAGCCTTCCCTCCCGTGGGACACACAATATTTTACGTCACGAGGGCCTCGAAATCACCTTTCTTGCAATGTTTTCCTCCCGCCAGTACCGGGAAGAAAACAGTGTTTTCCTCCCGCTCGGGAGGACCGTACTTGTTCGCTTCCCTCCCTCCATTAGCAAGAGGAAAACACTGTTTTCCTCCCCCGAGTGACGTAAAAATAAATATGTTCATATGCTTATAAATTTCATTGTGATTTTGTTTAATATTTACAGTTTTATAGATCTGTAGCTACTACAGATTTTCACAGAATCCTACTATTAATTTTGTTTACTGGGTATGTACGCCACTGAAACAAGCGCAGCTCGAAGAAGAATAAAATACAGTGTACGAATTATTTGCACGAAATACATTAAACAATGAGAGTGAGGGAATGAACTGCAAGATTTAAACTCGACATATTTTCACGCCGAACGCGCAATATTCAAGCAATATTTATGTAGTTTCAAACTTTGCTACTAACATACTGTACATTATTAAACTGCTCGAATATGAGCGGATGAGCGCTGCATTTTCACGATACATTGTATTTTTGTTCGCGTAATATCATTAGTTATCTCGGTTGCTAGGATTGGTTAAAATTGTGTACAAAAAACTACAAATGTTCTTCACAAAATATTACTAATACTTGAAAAATTCTTGTTACTGCAAAAATTATATAATGGTACAAAGTAATAGTAAAGCTCGATTTATAGATTGACGCTCCGTTTAAGCAACGCAAACGTTCCCGCTAACGCAAAACATGAACTAATTATATCAGATGGTATCATTTATTCCGCGTGCACATACTGCTAACGCACCCGTTAACGCAAAAGATGATCAGATTCATGTTTTGCGTTTGCGGGCTGAACGGTAGCCAATCAAATGCGTAACACAAATCAAAAATATTGTGACAGTCAAGTGACAGTGACAATAATTTCAGCCATGTCGTGTAGTAATAAGTAAATTAATGAATAAATATTATAATATCCTCGATGGATAATTTAAATGAGAAATTTAACAAATGTAACACAGAATAAATCGCGCCAAAAATGTCAAAGCTGTGCGTTAAACAATGTAACATAACCTCTAAAACGCACGTCAAGGTGCGTTTCTAACGTAAATTTATAAATTGATGTAAAAATATCTATAGTGAACAGAACGTGAACGTTTGCGTCAGTCTATAAATCAGGCTTAAACCAGGTCCGTAGCCAGGTGGTGACAATGTCCAGCCTGTAAAAACTCTTGCCCTTCTTGGAGCTGAAAAGTTGATTTTTATCTACTTTCATCATTTTACAATTAAAAATCTTCAAAATTAATATTATAATATTTATTTGCAAAATAATATCAATATGAAATCTGAATTAAATTTTTGAATCAGGAACCGAGGCTCAATAACTGACATTAAGTATCACCGTCATATTTTAATTTTGATTTAAGTAAAAAGAAAGCTAAAATTTGAAATAATAAATTTTGTTTTCTAAATGTTTCTGTGGTTCTGTTATCCGAAAATGATTATTATTCATGTTTGGCCCATGAAGCAGCATCTTCTCATTTATTTAAAAAAATGTAACTTTCAATTATAAGGCATTTGATATTGAATGGAAATTTTGCCTGTGGCGCATTTCTTTCCTCAGCCACCGAACGCCTTTTAAATATGTACACAAGATCAATATTGCACATTCTGCAAAATATTTGACCCTTCCTATAAACATAACCTGGATACGGCCCTGTATAGTAAACTACAACACTTCAAATGAAGAATGTATTTGATTGTGGAAATATAAATAACAAATTGACTACCTACCTTATTTACCTTTCTATTTATTATTTGAATAAACGATAAACCTACATTGGAAAAAGAAAATGAGAAATAAATCTGTTTGTATACAAATACCGATTACTGGACAAAACAGTGTTAATAGGAAAAAGAACAATGTATTACCCGTGTTATAAATCTGCCTTTTGTAGTCTATTTCCAAGTAAATGTATAACACCTCATGGAACACTATACAAAAACTATTAAAACTTTTGTATTGTTATGTTGGTTTTTAAAGTACCCATATAAAAGAAGTTCTAAATGACTAAAGTACTACTGAAGATTACGCTTTGAAAATGTTTCGTGGAAGGAAAAGAGTAATTTTTCATTCTGTTTTGTTCGTCTTTGAAAGAAGCAGCTACTTTCAAAGTTAATTTGCCCGGCGTACGGCGTCTATAACCCAACGAAAATATATTCAATTGAAAAGTATCCGGAAAAACGGACTCGTTTCCCAAGATTGGAAAGTGCTAAATCAATAAAAATACTTATAGACGTTTGGGTAAATAACCAAACTCAACGAAATTCTTATTCAAACACAACAAATTCAAATTATAAAATCACAACAGTAGAGTAAGAAGATATACTTTTACAGCTACTTTCTAATGTGATCGGTCTTAGTTTTAGTTCAATTGATCAAACTGTATCCTGTTCATATATAAAGAATAATTTATTTTATACAAATTTATTATTGTTTGTTTCTAGGTTAGTAGGGTTATGTAGGTATAGGTACATTATTTTTAGTAGCTAAATGAAAATACTCAACTGGCTTTTTGACTATTAAAATTTCTTGTATTAATATTACCTACTTTCGGGGCTAATACAAATAATTCTCTGATTATTATCGGTGACAGCATGAGCTGGTCGATGAAAATTATGCGAGTGCGCAGCACGAGTTCAATTTTCTGAAGACTAACGAATTCTATCACCAATGATTAATCATAGCCCAAGTTATATTTGGAAAGAATATATAAAGAATGAGTCCAAAATGTTTCGAAAACGTTATAAATTCTGCTGAACAGAAGTCACGCCGACTCGTTGAAAGTTAAAATTGTTAAATAACGGATACAGCGGCAATGTGTTATTGGGCTAGAGTTAGAAAAAACTCATGAATTTATAAATTATAACTTATAAATTCTGTTTACCTTTCTCAATTTGGCGTGTTCTTCCGTATTATCACTATTCTGACACATTTTAAGTGGAGAAACTAACAGTTTGTAACAAATGAACAAAATCAGTTGACATGTAACAGCAATGATAAACATATCTTCGATTTTATAGCCTCTTACTGACCTATTTCAGCCATTCAAATTTGTAAAATATATACCACGTGATACATGAATTATATACTTATTCTGCAGTACATGTACTAAATATAGCACGTTCACATATGTACGTAAATCTCAAATATAAAATATTTCTGACTGCTGTCATTTTAATTTACCGACCGGTCTTATAAAATGTATTAATTAGGTACCATCTATAGGTACTATAGTATATTGTGTTACATATGCACTTACTTATTTGAATGATTATCTACAACACCAAGTATTTCGTTAAAGTTTTGTCCCATCATAAGACGCTATTAATTTTATGAATCTAATTTTGTTTTTTGTTTTTTCAGGTAAGGAAGAACTTCATTGGCTTTACGTTTATAGAAACTTATTTCAGTAAGTAAATTACTAATAATATAAGCTAATAATACATTTATTTACAATCAAAGTTTAATAGTATATTTATGCAACAATTAATTTACTGCGATATATTAAAATTTTCCATAATAATTATATTTAATGTTAAAAGTTACAAATACAAATACATATGTAAATATAATTGGACTGTTTTATTTATTCGTTCAATTTATATTTCACAAATATTGTAAAAACAATGCCGAAGTTAAAAGCAAACTGGAACTACAGATAAAATTAATAAAATTTTATAACGAGCTAGAAGTAAAAAATAGCATGAAAATTCTTCTAATTAAGAGTTTAATAACAAACACAATTATAAAATGTTAATATGAGTTAAAATTTCCAATAACATTAGCATTTCATTTAATTATTTCGAACGATGCAGACTATAAAAATTTTCAAATCAACTTCAAAGTTAAATTTAATTAAATAATGGGAAATAATTTTAATTATATTAACATATTATTAAAACACAAACAATATGCATATATGAATAGTTATAACCAGCATTAAATTAATAGTTTGTGCTTAAATACGGGGCGTGTTAATATTTACATTTAATTATAAACATTCATTATAGTAATGGTTTTCTCGGTATGATTAGGTTTTGTAAAACAAGACAATGAACTTATAGCTATACTTCAATTTTAATTGCATTAATTTGTTTTGTTATAAAGGGTTTTAATAAATTATATTATTCGAGTAGGTATTACGTATACCTATCATGAAAATATTTTTAAATGATAATAATAATTATGAATGAATAATTTTATTTTAACAAATAATTTCATTTTAAAATTTGCTCTTTTTAAGGAGGTTCCCTAGACATTTTAAAAAATGTTCTAATGCAACCAAACTTTGAATTTATGTTGTCTGTGTCATAAAAATGATACCTGAATATTTTGGAAATTTTTGATCACGTAGTTTGAACGAAATTAATTGATAAATTTTAATATTTTACATGCGCTCTTATGACTTTCCATTAATTGATTTAAAAAAAAGATGTTAGAAATGTTCTATTTACTTAATTTTTAGTATATAAACGTATGCAAGCACGGACATCAATTTCCCAAAATTTCAAGAAGGTTGACCACATATAGTTGTAACAATATTGTCGATTGAAAAAAAATCTTCAATCATTTTTTGATTAGTGAATTAGAAATTATTGTACAAATATATAACCGCAACTAAACGAATTGCAATATCAACTAACACCCGTTGACCGAATTTTGTTTTACATTAATAAAAATAAAATACATTAATAAAAGGCTGATATCTGAGTACGCCACTGCATGTCTAGGGAACCTCCTTAAACATAATTTGCATATTTGATATACAATAATTAAGAACACTTTTTAATGTCTTCAGGAATAACCCTCATTTTCGATTAAGATGGACATGCATTATAGAATAGTTTGTTTTTAGTAAACTTACCAAAAAATTAATTTATCCTTAATATGAAGTTAATTTTAAATGTAACAAATGCGTATTTAATTTAAATAATCATAATTTTAAAGTTTTCGTATCAATAATATGCCAATTTAGATTTTACTGCATTTTGTTCAATAATCTTGCTAGTTAGCTAGTTGCTAAACTAAACATTGCTCGACATGAAAAAATCTTAGTATATAGTTCATCTCATATCTGAAAGAATGCACTTCATCACTCAATTTTAGAATAAATGCATTTATTAGACAAACGTGTTCGTTTTTGTAAGCGATGCTAACACAGTGTACGACAGAGACAGTATATCTAGTTTTGTTATATTGTATAAATATAAACCACGTTAGGTACGAATGCTTATTCACTCGAAGAAATTATCCCACTCGCCCTTTAGGCTCAGGGGCTAAACTTTCTTTTCTTGAATAAACATATCATCTGTTGTTTCTCCTTGACCTTCGATCCCGTGGTGTTTCTCACAAAATATTTGAATCGCGATATTTAGACATAAAATTAGCGATAACTAATTTTTTTATTTCTTGTAGAAATAGGTATTTATTATTTAATTATAATTATATTATAAGTATATCATGAAAGGACTTACAGAGGCGCAAAACAAATAGTGTTTAATAAAATTATTGTTAGATAATTTTTGTTATGAATATTTAAATCACTATCATTGTATATTTCAGTTAAATTTTTAGAATGCTGATACGCTGCTCGTAAAACAGTAATATAATAAGATTTACAACAGTTTATATGTGGCAAAAATGATAAATATCATTTTTATGACCCGTCTTGCACAAAAAGCATTTTAGCGAAAGAAATTCTCCGATCATGCATGGAAAAAATGCGCGTTGGTTGATATGCATAAAAACGTTAAATATATGAAAGTGTGGCTGCAGATATAAAAACTGGATGGACACTAACATTTTTATAATCCGGTTTACGATACGGGCATAAAAAATTGTATTTGTGTTAGATGACCATAGAATTCAGGGGCGGTACGGACATTTTAAAGTTATTAGCGGATCGCAAGCGCAATTTTCGAGATTACACCTTAGTGCGTAAGCGTAGTTAATGGCTAATAACTTTAGGAACTACAAATGAGTAGCACCTATATACAGAGATTACGATCAAATTGTTAGTCATTTTCTATTGGTTATACCCAAATTGTCTCAAAAACTAAAAATATTATTTTCCTGAAGCTCAACTTAGTATTTTATAATAATTATTTTAGTAGGTACTTATTTAATTCACAAAAATTGTATCCATATTTAAATTTGTAAACCGATTAATTCATTCAGAATTGCGAGACGGAATTTTACACATACTTCCAGGGTGTTTTTATACTTCAGGAAAAGAAGAAGGGGAAGATGGTCTGAGCTCGTAATTTGAATGGGAGCTTTCACGCAAAACTATTCTAGATTTACAGTGTAGACACTGTTATGGAAAATTACTAATATGTGATATTTTGATACTTTGCAAGACATTTTAGGATTATAAAATTTGAAAAAAGTACGAAATTGATTACGGCCAACACACTTTATGCAATTTATTTCATGCATCTTAAAACACAACACTTCGGCATGATTTTTAATTGTATATTTTTGGAGGTTAGAAATCTGACATTCTATATTTCAAATCAATGTAGGACAATGAGGGGGTCAGAGGGGGTAGTTGTAGTTCCAAAAGTGCATGGAACACCAGCGCCTGAGAGCTCCCATTGATCTAACATAATATGGCGCCACCACTTCACTTGTGCGTTGTGTTCTGATACTACGGTTGACGTTTGTACGAATTGCCTCTAAATCTGTTGAAAATGATAAGTAATTTTGAATTTTATTTTATTTCACATCACTTTATTTTTATTATCAGTTAGTTTACATCCCGGTGGGCAATTATTTGAGTGAAGTTGCTGGTTTTCAATTTTTTCTCTTGAAGCGGGATGTATTGTCGTCTTTCCAACCTAAAAATGGAAGCCTTGTCTAGATGTTCGGTTGTGATTAGACATGGCCATGCTTTAACCCGACACCAATTATTACAATGTTAAATAATATAAGAATTATATGTAGAAGAGTTATTATTTTGAATAAAATACATTTTTGTTTCATATTTGTCATAATCCTTCTAAAATATTTATTTTCAAAACTGTGGCCATCTACCCCGGACTTACCCTATATGTTCCCAGGAAAAATGTAACCTTCTATCTCCCGAATAAGGTACCTACCCGGTACCAGATGTATTGGTATGTTTCCAACTGCAAATTAGATATTTTTAAATCTTGAGCTTGCTTGCATAAGAACGTATGTTTAATTGTCCGTATTTATAATGGCTACTGAGGATAATTCTACTAAAAGTATTATTACCTAATACTGGTAAAAAAGCACAAACCGCACATGTGGGATAAAAATCTTCCCGTAGGTATTACTAATAATAGGTAAGTCCTATAGCAGTAGATTTTGTAGATGTAATTAAAATGGTACTTAAAATAATCACTTTACTAATTTACTCTTATTTTTGCGAAAAATAATTTTTCAAAAGTTCTTTTTGTTCCACGCTCAGTACGTCATGTAATTTAATTTTTTAATTAATTAATTTAAATTTAATTTTTCCGAAGTATAAAAAAATCTTGTATATATACGAGTATAAGCGAGTATAAGGTACTTACTGCAAAAATTATGATTTTGATGATGTATCAGTTAATTAAATTATAATTATGTATTTCAATTAAAATCATGTGTGATTTGATTTGGAATAATTTTACTAGCAACATTTACGTGTTATTTGTTATTTTATACAGACAACGCATCGTAATGTTAATACTGATAATTTTACATGACTTCAGGTCAAATAATAAAATTATGAGTTTCAAAAATTGTTTTTTGTGGCTAGCAAAGCCCTGTTCACACATGGACACATAGAAACAGTAAAAAATAATGTATGTGTTGCTTGTGAAATAGAGGCGCCGCAATTTTGTGACTTCTGTGTAAGTAAGAGAAAAGAGACAGTAAATAAAACTTGCTATATTTGCACTTTTCATATTCTCTGTATTGATTATACGTATAATTTCAAATATACGAGTATTCTGTCTTAACATCGTCAACATCAAGTAAAAACTTGCATGCGTAATGGTTTGCATATAAAAAAATCTGACGTGGCCATCACACAACCTTCCGCCATATCTAGACTTTAAACAGAAATGTATACGTACAATCTGGTGTCTATTTAAAATATACAAATAAAAATCTAAAATATTCAAACACAGAAATTAGTATCACCTGAATCAAAAGATTCATTCACACGAAAACTCTTCTGTGTTGAAGCAATCCTACGTTCAGTTAGGAACTACATTTAATAGCTTAATTATGACTTATATAGCGCTAGTATGCCAACTTGTCACCCGTCTCATCTGTCAATATTTTTTATACAAAAACAAAAATCAACCGAACATGGATTACAAGATTTCAATGTTTTATTTGATAAATTTATTTTTTAAATTTTACTGCAGTTCTTTAATGCTACCAGATAAAGACAATTTTTTTATAACGTGGATTGCAAATAACTTTTCCTCTTATTCTTATTACAAATAAATACTATATTTATCAAAATTTATAGAAATTTTTTACACTTAATCTTTTCAATCTTCAAAAAATATCACTTCCGGTGAAGATATTTGTACCAAAATCTAATGAGCTCTTCCTATTCGTATACAATTGTAAAATACCAAATATCAAAATTTTTGGGTAATTCGTATTTGAGTTATCCAACAGACGGCATCGGCCCGGACCACACACATACACACACACACACACACGCACACACACACATACATACAGACATCATCGGGAAACTATCAAAAATGAGTTGTAAGGACCCTAATTCGTGCTCATCCACTAAAAACTCACTACCCGATTTTTTGCATGATTCCAATACCTTCCTTTACAGGTAAGCGGAAGGTAAAAATAGAAAATTGGAATTATTTGTATGGTAAGCATAATGCTTATGAAAATGATAATTTATTATTAATACCCACAATACAGCCCAGACTTAGAAAAAACTACGGAAAATAAATAATTCGTCCTGACAATGACTGGTTATGTTAATATTTAAACAAACAAAAATGTATCCTTGATGTTCTCGCTGTCTCTCTCAATCCTATACGTAGGACGCTAAAATTTGACTTTTCTCTCTAGTTTGTTCTTTAGTCTGAGTTTAACTTATTCTCAAGTTACCAAATATGTAAGTGATTATCAATGTCCGCCTCTGGTAGTCTCCTCGATATACATATTATATTTGAATAGGCACATCTTCTATCAGCTATAACACCTTGACGTTGTGTGAGATTCTCAACCCTGTATGATTAGGGTACTGGCGCTATTGTTTACGTGATTTTCACGCGTCCAGAACAAGGTTAACATAATTTGGAGCAGTTGTTTACACAGGAAGTGTGACTAGGGAGCGTTTAAACTAAAGCAAAATGGTGTTGGGATATTGTTAGATTTGGTGTAGGTGTATTGTATATAGAACAAGGGAGGTAGAGGTATCCACAATGTGATTTAAATATACCAGTATCAGCTAGAGCACTTATATTTAGTATATTTGATATATCATAATAGTATATAATAGAGGGTATATCTCATATATGAAGTAAGTACATGCATAATTCTATGTACCTCAAACTGCGTAAACTAAATGTAATCAAGTAAAGTACATAACAAAATAGTATATTATTTAATAAGGAGCTAAAGTGGAACTTTTTGTGCGCTCATCCGGCAACTACAGATGAGTCATAAAAAGTCACTTAGCTCCGCATAAAATATGCTATTTTTTCTTCAGACGGCCAAACCTTACAATAAAATTGATATTCGTGTAAGAAAATTTATTAAAATAATTCGGATTGAAATAATATAGTCGTCTTTGATTTATTTTGTTTAATAAAAATTTGAATTAAATTTTATTGACAGCTGCAATTTGATTGGTTCACCAGCGGCAGATAATATTATCTGACGCTCACAGCGGCAGGTAATATTATTGTCTGCCGCTCTCAGAAAAGTAAAACTTTAGCTGTTTCTATGGAGATATGAAATATTACGTTTTTCTGACGTTTGAAGAAAAAGTATATTTTTGTGTTACATATTTAGTTTAAGCTGACGGTATATGTAACAAATACAAATACACTGAGATAGACACAGTATGTATGCAAACAGATATAGCAATGAGTACATCCTTAAAATGTCGTTAGTATGTACTTATACTATACAGTAAAACAAAGTAGTTTGCCCGCCTGCAGAAAAATGAATTTAAACAATTTGTACTTATATTTTTATGTCGCGCTAAATTCGATCATAATATTAAACTTTCTTTATGAGGCAGTGTTGGTAGGTAGGTATTTATTTTTAATTAACTAAAATTAGTAAAAGTAAACTGCTTTACAAATGACGGAATTTAAGGGAAGGATATAGATTTTGATCCAGCGACGTTTTGAAGTAACGATGTCTTGATGCAACGTCGATTAATACGACTTTTCGATGAGCAACTTTATTTTCCTAATTAGGCTAGGCTCATATAATTATTTTTTTCTAAACGGTAAAAACTGTGAATGTAATTTTGTGAGTAATCGGATTAGTAGCTCAACCAAAACGTAATTCATAAGTACTCACAGCCACAAGTCTAAAAGTATAATTAATATAACATACTATTAGCCTTTTTAAACCGTCACATTTCTTTTTAATTTATAAATTTTAAATTAGAACTTAAAACGCTTTTATAGTTGAACACGGTTGAACAAAAAAATATAATCTTCTTCTCATTTTTGTATGCTCGAAATAAAATGGCCAGTGGGGCAGTCATAATTTCAACCTCGACGTCAACGGTAGAGTTCGATTCCACAAACCGATAATTATTCCACTGAATCCGAGTGATTGGATTCCACATTAATGACACCATATCATACTATAAATGGGAGTTACTCTTGAATGGTTACCATCAAAATCAAATAACAGCCCAAATGTTAAAAACAGAGCTAAAAAGTACGAATTCACACTTATATAATATCGTCAGTGACCTGTCAGTACCGCTTTCCTATCTGGAATCAAATATTACCATTTTTTGACGATATAAGATGTGAGGTATTTGCATCGAGCTCTAAAACATGTAGGTATTTCCGCGAATTCTTACTTCCTAATTTTTTCATGATTATCGTCATTAATATATGACAAAGCTCCTATCTAAGTCAAATTTCCAAAGATGGAAGATTATTAGGTATTTGTATTTGACCTTAAAACACTTTCATAATTTTTTGTCAGATAGTAGGTTTCTGCAGGACATGCTCATAAACAAATGTATATTTCAAAACCCCGATTTCAGTTGGCTAAAGTGCCTAAAGTAGTATTAAATACTGGGAATCATCGATTAGATACTCGTATGCATGTCAAAGTTCACCAAAGGAGAGATTTTTGTGTAGTGTTAAACTGTAATATGTATCTACTTGACTGGATTCAAACATCAACCTACCGGAACACTTAATTGTATTTAAATTATTTGTTTATTTCTCTTTCATTTTCATTTGTAATATTTGAAGACTACAGCGGAAAAACGATCATCCAGAAATGTTAGTTTTGAGAAAACGCAATTGAAAGTTTGTAGAGTCATATTAAAGATGGGCGCGGGAGTGACTTTTGATTCACGCTCATGCCCATTCACGAAATTGAATAAATTTTTTACGACCATTCACGAACGTTATTTTTTAAAATTTTCACGTTCATGCCCGTTCACGATTTTAATTTTTTTTTTCACGTCCATCGGGTCACGTTTTAAATATTTTTCCCACGCCCATGGAGTCACGGTTTTCAATATTTCGTTTTCAGAAAATGACGTCTGCCCTTATATTCTTTCGTGTGGAACAGCATATTTATTTTCAGAAATTTTTCTACAGTTTACAATTTATTAGATGTTATAACAACTTTAAATTTTATTTCTGTATTTGATGAATATTTTTTATTTTATAGTATTACTTATGAATAAAAAAATCTGATTTTGCAATGATTATTGTCTTGAAATTAAAATTTTTAATTTACGTGAGTAATTTTTTTTCCTCACGCCCATTCACTCCCAGCACAAAAAATAACGTTCACGTTTACGTCCACTCACTTCCCAAATTAAAATTTTTGTGCACTACTAAGTCATATATCCATGTATGTGTACAAAAAGGAATCAATTTAATTTGAAACAAAGAATAGAATGCTCTGTCCAAAATCTGTAAGATAGCGTTGATTGTTACATTTTCATATATTTATGACTGATCATTTTTCCGTTGTCCTGTGGTCTTCATTTATTATTATAAATAGTCAAATTACAAATGTTTTTCCAGCTATAGAAGTGCATTAAGGTTATCTGTCTTCATTTTGCCCTTTCACAAAAATTATTGCACTGATTTTTAAAAATATCTCTTAGGTATTAGTTAAGGATCGAACAAAACAGGAATATTGAAGGGCCAGTTTACCTCTTTCTACAAAGACAAAGAAAACAAAACCTAAATAGCCCAGTATAATGGTAGTTTGGTAATTAAGTCCCCGTATCTACCGCGCAAGAAAACAGATAAAAGTTCATTTGATAATACAGTCTTCTAAAGATCTGAAAGTTGGACTAATTGCCAACATATTCCAACATCATAAGAAAACAATGAGGCTTGAGCAGACGCAAAACGAACATGAAATCTGTTAATAGATTTAGCGCAGGTTAAAAGGAGGAAGTTCGCACAACAATGGGCCTTTTCCCCGTTGCGTCTTCTTCCTTTCCTTCGTTACCTTGGAGGAAAATTAAAGTAGGAAGTCGACTACCGACTCTGTCGGGTTTATTTAACACATGACGGGGAAGTTTTAATACCGACGCGCGACGCGTCTTACTGATTATACTAAGTTGAGCGCTGGCGAACGAAACTTCAGTTGTTGCTTCGTTTAAACTTTCCTGTAAGTATGTGTGGAGATGAAACCCAATCGATGTCGAATGATATGAATATAGGTAGTGTTCAATTCTGTTTCTCTAACGGTCAAAGGCAATCCTTCAAATAAGTATAAGTTTTCAAATTAATTGTCAAAATATACTAATAATATGTCGCAGGCTAATTATAAATTAAGTTTTATATAACGGCTAGTCGTTTTCTAAATGTAAAATGATATGTAAAAACTATTTTTTTTATAATTAGACTGAAAATAAAAGTGCTCAACACACTTATCACGACAATGATAGATTTTCTCAAAAAGGAATTTCATAAATTAACCATTCTAGCCAATGCATTAATTAAAATTTTATTTTATTCAATTCAGAGTTAATCAGATATAATATATAACCAACAATCAAGTGGTTTTAAAAATGTGCTTCATGCAAAAACAGCCCTTAACTTTACAAATATTTAAAAAATCAGTAAGTTAAGTACTATGCGATTAAAATATATGCACAAAATTGTGAATAACCTTATGAATGTTACTTAACTAAACTCCAGTTTTGAATAGTCAATAGGTACGCGAAATTAGGTAAGGTTAATTTGTTCAAATACTTAGCCTAAATTTTATCAATTTTGGCCTTGTCGAAACTAGTTTATCTTGAAATCTGGTTTGCCCGGTAACATATGCAGGATGTTTCTATACCTCTGCACAAAACTTTAATAGGTTATATAATTTAAATAGAAATTCCCCAAAAAAAGACAGGTGAAAATTTTAGTGCCACTGGTTTGAAAGTCCATTTAACTGTGTATTTATTAATTATTACATAAGAAGTGACTATTTGTAGATAGTCTGATAGTATTTATAATTTTATTTTATAAATAACATAATAAATTAACAGTTAAATGGACGTTCAAACCAAACCAATGGAACTAAAATTTTCACTACCCTTATTTTTGCGATTTTTAAATTTTTTTTTTTTCTGTAATCAGTATTTTAAATTATATAACCTATTAAAGTTGCGTGCAGAGTTATAGAGGTATACATGTTATACTGATTCTCAGTTAAAAGAATACCTACCTAGTACCTACTTTCAAAATTCTCATGGTTTTGGAAGTACATGTTTACGAGTACCTATGTCATAATTTAGTGCCTCTCATCAAATTACATGAGTATACCAATTTAAATTAGTTGTTTTAAGAGGTAGTAGTAAAGATTCTCAATACTTCCTCATTCAAAAAATATTCATCGGAATTTTTACTAAAAATTTATATGACCATGTACTTTGGCGTGAAATTATAATATTTCAAAAGTCGTCTGTGGTACAACAAGCATAAATACAAATATGTTCCATGTAAATAAAAATAGACTTGCAACGTAATATTTCAAACGTTAAAATTTATCAGTGAAGCTTACAAATGTATGTGATATGTATCTTGCTCCGTGAAAACCATATTTCCATGTGAATCTTACTGAATTTTATTCTGGACGTAAATCTAGAGGAGATTGATATAATTTCCGGAAACATAACGAATGAAAATTAAATTTTGAAACCGGTTTGTAATCCGAATCGAAGCGAGCTGCGCTGTTCGCTGGTTACTGATGCGGTCAGCCGAAAAAATCCGACGAACGCTCCCGTTCCGATGAGCCGAACCGGACGGACATTACTGACTTTTCATTTCCGTTTGATTTGACCGGAAAATATATATCAACACGTGGAAATATTTTCCAAATTTCAGACTTAATGCTTGTATTTAGCGTTAAAAATACTGATGCTCTAATGATTGCAGTGCTGTAAATCGAAATTGAAATTTAATGTTCTGTTACAAATATAGTAGAACCTACACAGTAGAGTTTTTTTCACGAAAAGAGAACAATGTATTGATAAAATCGAACTATTGTATTTTACATATTGAAGTAATATAATTGGAATTTGAAAGAAATTGACAATGTTTCAAAGAAATAATTAATTTTCCTCAGTTTTTCACAAAAATTAAATGGCAAATATAGGAACCAACTTTACCCTGTGCTTAATAATAATCATCAGTTGCTATGTTCATTCATGACTAAAAACAGCCTAAGCCACGGCTTATCGAGGTGTGTTTAAAATGTTATTAGCGCCATGGAAACCATCTTTTGCGCACTATATTTTATCTGCGTACTCGTATAACCTAGATTTAGTATGTCGAAGGGCAATGATCATTGAACGTAATTTTGCTTCAAAAATTGACTAGGTATCCGGACGTAATAAATAAATTTACCTCTGCGAAATTACGAAAATTGCAAATACCTACACTCGACAAAAAAAAACAATGAACTAAAAATTCCAAAATTTTAGACCGCCATAACTCGGTTGAATTGACTCGAAAATCGATAAATCTTCGAATTCTGACAAGATTGAAGTTTCCTCTTTAAGGTCATGTAGTCTGATACCAAGTTCATTTTAACCCCTACCACCCTCCTTACAAAAAAATGTTCTTGGTGTCAAAAAATGTCAAACAATTTGTACTTGATGCAAAAATATACGTTAATTCCATCCACTACCTAGACGATAAAGTTCAATCATTCTCCTGACGGAAAAAAAAATTGAGTACTTTCGATGATTTAGCGCGAAGTAAAATAATTGCATTTTGTGCCTTTTCGGTCATAACTCCGCTAATTTTGCACAGATATCAATGATTCTTTGATTTTTCACAAGATTGATTTTTCTTCTTCAATGTGTCAATTTATGTGACGCCAAATCCAATTCAACCTCCAGGCACCCCCTAAGAAAAAACAATGTTTTTGACACAAAAATGCCTAAATGATGTTTTAATACCAGGAGTAGAAAAAACATTTATTTTTATAAATTACATTCATATTTAATCTAAATCCTCTTACAAAAATGTCACAAGCTACACAAAATGTGAACTACTAAACTCTGTCAAAAATATACCCCCTCATGATGAGTATTTAAGCCCTCTTGTGTCGTATATAATCCACAAGAACGTGCAACTGCATAGTCAACAACGCAATATACAAAGCTAGAGGCCAGCGAAGCGTTGTATCGCTATTTGATGTGGTAACCGCTAAAACTTCATTACATTTGCACAAAGCAGCCACCTATGACGCGAACCTTTCCAGACATCCCTCCCGCGATCGTGTTTTATTTTCACTAGTGAACAGCGACAAAACGATCCGAGCGAAATGAGAGAAATTATTGCGCAATAGTAAGGAACGAATTAGAATTTGATTTCAGGATTTAATTAATTTGACTTGAAATGATTTTTAATTAAATTTGCGGGGTGGTTGGGATATTGCAGTAGTTGTGAAACTTTTGTGCATGTTCTGAAGTTATCAGATTGCAAATTGCAATTGTACGATTTTGATTTTAGTCAGATTCAGTTGGATTCGAAAATTGGGGCAAACTAGTGCAGTGATACTTGATATTCGTTGCTTCATTTTTGAAATAATAAAGGAATTACAAAACCGGATAACGAAGCCTCAAACTAGAGAAAACTTTATTTCAGTTTTCAGTTGCAACATGATAAAAAGTAACAATTTTTTTCAAAAAAAATTAATACATTTTGCTTATTACAAAATTATTATTGTGACCAACTAAGTATACAGAGATAAAAATCAAAATACTTAAGTATAAGTACCAGTACTTATACTTAAGGTCAGTACTACTTGTTACCAAGAACATTTTCAAGTAAAGCGATACTGTAGGTACTTAAGTAAAGTATAAGTATTTCTTGTCAAAATTACTTAAAATTAGTATTTTTCAAGTACCAGTATTTTTAAAAATTAATGTAATAAATTGCATGGTTTGTACTTTGTAACCTTATTACCTTCGATTATTACCTTTTTTTATCGAGGACGATTAATTCACAGTAAAAATATCGTATTATTCGGGCTTAATAATTTATTTTAAAAGTATTTAATTAGAAATTGTTTATTTAAATTCTATTTAAAAATAAAATTTTCTTGCAATCAACAACACTAACAAACAAACAAACTTATAATAATTATTGCTTAATATAGTTTAGGCTTAATAATTTATTTTTTATAAAGAAAATTGTCATTTAATTTAGTCACATACTTTCATAGTTTTAACTTATAAAACTGCGATTGTTTTAGAGATAGTTTTCTATAATGCTTTGGTTCCAACCACTTCGTAATTATAATTGTTTTAATTGCAATCTTTAAAGGTCATTGTCCTATTTATAATAAAGTTAATGACCATCTTTCCGAACTTTATAAATAAAAATCTACTTAACAGCAGTAAATTTACGATCAGATTAATTGACATAGAAATTTTAAAACGATTATGCGTCGAGCAGAAGACAAACCGTCGCTCATCCCGCCCAGATCGCAGAATTCGCGTTTAAATTAGGCCTAATGCCCAGAAATTATCGCAATTCTGACTTTGGCGTTCCCCAAGGTTCACTCAGGCTGACCCTCGCGATTACCCGGAAACTTGGATACTTTCGAATTCTTTTAGGCCCGAAGATACCGGAACTTTTTTCCATAAATTTAAAATATATATCGCGCAGCCCTTTTTGTTCTGTTTTGTGAAATAAGCACGGAAGCGATAGTATAAAGCTTTGTGTTTTTAAGTGTAATTTTTTGTGGGGTTTTTTGTTTGCTGTTTGAAGTTTTAAAATGATAAATCGGTTTTCTATCCGGGTTGCGAAATGGAGTGAGCAGTGAGCTCACAGTTCAGACTTGAATGAAGATTGAAGAGATGGAGAAATTATTTAAATTTTTGCATTAAGTCGCAGATTACTGATGAGTACCTACCTAATGGTGATGTTCAACTTTCAGATTTATGCATATTTCAAAGTTGAAAAGTTTCATTTACTTCGTATTCACTCTTTTTACCTTAGCTTAAGCGGCTCGTATACGTTTTTTCCAAATTCCTAGAATACTCCCGATTTTACTTTTTCTTCTATTTCACTGCCTGTCCCACTACTGCAACGGTCCGAAACCAGCTCGAAACTCATACTTTGTTGCCTCCTAGCTATGCAATGTCATTTTGAAGTTGAAAAATACTGCAAAAGTGTTTTCGTTGCGAGTAAACTGTCAGTTTATTATTGACTTCAGGATAATTCTTTTTTAAACATTTAATAGAGAAAGAATGGATCTACAGATTTTAAAAATAAATTTAAATCATGAGATATAGCCGTGTAAAGTTTGCATCAATTGGATTTTTTTTTGAATTTTTCGAAATTTTTATAATAATTTTTTAATCAAAATTTTAAAAAGGCAAATTTGTACATCCATTCTTTCTGTATTAAATCCTTGTAGAAATGAAGTTTTACTATTCTTTTACTGGCCACAAAACACTCGCTACCTACGTTAGTACATTTTATGCTATATTTTAGGAGGTAGACGGGCGACTTAATCAACTATGTGACCGTTTGTTGTTTTGAAACTCAGATTTTAGAATCCAGTCTGAGTCATTTAGTCATTCTAGATTATTGTGGTATAGTTTCCACTAACAACTATGAGTACCTACCTGTAAATCGATGGCTGATATAATCGTACACCGCGCTCAAAGTATAATATACAGGGTGTTTTAGGGTTAAGTATCCAAACTTTAAAAATAAATGTAGAACCACAATTCAAAAACAAATTATCATTTGGAGATTTTCTCGCAGGAGATATTAGCTTCTGAAGTTACAAATAGGAATTTGAACAATTATGTAGAAATGAAGGAATAAGTATTGCTTATTATCGACTTTACTAAAAACAATAGTTTATAAAACTTGTTAAAAATAATATAAACCTCCAGCGCGAAGACAATTATTGTTATCCCATCCTGCATAACTTAACAACATTGGTCACTCACAATTTATGTAACGTTGTCAAACTCCAACTTGGTAAAATGCGTAGAAGAAATGCATGTATATGTGTATGCTGTATGTATATTTTTATAAATCTTTAATAAAATTGAACAATTCACAACAAACTTTATTTTAAGAATGGTTCATTATATTTTGCTTGATGCTTTAAGCCCTGTTCACACATGGACACACAGCGGACACATAAAAGACACACATACGCAACAGTAAGAAATACTGTGTGTGTTGCTTGTAAAATAGAGGCGCCGCTATTTTATGGCTTTTATGTAAGTTAAGAATAAATCAATTTTGAGACCACAAACACGTTCTTCATTGTGCTTATGTTGCCTGTGTGTCACACGCGTGTGTCTTCTGTGTATCTATGTGTGAACAGGACTTTAGATCGCTTTAGATAAAGTGGAATCCAACCACCCGGGCACTGTTGCATTTTGCTTCAACTCGGCTTTAACTTTGAGACCGCTGTTAGAACGCTACTATCACTGGCCATATACTATCCAATTAGACAATTTAAAATTGTTTCCGCCCGGGGTCGAACCGGGGACCTTGTGCGTGTGAAGCACACGTGATAACCGCTACACTACGGAAACTGATATTCATTTATATTAATTTCTAACTCAGCAGTTGTCTTCTGATTAATTAAAGTAGATCACATATAACAAGAAAGTTGATATAATTTAATTCAAAAACTTATACTGATACCAAGTTTCCGTAGTGTAGCGGTTATCACGTGTGCTTCACACGCACAAGGTCCCCGGTTCGACCCCGGGCGGAAACAATTTTAAATTGCCAAATTGGATAGTATATAGCCAGTGATAGTACAACGGAATATGAGGCGAAAGGTAAAAATTAATGAATATTCGAAAATGATTATTCGATAAATCCGGATAACTCGGATTCGCTGAAGTTTACGCAGGTATACCTACTCGGATATGCAGATACGATTAAATCCAATGAAATCAAATTCGCATAAGGTAAAATGTATTATTGACACTCGAAACATGAACTAAATTTTTAAATATATTATTTGTTTTATTTATTTAACATTTTATGTTAACATACTTAAAAAATCTGACGTGGTCATCACACAACCTTCCGCCATATCTAGACTTTAAACAGAAATGTATACGTACAATCCGGTGCCCATTTAAAATATACAAATAAAAATCTAAAATATTGAAACACAGAAATTTGCATCATCTCAATAAAAAGATTCATTGACAGGAAAACTCTTCTGTGCTGAAGCCATCCTCCGTTCAATTACTACATTTAATATCTTACTTATGACATATAGCACTAGTATGTCAACTTGTCACCCATCTCACATGTCAATATTTTTTACACAGAAACAAAATTCAGTCGAACATGGATTACAAGATTTATTTGATAAATTTATTTTTTAAATTTTACTGCAGTTCTTTGATGCTACCAGATAAAGACAATTTTTTTATAATGAAAGTTGCAAATAACTTTGTCTCTTATTCTTATTACAAATAAATACTATATTTATCCAAATTTATATAAATTTTTGACAATTAATCTTTTCAATCTTCAAAAAATATCACTTCCGGTGAAGATATTTGTACCAAAATCTAATGGGTTCTTCCAATTTATATACAAATGTTAAATACCAAATATCAAAATTTTTGGGTAATTCGTATTTGAGTTATCCGACTGACAGAAATCCTGCCCTGATCACATAGCTACACACATACACACATACATACAGACATCATCGTGAAACTATCAAAAATGAATTGTAAGGACCCTAATTCGTGCTCATCCACTAAAAACTCACTACCCGATTTTTAGCATGATTCCAATACCTTCCTTTACAGGTAAGCGGAAGGTAAAAATAATAATTCGTCTCATTTTTGTTGCGGTTGGTAGTCTCAATTTGATGAATTATAGAAGACACATAGAGATAATGTGACGTTACTGGAAACTATCGTTTGATAACGTTTTTATTGAATTTATAATTTAATATCACCGAGTTGCATTTCATGTTACTATTTATAAACGATGTATTACATTATTTGTATTTATTGTGTGGCAGTGAAGAGAATACGAAAGGACAGTGATACAAGAAAGGCTTCCCGTGATGTCATATCAGGTTTTCTCTGATTGGTTCGATTTCATTGAGACTACCTATTTGAGGTTACTTACCTTGGGTTGAGTTTATGTTTATATACATCTTTGGATAATTTTATCATTAAAAAGAAATTAATTTAATCATTCAAATATTAAACATGTAACTACCTTATACCTGTACTCGTAAATAATTGATACCTATACAAAAAGTAAGATTTTTGTTTGACTTGACGGAGTTTTACTGACTATTTTCTTCAATATTTAATTAAAAACAAAACCACTACTACCTTGTCAATAAACAACCGTCCATCCAAACCGCTATTTAAACAAAACTTAGTTTATCAAATCTCTTTGTAGAAATCAAAGTAAAGAGCCGGACTGTGACACCGCAACAGAGAAGAATGATTAACATCGAAACCGCACAAATATTAACTCACAAGTTCGTTTGTGATTCACATCGTGTATAAACACTAGCAGTGAGTGTAGCTCAGTTTTACACGAATGTAAATGAGACAGTGGCCGGATTGCTGGATTGCAGGGTTCGGTACGTGTCACTCGAACTCGGCACAAAGCGGAGGCGGCGGGGCGCGGAGCCTCGCTGGTGTTGATTAAAGATGACAGCACCTCCACTCGTTACACGTTACAAGTGTAAACACTAATTAGATTCAACTAGTTGTGTTACTGCTAAGCGAAGCGACGGGGCGCGACTCCAAGAGATGCAAATGCTAATAAAGACCATTGCAAATTGATTTCCAAGCTAATGTTATTACACGTGGATTTTATACTGAGACGTTGACATGGAAGGCGAATTATTAATGGTATTATTGTGCCTTGACTTTTTTCTGTTCCTGATAATACAACTGTCATTTAATAGACTGCCGAATAAAATTCAGTTTTATCTTAATTTTGCTACGGCAATATCAATAAAATGAAACATAATACAGAAAAGTAAAAATTTAAAAATCTAATTATTTCCTCGACCATAAATTTAACGTAGGCGATGTCAAAGTGACAAACGTCAATGTTAAAGTGACTGCTGTAAAACAATAGGCATTTTTTATTCACTCCGGTTACATCTATGGTTACTTATAGTTACATGATAACCATATTTTATTCACAATTTAATGACGTCACGACGTAACCTGGTTAGTTGTAGTTACAGCAAATATCTGACCGTGGTGTGTAGCCCGATTTGCTGTATACAGGGTGTTCATTTTAAGTGGCGCACCATTGCTATCTCGAGAAGTATAAGAGCTACGAAGTTGGTTAAATTAGCAAACAATTTCTATTTTATATGACTACTTTAATGAATGAAACAAAATTTTTTTTAGACCAGTGGTTCTCAAACTACGAGGTGCAACTTTCTTATTTCAAATAGGGACTTATTTTTTTTATTCGCTTATTCGATTCAATATTTTTTTCTGAATTCAACGAGATATTAGTTTCATACCTTTGCATTACAAAAACATGAGAATAAAGCTAAGGAAAAAAATGGCGGGTGCCTGTAATGGACACGTGTTTCGGCCTTATTTGGTCTCATCAGTGTAGTATAACGGTTATACTAGAATCTTTTTCACTAACAATTAATAAGAAACAAAATGTTCAATTGTTTTCTTCCACAGCACTCTTGTAACAATAGATTTTAGTTGAATTATCATAATTTTTTCTCATGTTTTTGTTATGCAAGGGTATGAAACTAATATCTCGTTGAATTCAGAAAAAAATACTGAATCGAATAAGGGAATAAAAAAAATAGGTCCCCATTTGAAATAAGAAAGTTGTACCCCGTAGTTTGAGAACCACTGGTCTAAATTTTTTTTTGTTACGTTCATTAAAGTAGTCATATGAAATAGAAATTGTTTGCTAATTTAACCAACTTCGTAGCTCTTATAGTTCTCGAGTTAGCAATGGTGCGCCACTTAAAATGAACACCCTGTAGTTACTATGTTCATGTTTTTCTAATTTGTAAGTGTCGGTTGTCAGTTGTGTCAGTGTTATGATTGTTTTGAACACTTATTATTAATCAAGGAATTATTAATGTTGTAATATTGATAAATATTGATATTTACTGAATGTGAAACAAATGTATAGGTACTTAGTAAAACTCATTATATTTTTTTTTAGTATTTTGATCCTTTAACTATGATGTCGAGGAAACATTCATTATAAGCGATCTTAATTATGCTTATGGATGAATAACAAATATCTTCATCACTGATTTAAATTTGACAAACAAGAGGTAACCAACGATGTAACCGAAGCGATTTCATTCGAAAATGTTACTGCATACGTCACTATGACGTATCACACTAACCACTGTGTTAACCACAAGTAACCTAGTTAGATGAATAAAAAACGCCTAATGTGATATATGTCAAAGTGACATATTTCAATATTAAAGTGACATCTGTCAATGTCAATGCGTGTCAAAGTGACATTATTTTCAATGTCAAACTGACAGTAGTCATTGAGTGACGTTTAAAATTCGATATTTATAATTAAATTAAAATTTCATGAATTTAAATAGTACTAGTTTTTTAAAAAAAAATTAATTAATAACGCTGGTAAGTACCACTGATTGTATAAAGCTCATTAACGAACTTAAAACTAACTTAAAGCTTAAATATAAAATTTCAGTCGAAATGTATGTTACTAGGATCGAACTAAGGACCGTTACCATTGTAGCAATACAGAGGTGAAATAGGGGGTAGGATGAAAAAAGGAAGGAAGTTTACTTAAGGGAAAAGGATAACCAGCCGTGGTCGAATTAGGAAGGGATGAATTAGGGAGCGGCACTAATAATGACATACAAAAACTATAACACACTTTACTTAAAAATATATTTAATTAAACACAAAAACTCGAATAAATACGAATATAAAGTTTCAACTAAACTTATAAATGGATTTATATTAAAAATATTAAATTTACGCTCAAAAGCGTAATTTCCGTAGCAACGGGATACATTTTTCTCTGGAACTCGGCTGTCGAAGAACTGTCGCAGACGTCCAAAAATCTATGGAACGTCTGGCCTAAAGGGTACGGAGGGATGCAGATGACCTCTGAACTATTGTATCTAAAAATAACTTAAGATAACAAAAATACAGAGCGTAGCATATGCAAGTCATCTTGCTACACCATTGAGCCGCGCTGAGCTAATGTTTAATGCTTTGTAATAAATTATTGTATCATATTCTGTTGCTAAACATAGTTACATTGATACCTACAAAAATGACTTGTCTCTTTTTCCGCTTTTTCAGGTACATTATTTAATCGTATTCGATCGTATATTGTACTTCGATTGTACTGGATTGTAATTAATATTACTTATTATTTTGTATCTTCAAAAATTGTTTCCGCCCGGGGTCGAACCGGGGACCTTGTGCGTGTGAAGCACACGTGATAACCGCTACACTACGGAAACTGATGCACTTTGATATTAATTACTAATTCAGCGATTTGATTTTGATAAAAAGTGGATCGCATACAAAGAGAAAGTTGATCTACTTTTTAGCAAATACATAGATATCAAGTTTCCGTAGTGTAGCGGTTATCACGTGTGCTTCACACGCACAAGGTCCCCGGTTCGACCCCGGGCGGAAACAATTTTAGCTATTTTAGTATCCAACATGCATAATTCTTGTCGGTATCCAATACATAGCCACTTCTACATGTCAGCTCGAAGCTCGTTCAACTATCACCAATATATAGTTGGTTACTAACACTAACTTTTCTGCCTTGATTCCTGTTTGTCCTACTTCAGGAAAACTGATCTTAAAAATATAAATCTTTATGGATGACTCAGAATATTCTCAAAAATATCCTCTGAGAGGTGACCATTCAAAACCAGAAAATAAAATTCTAGAATATTCATACACACTACACAGGAAGATACGTGCACAATAAGATTCAAATCTAGAAAATTTATTCGTAATAAAATACCTGCATTAAAAGATTCATTCACTGGGTAATTCAAATATATAGAATGTTAAATTTGATATAATTACAAATATAGGAAGATACAAACACAGGAAGATACAAATCTACATAGAAAAGTAGTTTTCCTCTTTAACACAAGGGGGATGTACAAATTAGATTGAATCAATGACCTATTATAATAGGTCATTGAGGTGATATCACTTGTTTCGTATCCGTAAAGTAATTCGTTAAGTTTTTGAAACAATTTAGATTTGTTGACTCTCGTATGATTAAATTTATGATCGGGGGCGTATGTTTTACATTTGTGAGGCTTTTGACGGTTAGTTTTTACAAAAAGAAAAACAGATTTCCGGAAAAGAACAACATAATAATATACACTCGACAAAAGGAAAAACGAACCACTTTAAAATGCACCAAAAAATCCGAATGTTTAGACCGCCATAACTCGGTGGATGAATCTTCAAGTTCTGACAAGTTTGAAGTTTCCCCTTTAAGGTCATGCAAGTTAATCTGACACCAAGTTCATTTCACCCTCTGCCACTTCCCTGACAAAAAAATGTTATTGATGTCAACAAATGTCAAACTTTGACAACTTGTACCAGGTGCATTCAAAGAATCATTGATATCTGTGCAAAATTAGCCGCGTTATGTCCAAAATGGCACAAAATGCAATTTTTTTTCATAAATTCATAATTTCGCACCAAATCATCGGAAGTAGGTATTCAATTTTTTTCCCTTAAGGTTAATGAATGAACTTTATTGCCTTGGTAGTGGATTTAGTCCGCGATTTTTTTTTGCATCCGGTACAAGTTGTCAAAGTTTATCATTTTTTCACAACAAGAACTTTTTTTCTAAGGAGGGTGGCCAGGGGTAAAATGGACTTAGTGCCAGATTAACTAGCGTGACCTTAAAGAGGAAACTTCTATCTTGTTAGAACTCGAAGATTCATCTATTTTCGACCAAAGTCAACCGAGTTATGGCGGTCTAAAAATTCGGAACTTTTGTTACATTTTCAAGTGGTCCTTTTTTGCCGAGTGTATTACATTTTTTAATGATTTTGCTTGCTAATAAATAACAACAACAACAACATCAACATGAACAGTTTTCATCGCAACAGGATTGTAAATAGCGATGCAATAATAAATATTACTGTGAATCTTATTCTTCAATGCATCATTTTCAGGACTGATTTCCTTTAATTTTTGCTTACATCTGCAGCTTTGCAAGCATTCATTCGATAATTGCAACAAATTCTGCTGGTAGCAGGCAACATCATCACTCAATCCGGGATCTCCAATCTCCCCCTGATCGATTAGCAACTGCAGAGTAAAATCCGTTCACGCAAGACTTTCAATTAACTAGGCGAACAATTTTTCAGCGGCCAACGACCCACAGCGAAATAAAATCTAAAGCGGCAAGTACGAGCGAAACCCCATCGCGCAATCCAGATAAATGATCTCTTATCACTGGGTATTTATCACGCGCCTTCCATTTCACACGGCCGGCCCGAGCGTGGCCTGCCCTGATCCTAGACTTGTATGCACACTGTTGTTTCTACCGGAAAATATTAATTATTTGCAATCAGTGTGCGCAAAAAATAATGGCCATGTTTGGGGGAATTGAGGGTAATTTAATGCTGTCTAATGGAGTCGGATACTTTAAAAAGGGGATATTTTTTATCGCTGTGGGAATTTAACTTGTTTTGCTCGATGACAGAGAAAATTGTTGCGTATTTAAATATTTTATTTTATTTTGATGATAATAGTTATTAGTCAGGGTTTATTCTAACCTTTTTTTCCCCCACTGCACATACCTACCACAAAATGAACACTCCGTCTTTTAATTTGATTACATACAGTGCCATATTTTCAATTTTCTTTCGGCGGAGGAATTCATTATTAAAAATAGAACGCAGTTATACAAAAAATATCATAAAAATCTGATGTGGCCAGCACACATATCTAGAACTTATAAACATAAATGTATAGGTACAATCTGGTGCCAATTTCACCACACACCGAAATTTGCATCACCTGAATCAAAATCAATAATTATAGGAAAACTCTTCTGTGTTGAAGCCATCCTCCGTTCAATTACTACATTTAATATCTTACTTATGACTTATATGGCGTTGGTATGCCAACGTGTCACCAGTCTCACCTGTCAATATTTTTTACGCAGGAACAAAAATCAACCGATCATGAATTACAAGATTTCAACGTTTTATCTGATAAATTTAATTTTTAAATTTTACTACAGTTCTTTAATGCTAAGAGATAAAGACATTTTTTTTATAACGTAAGTTGCAAATAACTTTTCCTCTTATTCCTAAATAGGTATTATATTTATTGAAATTTATGGAAATTTTTGACAATTAATCTTTTTAATCTTCAAAAAATATCATTTCCGATGTGTACCATAATCTAATGAGCTCTTCAAATTTATATACAAATGTTAAATACCTCGTTAAATACCCAATATCAAAATTTTTGGGTAATTCATATTTGAGTTATCCGACAGACAAAACATGACCACATCCATCGTGAAACGATCAAAAATGAGTTGTATGGACCCTAATTCGTGTTCAACCACTAAAAACTCACTACCCGATTTTTAGCATGATTCCAATACCTTCCTTTACAGGTATGGCGGAAGGTAAAAATCAGGATTTTTTAAAGTTTTAAAATATAAAAAGACTTAAGGCGGTACCTTAACCTAGCGTTAAAAATTTAATAGTCATAAGGAAATTGTAAATTTGAATAATTTTTATTAGTATCTAAAAATAGTACTTATATCGTAGATAGAATTAAAAAGTAACTTTAAATAATAAAATGAGAGCGTACAAAGACGCTACTTTACATAATTTATTGTGCAATAGAATCTGAAATAAAAGAAAATAACAATATAGAACAATAAAATAATATCTTTTATGGAGTTCCAACATTCTGAACGATTATAATTACAGCATAACTGACATATTTTACTACGAAACTGCAAAACTCTGTTTTCAAATACCCAATCATAACTCAGCAGTACCCATTTGATTCCACATGACATTTGAATCTGTGTTATCCCATTCGGTGTCCCATTCCAAACACTAGAGCGGATTATATTGATTATCATTGAATTGCCAGGCACGAATTAGCGTCTATAACAAATGAATATATAATCAAACATCTGTAATAATTGATAGCTTGCTCTGCCCGCGGTGTTGTTGTGCTTTTGGTTGCGAGGAACATGCACATACTCGTCTATGGGATACTACGGGAGGCTTTACAGTGTTGTGCTGCCACACATAAAGTAATGATTGTGTGTAGTAGGCTGCTCTGATAATTAGTTATTGTAATGTAAGTGGATTGGTTGTTATTGTTACGTAGTCTGTTGACTGTTGACATGAGGAGTTGTTTTTAATCGGATTATAATTATGTTGCGATGGTAGTGTTCGTAATTCGCCAATAATGAGCAAGTAGGAAATGTGCCTAAAATGACTTACTAAGGTAAAATGATATAATGGCCGTGTCTTGAATTTGGCGAAATGTGTGGTTCTAATTTATATTTCGGTAACGGCTATCTCAAGTAAATGTATTGACTAACAACCAGAAACGTATTAGTCCGGTCGCCAAGCCATGTAACCTGGAAGTTGGGTACAACAAATATTTTATGATTGATTCTAGTACTATTTGATATACTGAATCATAATATGACGGGTGCCAGAGCGGCACCCCTGGGCAACTCCGGAAAATTCGAAAAGAAAATGGATTTTTTTGGTTATTTGCCAATAACTACTAAACGGGTAGTTCTACATTTAAGATTGTCCAGTGCATTTTTGTAGAGAATAAAATTTCCAAAAAAATGACACTTTGAACTGCTCTCTTCGATTAACCGTTTCTGAGATACACGCGTTCAAAATTTTCTTCGAGAGAAACTTGAATTTCTTTTACTTCTTTCATAATTTTTGTGTTTAATGACCTGTAACTTCTAAACAAATTAAAATTTTGATATCCGGTTTCTTTTATTAAATTCTGCAAACAATTCTCTATAAAATAGATTGTATGAAATTTATCTTGAAGCCCTTAGTTAAGTCAAAATTTTAAGATTTTCTTCGAGAGAAACTTGAAATTTCAATTTTCTCTGGAAGAAAATCTTAAAATTTTGGCTTAACTAAGCCCTTCAAAAAAATTAAAATAATCTATCTTATAGAGAATTGCTTGCAGAATTTAATGAAAGAAACCGGATATCAAAATTTTAATTTGTTTAGAAGTTACAGGTCATTAAACACAAAAATTATGAAAAGAGAAAAAAAAATTCAAGTTTCTCTCGAAGAAAATCTTAAAATTTTGGCTTAACTAAGGCCTTCAAGAAAAAAATCATACAATCCATCTTATAGAGAATTGTTTGCAGAATTTAATAAAAGAAACCGAATATCAAAATTTTAATTTGTTTAGAAGTTACAGATCATTAAACACAAAACTTATGAAAAAAGTAAAAAAAATTCAAGTTTCTCTCGAAGAAAATCTTAAAATTTTGGCTTAACTAAGGGCTTCAAGAAAAATTTCATATAGTCTATCTTATAGAGAATTGTTTGCAAAATTTAATAAAAGAAACCGGATATCAAAATTTTAATTTGTTTATAAGTTACAGGTCATTAAACACAAAAATTATGAAAAGAGTAAAAAAATTCAAGTTTCTCTCGAAGAAAATCTTAAAATTTTGGCTTAACTAAGGCCTTCAAGAAAAATTTCATACAATCTATCTTATAGAGAATTGTTTGCAAAATTTAATAAAAGAAACCGGATATCAAAATTTTAATTTGTTTAGAAGTTACAGGTCATTATACACAAAAATTATGAAAAAAGTAAAAAAAATTCAAGTTTCTCTCGACGAAAATCTTAAAATTTTGGCTTAACTAAGGGCTTCAAGAAAAATTTCATACAATCTATCTTATAGAGAATTGTTTGCAGAATTTAATAAAAGAAACCGGATATCAATATTTTAATTTGTTTAGAAGTTACTGGTCATTAAACACAAAAATTATGAAAGAAGTAAAAAAAAATCAATTTTCTGTCGAAGAAAATCTTAAAATTTTGGTTTAACTAAGGCCTTCAAGAAAAATTTCATATAGTCTATCTTATAGAGAATTGTTTGCAGAATTTAATAAAAAAAACCGGATATCAAAATTTTAATTTGTTTAGAAGTTACAGGTCATTAAACACAAAAATTATGAAAAAAGTAAAAAAAATCAAGTTTCTCTCGAAGAAAATTTTGAACGCGTGTATCTCAGAAACGGTTAATCGAAGAGAGCAGTTCAAAGTGTCATTTTTTTGGAAATTTTATTCTCTACAAAAATGCACTGGACAATCTTAAATGTAGAACTACCCGTTTAGTAGTTATTGGCAAATAACCAAAAAAATCCATTTTCTTTTCGAATTTCCCGGAGTTGCCCAGGGGTGCCGCTCTGGCACCCGTCATATTATGATTCAGTATATCAAATAGTACTAGAATCAATCATAAAATATTTGTTGTACCCAACTTCCAGGTCCAAGCCGATTTTCTCATTTGGCGACCGGACTATATAGGTCAGCTTGTTCATGTACAATGTGAAAATAACGTATAAGTTTAGTGTGGAAATATTATATAGAAATAATTATTGAAACGCCTGGTTTGGATGTAATAAGAATTAAACTTGCACAACTTTTATGTTAATAACGATAATAGATACTATGTAGTTATTGAAACGTTGTACCTACTCACTTATAAGTAACTTCAAAACATAGAGGTATGAAAATTCGGAATATTTGTATATTGATAGAATTACTGAGACAAGTTAAAGCTTTTTTATAACACTTGCATCAAAATCGATGTTTAAAACACGCAAATGCGTGAAAAACTCAAGATTAAAACTCACTTATTCTTATACACTTGTATCTTGTATAAAGTGACCATTTATTTTTGAAATCAGTACAAAACTTATGAAAATAATGAAAAAATATATTTCTTGAAATGAGAACACACGAACTAAAATAATTATAAGAAGTAATACTTAGGAAGAAAATGCTCCGTAGGCGAAACTATTTTTAGAAATATTTCATATACCTAGGTATTGTTCATTTTTGTGATGAATTTAAATGATGATAATGGAAAAACAAGTTTTTCTTAAAGCTTTCGGGAGGGATCCAGAGAAGGAAATCAGTACATTCAATACAGTATTTTAAGAAATAAGTACAAAATATTTAAAATTGTTTATGAGTACAAAGGTCTGAAAATCAGTACTGTACTGATAAAATCAGTACGAATGGTCAGTATTGTACTGAGAAAATAATTTAGGTCACTCTAATCTTGTTTCATAATAATATAACATAATTTAAAAATACAATGTTTGACTTATTGATAAAATTGTACTTTAAATATAGTTGAAAATCAAATTCACAAAACTACTCCTACAAATAATGTAATAATAAAGTAGGTAATCTGAAAATAGTTTCAGCTCTGCTTCAAATTAAAATTTTTGCTAGATTGAATCCGCTTTTGTAAATTGGAAATAACATATTTTTGCTTTTAATTTTCCATTGTAGTTTTAATTTCTAAAACAAATATACATTACATAACAGTGCTATTAAACGTTTTAAATTAAAACGTTTAATTCAAATTCGTATTCAATATTTTATTATGTTTACTAGTTTATATACACAGTCTGATTGATTTCCATACTTAAATTCTCGAGGACACGAAACAGATTTCGCAGACGAGTTATACACAATATTGTTTGTGCAACTGCATTGCATATAATTAAAAACACACATTTATTTTTTGTAACAACTGTCAAAAATATCTGACATTGACATGCACAGCACAACTCAATAAATTTACTTCGCACCCTCGAAATACATCGTACACAAATGTTTACTTCGTGGCCTGAATTGCGGACGTCAATATCAACTTTATTTGACAGTTGCACAAAAAAGTATCTAATTTGTATTTCCTTTATAACCTCTGCAGACTTTTTGTGTGTTTATGTATTCGTGTGTTGTATGGATCTTATTTTCTTACGACTGTAACCATAACACATTTCATAACCTTCGAACTACCGTTGTATTACCCGTTATTTTTTCTTGTTTTACACAATTCCATCAGCAACAAACACCTTATTTGAAATTTATAGAGCGCAGTAAACCAACAGCTATTTCCTACCATTATTAATTCAGTCATAAACTTTCCTCTTGGATTTATATTCTTCTTTGGCCGGTGTTATTCCTTTGCCTCTGCACTATGCAATTTTCTTGCACAGATTCCCTTGAGCCGGTTTCATTTATTACTGTCATAACTCTAATGACTCTTTCTTACACGGGAACACAAGTAGCAGGAAGGATTCACAGGTTTGCTGGAGTGCAACCTCGTCCCAACCGAACTCGGACCAAAGACTTAATTATGTGCTCTTGACCTATGTACCGTTTTAGAATTAATAATTCCTTCTGTACAGCAGTCAACAGATGTTTAATATATCAATATCAGATCAACTTTATTAACGTAGAGATGACTTGCTTTTTAATGTTGTCGTATCGACGACAATAATAATGTTTAATTTTTTTTACAATTCCACTCACAACCATGGTTGTGAAGGAGAAATGTAATGGTAGATTGCTGGATTAAAAATTTTTGGTTTCAATCTACAAACCGGAAGTAGTACTTTTTTCAAATATTTCGATAAATATTTAATTTAAGATAAATTTTTTAATTTTAAATGAAAGATTATGTGATTATTACCTACAATCGGTATTTTATAAATATTTTTGTATCTGGTATCATTTAGGAATAATTAAAGTATATATTTATAATTTAGTATTTCAGTATCTTGTAGTCCATGATCGATTAACATTTGTTACTACGTAAAATTTAAATGATTATGACATGACAGTGACAATAGTAAAATATGCTTTATATTATCTTCTTCTGCAGTTTAAATAAAATGACTAAAATATATTTGTGAGTATAGTAGCAATAGTAGTAGTACTAGTATAATAAGTTAAAAGAATTTTTTATATTATTCTACATTTTAGTTATTAAGAAAAGTACAAGGCGTACAAGGAAGTCATGTAGTGTCCACGTCAGATTTTTTTATTAAAACTATGTTCCGTGGGAAAAAGTCTAACGATAAATTTGGAGTTGATCGTCATGTTTTTGATACTTTCAGTAAAGCAGAAAGGTAATAGAGGATTTTACTCGAAAAATCGATGGCGGCGTCAACGACTAAAAGTATAACTACGCGAACAAACTAATCAGAATTTGCATCATCTGCTTAGTACTACAGGTATGCAACATACAAATTTATATTACTATTATTATTTATTGTAGTTAAAATAAGTATAAGATGTGCGTATGGTCTATAAAATAGTGATTCAAGATATGTGTCAAAATGCAAATTAAAATTTATAAATGTTTTAGTGATGAATGCACGCTTGTGGAACTTCCGTCAACATCGTGTTCGTGTTAAGGGGCTATACTTCTTGAGGGCAATAAGAATCAGAATTCACGATTCTGGCTATATTGCTCGTTACGTTAGTAACGACAAAGCATTGTTGAATTGAAAAATTCAAACTATATATTGTTCCGACAACAATTAGAGATAAAAAGAAATTAAACACTAGAATTTCGTGAGGATCTCATGAATAAACTATAAAAGTTATCATTGAGTTTAAAGACAAAATGAGTAAAACATAGATGTAAAAAGGGCGGAAAAACAATAAAACTATATTTTATCAACAGAATGACCATAAATTATATCTAAACTTGTACAATTTTCGCCGAATTTCGCTGAATTATTAAAGCCAAACTAATTACATTAATTAAAGATTTTGAAGATTCCGCACTTTTAGTATGCTTCCTTAATCTACATACAAAAATTCAACATCATACGTATAACAGTACCTATTAGTTTGAGATCCTCAAAAAAATTACTCGTTTTTCATTGCGTATTATTGCCATGCAATAGGCTCTTAACATTCTTTTTCACTACATTATTATGATATAAAGTATAAATTAATGTTTGTTTGTCCGCGTAGTATTATTAATACTATGGCGCTACGGTCGTTTGACGTTACCAGTAATATCCTCTATTGGAATATGTTGTGTATTTAAAATAAAAGAAACACTCATGCACGCTTTATAATAATCGTTTATTGTTTCTGTTGTTTACCCAACAGACGCTAACTGACGGTTCAAGAGGAGGTAAAATTTATTTGTTAGATGATACAAATTATGCCTAACGTTAAAAATTTTCGTATCAAATATGTTTTGTTAAAAGGACCAGGAGACTGAAGATCAGACCCAGTGGAATTTGTTAAATTGTTCATAAACGAAGTAATAATTTTCTGGTTTAACATAAAAAAGTCTCTAAAATTGTTGACTTTCAGTGGTATTTTGAAAGATTTACTCACAAAATATCAATTTTCACCCATTATTGGCATTAAAACATGGAACTAACGTATAATTTATGTAATTTTACTAGCGGTCATTTATCAAAAAATAAATGACCGGACATTTAACATCACTACTTCTAATTAAGTAAAAATAAATACATAAAAACTTACCGCTTTCCTCCTCAATGGTAATAGAAGGAAAAAATATTATCGGTTAAAGATCAATGCAGCAAATATTTCATCCTTCTGAAAAGCAAGTGAAAAGTACACCTACCCACCTACGTGAAACTAAAAAGTTGGTCCGAGTTCCAATGGGACGAGGTTGCACGTCTAACAGTTTTGACGGCTGAAGTAGCAAAAAGACAGCAGAGTTGTGACCTCCCAAATTAAACGGGATCGTTAAAAGTTGTTGATCATGTCACGTACAGAACACTGAAGCTTCATTGAAATTAGTGAAGTGAGGGTTCAATAGTTCCTCCGGGAACTTTAAGTAGAAGAGTAATTATTACTTTAAATGGACGGCGTGTTAGACAAAACTGCTCTTTTATATCAGTTTCAATGGGGACGATTCTAATCAATTTTATCAGCCATAATAACCCCAAAGGCATTCATTGATAAATCAGATGTTTCGGAACTGAAAACAAACCTACAATAGATATCTTATTTTTAAGTCGTAAATCAACATAGTTTTGTGTAAGTGTTTAGACGCTGACTCGCCAAGTTACATATTATGTAAATGATTCAGAATTTAGTTATTCTAAGACTTAATTTTAACAATACCTATCCCAATCTATGATAGTAATAGAGAATTTACACCTTTCAAAGGCACGGTTTGTCAACTTACTTTATTTCCTACAGAAATATTAAATAATTTATTATTATTATTAGTAACGTATTTCACAGTTCACCTCGGAAATCCAACAGATATTTCATAGTTGCAGACAGCTGTTTCGGCCTATTAGGCCTCGTCAGTGCAACTCAGCATCTGATGTCAAACCGTGTAAACTTCGGGGTAGTTGTTAACTAACCGAAGGTAACATACACGGAGAGGTGTAGCAGTTATGTATTTTTAATCTAGAATACTGCTACATGGCTCCTCGACCAGAAATAGTTATTGATATATCACTATGGTATATAACTTGTTTTTATAATTATTTATTATTAGTATTATGTTATTTTTATTTTCAATGACATTACAAGTTATTGCTGTTACTAATTTTTATCAATAAAATATATCAGTTAAATTTCAAATATATTTAATTATTTATTATACAATTTAGTTGCATCTTAAAGTGATTATTTTTACGTTTATATAACAGACCAAATCTGTTATAGAGGCATATTAAATCATTGGAAAGAAAATAATTATTAATAAATAACAAAATGAATACAGCAGAAATCGTATTTTTATAACAAATATTGTATAATAGCAATCAACATCTTAGTATTTAAGAGATTTACCGTTTAATTTGTTTTCGACCATCATCTTACCAATAGTTAAATAATTTTAACTATTAAATACGGTTATCCAACAATTAAAGCCAATGTTTGAAATTTATCTAATAGACAGCTTGAAATTAATTTTTATAAGTGCAACTGTCCAATACAAAATTGCACAAAACAGTTTCTAAATATTCCGAAATTTTGTCCGACTAACCTACAACCTACATATTATATTTCAAAGTTATGAAAATAATACCTACTCAGTTATGTAATAATAGCGCTGTAAACATAATACAAAGTTCAGTGCACATCATGCCGATGATAACATAGCATAACAGAGTTGAAAGTTTCCCTGAGAAGATTCAACATGAAGATGGAAAATAGAGAATGGAGTTGTATCGTAAACGTTTAAATTGTGTTACAAGTTCCACCAGAAACTTGATATTCACCAGCCGAGGAAGAGGAATGTGCGAGAATGAAACCAGAGTTATGTACTACAAACACAACAAATACCACATATTGTGCTGGAAAACTACCAGCGTAACAGGAAAATCTATTATCATGGAAATTGTAGAAGAATTTTCTCATTTAAACGGTTTCGTTTTCTGTTCTATTCTGTTTGATATATAAAGTTGGCAATACAGTTGATACTTATTCAGTATTATTTAAACTTCGCTTCACCTAAGGACATAATAACTGGTATTCTTAATTAAGCAATGAAAAAAATTAAAATTGACATTCATATTATTTAATTATAATTATCCTAATACAAATTTTCATAAATGTAACAACATGTAAACGTCATCAACTGAATTTTTTTCTAAAATGATTTTTAAAGTGAGCATTATTATTATTGTAATTAGAATTATCAACCTTATTGCTTAATTATTATTAAGTTAATTTACCAATAAGGATGGTGATTACAACGGATAGTGTGTGTTATAAATAAATAAATTTTTCAATTAGATGTCAATATTAGACGTCAATTCCACTCGAGGGATAATTTTTATTTCTGCGGTATCTTACTAGACACGTCATGTACGGGAATTTTACAAAACAAAGATAATATTTTTTTTAGTGAAATTGAAAGAAATAAATTGCTAAGAATGGCTTTTATCGAAGCATTATGTTTAATAATTAATTTATAGATTTGTAATAATACTTATACATTTGAGTAGAGTCTATTATATTTATTATTTATGTTTCTTGGCCGGTTGGTGTATGGAACTTTAAAATTTAAACTTAGCTAAGTCAATAAAAATAATCTAATTTTTGAACAGAAACAGACAAATATTTGATTTGTTTTTATTTGTTTAAACAGTTCAAAAATTAAATTTTATTATTGCAATGTTGCAAACTCCTCTAATATTTAAGATTATTGTGTCCAGCTAAATCGATGACGGCATAATATTTACAGGACATTTATCTAATAATATTACACCTAAAAATAAATCATTAACACAACCTTCAATTTCGTTTGGTAATTATGAGGCAGTAAAATTGACCTTTTATATCTTACAACTGCAACCATAGGAAGCTGACTTAAATTCGTGGGTTATTAAATTAGTGTATACCTATGTAAGCCAGAAAAAAGAACTTGTACAATGTTACGAGTATTTGAATATAGAAGAATATTTTATTAAATTTTATAAAAATTATATTATTTTTTAAAGTTAATTTGTAAGACAACGATATTACAATTACCAGACATTTCCAATGTAAGTATACCTAACTTATTTTCTTACTAAAACTATAAATACCAATTTTTTTATTATCTCCGAAATAAGGTATACCTAAGTCGACCTAAGTACTTCATGAAGCCTACCGTCCAATGTCGCTAGTTTCGCTAGACAAGTAATTTTCTTGATACTTTTTATATGACATTTATTTACTGACAGCTGGTTTTTATTGTTCATAATATTACATTATTCATCAATCGCTAAGTGATCATTGATTACTTACTCATATAAAATACAATAAATTATTTACGCTATGCTGAGCAATAATTAATGAACTCGAAATGAATATTGTTGGAAATATTCTATTACGGTGGATATATTACTGTCAAAACCCGAGGTCAATTACAACTAGTTTTAACTAGTAAAAACTGGAAACTAACCTAACATAAACAAACTCCAGTTTTGAAATGTTAGTACGCGAAGTTAGGTAAGGTACGGTTCATCGGGTAATTTGTACAAATAGCCTTATTTTTTTCGAGTTTTTTACTAGTTAAAACAAGTTTTAACTGGCTTTGGGTTTAAACGGTAACAGATATACTATAGTTTTTTCTATTGGCTGAAAGTCATCGGTAAAGAAATTTTATTTATATATTATTGACCATGTCACATATTTTTATACCGCGATCAAATAAATTGGAGGGTGGAGGAGGCATGCATATGAATGAAAATTAAATTATACTTGTATTTTATTAGTATATTACGATGTAAGGTTGGTAAGTGCAATATAACAGAATCGAGGAAAGTTTTGAAAAAGCGAGATGAAATCGAGCTATTTCACTTTCCGAGATTCTGTTAATAGCACTTAACAACCGTATATCGTATACTATTTTTCGCATGATCAATTAAGATAAGTAATCATAATTGTATTCTCTGTAAATGTCAAAATAATATAATTAATTAATCCCAATAAGATCGAAGGTACATGTTGTTGCTAGGAAAACAATAATCGCAAATAAACAACTTCTTTGTTTATGAAGTGTCACGGTGCAAATTTTCGTAATTAATATTGCTGAAAAAATATTATTATTATGGATTCTGTATCTGCATATGATTCCGAAATAGAAGAAGCTTGGAGGATTGGTTGTGAGTCGGTAATACCTGCAAAATCTAAGTTAAGATATGAAAAAGCTTATACTAGTTTTAAAAAGTGGCTAAATGAGAAGAAACTAATAACTGTGGATGAAAAAACCTTGTTAGCATATTTCGTCCGCAGAAATGAAGTATTAAAGTCGGCAGGAAGTTTATGGGCAGAATATTCTATGCTGAAAACAACTCTAAATTTTCATGACAGCATTGATATTTCGCAGTTCAGAAAGCTTATAGCTTTTTTAAAAAAGAAAAATGCTGGACATCATCCCAAGAAATCTAAAATTTTTAGCAGGAAAGAATTAAACACTTTTTTAATTGAGGCTCCTGATGAAGATTATCTTATGACGAAAGTAATATATTAATTCATTACTTTTTTAAAGTCAAACATAAATATGTTTCATTATTCAATATTGACGTTTCAAACTTTTATTTTTAATAATAACATCAATTTTAAATGTAAATTTATTCACTTGTGGACTAGATATAATATATATATATATATATAGTGGCTTAACACTCCCGTGGGAGTAGCGCCGCTTATCACGAAGCTTTCTAGATCCTTTTATCGGAGGGGATCAGTCTCCATATTCTCCATATTCTCTTGCTCTATTTACCCATTCATCTTGGTGCAGTCAGAATCTCAATCCGTGCGGTGATCTGTGGTTTCAACCACAGCGGCAGCGGAGATATTATTTGTGCAACCAGGACTACATTTAAGGTGAACAAGTGGATAGCTTGTAACACCCGAGTGTGATTGAATGCCAGGCCTTGGGCATTTTTAGTTTTACGACAAATCACACATTGTCGCCCGACGGAGACTCGAACCATCAATCTCACGTTGACTGACGTCACAGCACGTTAATCGGCCGTAGCCAGTTAACGCACTGGACCACGCTGTCGGGTGGACTAGATAATTTTAAAATTATTTTGACGTTTCAGACTCGCAAAAATGTTATTATTATGTCAATGAAATATTAAAATAAACCACGTAAATAAAATTTATAAATGCCAATGATAATAGAGATAACGGAGGTAATAGCAATTTAAATTTTAAACTGACAGTTCGCCACTAACTTCACTGCGGCTCCTTCTCCCACCCAATTTTATTATTCCGGAGTAAAATTGTGTGACATGGAAATACATATAAAATCAACAGAGTGTTATCTCCTGTCTAATTATACTTCGTGGTCCAGACTAAATTGTATATTTTTATTCCCCTGCAGATAAGTTCAACGCTAAAAATATTTTGTGATAAGAATATTGATTAGAGAAGTCATTCGAATTAAATACATCTTTTGCGAAATACAAACTGTCATTTTAATAAAAACAATCTCTTATACAATATATAATTTATTGACATTAAAAAATATGAAGTACCTAACTGATATCCATCAGTATTTCCTAACTACCTATTTAATATTACAAAGTTGCCAACAAATTAATCTGAAAACCATTCCTCATTGGCATTCCGTCCATCGGCCGCGGTAGCCAACGTGCGAGCAGCTCAGCTCTTGCACTGATTTCTCGTGGCAAAATATTGGCTTTCGGTTGGGTTTGTTCGATTCCACCTGCGTGGATCGTGGGCCTGGATCTGCAGCTTCGCTCTGCAAATAACTCCACGGACACACGGTAAATAATCACTCGAATATTTGCGCTTTGCATACATAACGAGGTGATGGGAAATTGCTAACAGTGAACGCGGACTTAAGAAGGAATTGGTAATGGTTTTTCTGGATTGTTCACTTTTTTACTGATGTTTTGTTTCTTTAAGCCCGTGGCAGATAATGGATTTATCAAACTGTTATTGTTTTGAATGACTGACTTACTACCTTCTAATTTACCAGATAAAAGACGATTCATAATAGAGCTGGGTACCTATTCTAATTCATAGCTACAGTCGCTAGCGAAGTTCAGTTGATAACTTCGTGACGTCATTCCGTTTGTAACAATATCAAGGGTTAGGGATATTGGATATTTGGCCTCCAGTTGATAACGACTGATATAGATTTTACATTTTATTGTGAAATTTGGCAAGAAAAACTGCTAAACCACCATTTTACCTATCACTTATCATAAATGTATTATTTGTTTTAAAATAAGCCATTTTTTTGATTTTCAGAGTAAATTATTTTTTCAAGAAAAATGTCAATTTCTTATTTCTACAATTTGTAAGTTGAATTATTTAATAAACTAATGAAAAATATTAAATACATATAATGAACCCATAATTTATTGGTATTTTATATTTATAAAATAAATATTTTAACCTCACAACGAACAAAAATCAACGCAACGCGCAAGTCTACCGTACCGAGGGTTGATAAGTCGTAGCCATTTACGCTCAAGAATTTGTTTTTATAGTCACACACGAGGTGTCACGTTCGAGTCACGTTAAAATATTTATATGAAATATTACAATAATAATCGTAAATAGATAAACAACTTTAGCTCCAAGTATAGGTAGCAATAATCCATGTAATTATCGTTTGTTTGTGTTGATAATTTGCAAATTATGTATGATGTCGTGACTTGTGACTTTTATTCACGCCCGAAAAAAATTCGCTCACGTCCAATCACGCACGATACATTACATGTCATTTTAGCTCACGCCCGTTCACGATCCATATTTTCAAAATCACTTACGCTCAAGCGGGTCACGCCGCGACACGACGTGACCCGAAAATTTCACGATACGTGCCCACCTCTAATTCATTCAAAGGAAAATTTAAATCTAGTATTTTAGATTTGGCATAAATGCAAACATAGGAAGATGCAAACATAAGAAGATGCAAACATAAGAAGATGCAAACACAAGAAGATGTAAATTTAGAAAAGTTATAATCAAAACAGAGTATGTGGGACTCAAGATTGGTATTGGGTTGCTCATTTAGTTCAGTTCAACCTAATTTATCCCCCTTGTGTTGAAGAGTTTTCATCTTCCTATGTTTGTATTTATGCTGAATCTAAAATTCTAGATTTACATTTTCCTCTGATTGAATCTTTTATTGCCGGAATTTATTACGTATAAATTTTCTAGATCTGAATCTTCTGTGTATGCATTTTCCAGTGTATTAATGTTCTAGAATTATATTTTCTGATGTACGTACTTACTTTAATATTAAATAATTATTACTTCATTACAGCTGTAAGAAATATAGATATCTTCTTTCAAATATTTCTTTACTTTTTCTAACTATACAGAGGCTATATTGTATGGAAGTTATAGGTTTTTTTTTGGTCAAAACTCCAGTTGAGTGGAGTACTTTATACCATACCTACATAAAATAATTAGTAAGTAAGTTATGAAATAATATTAAATGAAATTTACAAAGTTCGCACAGTTTTCTTACACTTACTTACGTTCTTTGTAAATAACAAACGTAGCTCAGATAAAAAATATAGTTTACATTAACAATATTGTTCTACAAGAAATCTCACTGTCTATTATTCCAGAGCAAATCTTTTCTTCTCGCAAAGAAATCCTGTGCCATGTCAGAAATGAAGATAAATTAATTAACCTGGTTCATTATGAACTTACTTTGATGTAACTCGTTCTGAACTTCTAATAACGTTTCCTCAAATCTTTCAGCAGCGGAAAAGATGTTGACTCGAAAAATCTCAGGCGTATACACAGGACGTTAGAAAAACTGGAACATCGACGTTATACAGAGGAATTCAACAATTAATTGGTCATTGCTTCCAAAAAATATATTATATTAGCTGTACATTATTGTTTATTTATAATGTGCTGGGTATAATACAATAAAATACAAATACTTTATTTAGAACTTGTACTGTGGTCATATTACTTACTTTTACCAGCCGTCAACTCACGGATACCTACTCATGGATGTGGGTGAAAAGTATACACAGACTTACAAAATAAAATGTGTAAGTACCTGACCTTGACTATGCCGCAGCACAGTTCCATAGTTGGTCACCTAACACATTCGGTTATGTATGCAAGTAAGATATAATATTATATGCTAGTTTCATACAGGTTGGGCCATAAGTCACTGAACATTGTATTTTTTATATAATTTTTTAATTTTTAATTGAAAATGAATAATTTTGATTACAAAAGATAGTTTTAATCATGGAAAGTTAAAAAAATAATATCTTTTAGATGCCTGCCATCAGCCTCTTCGCAAGTTGCTGCTGCATAACTGCTGGTTTATCAATCGCAAATAATTTAACATCTCCAAATCGTGAAACGATACGGTTACCAAAAACCGTTCGCAGCAAATTCATTGTTTCCCTTGCAGTATAGGACGTAGCTCCGTCTTGTTGAAACCACATTTCCTCAGTTATGGACCAAGTACAGCAAAAATCAACAGTTTGTGAAGAGGCTGATGGCAGGCATCTAAAAGATATTATTTTTAAAATTTAATTTTTAAAAAAACTCTTCATGATTAAAACTATCTTTTGTAATCATAATTATTCATTTTCAATGAAAAATAAAAAAATTGTATCAAAAATACTATGTACAGTGACTTATGACCCACTCTATATAAACACAACTTGATATTTTAATAAGTTTCAAGGAAGGAATCATGCTTTATAAGTGGGATATTTTTCTGTAAAATCACCTTGTTTCCGATGCAAATTCCTATGGTTCCTTAGAAACGTCCTGCTCTCGTATATCTCTATGGAATGCAAAACAGAAATTCTTTAACTTTTCAACGATGTTAATAATTTATGAAAATAAATAGTTCAAAAATTTAATATTTAAGATTTTAAAGTTTCTCAAAGCTCTGCAGATATAAATAATTTAGGTAAAGCCAACGGAGAACTTTCAGGAAGATGTTTTTATTTCTTTTCTAAATTTATACTAGTTTTAAAATTTTAAATCCTTGAGGTACATTATAATTTCAAATCTACGGCAATGGATATAAATTATTAACTAAATCCAGTTTGTACTAAAATATTGCAACTGAAACTATATGAGCAGAATATTTTGGTTTAAAAGTTTAAAAATAATTCATTTTTATTTCTATGGATTTATTATTGAAATTGATACAGGGAAATTTTAAATTGTTTTAATTTGAATGTGTTCATTCACCGTATTATACCTACATTATATAAAACTACAAAAAATGTTACTCTGGTTTTTAGAAAAATGAATTGGTAAGTAATGTAAATTTAAAAAATTTGATTTAAAATAAAAGAATTAAAACAATTACAATTTTCAAAGCATTAACTCGACATTAACAAACTTAACTTATTAAATCTCATAATCATAATAAATAAAGTTCCAACCTACCCTAATTGGTAATTACTGTTCTTATAATTCCACGTTTAAAATTGTTCTAAAAACATAAATGTAATTTAAATGCTTCTAAAGCTTATGTACAATTACCTTAAAAAGGTTTCTGATTGCATTTCGATTGACTTCACAGGTTCTAAAGATTTAAAAATTTAAATAGGTATATGAATTTTACTTATAAATAACTTAAGGTACTATTTTTTCTGTTTTTTATTCTAAAAAAATATTTGTCTAGGACTAGTAAATAATATAATTCATTATGGAATATTAGTCGTGAGTATGAGTAGGTATTGAGGTAGTACTATTTTACAGTATAGTATATTCTGCATCAAGTGTTAATAATAGAACTAAGTTTTATCCCTTATCTACCATATAAAAATTTGTTTTTGTTAAAATGTGCAACCATGTGTCGATGAGGTGTATGAGTGTAAAATGCTTTAACGTGTACATTCTTCCTGTACATAATGCTCTTAAATGTTTTCAGTTAAAGCCTCATTGACATAAGCATTTAGTTTTAAAGTTTATATTATGTTTACGTTTAAGAAAGTTTAAATTCATATAACTAAATACGAGCATTCACACGTCCCAGTTTCAAGAACTGTGAATGCTCGTATTTAGTTAGATGCATTTTTTATTAAACGTAAACGTGTGAATGAGGTTTTAAAGTAGCGTCTCCATTTGTATGTAAGCGTTCGCTAAAAATACGTAAAATCAGTGTAGTAAGATTCGAAATGCTCACAAAGATTTATAGATAAAATTGCTTACCTAATACATTTCTTGATATTTTTTTAAAGATTTTTTATGAATTCTAACTCTGCATAAACCAAGACTAATAATTTCACAAACATCTATTATAATATGTAATGAATAAAGTAGAAACTGTTGCACCTCTGAACACACTATTCTGTTCAAAGTAAAGAAACCGCACAAAAAATAGTCATCTTGTTTACTTACGATTCTTATCTAGTAACCTAACCTCTCATCATCATATCAATTACCCTTCAACTAAGTCCAGTCATTCGTCCATCTCTGATCTCAATTCCAAATGAATAATTAAAAGACCAACATCAAAGCCCGGGTTTCGTTTCAGCGCTTGGCGATCTGTATCTATAATGAACACTCTACGTACGGTGTAGGTGTACGGTGTACTTGGAGTACACTTGCTCAGTTCCAGCCCCAAGTGTTGAGGTGACTGTACTTATGAAACTGGAAGTTTGTTTTGCATGAGTATAAAACGCACCTTTCATGCGGATAATTTGCTTTGCATGCATTATGGACACTGGTTGACATGCGGGAGATTATGGATTGGGTTAATTTGATTTTTCAGGGCTGTTTCATCAAAATATGACTGAATTTTAAATTTAAATTATATTTTCCGTTGATCGGTTATTAATGAGCACGGTAAAACGGGGTTACTTTAACACCCGCAACCTACTTTGGCACCTAACAGAATCGTTTTGTTATTTTTTCCTCAGTTTGCATTCTGTGTTAGGCCCGTTTTACACATATGAGAATTACTCCGAAAATTATTGCGAAAATTACTGCCAAATTTTTTGAAAGTAATTGTTGGGCGTGTAATACAGCAAATTTACTCTGAAAATTATTCCGAAAATTTTCGCAGTAATAATATAGATATTTTGAATCTGTCAATTTTCTTGCCGGTCTTAGCTCGTATTTCGTACTGAATTATTTCGTGGTTACGGGAAGAAGTTATTGTGGACGGAATGTCGAATAGGTGACATCCTTAAAATAAAATGAAGTTTTGTATGTTAACCTCAAAGTGTCAAAATTACTTTCAAAAATTTTGGCAGTAATTTTCGCAATAATTTTTGGAGTAATTCTCATATGTGTAAAACGGGCCTTAGTTTTGAAGTTTAAATTTATTTTATACACATCAACTTTAGCTAAAAATGCCACGACAGTACCTGAAAAAGCGGGACATACGTTGAAGAAAGCACTCGCCGCCATTCGAAGAGGCATGCTTCAAGCGCAGGCTAGCAAAAGGTGAAAAATATGGCATGGGACCCTTCAGAACAGATTGAATGGTATCCATGACCGACCCTCGGGCCACTGAACCATTTTTCAACTTGGTGCGGAACAAGACTTTTTGCTAAACCACCATGGCGAAAACCAGTCTAATGATTTTAATACTATCTCAATGTATGATCGCTTACAAGCTGATGATGGGTGATGGATGAAATATTTCTTCCCAAACGTTCTTAAAATAAATGATTAAAACGCGATCCTGAAGCCTTCTTATTTTATATTTTAAATAAAATTAATTGTGCTTGTTATTAAACCCGACAGCATGGTCCAGTGTGTTAGCTGGCTAAGCCGGCTAACGTGCTGTGACGTCAGTCAATGTGAGATCGATGGTTCGAGTCTCCGTCGGGCGACAATGTGTGATTTGTCGTAAAAATAAAAAAATGCCCAAGGTCTGGCATTCAATCACACTCCGGTGTTACAAGCTATCCACTTGTTCACCTTAAATGTAGTCCTGGTTGCACAAAGAATATCTCCGCTGCCGCTGTGGTTGAGACCACAGATCGTCGCACGGATTGAGATTCTGACTGCACCAAGATGAATGGGTAAATAGAGCAAGATAATATGGAGACTGATCCCCTCCGATAAAAGGATCTAGAAAGCTTCGTGAGAAGCGGCGCTACTTCCACGGGAGTGTTATATATATATATATATATATATATATATATATATATATATATATATATATATATATATATATATATATATATATATATATATATATATATTAAAGAAAAACGTTCTAAAAGTATAAAATTTATTTTGAACCACTTAGAATAAAGATAATTATCTTTAATCGAAAAAAAACTACATGGCATGTAGACCGAACGTTACAGACTTTTTTCCATGCCAAAGACGATCATAAACAGCTCCTAATTTCGAGCAAATTCAATTTATATGCGCTACCAAAGTACCCCTAAAATTCTACCTACTTTGGCACCACCAATTAACAATGGTAATTATTGGCAAACTAAGTATCTTGTTTAAATAAACACATTTTGTTTCATAAAGCATAGTCTTCGATAAATTAGACATGAAAAAATGGTCTGGTAGAAGCGATTTTTTTATTATTACGTGGTTTGCTGTTAAATAAATCACAAACTTGTGCGAAGCATGTTTGGTCATTTAGGTAAACGACACTCTTAAAGTACAAGAATTACATATCTTTAAACATCCATGGACGATTCATGTCAAGTGGATTTGATGCTCAACAGCATCAAACGTTACTTACAAACCAAACATATTTTGTTGTCATGAAATAAAATTTCAATTGCTCGAAATTTAAAGGTATACGATCAACATAAAAATAACGTAACTAAGCTTCCGAAAATTCTAAAGTCCTGTTGACACAAGGATCCTTTGTAGATTCTTTCATTCATGTAGATTTTGGAAACATAGAAATTAATTGTTTTGAAGTTATCAATGATTTAGAAATTGTTCCTTTTCAAGAATCGTTGAAGATGAAAATTTGCAATTTAGCAGCTGCGCTATTTGACGGATAAGTCTCACTAGGATTATTTATTTTAAAATTCAGAATACTGAAAGAATTGTAAAAGAATCCTAGTTTGAACAGGGCATAAAAATGGATATAGATAGAGTAGACAACTTAAAATTTGGTATTTGGTTGTGTTGTGGTTGTGTGTGTACTTATATTAATAATATTAAGCTAAAAATATACAATTACCTTATAGTATATGAGTACTTGTAAACGTATAGGTTTAAATTTTAAGGCAACAAACTAATATGCATATTTTTATTTTCAGGTAGGTAAACACAAACATTGCCTACTTCAAGAACAAACTTTGCTTCGCTTACCAATGCAATAAGTTATTCAATTCAGTAAGTCAAATATTAATTTATTAGTTCATTTTCAATTTAGCCATCTCTATATCAATCTGATTGGTATTTATGAAACATTAACATCGACCATTTCATTATTTTCACATTAATTAACAAAGAAATACCCGACCAAAATTTTCCACCTTAATAATCTTCTCGCAATTAATAACGAAATGAAATTCTGATACGTGTATTAATTTACCACAAACAAATCAATTTTGAAATCCACCACCGCCAACCGCAGAATTCCTAAACATTTCAACCCTTCACATATGAAAACGCGGATAGCAAGGGGTAGGGGTGGAAGATCGTATCTGTCCTTATCGATTCTACGTTCGGAAGCGAAACGGGAAGCGGTTAAAGGTAGACGGTTGACACTGACATTTCACATAACTTTAGATCCGAAAAAATAAAAAATACGCGAAAATATTGCTGGCTTTTACTTATATGAATTCAGAAAATATAAGATCGTATAATACCTTAGATCATATATAGTTTACGTAATAGATGAAAGGTACTCTCAACCATTAATTAAAAGAGATGGAAATCGTTTGGGAAAAATTAAGGGGTGTTACACTCTAAAAATGATAGTGTTAAATTTAACACTAAACTAACCAAAAATAGTGTACCATCGAGGACAGAATATTTAGTGTTAACTTTGACTTTTCCAAGAATGGTTAATTTTAGTGTACTTTAACGAAAGCACAAACGGTTAAAAGTTACACGTTGAGAGTGTAAAAATTTTAGTGTAAAATATTAGTGTTACTATATAGTGTTAAAATAGGGTAAAATAAAAAGTAGGATTTGATGCAAAATATATTATAAATTTAATATTACATCCAGATTAAGTATACATTAGGTTAGGTACCTACATATACAGTAGACATATTATGTATAGTTTATAGAAATATGTATAATAATTGAAATACGTAATAGGATTGAAATAAGGTTATGATCGCTTTTGCTGGATTACATTGCTTCACACATGGGATCGGTGCTGTATTATCGATGACTCGTCGATGACAAGAAAATAGTTTGTTAGGTATAGCTCCGGGAATCGATCCTTCTGCGATTAGAAATGGTTGATTGGTTGTTTTTTTAGTATATCCTTTTCTAATTTGATAAATTATTCTGTAAAATATGTATTAAAAATAAATAAATTAATCGAAATTAATTAAATAACATGAATTTTCTAACTTACTAGTTTAAAAAGAATTATTTTTCCGGCTTTTCCCAATAGATTCTTTAGGTATTTTGGATCTTCGTGTTGTAGCTGGTAACATCTCAACTGAAGCAAACATGGGCGCGGGTAAAATGGTCACATCCACATTAAAATATCTTCACGTGCAGTCACAATAATTAGGTTTATGCACCATTCCAAAATATGAAAGTATAGCAAAAAGATCAAACACTAAAACCAAATGAAACGTATAAAAACTAAACACAATATACTAACCCACGCCACTACGTCTGATCTGTATACCAACTCTGTACATGAACAACGTGACCAGAACTTTGAAGGGTATTTTTACACTGAACGTGTTACTCTAATGTTTTATAACGGTAATATTACACTATCTTCAGAAATGTCACACTGAAATAATTACTTTCGCACTATTATTGTGAAAAGTTCCATATCTAGTGTAAAATATTACACTAATTCTTAGTGTACTTTTACCACATGCGTAGTGTAAAATGTAGTGTTGTTTTAACGAGTTTTTAGTGTAAAAATTAACACTAAATTTTTAACCAAAGGCACAAGTTTAATTTACACGCATGCATTTTTTAGAGTGTACGAAGTGATTTAGAACATACAAATACGGTAGACAGGTTATGAGGTTAAAACTAATATTTTTATGTTACATAGTACATAATACTGCGCGGTAGCGGCCAGCTTTCCCTTCTCTAAATACGAGTTATATACCCCTTATACATTCTAGAAAATGTCTGTAAAAACTTCAAGCTTCCAATGTTTGTCTAAGAACTATGAATTTTACTGATCCTAAAGTTCTCATTCATTTATTTAATAGTCTAGTTCGATCGAAGTTAGAATATGTCTCTACGATCTGGAACCCTGCATATAGTGTCTATATAATATAAATTGAGGGTATATAAAACAAACTATTAAATGACATGTTATAGATATAAGATAATGATCTATTATTATCCATTTAGGCTTGAACGTTTTAACTTATTGTCATTCCAGATAGAAGAGTTCTCTTAGTTATGTTATGTTACTTCTTTATAAAGTATTTAATAATTAATTGATTATTTATGAATCTGATTATTCACAGTTTCAAATTTTACTTCAACTATATTATATATAAATCCAATATTTTCTTTATCATTCCAAAAATATGAACTAACAATAATTTCTCCTATAATAGAATCATGCTACAATAAACTCTAATTTTTTTCCATATCTCTCTGTACAAATTTAAAGGTAAAACTTTTTTTAAATAGCATGTATTGTACACTTTTGTCTCATTGTTAAATCACTCGATGTTATATTGTCTTTGCTCGGAATGTTTGTAAATTTTTATTTTTGTTTCAATTGTGTAATTCGTGAGAACCTGTGTTTGGTTCGTCTGGACTGTTGGTCCTCTGGTTTGTTTAAATAAATAAATCAGATTAACAATTAAATTTTTCCACTCGTTAAAATTTTACCGTCTTATAACGTATTCGTTTATTTTTGGTCCAAAACTGCTATTAATTACTCACCAACTGTCTTTTTAACTATGAAAAATTTGGTCAACAGAATTTTTTTCTGCAGTATATCCTAACATTACCTATAGTAGTAGAAAGAGAGTACACAGGAATGCAGTCAAATTGAATCTTTATTGATCTAAGGCCAACGTTTCGCCACCTCTTGTGGCATCATCAGGGCAAACTACGAAAACAAAAAATATCACATACACAATTTGTAAGAAATATACAATGTAACACTTACAGATTTAAAAAATATACAAAAATTAATCATCAAAGAGATGTTGTCAAATATAAAACAAAAAATCGAGCACTTCTCTCCATGCACTCACAGAAAACAAGAAACATGAAAAGTGAGGAACAAGTGGAAACTAGTCATTACCAAGAATCAGTTAATCATTTAAACAATTTGCAGATGTGACAGTAGATGCTGTTGAGGTCTTCTACATCAGTCCTAAAATTTACATTATTTTTATTTTCCTGTATGTGAAGCATCTCAAGAAGAAGGCGTTTGTTGAGGAAAGAAGCACGATCCAGGACTTCAGCGTTTTCGAAATCGAATGTGTGCCCAGTGTTGATAGTGTGATGAGTAAGGGCGCATTTCCCAATGTTATTTTGTTTTGCAGAGTTCCTTTTATGCTCCGTTATCCTGGTTTTAAGGTAACGCTTTGACTGCCCCGTGTAAGTTTTGTCGCAATTATTACAATTTATTTTATACACAATGTTTGATTGTTTTTCTACCTCGATTTTATCCTTAAGTTTAGAAAATAATTTTCCCACAGTCTTTACTGGCTTCAGAGCAATATTGGTGTTGGTTGACTCTTCAAGTAAATGTTTTAAATTTCGCGCCAAAGTTCCGACATTTGGAATTGAAAAATACTTTCTGTCAGTGTTCAGGTTGTTGACATATGGAGTGGTATTGCCATTGTTGTATAGTATTTTATTAACAATCCGTTTGGGATAATCATTCTCGTATAAAATCTGCTTGAGTGTGTTAGTTGCTTCAGCCCTGTATTCTGGTGAGGTGAGACTGTACGCTCTTTTTTTGAGGTTAGTAGCGACATTAATTTTTTGTGTAGTTGGATGACACGAGTTAAAATTTATATACCTGGTGGACGATGTTGGTTTACTACACAAAAAATTAATGTCGCTACTAACCTCAAAAAAAGAGCGTACAGTCTCACCTCACCAGAATACAGGGCTGAAGCAACTAACACACTCAAGCAGATTTTATACGAGAATGATTATCCCAAACGGATTGTTAATAAAATACTATACAACAATGGCAATACCACTCCATATGTCAACAACCTGAACACTGACAGAAAGTATTTTTCAATTCCAAATGTCGGAACTTTGGCGCGAAATTTAAAACATTTACTTGAAGAGTCAACCAACACCAATATTGCTCTGAAGCCAGTAAAGACTGTGGGAAAATTATTTTCTAAACTTAAGGATAAAATCGAGGTAGAAAAACAATCAAACATTGTGTATAAAATAAATTGTAATAATTGCGACAAAACTTACACGGGGCAGTCAAAGCGTTACCTTAAAACCAGGATAACGGAGCATAAAAGGAACTCTGCAAAACAAAATAACATTGGGAAATGCGCCCTTACTCATCACACTATCAACACTGGGCACACATTCGATTTCGAAAACGCTGAAGTCCTGGATCGTGCTTCTTTCCTCAACAAACGCCTTCTTCTTGAGATGCTTCACATACAGGAAAATAAAAATAATGTAAATTTTAGGACTGATGTAGAAGACCTCAACAGCATCTACTGTCACATCTGCAAATTGTTTAAATGATTAACTGATTCTTGGTAATGACTAGTTTCCACTTGTTCCTCACTTTTCATGTTTCTTGTTTTCTGTGAGTGCATGGAGAGAAGTGCTCGATTTTTTGTTTTATATTTGACAACATCTCTTTGATGATTAATTTTTGTATATTTTTTAAATCTGTAAGTGTTACATTGTATATTTCTTACAAATTGTGTATGTGATATTTTTTGTTTTCGTAGTTTGCCCTGATGATGCCACAAGAGGTGGCGAAACGTTGGCCTTAGATCAATAAAGATTCAATTTGACTGCATTCCTGTGTACTCTCTTTCTACTACAACACGCACAGTCGCTTAACATTTTCCTTCATTACCTATAGTCTCTGGTACAGTATTGTACATACTCGTTTATCTCAAAAATAAATTAGGTACTTCAGACAGCTGTCATTTCAAATTTTGTTTTGAAAATGGAATTAATATTTCCTTATATTTGTAGATAAAGTATAATATTGAACTCGAGTTTAACGTGACAATTTATCATTCGAATGATATTGACAATTTTTTAAATTATTTATTAGGTACAGTCGGCTCGTGCAGAAGTTTACATACATTTTGCATGCAAGTATAATAAGAAAAACTAATGCTTTAAAATGCCGGTGTCTTAAAAACGAAACATTCGTTTCTTTTAGAATTTAATAACATAATTTTAACATAGATTAGGCCGATGGTTAGGCAGAAAAAAAATATTTGGTTTATGAATTCAACAATGTATCCGGTGATTAATTATAAAAGATGTAAGAATCCTCCATTTCCCTTTTTACTCCACTATAAAAGGAACTCAGCTCAATTCTCTCTACTCGTAGTCATAGTCTAGCTTCTAGCACCATACCATTTTTCACGGCTTATAGCACCTACCGCCGGCATAGTGACAATACCGTCTTACCGACGTTTCTCTATCGGTAAAATAGAAAAGTACAACGAAAGTGAAGTAGTAATGTCGTAAAGTGCGGTTTTAAGAGTGCTTCAGGGCTTGTAGTAGCTGTAGGATAGAAAATGTCTTCATAGAAAATTCCGGAGGAATGAAAACGTCTCTGAGAACGTAGACTGGTGAATGAGGCGAATTAAAAGGGGGATCAATAGACACAAAAGGAGTTAGGAGTTGTTTTATCATTTTGTTATATTTATGCTCTGAAAACTATATTCATTTACTTTATGTATACGAGTGTACCATAACTTGATACATATTGCAATGGCTAGTGTTGTAATAGATAACAATATTTTTATCTAGATAAAGATAAAGATAACTTACTTTTTATTAATCTAGATAAGATAATAGATAGCCATTGATAAAATTATCCAGATAGTAGATAAAAGATAAATAATTATTATCTAAATACTTGCTAGATAATTTATAGATAATATAATAAAATAAAATATAAATGACATGTTATCTTCAACCAGATTAGATAAACGACGCATGCTTTTGTTGTAAAGCCAAGAACTAGCGCAGCGGGGAGAAGAGGTATATCACTGTATGGAGTGCGTACCGCACCGTCGAAACTCCACACCGTCGAATCACCACTGTGTCGAATACGTAGTGCATTAAATGTCCACTGCGTCGAATTTACCCCCTCTCTTTAACAGAACACTAAATACCCGCTCCGTCGAATCACCACTGTGTCGAATGCTGAGTACATGACATGTCCACTGTGTCGAATTTACCCCCTCTCTTTTACAGTACACTAGAAACCCGCACCGTCGAATCACCACTGTGTCGAATGCACAACATGAAATGTCCACTGTGTCGAATTTACCTCCTCTCTTTCGAAGTGTTCCACACCATCGAAAACCACAGCGTATAAAAACCATACCACCTAATAACCACACGTCCGAAAAACCACAGCGTATAAAAGTCCAGCTACCCATATACCAATTTTCACACGTCGATTTGCACATTTGTACCCAAACTAATCAATACTAACAAAACCCTAATTAACTCCAACAGATCTCCGTTTTTTTAAAATAAACTAATCAATACTAACAAAACCCTAATTGAGTCCAACAGAACTCCGTTTTTTTAAATAAACTAATCAATACTAACAAAACCCTAATTGAGTCCAACAGAACTCCGTTTTTTTAAAATAGACCAATCAATACTAACAAAACCCTAATTGAGTCCAACAGAACTCCGTTTTTTTGACATAAACTAATCAATACTAACAAAACCCTAATTGAGTCCAACAGAACTCCGTTTTTTTGACATAAACTAATCAATACTAACAAAACCCATAAATTATACGCTGTGGACATTGTGGTGGGGGAACTTTTATACGCTGTGGTTTTTCGGACGTGTGGTTATTAGGTGGTATGGTTTTTATACGCTGTGGTTTTCGGTGGCGTGGAACACTTCGAAAGAGAGGAGGTAAATTCGACACAGTGGACATTTCATGTTGTGCATTCGACACAGTGGTGATTCGACGGTGCGGGTTTCTAGTGTACTGTAAAAGAGATGGGGTAAATTCGACACAGTGGACATGTCATGTAATCAGCATTCGACACAGTGGTGATTCGACGGAGCGGGTATTTAGTGTTCTGTTAAAGAGAGGGGGTAAATTCGACGCAGTGGACATTTAATGCACTACGTATTCGACACAGTGGTGATTCGACGGTGTGGAGTTTCGACGGTGCGGGATGCTCCGACTGTATGGAGCGTTGCTGTTTGCGTATTTACGGTTGTTTATTCACAACCACTATACACTTTTGAATAAACTATCTCAAAATACTTACAATCAGTTAAGTAACATTCGAATTAACAAAGCCAAGCACATCAAAGGAAATCGACTGTCACAACAAACACAATAATAACAGAAGTCAGCAATATGCACCACTCCATACAGTTATTCGTCTCCTTTCTCCGCCTACAACTGCTATTCACCGCTGCCGTACTTCTTGCCTTTACAAGACTGATTTAAATTCGATTAAAATTACAAATGAAAAAAGTTGGTTTTAATTTTACTTTCTAGATGATATTTAAAAAATAAATAAAGAAAATTTGTAATGTTATCTAGATAAGATAATAGATAAAAATATATTATCTAGATCAATAGCTTTACACATAATAAAATCAGAATCATGTTATCCAATAAATTATTTAATTATTAATTCTACCCATCAAAACATTGAAACATTAAAAGAAATATTAGGAGGAATTGACCATTGACGAACTAACAAAACAAAAGTATGCTAGAAATTCTAAAGTAAATATTTTTCTTTCCTTCTGTAGGTACTTTTTTTATAAAAAGTCATTATGTAATTGATTCTACTTCCATCTATTTCCATTCTTTCATAGTAAATGGGTTCGGTCTGTTTATTAAATGCATCAAAGTTAAAAATAAAATGTAAGCTTCATATTGCGGTGACAAGCGAAAATGGGAGTGCACACATATCGGACTCGTATACACAACACTTCAAAGAAAGCAAAAACACCATGTTGACATTAATTGACAGTTCAATTACGATGTGTTACCTTACAAACCTACTGCGCTTTCTTGCAAACATAAAAGTCAAAAGGATTTATTTATTTTTAATCGAAAAATTGATGATGTTCGAGAAATCGTACTGAACGATATTTTTGTAAAAGTTGGATTTCTTTATAACTATAAATAAATCGAAAATTACATTTTTGGCTCCATTTTATCAAGGTTTTTAATATGCTTGTAAATTTCAATCCACATTGTAGTACGTTAAGTATCAAGAGCGGTAAGTGTAATTTACGGGCAGAGGATATAATGTTTGGGGACCGAGATGTAAGTAGTTTCTGTTATATTAGTTTTTGCACTATCGGTCATTGTTAGCGTTTACTGGTTCTGTTTCTAAGGTAGTAGGTTTTGTTTACAAATTAGCAGGCGGTAAGAACTCATGAAGAAGGCGGGAAGCAATAAACAACAACAGAAACCAAGGAAACAGTCAACATACAAAATAAACCTACATAACCAAAAATACACATTATTTTTATTGTATCGATCGGGCAAAAAATATTATAAGCATCACGGACGTTATGTGCATTTTGTACCGGTTTCGGATAACATTGGAAACCTCGACTACGTCTCGGTCTCCACGCATTATCCTCAACCGGTAAGCTGCACATACCGCCCTTTATACTTAATATACTATTTGTTACTAAGTACTTTTAAGAATGAATTACATTATACTTTTTCGTCTAGATTCATGCTAGATTTCTAGTTCAATTTCCATCCGAGATTCGTTCGAGTTTCATACTTTATTTCTAAACAAGTCATATTCAATCGGAAATCTTCGACTTTTTCCGAGCCAAAACTTTAAACTTTTAAACTTTTAAACTTTTAATAAGAATCTCGAATCGAAAAATAGAGCCAAGCGTATAGTTCTACACTAGAACAAAGTATGGAAGTTCAACGGAACTCGGAAGGTAGTTTCTGGTTTACATTGATTATAAGAACTACTCGGATGAATCTCGAAATAAAATCTACACAAAAAAAGTTTCATGTAATTCAGCCTATAGTCATTGCCCTGAAGAAGCCGATTGGGAAAACGGACTTTTCTAAAGGTGGGTTTAAGCTCACAAAATTTAAGAATAAGAATAGTCGTAAAATTGAAACAGTTATGAAACGTATGAATCGGTTTATGCTGTAGAAGTATAAGGAATAAGGATGAAGAATTATTTCTTCAGCAAATACTCATATGAGATAACTGTTTTAACTTTTAAACTATTCTTGCAAAGCAAAAATGCATGTTACAATAAATCATTTTGAGACTATGGTTTTGAAATCGATGACCTCATATTTTACAATGATGTACATATAGGTTGTGCTTACGTGGCTATAGAATGAAATTTATAAAAAAAATTATGTTAAATAATTTTTAAAAATGCAAGTTTTACATAAATTATTACAGTCAATGGGTTAACTGTTTTAAAAAATCTCTATACCCGTCTTCCGAGTAATGTATATTATCGATTTCAAAAGAAAATTTTTATTTTTGTGCATTAATCAACGTACCTATAATAAGTTTTGCTAATTGATATCACAGCAATTAATAATTTGCATTTATTGATTCACTAATGAGTCATGATTCTTCTAGGTAAATTTCATTTTGAAATTTTTTAAAACAGCCAGAATCGTTCAAATTGTTAATTTTCTGGATTTACAAGTGTAGCGCCTTAAGCCACGTGATCATTCTGTAGAACCTCACGTAAATAACGATTATTTTATTGAAGAAGGTTGTATCAATCGAAGCGTTGGTTAAAACCAGTAAAATAAAATAATTTTAAGGAAAATGTTAGTGCTTTTAATTTTCTTTTATTTATTACCACCGCAGACTATTATTATTATTGAGAAACGATTTCCCTGCAATAATATTTTATTTATTTGAGACTCGGAGCATAAAGGTACAAAATTACGTATTCATAGCATTGCACTGCGCTTATTTTTCATTTCCCATAAATTCCAAAACTCAATAACTCCTCAAATATCCATAAAACCCTTCCTTTCGCAGAGTCATCTAAAATCTGCCACAATTCTCAACGCGCAATAAGCAGCGCCATTGTTCCTTGCGTAAAATGCATCATAAAATGTTTTAAAACAATTTCATTACACAACACGGGCAAAACATAACAAGAAGATGGAACAAAAGGCCGCGAATTTAATTTAGTTTTATTACGAGGGGGTGGGGTCATATGGTACTCGACACTCCGGTATTGTTCACTGTGAATGGCGAACGCTTAGAGTTGCCTCTTCTTCGATAGCGCGGCTATAAAAGGTGGGAATTTATTTTACTCCGAGACATATTGTTAATGATGCGCGCCACTTGTGTGTCGATGGTGGCGAAGAGCTCTTCAAACTAAAGTGCGTTTCAGAGCGAATGTCAATGGTGGAATGGACAGCAACTGAAGTACCGAGTGTACAATGAGGCAGAATTTCAATGAAGATTGAATTCTTGCATGCACGATTGATAAAAATGTAAAATGGCTTTGGGAAATAATATATTTCATAACGAAGATCGAAAGTGAGAAATATCGGGACGAACGAGGTGCAACCGAGTGCGGCAACACAATAACAATACGATATTTATTGTTGAACGAGCCATGAACGCTAGTTTTTAGACGAAAACATAAAATAACACATATTTTTTTACTTTTTAATACACATACAACTTTCAAACGATATTTCTATTGAAATTTCATACAATCAATAACCATATCGTGCTAGCACGATATTCATATCATACTACCCTCTAAGCAATGAACTTTCCTGGGATATTGCAAAATGTCCCAAAAATGTTACTTTTGTGACATAGGTACTTTAGTGAACATAAAAACATCATTTTATAACAACAAATTCGCATTTCTAAGAAATTAAGTTGAATTACTCTTGTAACTCTTTTTAAACATCTTTTTAAAATCTTGAAAAGAGGTTTGTTTTTTAAACTTTCCCAGGCCCGTTAGAAGTCAACCACGTATAGTATATGTATTTAACGTGTTATTAAAATATTCCAAAAATGTTACTTTAGTGACAATAATAATAATAATTATATCATTTATTTCCTGAGGATAAAACATCGTATAGGACATGTCAAAGTTTACATAATACTTACGGAACATTACAGTAATATATTACAAAGAAATGTTGTATAGCAAAATAAAATAAAATACATTAAAATACTCAAAACATCCTCTCAGAACATACTTAAGATGTTAAATTATGTCTGTGTTAAAGAATAATCTCGCAGTAACATAACATAAAATCATCCTAGTTATCACAACAAATTAACATCTCGAGGAAATAAAATTGAATTACGTTTGAAACTTCTTTTTCTAACCCTCTTTTCAATGTTGTCAAGAGGTTTGCTTACATACTTTATATGTATTTGAATTTTGACAATTTTTGTTATTTTTTTAACACAAATAAATTAAAACGAATTTTAAAAATTCGATCGGTTATTTAGTAGATCCAAGCTTTGTTGACAAAATATTAAAATTTGAAGTTAATTCACTTATTATAAATAAAAGTAATGCAGAGTCGGGCGCAAACCCTCTTTTTTACAAATATTTTTTTACAAATATGCGTGTTCAAATATAAATTATTTGATATTAATTTGTTTAACAAAAGATTAAACGCTATAGAATAGCGTGCGGAATCAATGTGTTTGACTGTTTTCTGCCCTGTGTAGAGGATCACCTTAATAACGTATAAATTAAACCACCAATGCTGTTCAAACATAGACATTGCAATTATTACGTCAATTTGATATTACCTATTATACATGATTTGATTGATTTGCATATACGAAGGCGACGTTTAGATAAACGATTAACTACTGATGTATAATATTCCACATTTACTTCAAACAATTTAGCTATTCCTATAAATATAATTATAACAGAAGATCAATATATACCTCGATAATAATTAAACGTCATCAGGCAATGAAGCTTCCTCGATTACTGCGAGAGCGAGTCTATCAACATGGTCTATTAACAGTCTACAAGTCGATGTACCAATATAGTACTAGTAGAGAACATCTACCTAATAAGTGTAAAATGCTTCTTGCAATCACACAATGCCCAATACCGCAATCGTTTAAGATTAGCCCGCAGATAATAAATATAGTCGAACAGTTCAGTATTTGCCATATTTATTAACCCTAGTATATATTTTACCCCCAGTGTTCCACTGATAGAGGCCCATTCACAACAACAAAATTAGTGGCAACGGTAGAATTAGTGGCAGTGGTTGTGGTAACAAAATTATAAAATTAAAGTCTAGCACCACTCGACGTTCAGAATAGAAAAAATTAGTGTATGGTAATGAATAGGGATATTTCATTCAATCTGGTGTGAAATTCGAAAGTTGTCCATACTAGCTGTCATTCTGAACTGTTCTTGTATACATTCGAAGATTATAGACAAAGATATACTTTCTAATTTCAATAAATAATGGATTTGATTTATATATAACACATGCAGTCAAACAACATAAACATCTTTCGGTTTCTGTCACTCATGGTAGAATTACTGGCGAAGCAGTGGTAAAAGTTTGGAGCTTGCAAACTTGTACCATTACCACTACGTTACCGATACCGCTACTTCACCACTAATTTTTAGAATTTTTAATATGAATGGTTCCTATTACAAACACAGTATCAAACTTTTACCTCTGCCACTACCGTTACTACTAATTCTACCACTGCCACTAATTTCTGATTGTGAATTCTACTTAAGAGTTTTTCGAAGCTTATTACCAGGGTTGTATTGTATGCTCTGGCGCATTTCAGGCTTGTGGTTTTGACCATTGTGTGACTGCAATAACCCCCTAATAAACGCTAATGATTATTAGGTAGATGAAATGTATTTGTACTATACCAGTACCGAAACTTCGTTAGCCAGCAAACAAAGGGCGTGTATACACAGGTAGCAAGTAAAATATTCTCTATTGGTGCGTGTCTACAGATGGCTGATGAGCAGCTTATGCAAATCCCTGCTGGGAGGTCGGGCTCTGCCGCTGGTAATTTGAAGGGCCGAGTTCGGAGCCCGGAGGGAGCGATCTGATCCTGCGATCCTGATCCGTACCCTGTCCCTGTCTTATAAATTTATCATGGCCTACCTATCTCACTGTCACTGAATTTTACTATCGTGTAATTTTTCGGTTACGGCTGCTTGGGTCAGCAGTCTGGTAAATTTCTTTGACCCTTGAGTTTACTGGATGACTTGTGTTTGATAGTCTGAGCATTGAGCTTATTTTAAAGTTGATAGTACTGTGTAGTTTAGTGCGCTGGACGGTTCTCTGAAATATGATCAAAGGACGATTGATTGTGCTTCAGATGACGTTCAGTATAAATCGAGCTGGAATCATTTTATTTTGCTGAATAGCCAATAGTCCCTCATTCTTTATCAAAGACGTATGTTCACTGTACAGTGCACTAACACTAACTTGTATTGTGTTCAATTCTCAATCGTAGATTTTTCTACTTCTTCTTGCAAGGACTTGTAGCAAACTTTTGATTTAGAGACGCAGTTAATAACTCAGTGTTCGACATTGAAATAAATTAATTAATGACTGAAGCAGACCTTAACTTTAAATTGAAATTACAACTGTTTTGCATTATTTCATTTTAGGTGGTCCACTGCTATAACTGCTATTTGTCAAATAATGAAAATGCAACATAAGAGTTATCTGAAAAACATCAACATTTTATGTTTCTTTTTTGCACGTAGGCTATGCTATTGAGTTCAGTTTATAATTTGATAAGTCTAAAAAAAATTTAATACCTACATGCTCTTTGTAGATCAAAGCAAAATTAAAAAAATAATAGCTCGCATGTTATACTAGGTACTTTCCATAATAGCATTACCTTTTAATATTGTTTTGCAATGTTTTACTTTCAGTATTATTATAATGATTTTCGTCATCATTCTTGTTACACTTTTACCTGCGCATAAACTTAATAAATACTAAAAACATCTAAAGAAGGGGATAGCCGAGTACGTTAAGTGACAGACTGTTGGTCTAACATCTTTAGTTTGAATTCAGTCTGGTGTACATGCACATTCTCTCTTATGGATTGTGGTGTTCTTTATATTAACAACCATGAGTTCCCTTGAGTTAACATTGTATAAAACATGCCTATACTTTTCCATGATTTCAATTTTAATTTAATTTTGCTAGTAACCATTCAAGAGGATATACTATCAATTACAGAATTGTAGATGTTATTATAGTGGAATCCAACCACTTGGAGCGATTCGTCTTGGTGCAGTTAAAATCTCAATCCGTGCAACAAGCTTTGGAATTCAAAGTGGCAACGGAGATATTATTTTTGCATTCATATAGGGCTTAGTGCAGCTGTAACTTATCGCAGTTTGTATTGAGGTTGTATGTCAGTGCGAAACTATCGTAACTTAAGGAGGTTGGGGATTCCTACAGTGGCGTAACCAAACATTAGTCTTGGGGGCGGATATGAAAATAGTAATATTTTTAATACTGTAAAAAATAATTTGCCCGTAAAGTTTAGGGTAGTTTACTTGACGTGTGTACATTTTAAGTATCATTGTTTTGAAGGTATATTTGATAATTTGACATTTATTAGTATTAGATATTATTCATAAGGATGAAATTTGTGTCCAAAATATGGTTTAGATATGGAATAGTCGGATTGTGGACTGGTTGCGAAATAAAAAATACGCGTATTGCGTAATCTTCAAATAGTATTTTTTTATTTCGCAACCAGTCCACAATCCGACTATTCCATATCTAAATTAGATATTATTATTATTAGATATTACTTACTTTCATTCTAGAAGTTTTGAAAAGAATTATTAAAAATAACTACCGACCAAAAAATGTTTTTCTGAAAAAATTCGTTTTCTTTCATGATCAGCACGCCGTACAGAGTATATACCTACCCTTAAATTTTTATCCTAAGTTGTGGAACACCAGTATATGCAACCATTGCAAATTGTCTAGCAATTCTGCAAGTTTAGCATCAATAGACATTTTAAACTAGGTAGGTACCGATTTAGCGCAGCGGCAACAAAATGACAAAATATTAATTTGACATTAATTTCGCATTTATAGCATTGTCAAAGATACCGCAATACCAAGATACCTATTTGTATTGGTCGTTGCATCGTAACGGTAGTGGAAAAGCAAAGCTTGGACATTTCTACAATACCATGCAACGGCTCTACCGTTAATTCTTCATGTGAACGGTTGCATTAATTTACATAGGGCAAGGTTTCCGCACTACCATACAACCGCACTTCAACTGCACTAATCGCTAAGTGAATGAAGCTTTAGCCTCTTTAAACACGATAATGTAGATACTGTCCCGAAAAGAAAAGCAACCTTTAATATAAAATATCAATGAACCATCTTGTACCCTTCAACCCTCATTTAAAATTCTCTTCTCGTCTTCGAACCCTAATCTAAACTTGTATCGATTACCCAAATAATTAAAGCAAAGTCAGTGGCTCCAAACTATGTGCAGTTACCGGACACAAGCTGATCAGTTTCTGAGTTGCAGGCAGCACCTGTGGTCCAATGGAGAACTTGGACTTGGACGTTAGCTTTCAACAGCTGCAACCGATGTTGGGGTAGGAGTGTTTAATTGTTACTCTAACCTTTCCAACTTGAACTTCAGTTGGTGATATTTGAGGTTAAGGTTAGCTGAAGTTTTGAGATATTTTAATAAATGCTAAACTCTCGTATGCAAGTATAATACAGTGCCGTAGCTAGGGGGCAGATGATTTGTATCTTCTTTTTTATAGATAAAATTTTTGGAAAATTAATATTATATTATTTATTTGCAAGAAAATATCGATGGAATACGAATTCAATCTTCGAATCAGAAGCCGTGGTTCGAAAACGTCATACTTTCATATTAAGGCTGAATTACATTATACTTATTTCGTCTAGATTCTAGTTCGAGATTCATCCGAGAAGTTCCTAGCCATTTCTAGTAGGTATATTGTAAATCAGAAATTTCCATCCGTGTTCCGTTCGATTTCCATATTTTTTTCTGTTTAGAAATATACGCCTGGCTCTATTTATCTATTCTAAATGCATACTAAATTTGTCTACGCATGCTCAATTGACAGTCAGTGTGACCAATCTTCAAAAGTTTTGGCTTGGAAAAAATCTAAGATTTCCGATTGCATAATGAAAATAGTTCGGAAATAAAGTATGGAACTCGAACAGATCTCGGATGGAAATAATTGAACTATCTGGCATGAATCTAGACGAAAAATGTATACCTACCTAATGTAATTCAGCTTTTACCATCGCGCCAGCCAAATTTGAAAAAATAAATTTAGTTTTCTAAAAGTTTCTGTTCTTCTGTTGGCACAATTACATATTTTTGCACATGAAGTAAATGAAAAACATATAGCTTCAAATCCCTTGAAAAAATGTAATTTTTAATTATAAGGCATTTGACCTTGAGTGAACAACAACAATGTTGCTCTTTCTACAAAATGTTTGGCTCTTCCTAGAAACATAACCTTGCTACGGTCCTGGTATAATATAACACATTATTCATTATTCAACGATGGAAATAATTATTCATATGTGTAATTGACACCTTAATCTCAAATATTATTTATTAATTCATCCATTTTATAAGAAAGACAAATTTTTCATGATTCTTTTTGGACTTCTATAAAAATATCAATGAAAAATAGCCTGCCAGTAGCCTAAATTACTACTATTTTTATTTTTTAGCATTTCTAAACTAGCATGTATCTTTTGAATAATACATAATATGATAATGATAAAACAACTTAAGATTTCGGGTTTTTAAGCCAGATCATATACGATTTGTAAAAAGAAAGAAGTAAAAATTGTGATACAAAGCTAAGTATTTAAAGAGTGTGTAAGTAGGATTACATAATAATACTGGTGCTTTAGAATGTAGGAGAATTGCCACGAAAGTGGTAATTTGGACAGTAAGAGGATTATTGTACAAAAAAGAAAAGAAAGAGATTTATTAGTAAATGGTAACAGAAAATATATTAATCGTCAGAATGTTATTTTCTTGTATCTTGCAATAAGCAGTAAACCAAAAATGAGACTTTCCCATTAATTTATTTCAAATTTATATTACAAATCAGCATAACAAATTCATTTTTCAATTGATTATTTGATAATGAATTCAATTTTTGTTTTAAACTTATAAGCACAGGTATACATAAACCAAAAGCATTATGCATTAATTTGGGATTTTTACAAAATACTATAACTCCTGTTAATTTTACTGTTCAAGCTGTGCTGATATTAAAATAGAAATTAATTCCTAATTATGATCAGATAATAGCTGTTATATTCGTGGATGAAAAATATTCATTTAGCCAAATCCAAGTTTACTAATTACCTGTTTTATAAAAAAACTGCTTTAAACGAATATTTGCACAACATTAATTTTAGTAAAACTGCTTCCTAAAAACTTCATAATCCGTTGGTAACGTCAGCGCCAGGTATTAGCCATCACCCATCATGTTATAATATTTGAAAAATTCTAAAAATACTTTTGCATTTATGCCTTTCATTAGGCAAATGAAAAACATATCTCCCAGCGTCTTTATACTTTATATCATGGGATAATTTCAGCGATTGGGTTGTTAGAACTTCCATTACTTTAATTAAATTATGTAGTAGAGGCTTTACTTCCGTTTTTATTTCTTATTTGATTTTTTATCCGGATATCCCGAGCTGGAGCTTGAGCTCATTCCTACTACGGTAACATGTTTGCTCAGTGGTCTTAAATTTAATTCTAAATCCGCTGCCTGCTTGCCTTCATTTGTGAATATGTTCGTGTAACGTCGTAATTACCTTAAATGAATCTAGAATTATTACACTGTTATTTTTAGAATTACCTTTTATATAAAATATTATTGCCAGAAAATTCAATAGATATTTCTATTTGTTTAACGTATAGAAAAATTAATTGGTTCCGAAGACTATTACATTACAATGTTTATATGTTTATTGATTCTTTTAATTACTTTCTAGTGAAGGAACAGAAATAAAACACTCGTTGCTTTTGAAAGAATATACAGGATGTTCTACAACTTAGACAAAAAGGGTATATACTGTACGACGTACTGTTCATGAAACAAAAAGATTTTTTTTTAAATTCGCAAAAAATTTCATCGTATTTCAAGCAAACATTTTTTTGCCACTGGCCGGTAGTTACTTTGAATAATTATTTTCTAATACTAATAAATGTCAAATTATCAAATATAGGTACCATCAAAACAGTGCGATACTTAATATGAACATACGGCAAGTAAACTACCCTTAACTTTGCGAATTTAAAAAATTCTTTTTGATTCATGATCAGCAACTTGTACAGTATATACCCTTTCATATTTTGTCCTAAGTTGTGGAACGTCCTGTATATAGCACTATTGAAATGAAGAGTCGGTTGCGCGAACTGATAATTTTGTCTGAGAGAAAGATGAAATAGATGAAAGAAAGAGAAAACTTCTCTACTGCTCTCTATCTCAGAAACATTAGTCAGGAATTTTTTCATATTAATGCTCACATCCCTCAGTGAATAATTTGTTTTGATAGTTGTACTGTGTTCAGTGTTCTATTTGTCGTTACTTATACAGTACTTGTATTGTTATGGTATGATTTGCAATATATCACGCTGTACTAGGTCAAATTGTGTAATATGTGTAGTGCACAAAAATTAGCGCCGTCCAGTTGAAACCACATATTCTCCAATCCCAATTCGTCAATTTGCGCTCACCAGTCCTTTACTTGATCTATGCACCAGTCACAGTTCCACAGCAGCGATATTCTTGACCAAACGGCTGCTTTAGGGCAGGCCACGTTTGCTACTGTCCCGTGTTGAGCCAGTTTCCTCGGGACACGTTTCTAAAAGTTTCTCTAGTTAATACCACACGACGAGGGAATCGATGACGAAATTTACGTTTTGCCAAAACCACCGGCCTATTATTTGTCAAAATCATGTTGACACAATTCATGGTTCGACTACGTGTATTTTACATCTGTCGTGATGACAGGTGAAGTCAGCTGCAAAAATGAAAGCATCATCCGATAAGGTGAAAAAGTGATTACTTTTTCGCCACCTCTACTAGTAGTATGGTTTTGGGCCAATAGCACTTTCTAAGCATTTAGCTAAATATAATATTCTCTTGCTATACTATACTCTGAAAAATCTTAATGAATTTTAGGGAATTTTCGTTAATGAAAAAATATTTCAATTCCTTTTTACAACGGCGGAAGGTAATGTGTTTACTACATCAGATTTTATTAAATTAAAATTCTATGACAAAGTGATGGATATGTCATCATCGATATATAAAATTTTAAATTTATTTTCTTATGTAAAAATAAATTATTGATTCATGAAAAGAAATGTTAAAACTGTATAATATTTGAACATAAAATAAGGTTGTTTGTGCGCAGTATTTTACGCGTCCTAATAAGGAAAGAAAAACATTCCCTTCGCGTAGAACCGAATTTCAACGCGAATCAATTATCAAAGAATATCCTGCGAAGGCAAATATTCAAATATACGCAGCGAAATGATTTTCAAACACAATTTCACGCATTTCCTCAATTATGTATGTGCTTCCTTGCCGCGGGGCTCGTCACCGCCATCGTCTTGCTTTACATATTTCTCCACTTCTTTGCCTTTTTCTTCTCTTTATACTTCATCTTGCGCCGTGCTTTCCATTACATCGACGCGTAATCGCATTACAAGAACACAGATTCACCATTAAATTTCATTCAACGCCTGACTTGTTATAGAAAATAAGTTATTCACAGGTCTAAGTACGGATCCCCGCGTGAAACTTGGGGAAAGTAATTTCAAGAATAGAAGTAGCTTTGATTGAAGTTGAAGCCTAGGTTTGTGTTCATTAATTTTACTCGCTGTTGCTGCTAGAAGTGCTGAAATGAAAAGTGGTATTGGGTTTTGTTCTATTTCTCACTCAGTTTTTGCTCGTTCAGACAAAATTGCAGACATTAGGATTAAACTTAGTTGATGGAGTAATCTACTTGTATGAAATGAAAATTACCTGCATTTTAATTAATATTTCATTTTATTCGCAGATTTAATTTATCAAAAAGTTTTTATCTTCCGCAAAACCTGTAAAGGAAGGTATTGGGATCGTGCTAAAAAATCGGGTAGTGAGTTTTTATTGGATGAGCACGAATTAGGGTCCTTACAATTCATTTTTGCCAGTTTCACGATGATGTCTGTATGTATGTGTGTGTGTATATGTCTGTAGGTATGTGGTTAGTGCTGGATTTCTGTCAGTCGGATAACTCAAATACGAATTACCCAAAAATTTTGATATTTGGTATTTAACATTTGTATATAAATAATTGGAAGAGCTCATTAGATTTTGGTACAAATATCTTCACCAGAAGTGATATTTTTTAAAGATTGAAAAGATTAATTGTCAAGAATTTCGTTTTTGCGTAAAAAATATTTACAGTTGAGACGGGTGACACGTTGACACTAACGCCATATAAGTCATAAGTAAGATATTAAAATGTAGTAATTGAACAGAGGATGGCTTCAACACTGAAGAATTTTCAAGTGAATGAATCTTTTGATTCCGTGATGCAAATTTCTGTGTTTGAATATTTTAGATTTTTATTTGTATAAAATGGTAACGTACTTACTTGTATATTTTAAATGGGCACTGGATTGTAAGTATACATTTATGTTTATAAGTCTAGATATGATAGGAGGTTGTGTGCTGGCCACATCAGATTTTTTTTCTTTAGGAATTTAAAGAACTAATATTTTTATGGAACATAGTACATTACGGTTCGGATGAATAACGTCATACTTAACTTAACTGGTACTACCTCCATGTTTCTGTGCAGTTTGGACGGTCACCGGTATCATACACAAATCGCATTTTTAACATTTAGGTTAGGTATTTATTTGTTAAGACTGAATTACATTGTACTTTTTTCGTCTAGATTCATGCTAGATTTCTAGTTCAATTTTCATCTGAGATTCGTTCGAGTTTCATACTTCATTCCGAACTATTCATATTCAATCGCAAATCTTCGATTTTTTCCGAGCAAAAACTTTTAAAGGTTGGTCAAACTGACTGCGTGCACACTAAACTAAACAACAAAACATACTTGGCTTTCATCTAACTGGCACACATATAGTAGGTATTCTTTATCCAAAAGATGTGAACTGTCACTGTCAATTTTACAATATGACAAGAACTGTCGAACGATCATGGATTACAAAGATATTATACATAAAATTTCCGTCGAAATACAATCGCTTAGCTTTTTACTTTTCTCAATGTTGTTCAATTCTTATTTAGGAACAACAACAAATGATTACGATAACAGATTTTGAAAAATTCCTGCGTAATATTTAGTATCCTTGAATTAATTATGCCTTAAGAAAATTCCTTCATTTCTTTATACCTTCCCTTTCCGTTATCTAATTAACACTGATTTTAAATCGCTGTAATCTCAACACACTTTCTCGTTAGAGTTTCTTCATTAAAGCAGTTATTTAAAGCATTCTTTTATACTTCTTTCTTTCCTGTGAAGAGCGAACAAATTTGCAGACAAAATAACGGCGCGTTATTATAGAACAACATTTACTCGATTTCCTGAAACTTATTTCAGTCATTAAAGTTTTCCAGTGTAGCAGATAATCGCTCTGTAGCCGGGATAACTCAAACATTTTTAAATTTAAGTTTTTCACGAAGATTATAAAACAACGGCAGTTTGTTTGTTCGAGGCAAACATTAAACGATTTAGCGAAGTTCGCAATGCGCGAGTCGGAATGTTTTTCAAGAAGTTCGCAACACAAATCCGAAAGTCGAAAATTGCATGAACCGGAAATATTAAACGCTCAAGTGAGCGCTAACGGGAGCGGGAACCGGTACTGGAACCGGTACTGGGAACGGTAACGCCGCATTGACTTGGCCGCTTCGATAGGAAGACACGGCAACCGAAACGGAAATTACTACTTGCGATTCTAACCTTACAAACTAAAACTATTACAATTAGATTACAATGTGCTGGATGCTGGTATTCAATCTCAATAATTTCAAGCAGTGGACCGTAGCTAAGTGGTTCGTCTCCGAGTTCCTGTATTTATATCAATAACAATGTAATAATAATATTACACCTGTAGGACAAAAAGAAACTTAACCTCACATTATTTCAGTTGTTATTTGAGAAAAGCAGTGAATTCTATACTACGTACCTGGAAAAAAAGCGCTTGTTAGAATCGTTGAGGCAAGTTTGTATTATTTTGCCCATGTTAAACAAGACAGTGATAAAGATACTCTCCAAATGCCAAACGCCATAAGCTTGTTTCTCTCTCAACTTGCCTTACTGCTGCTGTTTTGTAGTGCGCTACGGCTCCCTTCCAGGTACATATTATGTAATATAGAGTTCACTAGATAAAAGTGATAAAGATGATGATTGTGGACTTAGTCAATAAAACGAACAGAAATGTTCCAGGATAAGAATATCTGACGTACTGTTGATTGTTGGTTTAGCTTCATTTTAAGAATATGTAATTTTTTGAAGTTGTGTCAACCCTTCTTGGGTAATGACGTGATATGTGTAACACACGTGCGTCGTGTGGAGGATTATATTTCGAGGCGCCAGCCGAGAAAAATAACCATGTGATTAATAAAACTAATTCTTGACAACCGAGAAATCGCTTTTATGATATTTACTGCATAATTTCAAATTGTGAAAAATATGTAGTGATTACGAGTTGCTACAATAGTAGTCTGACATTCGTGGTCGGGCCAATTCGGCAATACTAGTCAATGATCGAGTGTACTAAGTACTACTTTGCGATTTTGCGGAACTAAAGTAAATCATTATTGTACGACTTCATGAAAAGGAATTTGAGTAATTCCAAATAATTTTATTGAGTTATTAAACTAAAACTACCTACATACTATGGTTCATTTTATTTCTGGTAGAACGCACGTCATCACTCATTTTTCGAATAAATGTATTTATTAGACAAACGAACGTAGTACAGAGACAAGAGATATTTGGGTAGGTACTTATCTTTTGTTACTTTAATAGATATAATGACGTGCGTTCTATCGGAAATAAAATATACCATATATCATATTATAATAAATTAATTATGAATTTTATTACTTAATATTTAGTCGCAGATGAAACTATAAATAACTACAAAATATAACAAATTCAAATTTTTGTATCTATTAAAAAATTCCGACTTAGTAAAAAATAATTTATTTCACAAAGCGCAGCTTTGGTCAATTTTCACTTTAAAATAAAATTAAACAATGAATAATTCGAATGAAATTTCGTGGAATGGATGCGTTTTAGTTTGTTTATGCAAATGTTAAATTTAAATATCGAATATGAGAATGTGCTACAAAAATGAATCCAAATCCAGTAACCGCTTATTTTTTGATTGATAAAATTTTATTTTTAATTTCTCTTAAAAAAATATTTTCGATATTATCATATTATTGTAATGTTTCCAATTCACCGAACATTTGGTTAAAAATAAAATATTTTACTGTGTCGCTTAAATAAATATTAAAAATACCACATTTTTTATAAATAAAATAAACTGTTGTTTATTCCAAATATAATAAAAATTATTGCCATTGTTTTACTTTAAAGCCTAGAAAATTAATTTCTAACTTTAAGACAATATTTTGCAAGTAAAATGTAATTTCTATTAGTATTCTACAAATTTAAATTCGTGGTTTTTACCGAGCTAAAATACATAAATGAAAAATTCATAAATCCTGCCCTTGATAGGACAACTGAATATTTTTATTTTAAGTTACTGTACCATTTATACACTAACCTCATTTTTCTTTTGCATGTTCGTATACGACAATACCCAATATTAGGCTCAATACTACATAAAACATGAATAGTTCGCCTTTAATATAATTTAATTTAAAGGTTTTATCCGCAAACGTATATTTATTGACATTTTTAATTTGCTTATTAAATACGCGTTCTTTAATTAAGTGACACTTATTTTAATTTTAAAGGAATTTTTTTATAAAATACAGATTTTGTATCATCATTTTATAAATTTTATATTAATTTCGAAACAGATTCACATTACGATAAAAATGTGTATAGGTTATGCACTTACCAATCACGGTGTACTACCTTAATGTAAAACATATTTTGATTTTAATTTCTTTGAAGTTTAATCAAATGTGGAATGTCCTTGAATTCAGGACTTGCTTGGACAAATTTAACTTAATTGTCTCCAGATGCTTAAAGTCTTATATCATATACTCCAGTCAATTTAAAGGAGGGGGTTGTATAACTCCTGGCCACAACCAGATTTGGTCTAGCAAGTTTTTTGGATCGGTGAATCCAAAAATCGCCCATGGAAAATGCACGCTTCACCCTTAAATTAGCAAAACACACCTCTGAATGGGGTGTTTTTGCTATATTCTCACTGTTAGCCTTAATTTTGCCATAATATTACCTATATCTTTTTTGGGTCGCTAAACCCAAATTTCGGAAAACTGCCCATGGGAAATGCGCGCTTCACCCTTAAATTACCAAAAAACATATACTATGGCTAAATTAAGGCTCACAGTGAGAAATATAACAAAAACACCCCCTTTCAGGGTGTTTTTTTGCTAATTTAAGGGTGAAGCGCGCATTTCACACGGGCGATTTTTCGAAATTTGGATTCAGCGACCCAAAAAACCTATACCAAATCTGGTTGTGGCCAGAAATTATACAACCAAACCCGTAAATTGACTGGAGTAATAAATCATAACTCACATAACAACTAACTATGTTGGTCACTGTTTAAACAGTTTAAAGTACTAAAGGCTGTTACCATATATTATGTATTACATAACATGTAAGATTAAAATGCACATTTTTTGAATGTAGTAAATTTTCTCTTTTGCGAGGACGTCCCTCAGGAGACGCGCCTCGCCGCTATGTTTGTGGTCTGCTCTGCATCAAGTAGGCGAGATAGCAGGAAATTAATGTTACAAATTTAAACGTTCTTTTTTTCTTCTTTTACAAATGAGACTCGTTTTAAATTTTACTTCACAATCTGTTGAAATGTTTCTTTTTTAACTTGAAAATAGAACAGCGTGAAAAGTTATCTGGATTGTAAGTGGCAATTCTAAGGCATTAAAGTTGTTGGTTTTCGCGAAAGGTGAGACAAATGGGAAGAAAATTGTACCAAGAAACGAGGAAGATACTAAGATACCGGTTTTAAATGCGCAACATTCCTATATGCCTTTACTGGGACACGGCAGCAAACCAAATTATGTATTTCAAAAATCTCTCACCTTATGAAAAGTACTGAATTATAAACATACAATTTAATATATCTAACGTCATTGATTTCATCTGCCTAAAAGTTTTAAAGTAAAAACAAATACGAAAATTAAACATACTACATAACGACATCGTAGTGAAACAATTAGATATAGGTCTTTAGTATAATGCCCTCTAAAATTGTTACTTTGCGAACTGTTTTGAGTCCGCAAAATAATATTTTAGGGGATCCAGTCCTTTAAAATAACGTTTAACGCGGTATAACCTAGGCATGAGCTCTGTTATTTACATTTTATATAATTATGTTCACTGATTTCCATAAGTTTACGTCTACGTCTTTCAAAATTATATTTATATTTTAGAATAATTTCGAATAGTTACTAAACAAATTCAGAGAGCATTATACTAAAAAATTTTGTCATGTAACACATACACAAACTAAGTTTTAGAGGACTCACCTAATTCAAAGACTAGTGTTGTGCCTCGTTCATAAATAGATTCGTCTTCTAAAATTCTATTTTGCGTACCTACTTAAATAACTATTAAGGATCTTAATATACGCATACTTCATACTAGTTAGATAAAAGTATTTACTTATTACTCACTTGTAAACGTCATTTATTAAATCCCTACATTGCCTTTGAAAATTAATCTTTTCAAGTTACTAACCTGTAAAATTGAAAGCTGACTTGTTAAAAATTAACTAGTTAGTAGCTATAGGAATACGAGTATGTTCAAAATAAACAGTTCACGTTGTCACAGTAATATTTCCAAGGCTTATCAGAACCCATATAAGACAATTTTGGACAGAACAGTTGTATGTGAATGACAGAATTTAGTTTACAAATGAGTAACAAGTAAAATGTTGTACAATACACGCACGGTAACTATTTTACTGCTTTAAGGAGGTGACAGGCTTGCTTCCTCTTTTCAGCAGTAAAAACTGTTTTGCCTTGCTAGTAATATAATATTCTACAAATTGAGCATTAAAATTCATATGGCTGAGCCATATGAATATGGCTGTTATGAAGCAAACAAACTTCAGTTTATTTATAAGCATTTCCGGGGATATAATTATTATTACTTCTTATCTATTGTATATAAATTTTGTGTAGAACATTTAAATTTTATATAGAATATCCGTATTATGAGACACATAAACATAATGGTTAATGGTTGTGTGAAAACAATAACACCTATTTATACCAGCTACATTTTGAAACAAGCATGCATGTAACATGTATCTTATCTTTTCTTTTTGCATCTAAGCGGTAACTATCTTTCTCTCTTCCACTTGAGATGCTCTTCCGTGCAACTGCATAACATTGCGTCAAATCTCTATGCACACAACTGATTTATTTCTGCATCCAGACACAAAATGAATTATTTACATTGGAATGAAAGGTTTATCACATAAAAGCAGGTCCGTGTCGACTGTGCATCTGGTGGATGTAGAGGACTGGCAACGCTGCACCTGAAAGGTTTTACCGCTAACCTCGTCGGCGGCAACTCCGCATAACCGCATAGAATTTATGTATTGAGGTTTGAATTTGAGCGCGAGTGTTTACAATTTATAAAATAAATAACGAATCACTTATCTGCTACACAAATGACTGTTTTTATCACAAATTTAATTATATAGTAGGTCATGTTGTATTAGTGTGTAATAGATAGCCAAATGTATTAAGTGACCAACTGTGGTACCGCCAGTTTAGGTTACTGATTATGGAACAACAAATTTTTAATTCGTAAATTTAAAAGCAGTTTTGTTCTGAAACCACTGTATTGAAAATAGTTGAAATTGCATAATGCATATGTGACTAACTAAACTATAAACGGAATATAATAAAATTTTAATTAATTATACAATAACAAGATAGTTAAAGAATGAAATAAGTTTATAAAATTCAATGTAGCCATAGTAGCCCAAAATTGTTTCATAAAATAACCTGTAAATTAAAAACGCAAATTTTGAAATAGTATCTTACATAATGAGCGAGGAAAGTGAGTGTGAGTTGACGCATAAAACTTGCCGAGTTCGGAAATCTCACGAACATTCGATAGACACTTTTCAGCGAGTCATGTACACTATTTTCCACACGACCAAAAATATTAAACATTTTATTCATGCCACTGTCATAATTTTACTAAAGAACAAATATTCCATGATCATGAAATACATGATACAAGATTTTAAATAAAAAATAAATTTTTAAATTTTTCCAGACTTTTAATGCCGTGTTTGTCCATTTTAATGGAATAATGCAATTTACCACGAAATACTTAATGACAGGAAAAAATTATCAAATGTCAGAAAGACAACACACGCCTAGCTAAGTAACTGTATGGAAACTGTTAGTTTCGTATAATGGCCGTGTAAAAAAAATTATTTTAGTTCCAATTAAGTAAAGTAATGTACTCTTCGTTAACAAAATCATCAATACAAATTGTAATTATATTATAGGGGTTTGGGGTTGATTGTCGGGTAAGTTCTTTGATTGTGGTTCATATACTTTACTTTGTGGTAATGGCAACTCAAGTTTTAATTCAGTCTGGTAGACTTTTCAGTTTAAATGCAGAAAAAATATCTCCTATGGTGTACTCTCCTACTCTCCACTAACAATACAAAATAATGTATTAGAATATAGTGTGGATGGTCGAGTAAGTTATGTGACTAACTGTGGTTCTGACAACTCAGGTTCGAAGCACTCTAGTACTCAACTGCACAAAAAATCTCCCCTGTAGTAGACTCTCCACAAACAACCATGAATACCTACGACCAACAGTAAATGTGACATTTCAGACTTGGAGTCGGTTTGGTACACATCATACACGAAACTGTAAATAAAATCTTATACTAGACTCTCGACTAACAACGACGATAATCGCACACATCTGCAAATTAAAAACAAACAAAAATTATAATTATACAAATAGATATTTTAAAATAAAAAATGGTTACAAAGAATGAAATAATATCACATCCAATGAAATATAAATTAAAGAACTTTCTACATTGGCTGTTTTTCCTTTTTCTTTCTTAATGTGTAAGCGATTGTTCCCACTTCTCAATGTTCAAGTTACAAATAGCAATAACGTTCTATGTTCGGATTAAGTCTCGACAAACGTTACACATTAATGCATTTGGTTCGGAAATTCCGAGACTTCCGTTCCATTAAAATAAAACGCTCTACTCTGCTTCTGTTCTCTTAAAGCCATTTACGTTCCTCGTTCGGAAATGCGATTATTTTACAAGTTTTTAAAACAAGATTTAGTTTCAAACTTGTTAGTTTCATATCGACTGAGAAAACGCTTCATTTAACATTTAATTCAGACAAATTCAAATGGGATATAGGAAAACAAATCAAATAGGCAAATTTTACAATTCATTATATTAATGGTATTTTTATCTATGACATAGAAAATAGTGCATTCGTTATGCACTTGTGTTTTAGTTAAACCGTTTAACATCAATAGCATATCGTGTATTAAGTGTCGAAGTAAGCATCTTAACCACGGTCAAAGAAGATTAGGTTGTACGACTCCCTATCCGTTTACACTGATTCTATGCGGTCAGAATGAATACCTTTAGATAGATGTCTCTGCTGTACCATTGGAAGCTAGGTTTCCATAGTGGGCATGTATATAAGTTGTTGATGTGTCAATTTTGACGTTTAGTATTGATCTTGTTTTATCTTTTAAAATATTTATGTTGTTCACTTAAACTCTATATAGACCAGGGGCGGATTGGGACTATCAAACCGGCCTGGTGATTGTATACCGGACGCTTATGGCCAGTCCGTTTTGTATAGAGCTGACTCCAGTGATACGCCAGCGCCGCCCAACGGAGGGTATGGCGTTGACCGGCAAAATCTTATTAGTTTATAAACCTAATCTTCTTTGACCGTAATCTTAACTATATGCAGCAATGCAGCACGATCCGAAGGATTAGTTCCGTAAGAAACATGAGCATGTAAGAGCATTTCAACAAGAAGTGTTGCACATGCTTTAAATAAAAGCAGTGAAATTCAGTGAAATAAAATGTCTGTTTTACCTGAAGAAAGTATAAAAAACAGTTTAAGGTAGTAAATCCATGGGTGGTGACAAACCAAAATATGACTCAAACTAATATACAACATTCATTACCTACAAGTCGTAGAATTTGGATAAAAATTAAAATTTATAGGTTACCGTTGAAATTTAAATGAATTTAAAGTTGACACTAAAACGCGCTAAAATGCATTGCGTATATGGAGGTTAGCAATGGATTTACTAAACGATTAGAAAATATTACATCATAACAACCCAACAAATGTTTGAATAACGAATATGTTATTCCTTGATATTTGAGATATTTATTTAAAAAAATAAAGTTATGAGTCGCCCCAATAATAAATTGTTGAGAAAACACACGTAAAAGGTTCTAATCTAAATAAAAATTATATTTTTGACGTCATACTTACTGAATTTCAGTGTAATCTTTAATTTCAATTATCTTTTTTAATTGAATGGATACCTATGATTTGTAATTTACATACAAATCTACAATTTTTAATGATTTATTTCTCTTTATTTGACTGCTTTGGCCTCACCTCACACCGAAATCACGCACGCCTATGATCGATGGATTTCCTACCTTAAGTCTTTAACACACAAAAATCTCAAATTAGCTACTTATTTTCACATTTCACGTTTTAATAAAGTTTTCTTTCATTCATATTAATTTGTTTATGTAGGTATACTACAATGTGCTATTGTTGTCCATAATAATGTAAATATAGGAATATTTTGTGTAATATTTTAATGTTAAAACAACAATAAAAACATTAAAATATTTTATATTAAACCAGCATTTTATTTTGCATCATTATACATACATATAATCGTGCACTCAGCACTGATATTGCAAAATGTGAGTAGGTACATTCATTTAAAAACAGAATTACTTACAATATAAAATAATGTAATATCCGGCAATGTCCTAATTTACCTATTATAAATTTTACAGACAAAAACACTAAAACTTTGTTTTTAAAAATTGCGCCTATAAATATGAATCTTTCCTATTCACTTGTTTGGTGGCGTGCTAATTGAACGTACACGTTCAAGCTTCGCAAGGCCAGTAACAAATTGACGATTTATACAGTGTTTCGTGTGTAGTTTCCCTGTAATTTTATGCTAAAAACATGTGTTACTTGATAGTAAAGTTGGGTTATATTTTGTTACAGTGTGTGTGCAGTGCTTTGAAGAAAATTTGAACTCAGGACTTGGAGGTAGCAGTCGAGGTAGCCAGAAATCATCAAAACGTAAGTAATACGTTTTTATTTGTTGTAATGAAGCCATGTCTATATTATATACGTTGCAAAACGTTGTTGGTAAAGCCGAGAGAACTTTTATAGAACAAATAAATGTCCGTTTTATGTTTTAAATGTGCCTTCTTTACAGTCCCACGTTAAATAAACATTTTATTGTAACAGCAAAAACATAAAACAAAAAACAAAAAATAATTACATTTTTAACTTTATTTTAATTAATTCTGAGAAAAATCCTAGCAAGTACTTACCTATGTAATTTCATTTAATTAGTTCTATACTTCAATTCAAATATAAAATTGCACAAATAAAGCCCTGTTCACACAAGGACACATAGAAGAAGAATACTGTATGTGTTGCTTGTGAAATAGAGGCGCCGCTGTTTTGTGACTTCTATGTAAGTAAAGACAAACTCAATTTTGAGGCCACAAACGGTTCACATGTTCTTCATTGTGCTTCTGTTGCCTGTGTGTCGCATGTGTGTATCTTCTATGTGTCCACTATGTGTCCATGTATGAACAAGGCCTAAGGTACCTAACAATGTTTTATTTATAAACGTATTATATTACTGTACCGTGATTATTAATTCTGAAAGAGATATTGATATTTTAAATTTTATTTAATTGTGCATTAAGGGATTAACCTCACCTCCACAACAACAAATATTGTTTGTTTGTATATTACAAGTGTAGCAGTTTTTTTTGTTTTGTTCAATATAGTAAATTAATTTTGGGATAAAAAATGATGTATTTAAAAAAAATTAATCTAGTTTTGCACCGAGTTATTATTATTTTGAAATTATTACAATTAATATAATTACATAATGAAACAGTATCTACAATTATAATACTGGGATTCTTTGAAAATCTGTACTGTACAGATCCATAAAATTGTAAACATTAAACAAAATCGCAATGAAATTTATAATAGTCCAGTCAACGAAAAGGTATAGAGGGAAATGCTTGGAACACAATTTTTGACTTCGTAACTTTGTTTGGACTAGTTAGGAGGTGAACATATCAAAAGTCCCCGCCCGTAGCCCTTAAGCCGAGGTGTGGCGGAGGGTTTGAAAGTCTCATTTTTCGGTTTTTTACTTATATCTCGGAAGCTATGCGTCCTACCGACATGACCACTCCATACAATGAAAGCTGATTAAATTTGCAACAATTTAAGTCCAACCGCAGCTCTATACGTCCTTTAGTTTCCGAGATATGACAGTTCTAAAATTAGCAATTTTTTCAAAAATTTGTAAGTTGAGAAATTTTAACTTTTTTCGTTATTTTTGTGTTTAATTAACTGTAACTTCTGAATGAATAAAAATATTGTCTTCCGAGTTCTTTCATTAAATTTCACGAACATTTCTCTATAAAATACGTAATTTTAAAAACTTTTTAGGGCGTTCATTAAGCCAAAATATCAATTTTTTTTTGACAAAAGTATTCAAATATTTTGTGTTTATTGTGTTTAATGAGCTGTAACTTCTGAACGGATAAAGTTATCGACATCCGGTTTCCTGCATTAAATTCTACGAACATTTCTCCATAAGATGCAGTATCTTTTTTGGGTATTCATTAAGAAAAAACACCAAATGATGACCGAGAGAAAATTGAGAAATTTTTTATTTATTATAAAAACATTTGATATATTGGCGCAATGAACACCTAAATTTGTTTAGAATAATGTATCTTATAGATAAATGGTCGTAGAATTTAATAAAAGCAACCGGAAGTCATTTTTTTATCCGTTGAACACAATAAATATTAAAAATTAAAAAATTTCTCAATTTTCTCTCGGAAAAACATTTGATGTTTTGTCTTAATAAATACCCAAAAAAGATTTTAAAATACTGCATCTTATGGAGAAATGTTCGTAGAATTTAATGCAGGAAACCGGATGTCGATAACTTTATCCGTTCAGAAGTTACAGCTCATTAAACACAATAAACACAAAATATTTGAATACTTTTGTCAAAAAAAAATTGATATTTTGGCTTAATGAACGCCCTAAAAAGTTTTTAAAATTACGTATTTTATAGAGAAATGTTCGTGAAATTTAATGAAAGAACTCGGAAGACAATATTTTTATTCATTCAGAAGTTACAGTTAATTAAACACAAAAATAACGAAAAAAGTTAAAATTTCTCAACTTACAAATTTTTGAAAAAATTGCTAATTTTAGAACTGTCATATCTCGGAAACTAAAGGACGTATAGAGCTGCGGTTGGACTTAAATTGTTGCAAATTTAATCAGCTTTCATTGTATGGAGTGGTCATGTCGGTAGGACGCATAGCTTCCGAGATATAAGTAAAAAACCGAAAAATGAGACTTTCAAACCCTCCGCCACACCTCGGCTTAAGGGCTACGGGCGGGGACTTTTGATATGTTCACCTCCTAACTAGTCCAAACAAAGTTACGAAGTCAAAAATTGTGTTCCAAGCATTTCCCTCTATACCTTTTTTTGAGCATTCGTTGCCTGGACTATAATCATATGAACATTTTTATATTTGTCAACAAATATTGATGTGATTTTGTTCAATATTTAAAGATTAACAAATTTGTAAAACATAGGTATATTTGCACAGAATCCCACCATTAAATTACATTTACGATATAACAAACAAGTGAATTATACAAAATGTACCAATGGTACAGAGTGTATTACAACTTCGTGCATATATTTTAATGGCACATAGTACTCAACAACTCAACTAACTGATCATGAAACAAAGATATTTTTGGATTGTTGATTGCATAATGGATATCGGACTAAGGCCGGCATTACACTATAAAGGTTCTTTGACAATAAAAGATGTTTGACGAAAAATGTGACGGTGTAATAGCTCTTCTTTTATAAAAGTTAGCTCAACATTTATAAAAGAATGAGCTCTATTACACTATCAAATTTCTCGTCACATCTTTTATAAAAAATCTTTGTCAAAGAACTTTTATAGTGTTATGCGGGCCTAACTATTAATGGAATCAAATTAAATTTTAATAATCATGCAATGGTAAAAAGTTGTGAATCACTTTGTATAATGTAACGTGATATAAACTAGAGCACTGCACGGGCCGTAATTTTGGAGCCCGCCCCGCCCGAAGCCCGACTATTATTAGGCCCGGCCCAACCCGGCCCGACAATTTCAAATTTTACCAAAGCCCGGACAGCCCTTAGCCCACCTGCTATTTGGCCCGGCTCGGCCCGGCCCGATATTTTCAAATAAAAACAAAGCCCGGCCCTACCCGGCCCGAGATTTTTTGAAGCGAGGCCCGGCCCGGCTCGGCTCATCCCTGCCGGCCCGGCTCGGCTCATCCCTGCCGGCCCATGATTTTTTGAAGCCCGGCGCGGCCCGGCCCGACTTGGCTCGGTCTAACTAAACCTCTAAAATTTAGTTTGTGTACGTGTTATCGTGTTACATTATCATAAATTTTTTTTTAGTATAATGCTCTCCAAATTTGTTTAGTAACTGTAGGAAATTATTGTAATATATAACTTAGAAATAAGATTTTAATTTAAAAAGCTCGGTTCGGCCTATGCTCGTAGCATAAAAGACCCAGCTCGGCCCAAGCCCGTACCATAACAGACCCGGCTCGGCCCAAGCCCGGAGCATAACAGGCCTGACTCGGCCCAAGCCCGGAGCATAACAGGCCCGGCTCGGCCCAAGCCCATAGCATAACAGGCCCGGCTCGGCCCAATCCCGTTATAGTACAATAAATAGTAAGCCCGGTTAGGCCCAAGCCCGTGATATGGTAGGCCCGGCTAGGCCCGAAGCCCACGATACTTAAAAGAAATAAAGCCCGTGGCCCATCCGGGCCGGGCCGAGCCTTGCAGTGCTCTAATATAAACCTAGTTTTATTCCTTAAATGTGAGATTGTTTCATATTCTGCTTTACCTACGCGAATGCGAAAAAAGAATAAGATATAGCTACACATTTTAAAAAAACAACATACGTTCATACATAATAATTAATTATGACTTTTACTCAACTAGTGTGACATCCTATTTTATTATGAGTTATCAGTACTTACCAGTATAAATATATTACTGAATACATCATTACACATTGCTGAATTTAAATTAACTATCTATTTGTTTAAAAACAATTTTGATTACTGACATGACTTTTAAAATGTCGTATTTACTTCCTCAAGATACATCAAAATTATTCGCCGTCCTACTTTATTATTTATGAAATTTGGAGTACAGTTACCGAAAACGTAAACCCCGTCTTGAATAAAAACCACTTACAATAAAAGCTCAAGCCGGAACAGGGTAAATATTATGTATTGTTAAACTTCTGTCACAATATTTGGTAACTGGTTAAATATTTGTACAAGCAAATTAGGTTTTGTGTATTTCATTCTGTCGTGATTGTGTCGGGCCTCATTTTAAATATTAGATGTGCTATTGCCATAAAATAATTTACTTTTGTAAACACTCTTCCCATCGCCATTTGACAAATTTGAAACCGTTATTAGAGTGGTGAACGCTTCGCTTGCGGGCCACGAGTAAGCAGGGTTGGATCGACAAATTTAAGGACCTGAGGCGGATATTTGTAAAGGGGACCTACTTTAATTCAAGATTTCAAATAACGTGATTTAACAGAATAAAAAATATGAAATGTTACAGAACTAATTCCCAAAAAAATTATTCATAATATTATTATGAGATCTGAAAATTTCAATCAATAATATATATATATATATATATATATATATATATATATATATATATATATATATATATATATATATATATATATATATATATATATATATATATATATATAATCATCCGAGTTAATTATAGCTATTATATGGGAGTTAATTTATCTACGACTTTTGAAATCAAACGTTTCTTTACAAATTTTTATTCATTAAAATATTAATCAAACCTCATATTTTGATGTGTGACAAAAGTGGTCAATAATGGACTCATAATACAATAGTGGTGAATAATGAATAAATAATACATTAGTAGTGTGAATTATGGATAGGTTTATCTTATTATATTTACCAACACATAATTAATGTATTATTCAATGGTCGTAGATAAAAAATATTATTCTGTAGAAAAATGTTTATTCGTCTTCTTAGTTTTAAAAGTAAATAGAAGAAAATTAGTCAAATAGTTAAAAACTTTCTTAATTAACAGCAAATGTATTACGTTTTGCTTTCACTTTTGTAAAGAAATATCTATCTAAAAATATAATGTTGAAACCACCTACAACATTTTCTGTAGGTATACCTACAATATCACCGCCAATATGTCGCAAAAACTATGTTTTCTGTACCATCATTTTGAGTTAAATTCTACAGATATACTTTTTTATTTATTATATTGTATATGAAAATAATTTTTCTTCTAGTTAGTTAAGCTAAAATCATTATGTTCGTTTTGGCTCTGTAGTATTTTGATTGATTTTTGACCGTCACGTGACTTAAATAGTCCGGTTTTTAATTAAAACTATCTTCCGAGGAAAATAGATAGTAAGTTATTTTGAAATTTAACTGTAGTTTTTATATTTTGAGGTTATGTGGTGAGGTTAGTACAGTACGCAATCACATCGATGTGGTAAGGATTTAATCAGAACGAATTTTTTTTCATTTGAATGAAACATTTAAATTTTATTCTTATTAGTACAATAAGTCAGAAAAAAGAGTAAATGGCCCCGTTATAAAAAGGTAACCGTTTTCTTGTAGATCCGACCCTGGGCGTTGGAGTTACGTTGTTACGCTAATTTCGTGGAGAAATATGAAAATAAGTTTAGTGAAACGTTGTGCTGTGTACATTTTGATCAACAAGAGCCCGGGAGAGCTCACCGCAATCATATTATTTACTTTTGCCCGATGTTAATTTACATAATACCAAGATAACGATGTTGAATTTTATTGGCTACGTTGTATGCGCACTTTATTCATGAATAATATTTTTGTTGTGATGTGTTTAACTTAACTTTTGAACAAACGTTTCATATAAGTGTGCCTATGATAATTTGCCTTTGAGACCAAAATAGGTAAATATTTGGTGTTTGTTATTTAAAACAAATTGCAATCAAACTAAACGCTGAATAAAATTTACTCACTCATTTTTAATTTTAGAGGTTGGAAAATAGAAATAATTCCGTATTATTTGGATTTTTACTTCCTTGTAGGGAGTAAAAAGGAAGTAGGTATTGTAATCGCGAAAAATTTTGACGGAAATATCCGTTTTGACTTTTCCTGAATCCATTATGACTAGTTTCATCGTGACGTCTGTACGTAGGGACGGACGAACGGATGGACGTACGAACGGACGTACGAACGGACGTGCGAACGTTCGTCACATAACTCAAATACGGTTATACGTAGAAAGTTGAAATTTTGTATAAAGGACTTATAACATCTAGTTGTGCACCTCCTATTTTTGGTTGCGATAGTCCGTGCCCGTGCCAAAGGGGCACTTTTGGTATTTTTCGCATAAATCAAAAACAGTATATGGTAGAAAGTTAAAATTTTGTATTTGAGACTCATGTTGCATCTAGTTGATCACCTCATATTTTAGATTGCGATCGTCCGTGCCAAAAGGACCACTGTGCGAAAAGATAATAACAAGACAGGAGTGTTCTGTTATTCTCATTTTGCACAGTGCTCCATCTATTTTAAGCTAGGCATGCTTATGTTACTTTGGGATTTCCAAATCCAGTGCTTAGCTTGATACCTGGAAGAAAGCCTCAAAACTTATCAAAGAAAACCACTACCATAAAATTATTTAAATGTCAACTTTTGAGCTCTTGCTAGACTATACAAATAATAAAAGGTGAATCACAACTTACTGATCATGGAACAAAAATCTTTTTTTTTTTAATTCATAAATTTAAAGGCAGTTATCACAAGAAGTAGGTATATTTTTGAATTTTTGATTGTATAATATATAATGAATATCTGATATAATAACTTATGAATGGAATAAATACAATTTTAATTAGTTATATTATAATGCAAAGAAAAGTAAATTTATGAAATTCCATTTGAAAACAGTGACCCGAAACTGTTTATGTAAAAAGACCTGGAAACTAATGTTATTAATTTTTTTTTAATCAGTTCCATGGCTATTTACTTTTATAGTAATGTGTTACATAAAAGTACATAATTTTTTATATAAATACGATCATCTATCACATTAGTTTATAATATTAACATCAGATATATATTTCACAAATCATGTGATCGGTTCCATTAGAAATATGCATTTAGTGCATGATCTATATTTCAAGACAAAGTATCAACAAAGCATGTGGCCCGGTCTTCAATATTGATATAAAAAATATCATTCTCTCCTCTGTCCCGTTCGTATATCAAGCAATCACTTTAGCTTCCACTTCCAAATATTTCATAAAATTAACTAAGCTATTACATTACCCCAATCCGTCCTCGTTTTCATCACAGCAAAATTTCGTAATAGCCTCATCAATACCAAATCGATATTTAGGTTTATCTTATTTCATTTTTCCGCTTTCCATTAGTCTCTGGCCCGGCAAGCAGCGCGGGCAGATTATAATTTAACTTCGGCGGTGGTGGACAATGGCTATCGATTCATTGGATGTTCCACCACTTTATCACAATGGACCAGCGGAGAACGTAGAGGAGAGCCCGAACCCCATCCGTGTGTGGATCGTGTAATATTCAACGCATACTTAATTTATTATACATCCGGCGGTGATTACAGATTACGAGTTTTCATTTACTTGAACACTTTTATAAAAAGATACGTATAACGGAGAAGCTGTCAAAATCCGAAAAAATTGGATCCGGGTATCCGGATCTCAAACTATCCGGATACCTACTCGGATATCCGTTATCCGGATATTTTATCGGATATGCGAGTGTCGGATCTGGATCCCGATATCCGAGTGTCGGATCTGGATCCAGATATCCGAGTGTCGGATTGAGTTCAGGATACTACAGTTTTTTTTGTTCCTGATCCAGATATTGAATTTAGTCTCTATAATTAAAGTTTAGGGAATTGAATCAACAAATCGAATCAACCTGGCCTAGCTTCTTACTTAAAGTTTCTAGCTCATTTGATATTGAAAATTTGTTAGCTACTACTTTTTACTAAAGTCGACTTATGCTAGTGTGTAGTGTGAAATTTTCTTTTAATTTTAAATAAAATTTTGAATAAATATTTTAGTTTTCATATTAAGCTGAAATAAAAATCCTGAATTTTGCGAATTTTCAAATATATCTCATATACTGATGGTTGATTGATCATTTTCTTTAGGTACCTAATTGAAAAGTCTATATTTTTTTTTATTTGATCCACTTTTTCAAAATCTTATTATTTGTCAAAAAAAGATATATGGCTCAATGTTTTTACCTTATTACCTTTTTGATCTTATCTTATCATATAAATATCAAAGCGAAAGGAAGTTAAACAGAAGTGCCAAAAATAGTGATGCCGCCGAGACGAGAAATTTCTCGTCTCATTCTCGTCTCGTCTCGAAATTACGATACGAGAATCAGTAAATTTCTCGTCTCGGATTTTCGGGGCGAGACGAGAATTCATAATTTTGAGACGAGAAATACTCTCGAGAACTCGAGAATTCTCGAAATTTTTACTTAAAAATATATTTTTTTAAATCAGGAATGAAGAAAAATTACTGGGATGCACTCAACAATATTTTATTTCTCAGTCGACTAGTTTCGACGTCACATACGTCATCATCAGGAGCTATATTATTAAAAGAACAATCAAGAATAGTGAATAGTTATTTACGAACCAAATGCGGGAAGATTTTGATCCCACATGAGCGGTTTTTTGAAACACGAGCGAAGCGAGGGTTTCATTTACGCGAATGCTAGGATGGTGTCTTCCCGCAAGTGGTTTGTTCAATGTTTTTTGTAACGAATAAAACTATAATCAAATACATTCAAGTTGTAGTTGTAGTCTGATCATTAAATTTGAGGTTACGATGTTTTTTCTACTCACTACTACTGACAGATGGCGCGCCGCACACAAGTTTTATTTTTAAATATTGGCGGTTTTCGGTGGTCTTCACTAATTATAATTCCGAAACGGTGGCTATTGTAACTTATTTAATTATTCATTTAGAAAATATTGTTGAGTTTAATAGAATTACTAAAATAAAAAATCGTTATTATCCTAGTCGCACACCCATGAACTTGGAAATCAAACTTTTCTTCCTAGAAGTCTAGTTTTAATAGCATTTAAGAAAATTTCGGGTCACGTGACTGTCAGTTTGTTTTGATCACTCCGATCACTCTGTACAAGTATTATTTGTGTGACATGGGCATGACGCGAAATCTAATACTTCTTGCAAAAATCGTTAGGTGGCTCTAATTTTTTGTCGAGAAATTTGAGACGAGACGAGAATCGAGTTCCTTGAAACGAGAAATGAACAGCTGAAAAATGACCGAGACGAGAATACTAAAAATTCTCGTCTCGAAAATTTGTGATGAGACGAGAATTGACTATTTCTCGTCTCGTCTCGTCTCACGGCATCACTAGCCAAAAATAAGATATTGTTTGATTGTTCCCGTAAAACAATTATTATTCATGCTTGTTTAATTGGAATTGTTAATATATATTTTAAGTTTGAGTTTTATGAAGACATAATTTTTCACATAAAATGAACCTATCAAATGGTTTATGAATATCAGGTGCAGATGTACGCATAAATATTTTATGAAGTTATTAGTGGAGCTCTTGATTAAGGTTACCTTTACACCGTTTTATAGAGAGATTAATAGTAAAAGTGCTATTCCCCTACTGGAGGACTATGCATATTTTATAATATATAATAAAATGTTAATAGGTTGGTTAAAGCCTTATTAAAAATATGATTTACATATACATCGTTTTGATTTTATTTTTGCCTCCTCGATGTGATTGATACTAAACTATTTCAAAGTGCGATATCTCAGCTGCATTTCGACGAAATTGAATGAATCTTCGAGTTCTGAAAATGTTTTTCAAAAATTCATAACTTCGCGCCAAATCATCGTAGGTCCTTGAAATTCTGCGGACCTTGAAGGAAAAAGTCTGATCTTTAATACCCTGTTGGCCAATAAGGTCCACGATTTTTTTGGCACTGCGTACGAGCTGCCAAAGTTGGACCTTTTTGGACATCAGGTACATTTTTTAACTAAGGGGGGTGGGATGGGGTGGAGTGGATTTTTAGTCATATTGGATATCATCACATTAAAGATCAGACTTTTTCCTTCAAGGTCCATAAAATTTCAAGGACCTACGATGATTTGGCGCGAAGTTATGAATTTTTGAAAAAAAAGTGCCTTTTTGAGGTTTCTGAATTTTATTACCAATTATTTAAAATTGACTTTAAAATTTTTATTTCTTTAAACACCTTTATTTTTTAGATGTTTTAAGAAATAAACGAATTTGGTGCGAAATCGGACATATTATGGGCAAAAAGAACAAAAATACCAATTTTTTTCAAAAATTCATAACTTCGTGCCAAATTATCGCACGTACTTGAAATTTTGAGAAAATTGAAGGAAAAAGATTGAACATTATTGTCCTGTTGGGCAATAAGGTCCACGATTTTTTTTACTCACACTACAAGTTGCTACAGTTGAACATTTTTCAGTAAAAAACATGTTTTTTTATCCGGGGTGGCAGGGGGTGGATCGGGTTTGGCGGCAGATTAATTTACAGGGCCGAATAGAGAAACCTTCAACGTTCTCGGAAATCCAAAATTTATTGATTTTCTTGCAAAATTCGCCAAGTTATGGCCAAAAACCTGAAAAAGGCGCTTTTTTTCAAAAATTCATAACTTCGCGCCAAATCGTCGTAATTACTTGAAATTTTGCGGACCTTGCAGGAAAAGTCTGATCTTTATTACCCTGTTGGCCAATAAGGTCCACGATTTTTTTGTCAGTCCGTATGAGTTGCCAAAGTTGAACTTTTTTGGACATCAGATACATTCGTTTTTCTTAGAGGGGAGGGAGAGGGTGGAGTGGATTTTTTAACATTGGCTATAATCACATTAAAGATAAGACTTCAACGTTTTCAGAACTCGAAGATTCATTCAATTTCGTCGAAATGCAGCCGAGATATCGCACTTTGAAATTTTGTCATTTTTGGTGCATTTTCAAGTGGTGCGTTTTTATTTTCCTCGAGTGTAGAAATATAATAATAGAAAATACAAATATTTTTATCCTTTCTCTTTCTATCGTCATTTATTTCTGTGTGAAGCTGATATTGTGTTTTCTGGACTGTTAGCATTGCATATTCGAACACATAAGTATATACGAGTATTAAATACTAATAATAACAAATATAATTACTTTATAGGTTCAACTGTCAAATGTCGTTGATATTGACGTACGAAATTCAAGCCGCGAAGTAAAACATTTTCTAGTACAATAATTGATTTCGAGGCCGATGTTATGGAGTGACGGCCGCGAAATTGTCGTTTCCTTAGTTACCAAAAGACATGCACGAAAAATATTGTGTGTAACTCGTTTGCGAAATGTGTTAAGCGTTTTCGAGATTTTTTGGTATCGGCTAAACATTATATCTCTCAGGACGTTAAAGTTTAGCAGCCTAGGAATACAAATAACTATTTGAGAACTAATAATTATTATTATTTTATAATTACATTGCAAGAGTAAAGTCAGCTCTGTGCAAATTGTAGGCTTCGCCCTTAATATAAAATACTATGAACCAAAAGGTTCAAATTAGTCATAGTTGTAGACAGTTACTCTATGGTCTTTCTATTCTAGTTTATTAATTACGAATAAATAATCAGCATAAATTACTTCCTCTGAGCATTCTTTATTCTTTCTTCACACTGTACATGTGTAAATTATACTTAAGCTAAATTTAATATAATTTAAGAACATAGCCTACTTAAGTATTTATCACATTTGAAGGTACCAATAAAAGTATATTAACACAAGGTGCATTCCCCTTTAATGCAATCAGACTGTCCCCTTTCGAATTATCGAGTCCCCGGTTTAAATTATGAATTACAACACTTGTTCATGATTTACACATTCTCACGACTGTTGAAGTAATAAGTACTATAAAATGTAAATTAAATATAAAATTGAAAGAAGAGTACATACAAGAGAAGTATAATAAATTAATAGTCTTGGTAAAAACTAACCTTATATTAATTTTTGTGAAGGTAAAAAAATTGTGAAGAGGCCCATCTACCTCCTAAAATCCAGCTTAAAATGTACTAACGTAGCGCGTGTTTTGTGAAGGTGGTCAGTACAATAATGGTAAAATTTCATTTCAACAAGGATTATATAGGTAGGTACTTAAAGGATCAATTAACAATTGTTCATTTTTTAAAATTTTAAATTTTAATACACGGTTATATCTCTAACAGAAATTTATTTTTAAAATGGCACGTCTGTGTAGATCCATTATTTCTCTATTACTTAAATGTTTATAAAAACATTTTCTTAAAGTCAATAATAAACTAACAGTTTACTCGCAACGAAAACACTTTTACTGTTTTTTTCAACTTTAAAATGACATTGCATTGCTAAGATGCGACAAAGTACGAGTTTCGGGCTGGTTTCAGGCAGCCGTAGTAGTGGGGAAAAGAGTGGAATTCGGAAAAAACGGGCTGCTTAACCTAAAACATTTTAAGTCTGTAATTTTGTTATCTACTGCAGTATGCATATTTCTTTATTTGCTACATAATCATTTAAATAAAATAGAAGCATTTAGTAAAGACTTCAACGTCTTTCTCTATTTTGCTGGTCTGTATTAAATCTCATTAAGTGTTTAACTCTCCAGAACACGTGTAAGAACAGGATCTGTTGATTCAAAACTTTCCTTGCAGAAAATATCAGTAAAACACCGGGGGCTATTAAAGCAAGTATGAAACTAACTACATAAAAGTGAACTTGAAAGTAGAACCATAATTTTACTGCAAAACTATCTGCTTAAACTGTAGTTTTCTGTCTAGTTTTATGGCTGCAATCTTACTACGTTCAACTTGCAATTCATTGAGTTAACCTCACAGACAAATGGAACTGTTTATCATGCGATATTTTTTTAGTAAAAATCTGCAGGTTAAACCCATCAAAAAGGGACGACAATATTTCAATCCGTTTTATTAAGTTTGTACCTAAGTCTTATTAGTTCTTTATGCTTATTTTTTATGCTGTAGATATACGAGGAACATTATGAAATATTGTATGTCCTAGTAGGTAGAGAGCTGTAATATAAAATCGTGTCTGATTTTACCCCTTGCCAGAAATGACTTTTTGTATTTCAAGTTTGCCTCCGGGGTATTTCAAACAAGGCGCTATTTTAAAGAAGTATTTTAACGTGTAACTGACTTATTTTACAACTTCTGGTACTTGATGAACATAATAACGGGCATTCAAAGAAATTATTTAGTACATGTAAAGTATGTAAAATAATTGAGGTTGAAAAGGAACGCCTGTCCGTTTCGCCAGTTTAAAGACGAAGTTGACTTAATATATGACGTCACACACGGCATCGCTTTTCGCGGCACCTATTTTTTAAACTTTACGAATTTTTTTCTGACTTATACTTATACTTTTCTTAATAACTAAAATGTAGAATAATATAAAAATTCTTTTAACTTATTATACTAGTATACCTACTCACAAATATATTTTAGTCATTTTATTTAAACTGCAGAAGAAGATATAAAGCATATTTTACTATTATCACTGTCATGTCATAATCATTTAAATTTTACGTAGTAACAAATGTTAATCGATCATGGACTACAAGATACCGAAATACTAAATTATAAATATATACTTTAATTATTCTTAAATGATACCAGATACAAAAATATTTATAAATTACCGATTGTAGGTAATAATCACATAATCTTTCATTTAAAATAAAAAAATTTGTGTTAAATTAAATATTTATCGAAATATTTGAAAAAAGTACTACTTCCGGTTTATAGATTGAAACCAAAAATAGGAAGTGCACAACTAGATGCTATAACAGTCCTAAATACAAAATTTCAACTTTCTACGTTTAACCGTATTTACATACGTACATACGTACGTACGTACAGACGTCACGACGAAACTAGTCATAATGGATTCAGAAAAGGTCAAAACGGATATTTCCATCAAAATCTGAAAATCGAAATTTTTCGCGATTACAATACTTCCTTATTACTCCGTACAAGAAAGTAATAAAAATAGGGGTCTAATATTTTAATGTATAGATAACATATAAAAAACAAAAAATCGTGGAAACCCCCATTTCCATTTAATCATAATGTGAACTGCAAATGAAGTACAAATTATCGATGCATGGTCGTTCATTACTTTTTGACATCTATCCTCCCATCTTTTTAGGCTGAACTCACTTTTAGGAAGAACTCGGTTTTTGTAGGATTTTCAGAAAGATTTTTCTTTATACGCATATTTTTTTCTTATTTTATTATTATTTATTATTACAAAGTCATGAGAAATACGCGGCGCTACAGTACGATTGATGTATTGAGAAAAATTGGTGTCAGCTTAACTAGTAACATCTTTTTGATGCAACGACATTTGATGCTTGCACGTATACACCAGATTATTAAAAGACAAAACGAAAAGTATTTAGGTGAAATGTTCAGCTGTTCAAGCAAACAAAGTTTTCTATAAATGATTTCTACCGGTAGCTTGTAAATTTATATCACGTTCAATCTGAATATCCGTGCGGATATATGGCGGTGTAATGTTTAGTCATTAGTTGTAAAACGGTGTTGGGATGTTTTGCTGTTTACTCGGTACAAAGACATTATATTTAATTGGTGTGGCAGGAGACCAACGCAGACAGATGAATGTTACGGCACAAGGTATCATTAAACATGTGAGCTTGCAAACAGGCGTAATATTCTGCGGCTAGTTAACTAACAAGCGAAGTGTAGATGAAGATGTGACCACTGTATTGGACACTGGGCTGCTTCCCTCATTTTGTTTTCAAATATATTTTATCTGCACTACTTTATTTTGTAGTAGAGTTTATAATCGTGAATGCGTGTTCTGCAAATTTTTTATGGTAGTACACGAAAGATGTACTTTTAAAATTTGCTTACTCTTACGAATGTTGTCACCATTTCACCACACTTTTTCTGATAGGCACTGTATTAGTTTTTTTGGTTTATGTATCTATCTAATTTAATTTTTATCTTAAGGTGTTCGTCTACCCTAAAATTTTACAGCGTTACAGAGGTGTACGCCTCCCACGTTTACTTTAATTATAATTGAAATATATGATGCTTTTACATATGAGTGTATTAACAAAGGATGTCTTAATGCTTCTATATTTTTATTTTTTGTCTTTGGTCTAGGAATTTGAAGTAAAAAATGACGTTTTTTGCGGTTTTTTGTCATTATTTGATATTATTTTTTTCGGTCACTATAAATAGCAAGAAAAATTTAAAAAAACAAGAAGCATGCAGCTAAGCTTCCTTTTTCGAATAATTTTTGTTTTACTTAATTTCTTTAAAAAATACAGAAGTTATTATGGGAATCTGGAGCCATGTTTACAGTATTTTTCAACTTCAAAATGACATTGCAAAGCTAGGATGCGGGAAAGTACGAGTTTCGGGCTGGTTTTGGGTAGCCGTAGTAGTGGGGAAGAGAGTGAAATAGAAAAACAAATAATATCGAAAGTACCTATTCTAGGAATTCGACAAAAAGGTAGACGAGCCTCTTAAGGCTGAATAACATAATTTTTCGTCTTGATTCTAGTTCGAAATTCATCCGAGAAGTTCTTAGCCATTTCTAGTATAATGTAAATTAAAAATTCCCATCTAAATTCCGTTTGATTTCCATACTTTTTTCTATTATAGAAATATACTCGTACGCCTGGCTCTATTTTTATATTCGAGATTCGTACTAGATTTGTCTACTTATGCTCAGTCCAGTATGCAGTCAGTTTGACCAACCTTTAAATATATGAATATGAATAGTTCGGAAATAAAGTATTAAACTCAAACGAATTTCGGATGGAAATTGAACTAGAAATTTAGTAGAATCTAGACGAAAAAAGAAAAATTTATACACGAGCTACACGAATTAATTAAAATGTCGTTACTTGTTACAAATATCTCTTGATACTTGAAGTTGACAAAATACACCACATTTTCTTTTACATGAACGCTCTCGATGTAAGATGTAATTTATATTTTTTATGTAAATTATCTTTGTATTTGACATATTGTACAAGGCTCTATTTTGATTAAAGGGAAAACATATTTACATTAAAAGTTACATTGTAATTTGAAAAAAAAATCGCTATATTAAATTACTAAAGATTTGCAGTTTAAACATTTTTTACATGAGTAAAGCTATTTTTTAAGTGTCTGGATTGGAGTAAACAGTGATTCCTATTACAGTATAGCTGAGAAGCTAATTTCATGAAGGTAAAATTTTAATTATAAATACTGATGATATTCATTTTTTTAGTTGAACCTAATTATAACCTATTTGCGAACATGTTTTCTATTATTTTTTTATCTATTAAGATAAGCTAGGTAAATAAATTTTCATCAATCTCCTGTATTTTTTATTTTCATCGTAAATTTTCCAATCAACCATGGGAATTAGAACATCATAATTGAATATAAAATATAAAATAGTAGATAAAAGGATTTATTTAGGTAGATATACAATATCCTTCGTGGAAACTAAAGTACCTACTTTAAGTTTATACAACTATCATCATTCAGTGGTATTAATTTAAAGCTGATGTTTGTGACATTTGACGATCCTTTAAATAAATTAGGAATAATTAAAATAGTTCGTATATGAAGTAATTTTCCGTAGCAAATTCTCGCTGTGCGGGCTCACCGCGCACTTCAAACACGAAATTACTGCTGCTCGATATGAAACATACCACAAATTAGTGCCTTACAGCTTACATACATCGCTTCAATTCAGATTTGATTCGCATATTCGCAACAACTTAGCTCTACGTGCTCCGTTCGTCTGGGTTGCTCTTGCTCGCTTTCTGTAATAGGGTATAACGCATTTAACTACGCGAAACTCACTCTAATATTCGTATTCCTACCCACTTGTGTTCGCGTTCACATTGCACACGCTCAAATTTATTAATAATTCAATATCCGAAAATTGTGAACGAGAATCCGACTGCGAACTGTTCAAACACAAATTGACTTCTGCGATGACTTGTTTTATGCATGCCGAAGAGACGGGATCCCCACATCGTTGCGTAAATTATTTACGCAGATTTCCTCTAATAACGCTGCTGGAATGTTTAATCTATATTAAACTAATAATTTATATTTCCTAAATGTTTCAGATATGAAGTACAATTTCTTAATTGTATTTGTATTTTGTATTATTCATTAACAACATGCTGTTCTAGTTTAAATTTTATGATTTAACATATTTTTTATTGTTCAGAAAAACGATGTAATATTAAAATTTTAGCTGAAAATGTGAATAAATATGTATGTTCTTAGGTTGATGGTTAAAGACACGAATGAGTTTACCGCTAGAACAAAATTTAGAAAAATAGCGTTAAATTTAAAAAAGGATTTTAAGCTTACGGCTTCGTGTCTTTATAAACAGTAACATAGAAACGTCTAGTTTAACTTTCCAGAATATAGAATAAGTAACCGGTTACATCCATTATAAATCAAGCCTTTAAGGGCGCACTTAAAAGTGAAAAAAACCGTAAAAATAAGTCTGAAATGGTAATATTTTTAACCCGATAATAGTCAAAATCTTATTATAGGTCATAATTTGATTTTTTTTAAATGTTATTTTTTCTTTAACTACTAGTGCCACGTCAGCGACACTTTAAAACTTTTACATGCCTTATTTTGCACATGCTTTCTGCATAAAATTCATCGTAATTTTATGAATTTTGCTCTTTCTTCTTTCATTTTTACTGCAAATTATATTTTCAAGTTTTCTTATTTAGCATAAGGCAATCTAGAAACTATAATGATTCTATTGATATATTATTTATGCCTATTGCTTGTTCCTATTTGCAGAAATTTATGCAGATGAAATGCATAAGGTGAGTAATTCTTTCATGCTTTTGAAACCTGAAGTTAAAGAAATTCAGTGTTTTGGAGCTTATAATGAATTACAAAATTGTTCTTTTCCAAACTCTCTTTTCCAAGATTCTCACTGTATTCGTAAACCGATCCGAAAATAACGAAATAATTTTGACAGATAGATTCCTGTGTTTCTATTGGTTGCTATGTGTTGTTGTCATGAGCGGTTTACACAAACACAATTTAAATCTAATGTCAATAAATTGTCAATTCTGATTCAGTCTTTGTAAGTGCTGTGCGCTATTTATTGTTGTATTTTCATTTCTAAAGTTTTACCTGGCTATTTTCTATATTATTCTCTTATGGTTTTGTAGACTATTTTTAAACATCGAAAATGTTTTGGTGTAAAACAGACTCTTAACCACGCCCCAATTAACTGTCAAAATTCTTTCGTTATTTTAAACAGGATATACCACCATAATTTTAACGATGAAATATTTTAAAAATTGTAAGTAAATTTAGTAGTATTTTATTGATAATGCTGATTTCTGTAAACAATTATTTTACAAAATTATCATGATGTGTAGGTACTTTCTTTTTCTACATTTCACAATTTTACAGCTTAAATTTAATTTGGCATATTGCGAGGCATATTGGCTACAATGAAACATTTCATTGTTTCTAAACGTCATTTTCACAAATCTAGTGCTGTTTTGTTTACATTAACAATATTTTTAAATATGTCGTGAAAAAAATATTGTGTCTAGCACGAGAGGAAAGCTCTTTTTCCACTCTCACTCAATTGCTCCACTCGCTTCGCTCGTGACACAAACTTCGAGCTCGAGTGTGAAAAAGAAGCGCTTTCCTCTCTAGTTGTACAAATAACACTTAACAATATAATTTAGAAAACCTCTAAATTTTCACTGAATTCCCCCATCTGCCATCTATCTTTATAACCCGGCCATATTTAAAAACCGATATGAAAGGCAATAAAACTAATCGTCGGGTAATTACAGAGCTGCACGGCTACAGAATCAGTAGCCGAGTGCTGCTGGTAACTGAAGCGGTAACCGCATCAAACGTTAGACCATTTACAAAACCAATAGCCTAACCTAATCTATACCTGAAGCTGAAGCGATTACCAGCCGTTAGCGGATATCGTTATTCAGTTACAGTTGAGCGTGCGGTGGAGTTGTGATAACGGAGCAGGAACAGGAAAATGACATAATGCACAAGTGAATGTAATGTAGGGAACTGGAATTCATACTGACAAATTGCTGCAAGTGAACTGGGAAGGTTTAGACGAATTGTAAGATTACTGATTACTAAGGTGATTGACATTTTGAATTAATTTAAATTCTCATATTTCAAATAATAAAATTCAGTACGTTAAATTCAGCATGTACGTAAAATTCAGTAGCTTAAATTCAGTAAACTGGAGCCATGTTTACAGTATTTTTCAACTTCAAAATGACATTGCATAGCTAGCAAGCGGGGAAGTACGAGTTTCGGGCTGGTTTCGGGCAGCAGTAGTAGTGGGGAAGAGAGTTAAATTTAAAAAATATCGAGAGTATTCTAGGATTTCGAAAAAAGGTAGACGTGCCTCTTAAATTCAGTACGTAAAATTCAGTACCTGAAATTCAGTAAACTGGAGTCATGTTAACAGTATTTTTCAACTTCAAAATGACATTGCATGGATAGGAAGCGGGAAAGTACGAGTTTCGGGCTGGTTTCGGGCAGCAGTAGTAGTGGGGAAGAGAGTTAAATAGAAAACAAGTAATATCGAGAGTATTCTAGGAATTCGAAAAAAGGTAGACGAGCCTCTTAAATTCAGTACGTTAAATTCAGCATGTACGTAAAATTCAGTACCTGAAATTCAGTAAACTAGAGTCATGTTAACAGTATTTTTCAATTTTAAAATGACATTGCATAGATAGGAAGCGGGAAAGTACGAGTTTCGGGCTGGTTTCGGGCAGCAGTAGTAGTGGGGAAGAGAGTTAAATAGAAAACAAGTAATATCGAGAGTATTCTAGGAATTCGAAAAAAGGTAGACGAGCCTCTTAAATTCAGTACGTTAAATTCAGCATGTACGTATAATTCAGTACCTGAAATTCAGTAAACTGGAGTCATGTTAACAGTATTTTTCAACTTTAAAATTACATTGCATAGATAGGAAGCGGGAAAGTACGAGTTTCGGGCTGGTTTCGGGCAGCAGTAGTAGTGGGGAAGAGAGTTAAATAGAAAACAAATAATATCGAGAGTATTCTAGGAATTCGAAAAAAGGTAGACGAGTCTCTTAAATTCAGTACGTTAAATTCAGTACGTTAAATTCAGTACGTTAAATTCAGTACTTAAAATTCAGTTATGTAAAATTCAGTTAACTGGAGACAACTAAAATCCTGTAGTTATTCATTTCTGAAAATTTAATTTTATGTGTTCGATTTTGAATAATAGTATATTATAAAACGATGCTATAATGGATGGTATTATTAAGTTTACAACATGAGCGAGCAAAGCGAGCGGAGATTTTAATCATCTGAGGGAATAATACCATCCATTATAGCGTCGTTGTATAATATACCTACTTTTATTCAAAGTCGAACACATAAAATTGAATTTTCTATGACTATTTTTTAATAAAATAAATACCAATAAGCAAAAATTTTGACATTTCCAAATGTTAATTATTATCTATCACCATAGTTACATCATTAAACATTGCAATGTTTTTTAAAAAATAATGTGCACGGAGAAATTGATATACGATTTTTGCAATATCTTAAGTTACAAATCAGTGCAGTTCGACAGGCAGTATAATTTAGATTTAGAAAATGGAAAATGCCAATACTATTAATACAAACGTGTGTTACTTTAACATAAAAAATATTAACAATGTACCTATTTTTAAAAACTGACTGTCTACTGCAAGCTTTAATTAAGAGAATACAAAAAGTAAGTTTGACATAATATTACTTATACTGTCCATCCCGAGTCCATCCAAATAATTGGTTCTGGCAAAATAATCAATAACAATTCGAGTTTTGTATTTTTCTGAGTTTATTAAAATATCTAATGTCGATCTAATGTAAACAATAATTACAAACCGCGTTGGAGTTCGTAAGGCTGCATCTATTGACAAATTTCGTTTTTACGTTAAGAAAAATCTACTTACAATAATTAGAATTAATGGAGCACTTCTTAGAAATTACTTTTTACGAAGATTTAATTAAGTTTTTATTTTATTTGTGTTTTCTTTAGCGCAACTGCTCTACATTTTAGAACTGTTTATTTTTTAAAATGCTAAAAATTTCAATTAAGAAATTATTTTTCTCCAACAGTGCTCTATGCTGCATTATAAAATAAAAGTTACGTTTCACACGTAAATTTATAATTACAGAAGTTTTTAGTTTAAAAGAGCTGAAAATTTTATGTACGTTTATTTAAAGATTTAAACTATTTCAAAACTTCCAAGCTGCTTTGACTATTAATCTCAAATAAAATACAAGAAATATTACACTTTACAACAGTCACTAAAGGTCGAGAAGTAAAATACCCATTGTATAAAATAAATTTTTTAAGCCGGTGTCTACTATACTACTTTATGTAAAACCATGCCAAGTAGTTTTGAAGACATTCTGTATACTTGTTAGTTCATAAGATAAAAATCGGGACATTTATTACATTATAATTTTATTGAATTTCGTATTCAAAACATTAACAATTTAGTGAGTCAATAGACCTTAATGGGCTCTTCCACCATATTTTTTTTTATTTTTTTAAATGAAGCTTCATTCTAAAATATGACGATCTGTGAAAACGCGGCGTGAAACTGTGTTGTATTAAGAAAGATATTAATTTTTAAAGTTTAAAATTTCGCTTGTGACGTCCCAAGTGCTACCTAGTGGCCCAAAACTGTTGTGTAACGAACACCCATTATAATAATTTTAAATTTAAAACAGTATATAATTCTATGATATAAGTAACTTTGTAGAGTAATAAATACCATAAGATACATAAAACTATATTTTATTTTTAGTTTTAAGACAGTTTTCGTACCATAGGTCATAGCTTAAAAAGTTAACAAACATCTGATGCAACTGCTTGCGCATGGCGCTGGCGCAGTGCCTGTATCTCATTGGTTGTCTATTTTTGTATAACCAATAAGAATAGATCGCACTTGGGACATCACACAATATTTAAAGCGCTTGTATCTCATGATTAAATAACTTTTTAAATACATTTTTTTTATTTACAGTTATGATTTGATATGTTCTTCAAGTTTTTAGCACAATTTTATTAAATCTTCACTATGGTGGAAGAGCCATCCATCCTGAAATTTTATTGCATGCTTTGTAACAATATATTAATCGGGCAGAGTGGCACACGGAAGGCCAGTTACGTTGTTGGGATACACAATTTAAAAAAATCCTGGATATGAATTTATTAATGCATGAGTGCAGATTCGGTAAGAAAATCATAATCACACCTTGACACCGTCTGTCTAGTTTTAGTAAAGTTATTTCATTAATGTGTTTAAATTCCACTTATTAATTTGAATTAGGTTGGTCTATAGAGAGCCTTTGTACTGAGAATATGGACATATTAATATGATAGTTGCAACCAGGCTGCCTTGGTTTCATACTATCAAGAAATTTTTAATTAATACTTATTAATATTAGTTTAGTATCTAACTCTTAAAAAACTTATCCATGTTGAGGACGGTTGGAACATGCAACAGTAAAACAACTGAACATTTTGAATTAATTTTAATTTGCCAAAACAAGAAAGTTACAAACAACACACGACCACTGCGTTTTAGTTGCAAAATGGCGGCACCAATAAAATAGAAAATCATACTCTCAGTGTATAGGGAACGTGCATCAACCTAATTTGCCATCGCTGCGCTTTAAGTGGTAAAAATACGAACAAATGGTAGGATATATTACCATTGTTCAGTAAATGTAATGTAGGAACTGTCATTTACATATATTATTAGATTTCAGATTTTTTGTAAAACTTGTATAGAATTATAATAACAATAACCTTTATTTCAGTCTATTATTAATTACATTATTCTTATAAATATAAATATACATTATATACAAGTCAGTACTAAGGATGAATATCCTTGCGGACAAAGGTCTACCCCAACTTTTTCCATTCTTCTCGGTCTCTTGCCTTCCTTGGCCACGAGGCCATCCATCGTTTTCTCTGTCTCCCTCTAGATCTTTTGTTTTCTAGTGGTGTCCATTCTATTATATCTTTCGTCCAATTATTATTACTTCTCATAATACGCCCTGTCCAGCTCCATTTTAATGATTTTATTGTGTTCACAGTGTCGGCTATTTTAGTCTTGGTTTTATTTCTTGTAGAGTTACTTTATCTTTCCAAATAATGTAAGTATAACATACTGCGTTCCATTTTATTTTGACAGATTCTAATCTTAATTAATAATTTAGCTGTTAGTGTCCATGTTTTCATGTTTGACAGCCGTAAGTGATGGTCGGACTTACGCACATATCAAAAGTTTTACTCTTAATGCGTTACACTTAAACGATTCTGGCTGTATTATAAAAAATTTCAAGTTGAAATTTAACATGAAGAATTATTACTCATTAGTGAATCAATAAATGCAAATTATTAATTGCTGTGACACCAATTAGCAAAACTTTTTATCATTTAATAATCCATATTATACGTTGATTAATGCACAAAAATAAAAAATTTCTATTGAAATCGATAATATACATTAGTCGGTATAGAGAAATTTTTTTAAACAGTTAACCCATTGGCTGTAATAATTTATGTAAAACTCGCATTTTTAGTAATTTTTAGAAATTATTTAACAAAATACGGCAAGGTTTTTTGTAAATTTCATTCCAAAACCATTGTAAGCACAACCTATATAAGTACATCAATGTAAAATATGAGGTCATCGATTTCAAAACCAAAGTCATAAAATGATTTATTGTAACATGCTTTTTTGCTTTGCATTTGATAGCAAGAGATGAACCTTAATAGAATTACTCAATGATAAAAACATCGGTAAACATCTTCTAGACGGGACTTTGACAACCAATCACACATTTAGGATTCGGCTAACAGCGAACTGTCGAATCACTTACTACAGTTCCTGCTCAGTAGCGAGTAACTAAGTTATTAAACTTATTCGTAGTTAGCAATTTTTCTTATTATAAATACAAATTATTTCTATAAACAATTTTTAAAAGTAGGTACTGGTCTAAACTCCAACACGGCCTCAATCGATTATCTATTATTGTTGTTAATTTGTTTGTTTGATATTACAAAAGGTTTATAATCTCGTTAAGTTCTTATAGTCCTCTATTTTGTATAAATAAATGAAAGAAATAAAGCCATTTTGTCCCCTGACAAGAATTCGTAAAAATGTAGGAATGTTGTTTTTGTACTCATAACCTAAGAAATGACATATGAAGGACGCAATTGACAATTGTAAATGTCAATTTCCCAGTGTAGAAAATCAGGAAAAATGCAAAGAACACTGACTTTCTTGAGCATTCTACAATAAAATAATCTTCAAAATAACAAAATTTATTTTAATTAATGTTACTTCCCACGATTTTAATGTATTAAAACACATAAACACTATCTGTCGGTAGTAGTGAGTAAAAAAACATCGTAACCTCAAATTTAATGATCAGGAGTTTGATTCTATAACTTTACAAGACTGTTGTACGAACGCAGCTATTGTAAATAATGACGTCATACTGTCCCCAGGAAACACACATATGAATGATACATAACATTTGGAGATATTTTAAGGCTCAAAGTATTATTACGTATATTCATAAATTATACATTATCTATCTCTCCTGAATCATATTATATGTATATTTTTTTAATTACGTGTCATACACATAACATAACATATTATATACAGTACGATTGTAATATTAATTATAAGATATATAAGTAACATAATTTAGATAGGTATATTTAATATCACAAATCTTATATATCATATACATAACATTACATTGCATACACAATACCTTTGTAATATTAATTACAAATTATACTGAAATATGTAAGTTCCATAAATAATGGTACATATTGTAAACATCACACATTTTATATGTATGATATACGAAGTTTTAAATATTATTTAAATATTACTTTTGATGTACTGATTATATTAATTTATATGTCTGCAATATTTTTTATGTAACGGTAATAATACCTATAGGTAGGTACCTCTACCTATTATACTACTTATTGTTACCTCAACATAAACAAACTAATTATGAATTAGTTTAGTATGTTTAATATTATTTCTTGTCAGTGTGATAGTGTTACCCCAGCAAACACATAGACGATATAAATGTTTTAGCTTTTAGTCATACGAGTACCTACTATTTATTAAGAAATAGATGCACTAGCACTATGCAATCGAATGTGCAAGAGCATACGAAGAAAATATACATCAAATTTAAATAATTGGTTTTTAAGCAATATAAACAGAGTAATCTAAGAATACCTACTCAATGGTTTTTTTTTAAATATTATGGAGTGTTTGTAAGTAAACAAAGTAATATTAATGTTCATACCTCAGCAAAAATTAGCAGTTTTTACTTCCTTGTACGGAGTAAGGAAGTATTGTAATCGCGAAAAATTTCGGTTCTCAGATTTTGACGGAAATATCCGTTTTGACCTTTTCTGAATCCATTATGACTAGTTTCGTCGTGACGTCTGTACGTACGTGCGTACGTACGTACGGACGTATGTGTGTCGCATAACTCAAATACGGTTAGACGTAGAAAGCTGAAATTTTGTATTTAGGACTGTTATAGCATCTAGTTGTGCACCTCCTATTTTTGGTTTCAATCTACAAACCGGAAGTAGTAAATTTTAAAAAAAAATTGATAAATAATTAATTTTAGGCAATTTTTTTTAAATGAAAGATTATGTGATTATTATCTACAATCGGTATTTTATAAATTTTTCTGTATCTTCTATCATTTAAGAATAATTAAAGTATATACTTATAATTTAATATTTCGGTATCTTGTAGTCCATGATCGATTAACATTTGTTACTACGTAAAATTTAAATGATTATGACATGACAGTGACAGTAGCAGTTACAATAGTAAAATATCGTTTATATCTTCTTCTGCAGTTTAAATAAAATGACTAAAATATATTTGTGAGTATACTAGTATAATAAGTTAAAAGAATTTTTTATATTATTCTACATTTTAGTTATTAAGAAAAGTATGAACAAACAAGGCGTACAAGGAAGTCATGTGGTGTCCACGTCAGATTTTTTTATTAATAACATACGGCGGGCAAAGCTTAAACAACAATATTATTTTTAAAATTCAAGTAAGATTTTTTAAATTATTTTGCATTAATATTTAACATAACGTATATGATTTTAATTTGTATTAATTGTTGTTGAAATTGGTAACATTTTATTAATATTTTTATTATCGGTTATTATGGCTAAAAAGGCGCCTGTTTTTAAATTCCAGTTTAGCTCAGACGTCAACGTGTGGTCATGGCAGTCCAAAGGTCCCGGGTTCAATTCCAGCAGTAATCCAAATTCAAAAATCAACAAATAGTGTAATTGAATCGAATTGAATGAAAGCATGGTAGTAAATTGCAATAAAAATCTACCTTCTGAAATGCTTTTTTATACGTTAAGCTTTATAATCAAATTAATTTTTATTTTTAAAATATATTACAATGAAATATTTCACTAATATTAATTTATATACATAACACCCATATTTCAAATTTGTGGCTGATATGTTAAAGTTACATGTCATCAATATGTTATAAACTTATGTATGTTATGTATACGATACAATGTTCCAGGGCGGACATTCCGCCTTACATGTAACTTACAAGTATATTACATAACATATTACTTTTGAAACTTAAAGAACGCGTGTTTCATGTTTTAAATATATATGTTATATTACTGTGTTTGCTGGGTCTAGTAATTTTTAGCCATCGTGTTGGCAAGACCCCGTTACTTACTAGATTTATGTTGGCTATACTACTAGCATGTACATCTGACAGCCAATTTAAATTTAAAAAGCAAAAGCCATATTTCTAAAAGTATTTAAAAAATCATACAGTATAATTTTTCACTGAATCACATAATTATGAATTTAAATGTATATACAAAAAAATTCTTGTATGAAGATAAAAATTCATTACACTTACCACAAGAAAACGTTTTGATAGTTAAATAATAATACAAAAACACGAAGAGGTTAACTCTCAACAAACAATGACAGCCAATCTTTCAAAGAGAGAGACAGATATCTTGCAGCGTACGTACAACACCTACCGAGCTGTTGTAACTTATTTACAAGATATCGCAAGTCATGACGTCATTATATAGGTTCTACGAAAATCAGCTAGGCGCTCCAGCATCGCCGGTCTTGTAAATATGTCTAGGTCTTGCTAGTAGTAAACAAAAATTTGTCATATTACTACGGTAACTAATTATACCTATTTCATTATCTATTGGTTGTTCTTTCGGACGAAATGTAATATTTTAATGAATAATTATGTAACGATTATTCAATTATCAGATGCACTCTCATCAATAGTATAATTATCTACAGGATCATGAGTTCGAATGCCGTATCAATTTGAATATATTAGCAAGATCATTTACACCTGTGCTTAGTTATTAATTATTCACCGGTACAAATTCATCACTTAACCGAGATCTACAGTACCGAGTGTCACTTTATATCCTTGTGTGACTAATGATCCTTGTATCTTCTGAAGATCTGGAACTAATCCTGACTGTAGTCGTGACACGTGTTTCGACATCGGACAATGCTCCGTGAGATTGATAGGATTGTAATAATAATACAGCGGAATATCGGAATATTAGTGGCAATAGTTGAATGGATATTATATAGTCGACATAATTCAATGCAAACTATCATTTGAATTTCAAAGCACAATGCGTCAAAAGTTATTTTGGTATTATTATAACGAATTTAACTCTTGACGTTTGACTATTTGCAATAATTATTACTTACATAATCCAATGCCTTTATACCTTTCGGTGTCAGGCTTCAATAATATTTATTTATTACATGATATTGTAATAGGATAAAAGAAAAATAGGAAGCATAATGTATTAATAAATGTGATAAAAGCAATTGCAGATTTCAGATATTAAAGAAATACATCCATTCCATAGAATTGTGAATGATAGATGAGAAATTTGAAATCAGACATAGTACAAGGAACAATGTACCTGCAATAATTGAACAAAATACTTGAAGGTATGTTTTATTTGTACAAATTAAAAAATATATTTTATGTACTCACCTATGTTTCTAATTTTGTGAATAGTTTAATAGTAAATTTTGATTAACATAATAGTAATTTATAAATCACAAAACTTAAATACCTACTTCTTAATTTTGTGATAAAAAGAGCTGATACTTTTCTGAAAATGCATATTTTGTTTGCTTATACGTACCTACTACAATAATTATTAGATCTGGGATAATCATGCATAGTATAGCCTCTCTATTAATAATTGTATAATAAATGAAAATGCATAATTTACGATTGCGTGCATATTTTATACTTGTCTGGACATTTTCTGTTTTTGTGCATATTGTGCGCATATTTTAGCAATTTTTTAAAAATATTTTTAAAATTATATGTACATTAACGTAAATTTACTATATTAGCAAAGAATTTTGGATATTCTACAATGAAAAATATAAGCAGGTATATTTTTTTCAGCGCCATGCTTTTATACTAATACTAATTTAGAGAAATATTAAGTTTGTAACTCCTAAAAAAGAAAACAGTAGAACCTATGTAAAAGTTTCTTTACAGGTTTCAAATTATTAATACTACTCGTAAAGATGATTATAATTTTAAAAAGATATATTTTTTTTAAAATTTATTTATTTAACGACACTTCAGCATCGAGGCTATTAGTGTCTTGGTATAGTATGAATTACATTTATAGTTATATTAAGTGTTTTATCTTTACATCATATGTAAGTATTTTAGTGTATTTGTTACTGTGGAATGATTATCTGAGAGTGTTTGTTTTAGTGTTTGTGGTATTTGATTATTTTGTCTGTTATTTTGATATTTGTTACAATCTGTGATAATGTGTTTGAAAAAAAAAGATATTTTAATAAGACGGTAATATAATTCTCCTGCTCCTTTCTTTTATTTGCTATATTTTTTATGAATTTAAAATTAAAGAAATTTAGGATTGATCCAAAAAATTGCGAAAATAGAAACCTGGAGTTGGCTTATAGATCTCTTTGTTAATCAACAATCAAACACAGTTGATCATCATTCGTATAATTATTTAAAAAAGGACGTTTCGGGCTTAATGACGCCCTTCATCAGCGACATAACATAACATACAGAAATGTCAAAGAATACAAAAAATATTACACAATTTTAGTTGCATACCCAGTGATCTCTATACCAGAATGGATAGGAAATGCGTATACTTTAACATTATAGTGGGGGTTAAAGGGGCTGACGCCATAGAACTGTCATGGAGGTAATGTTTTCATTTCCTTTCGTATATTGTTCTCTCTTTCTAAGAGATAATGTGCGCATGACTAAAAATAGGAAATTGTCATTGCAGCCTATTAGGTAGAGAGTAGAATGAGACAGAGTTACCTCATGTAGTGCAGATTGCATATATTTCTTTTGAGTCACTAAGCCACACCTTCAAGCCTATCCATAATGGTATAGAGATCACTGTGCATACCTAATAACAAAATTGAAGTTACAGTAAGGTTATTTATAATTTAACATCGTTAATTCGTAAAAGTAAAGTGAAACAACATACTATTTTTAACGAGTAAGTAGTATTTAAAATTAACTATGCTCTCTTATTTATTGTAATACTATCAATAAAAAATGTAGAATGCTATAATACATTTGTATGACCCAAGAAGAAATAGTAAATAATTTCTATCTTTTGTTTGAAAAAAAATTAGTTTTTTAATGATATTTATTTAACGAGATTTTTAATGTATATTTTCTAAAAATATACCTATATTTTATGCACATATTTTGCCATTTTTAAGTGCATAAAAGTGTCAGCTCTAATAATACGATACTTTAGCTACTGAAAAGATTTCAATAATATTTCTTGAGACAGGTTTTATTATAAACGATCATAGCCACTTAAATTTTTCTAAAACTGAAACTGCTGCATTTCTAGAAATATAATATTTTGTTGCAGAGACATGACCCTTCATATTTTAAGATGCAAAGCTTACGCTTGCGATATTCGCATAATAAAATTCTTGATCATATATCTACTACATGTAATTAATATGCTTTGTGTAATTGTTGTGGCAATGGCAAAGTTTATTTTTGAACTTTTTTAGTTTAATTTGAAAATATTGCGTTGGTTGATAAATTTCCGTGCAAGTTCCAGTGTTGTGTTGTTAGCATGCTCCCATTCTCTGTTCTGTTACGCCGCATCGCATAAAGCACGTATAAGCTGACAGTTTTTTCTAACAACAGCTAATATTTATAACGTTTAAAGTCGGAAGTAGCAACTGTCACGAATAATTAACGAGACCGGACCTTTATAATCGTGGCGCGCATTTTTTAACGTCACTTACATTTATTTACCAAGCGTCATCTAATTTAATAGCGAGTTACTATATTGTTTGCAGATTGTCCACCGCTGCAGAAAAAAGGACCCTACATAAAAGGAAATTGCACAAATTTCATGTCATTTGCATAATCAAGTACAATGCGCCTGGCATTTGTTGTTTAGTTTTAGTTTTCCAAACTTTGGATCTGATAACGTCGCGTGTGGAGATCTTTGATTATTATGTTTACATGGCGACTTTAAACCGACATAGAATTGCCCACATATTTGGAATTGCGTACAAACATTCTTACATTACATGATTTAAACGTTATTATTTGCATCATTCCATCATTAATATAAATTAAGGTAACAAAATATGATTTAACTTAATTTTTTGTTTTTCATCCTTTCATTACAAAATATTAATTTGATCTTTAATATGAAACCAGTGCTTCCAACTGCGTTGGAAAATTTATAAAATTCAATTTTTTCTTCGTTTTAATTTTCTTGATCCAGCAAACAATAAACAAATCTTAGAATATACAAAATGTACCATAACTTCAGGTAGATACATATTAGAATGACATAAAGACGTATTGGTCACAAAAGTAATTTTTTTCAAAATTCGAAAATTAATTTCTAAGGTTTGTGACGGAAACAGTTTTGGACCACTTGTTGAATTGAAAGTAGGTATGTAACATTACGTTGTTACTAATTAATGTCTATGTTTGCATAATACAACAATAGAATCTACTTTCAAGTAGCCGGCCACATAACTCTGTCTTTATTCAAAATAAATAGTATTCAGTGGCACTAAAAATGTTCTCTTAAAGTAATCAGTAAGAATCGGTAGGTTCGTTAAATACTAGGTATATGCCATTACAATATTTTATGTATACTCCAAGTTATGGTACACCCTGTATTCGTGCAGGTTGTTGAACATAACAAACCCAGTAATGGCTTCAAATAAAGGTAGAGTTTGTAATAAATTTTATAAATAAAGTTTAAGTTTTTAATTAATTAAATACAAATATTCTATTTTTCTGTAAATTATTTTGAACAAAATTTTTTCGAAAAGGATATATGACAATTAATTAAATTTAAAATAAGATAAAGAAACATCTTCTAAATTATGCATAACAAAACATTGCAGTCTATGTGTTGAGTTTTGAACTAGAGATTCCTTGTATTTGTTTAAAAACCACAGTCTTAAAATATTATAAAGGTAGCAGTGAAGATTCAAGATACTACTTAATCTTGTATTTAGATTGAGAGTGATCATTTTTTTTTTATGAAATCAGTACAAAACTGAGCAATACCAATATATTTTTTGAGAATCTGCTACTATCTTCTATTATTGAAAAGAGAAAAGAATTATAAAACAAGTTTTATTTAAAGCTTTATTGAGGACCAGAAAAGGAAATCAGTACCTGCGTACAATATGTAAAAAATCAGTATAAAATAACTCTCAAATTGTTTTCAGTACAAGTATCTGAAAATCAGTATTTTACTGACAAAATCAGTACTAATAGTCGCTCTACTTGTATTGTATTTTCTCGTCCATATTTCTTACTTGAAGATAGTAAATTTTAAAAATACTAGTTGTCATGCTCTACGGATCACTCTTTTTCACTTTTTTGCACTTGTTTTGAAAGATGAAAACTCAAGAAGACCATCGATAGTTGAACTCTTATTTTTCTCAAAGAAATTACACATGACCGACAATAATACCTTTGGGTTGAAGTAGTTTTTACTACCATTTTCTCATTGGAAACCATCAAAACTTGAAAAATATGTGTCTTATTACCATTGGACCATAAGATTTTTTCAATATCATGTTTAATTTTTGAATAGAAATGAATCCATAGGTTTATTCTGAAAATAACATTTTTGAGGCAATCTAATAAGCCAAAAATTTTCTTTCTACAATTCCTGAAAGAAATAAGAATTAAAGTACGAAATGTGTATGTGTGTAGGTTTGGGTTTAGATGCATATCTTTCTTAAAAATTACAATTTTTGAGTAAGTACTTCGTTATTCAAGCATCTTAAGGGCTGGTTTGTAATGGATGTAAGTAATTGGTTACTTCTTCTGTATTATGTAATATGTGTGATCTGTGATGTGAATGAGAAATGTGTGGTTCATAGTCATTTCAGTAATCTGCTAACTTGACGACATAACCTTTCTCACAACTATCAGAAATGGATCCGTTTGTTGTAAGTAACATAGTTGGATCTACAATAAATAATATAGCGAACATCAAAATGTAAACAAAAGAACAAACATAACTTGCTTGCTATTTGTTGGGAAAAGAGAAATTACAAAATTCCAACACAAAAATTCTAAAACCTCATATACACACACTAACTCAAATCAATAACTCATTGAGCTCAACACAACAAGCATTTGTCACGAACTCAGCTCACATTCACATCTTTCAACCCTTGCATATCTAACCTCAACTCACCTGCGCGCATGCGCACAGCAGCGCGCTCTGCGGAAGCCTGAATGCTGCCGCCGCTCAACTGTCTTTTCATTTTCAGTACGCGATTCGCCGTGGCGCTGAAACCATCGAAGCTTCAGTGGCTGAAACGCGAGTGCGAAGTACGAGAAAAGTTTGGCGTTGAGTGAGGTGTGCGCTTGTGGTTAGAATTGGAAGAGTTGGCGTTGGACTGAGGTGATGAGGATAGGTGGAGGTTTAGAGGGTGAGATGTTTTATTTTGTTATTGAAAAGTTTGGGAAGTTACGTGTTACGCTAAACTGCTATTATAATTATAAAAACGCATAATAATTGTGTCAAAAATGCAATTTTTTGTAGTGTGCATACAAAAATAGAATGAGTAGCTTCAATAAAAATAACCTAACCTACAATAGTTTTCCGACAGTGTCACTTACCTACTCGTACCTTTTGTTAATAAAAATTATTATTCGTGCTAAAACCAATAACAATTAATTACAATTAAACTTTATAAAATGTTATAAATATAAACGACAAGACAACTGAAAGAAAATGTATAGGTAATTAATGTAATATTTATATTACATATTCAACGAGAGTTATAGGAATTGCTTAAAATAATGAAAGTGTCGTTTGTTTAGTGAGTAGTAGCCTTTGTAAACTTGAATGAATAATTTTCTTCATATAAGAATATAATTTATTATTTTGATTAATTTGAGATGACAGCTTAGAGAAATTGGTTTTGTATGAGATACATACATGTTATCTACAACAAAACGACTATAAAGCATGTTTTCATTTTTACTAGAGATCTATTGGCCAAAAACAATAATTATATGAGTAAATGGAACTTTTATTATTTAAAAGATCAGTTTATCAATTTGTAGCATTACCAAACTAAAAAATACAAATTCAAAATGAATGTATTTATTTAATATCCGTTGGGTAATCAAATATTTGTAAAAAATATGTTTTTAAAAATTATTTTGTTATTTATTAATGAATTGTGTATACCTAGTTAAATATATTAACAGTTGGATGCAAAAAACTAACCGTCTCTCAAAAACTTTTCTGTTTTTATTTTTACTAATTCAACAAGCTACGACATGATTGAGTGTTTAATTACTCAACTATTATTTATGTTTACAAAACAGTTTAATGATCAAATGTAAATTTCTTATTTTAAATGAGACATATTCGTACATTTTATCTTGTGATATTATTTTGATAAAGTATATTTTATTTAAAGATCAACAATGTATAAGCTTGTCAAATTTGGATCTCACAACATGGTAAAAATGTTAAATATTGTTATCCTCGTAACTATTTGAAGATGTGCCTGCATAGGTATAAATTTATTTATTTAATTAGTTTGTAATTTATTGGTTATAAATAAATAATTATTCAAATTGCATAGCGTAATTATAATTATTAGTCAAACAGAATTAAGCTAATTTTAACTTTATTGTATAAATCTACCTACTATACGTAATATGTTTTGGCAAAATTAAATTCGTTTCTATTTTTTAATTATTTTGTTCTCTACTTAAGGAGGTTGGTGGCCATACATTAAAATGATGATGAGAGACTGTATTTTTATACAGTGTCTTTATTACACTATTGAGATTCTAAAAAAAATTAATTTTCGTCTATCCGGTTTTGAGCAATTGAATGTTGAAATTACGCTCGTTTTACATGGACTCTTATGGAAATTCACTAAATTTTTGTTTTGCAAGCTTTAAACTATGTGATAAAATGATGAAAAATTAATAAAACTCTTGTATTCATATTTCCTATACCTAAACCTTTAAATATAAGTTCGTGAAGATTTTGTGTACTTTTTCTAAACCATATGCAAGTTACCTAAAAAAATGTAAACATGCCAAGCATTTTCTGATTAGTTAATTAGTAATTATTGTAAAAATATATCACCGCAACTGAACGAATTGCAATTATATCAACCAACGCGCGTTGAGCGAGTTTTGTTTTACATTATCAAAAATATTTTTAATTTTATATCCACCCCAAGGCTAATGTTTTCGTCACTGCCGGCGTCCCCAACCTCTTTAATGAAAGAAAGGATAAGTAATGTTTACGCAACAGTATAAAAATAAAATTTACTTTTCACAAAATTGTGTTTATCTGTATACATACTGGGTAAATATATTTATACGTGGCGACGTGGGTGTTTTATTTCGCAAAGTGTAAATATTATATTTTGTTTTACTTCGTAATATTATATGCTTATACTCGAGAATTAAATAAATTTTTATAAACATAAATTTCTACCAATTTATTTCTAAAATCTGATGACAACTTGAAGTTTTTATACAGTTACAAAAAATTACTACTGCCACTAAATATAAAATAAATTTAACGTTCGTTTTATCATTTAGACTTTAGACCATCTAGTATTTTCTGTAATGGCATATTACACTTTACAAAGATTCTTAAAGGAGAATCAAAAATGAAATATAAATCCGATTACGATTACCTAGTTCCTAGTTTTTTCTACAACTAGGTATAAAAAAATGTTGCCATTTTTAAATCGTTAGCAAGTTTGTGATTTTTACAATATAAATTTGGTTATGTTACTTTAACAAACATTTAAATTCATAAAAAGTAGTTTTGTTTTCCTAAGCTGTTTAGCTGTTAAGCGTTCCAGATAATTTTAAGGACTAGGACTAAAAAAAATTCTCGAACGCTAAACATATTTCGCAGACGAGTTTAGTAATATTTTTGGTGCAACTACATTGCATATTACAATAAAAACACCCATTTAATTGACAGCTGTCAAAAATGTCTGGCATTGACAACTCAGTCCGCAAAATTCAACTTCGCAGACGTTATTAATAATAACGGTCGCGAAATGTAACGTTCACAAAAGTTTTACTTCGCGACCTGAATTGTGAACTTCAATATCAACTTTTTTACAGTTGCGCAAAAAGATTGTTTTGACAAACGTTTTTTCACGGTTATTGAAGATGATTCAAATATTAATTACAATTGAGAATTAAAATAAATTTTTGTTTGTATTGCGAGCGTGAAATTGGGCTTGCTGAGTTAAATAAGTGACATTCTCACGCACTAAAACTTTGTGCACTTAATAAAAAATAACTATTATATTGTTAAAAAATCTTAAATTGTTTAAAAGCATTCACAAAATGTTCAGTATTTACCTGTAGTTTTATTAAAAATAATTTGCTTACAGTATAAACATAGATTTATTCGAACTTTATGTGCTATTATAAATTAATGTTAAAAATTGCTATTGGACCTAAATCGGCCACAATCCTTTATCCATTTCGTTTATGAAAATGGAAGGTAGAGATTTTCCTCAAGTAGTAACGGAAAAACAAAAAATATTTTCTCCATTTATATTTAACATCTCGACAATTTTTGAGGAAAATTCTGGTCAATATTTCATTTAACAAACATAAATATTATATTCTTGGCACACATTTCCTTCGGTTGACGTGAAATAAGAATGAAGGACGGTGACACAAACACACGTAATATTATTTTGTTTATATCTCTTCAAGTCGAGCAGCCCGAGGTAATGCGACAGAACACTGCCACCATTCTTCACAATCGCGTTACTTGCTCTTGAATGGTTCCTTCCCAAATCGACCTGTCTTATTATAGAAAGATACGTATAATAGAATATTATTCAAGGAGCGTAGAATGACGGGCATTATTTATGAGGATGATGAATATTTACTGTTTCGTTATAGTTCAGATAAATACTATACTTAATTTACAACTATACAATTATAAATACCTACCTACTGAAATAGTTATTTGTGTATTAAGAGCGTAAAGTGACTCTTTGTTACTCGCGCACGGTAATTGCAGCGTGAGCCGAAAGCGAGATCTGCAATAGTGCAAGAGGAACAAAGACACTTTACGCTCGTTAATACACACATAATTTTATCTACGACTAAAATTATATGTTATAATAATAATAGTATTCAGTTAATTCAATCTGCGTTCAATCAATTTATGTTTGATTCGTAACCATGACGGATACCAATAATATCGAAATAAATAAATAAATAAATTTGTTTGATTCAGTCATTTTATTTTATTTTATGTAATCAAAAAGTACTTTATTACGCGTTGTCATAGGAGACACGCAATAAAATGTTTTTTTGCTTGGTCCTCAGTAACAATCAACTTTACGTTGACAATTGAAATCATAAATATAAACTTTTCATAGTAGTCGTAGATAAAATTCATTAGATTTTTAAGGAAAACTTCGAATAACTTCTGTCAGAAATATTTTTGTACATTTTAAGCAACAGATTATAATGTTTAGATCAGTTAAGAGGTAGTACAGAAAATTCTAAAAGTATTAATGGTCAAAAAACAATTTAAGTAAATTGCAGTTAGTTACAAGTTAGTTAGTTCATTGCATTACTAAGTGCAAAGTAAACATAAAACTTTATTATTACCTCATTTTATGTGAGTTATTGAACATAGAAAATTATTACGAACTATATGCCCATAATGCCTAAAATGTTGTAAAATAGTATCAAATCTGAAATTTTTACGAAAAAATTAGTATTAATAATAGGATAGGCAGATGATACTCAATGCTGCACTATACAGTGATGGCAAGAAGTACGGTAGCGGAAAGCAGCAGCTGTAGGCGGGCAAAGAAAATGAATAACTGTGTGGAGTGTTGCACATTGCTGACTTCCTTCTTTATTGTGTTTGTTGTGACAGCGGATTTTCATTGATGTTCTTGGTTTTGTTAATTTGACGGTTACTTAACTGATTGTAAGTATTTTGAGATTTAAAAAAATTTGCTTAGTGATTGTGAGTAAACAATCTTAAATAAGCTAACAGAAACGCTCCATACAGTGATATACCTCTTCTCCCGGCTATGCTTGTTCTTGGCTTCACAACAAAAGCATGCGTGGTTTGTCTATACCTAAATATGGTCGAAGATTAATACCTATTATCAAGGGTATAATTAATATGTTTAAATCATCTACGAGGTATCATCATCACCACTTTATGTCTTAAAGATACCTACATTATTGTTATACGAATACGAACAATTTTTTATAATTTTTGATAAATTTTTTTCGTGAGGTAACAAAACGAATATCTACCTATTATTAAATAACTAGCCCTTTAGCATAAATAACAATTTGCTAGTAAAACAAAACAAATCATAGGGCCTATAAAATTACCAAGTTTTTATTTTTATTTTTCTGGTAACCATTCAACAGGATTTACTCCCAATTATGAAATGATGTAGCTAGTGGAATCCAACCACTTGGACCGATTCGTTTTGACACAATCAGAAACTAAATCCGTGTGACAATCTTTTAAATTCAAAGCGGCAACGGATAAATTATTTTTGCAACCAGGGCTACATTTAAGACGATCAAGTAGCCAGCTTGAAGCATTCGAATGCGATGTAATTGCAAGATGTTTTACAATTTAACGACAATCATATCCTATCGGCCGAGAGACTTGAACCACGGGACTTCTGGTTCATGCGTCATCAAATGCAATGATCTGTGCTATTATATTTCCGAACTTCGTTCGATTTGTATGTAGGTATACAAATACGGTCATTACTCACAAAAATTTCATAATCTGTAAAATGATTTAAATTCTATTGGTGGTGACAACCCAAAATATGACTCAAATTAATATACCTACAGCATTCATTACAAGTCGTAGAATTTGGATAAAATTTTAAATTTATAGGTTATTGAAATAACGAAGATAATTGAATTTAAAGTTGACACTAAAACGCGCTAAAATGCATTCTATATATGGCGGTTAGCGCAGTAGATTTACTAAAAGATTAGAAAATATTATATCATAACAATCCAACACATGTTTGGAAAACGAATATGTTATTCTTTGATATTTGGGATGTTTATTTAAAAAATCACCGCATTAATCGTTGAGAAATAGCACGTAAGAAGTTCCAATCTCAAGAAAAATTATATTTTTGACGTCATCCTACTGTATTTCTGTGTAAACTTTAATTTCAATTATTTTTACTTCCTTGTACGGAGTAAGGAAGTATTGTAATCGCGAAAAATTTCGGTTCTCAGATTTTGACGGGAATATCCGTTTTGACCTTTTCTGAATCCATTATGACTAGTTTCGTCGTGACGTCTGTACGTACGTACGTACGTACGGACGGACGTATGTGTGTCGCATAACTCAAATACGGTTAGACGTAGAAAGTTGAAATTTTGTATTTAGGACTGTTATAGCATCTAGTTGTGCACCTCCTATTTTTTGTTTCAATCTATATACCGGAAGTAGTACTTTTTTCAAATATTTCGATAAATATTTAATTTAAGACAATTTTTTTAATTTTAAATGAAAGATTATGTGATTATTACCTACAATCGGTATTTTATAAATATTTTTGTATCTGGTATCATTTAGGAATAATTAAAGTATATATTTATAATTTAGTATTTCGGTATCTTGTAGTCCATGATCGATTAACATTTGTTACTACGTAAAATTCAAATGATTATGACATGACAGTGACAATAGTAAAATATGCTTTATATCTTCTTCTGTAGTTTAAATAAAATGACTAAAATATATTTGTGAGTATAGTAGCAGTAGTAGTAGTACTAGTATAATAAGTTAAAAGAATTTTTTATATTATTCTACATTTTAGTTATTAAGAAAAGTATGAACACACAAGGCGTACAAGGAAGTCATGTGGTGTCCACGTCAGTTTTTTTTACTTGAATAGATATGATTTGTAATTTACTTACATCCAAATCTAAAAAATTTAATTATTCAGTTCTCATTATTTGACCGCTTTGGCCTCACCTCATGCAGAAATCATGCACGCCTATGACCGACGTATTTTCTACCTTAAATGTATTTATTTAAATGGTTATATTGGAATCGGTTGAATTGAGAATTTACTAGCACTATCCTCCTTGCATGTTCCCCTGCAATAACTCCAAACTTAGGAACAACTAAATTGCGTTTCCTTTTTGCGTTACAGTAATTCGGAACGGTAGCAAACGAACGAACCAGGAACAGATATTTGTATGAATGCAAGATTTAGCGCCGAGCGTAATTATAAACCTTGCGTGATAAATGCGAATGTAATTATTTTTAAAATTGAAAAGTTTCCCGCGAAGTTTTCAACTGTTTCGGCATCGCGACGTTGTCAGGTGCTTAATCAGCTAAGTTGCGACGCTGCCACGTCGCCGCGACATTGCGATGTTGGGGATTTTAGTGGAACAGACCAGGGTGGTGTAGCGTGAGCAAAGTGCTCATTTAGAAATGATTGTGGTTTTATTGACTTTAGAACTAGCAGTCAATCTAATTGCCTGTTTATGCTACGCTTAGTTTAGACTATTATTTCAACTGGAATGCTTCAAGGCGAACCTGCATAATTATGAACAACAGATTCCCGCAAATTCTACGGCTTTTATCTTAACAACATACAAGTTTAATATGATGTAAATAAAAATTAAATATAAATTAATCTTACACGTTCGCGGATAGTAGCAAAAATTGTGGTCAACACACCTACTTATTTTACAAATTTTAAAAGTTAAATAAATCCACAAAATCGTATACTGGGACGTTTATAATTATTTTTATGTGTTCTTCAGGGACAGTAGACTTGGATTAAATGGAAACCCCATATATTTTTGTCGTCATTTGCGAAAACGAAATAAAGTTCGACGGTATATACCGTCATGTCCCTGGATGTAGGGCGGCATAATGCCGCTTTGTCCGCGAACGTGTTAAAAAACCGCAAATTATTGAATTTGAACAGTAAATACAGCGTGGTTCACAAGTTCGTGCACATATTTTAATCATATAGTTACGGTGACCATTGTTTATACATGATAATACAGTACAAGAGAAGAAAAGAAGCGTGCGAAGCACGCCAAATGACGTGCGCTTTGCGTATGTCCGAGGTTAAGCCGCGTTCAAATTCGAAATTTGGTGAAATTCGGTGAATTTTTTTAATCTTGTCATGTGGCAATTGTGTACTTGCGTTCATCAAACTGAAATTTGGTGCACTTGAATTTCAATTCGTAGAAAAGTATTCAAACTCCATATTTCTCTAGTAAATTTAGGGTTCGTTCTATTAATTGAGAAAAAAATATATTTATTTTATCGTTCAAACATGGAAATATGGCATTTATATCTACAAAATCTTCTTTTCTTTTCATTCTTCTTTATCACGTTTTCATCAACAAAAACAAATATTCAAATTTCAGTGATACGAATTACATCAAATTTCGAATGTGAAGGTGAACGCGATTTTAGGGCTCTGGGAGAGGAAAAGCGTCTATCCCGTAAATTTTTTTTGAAAACATTTGGAAAATCGCATTTGTTCCTGGAAATATTGTCTAGTAGCAATATTTCCGGAAATATTTCTGTAGACATTTATAAACGTCTCAACATGGATTAATATCCAGAAAATTTATTGTCGTGCATTGCTGCCATCGGCTGCCATACAGCACTCGAAAAAAATTCTTATTTAATCCATGCACTTGGGATATTACAAGTGAAAATTTTGTAGCATTATACACATATGCTAAATTATTATCTAAACGTTTGTAAATACTTACAACTTACTGTTTATTTGAATATAAAATTACACAAAATAAAGCATAAAATTTAAGAAATTTTAAAGAGTAGGTACTTAGTCCAGACGTCCAGAGTATTTGTAGGTTATGTTATGTTTTACTCTGAGGTGCTTCTGCGAACGAACCTTTAATAAATATACTAAAGGCTCGTTCGCAAAATTGCACATTCGTTAACATTCAATAATTAAAATAGTATATAATTATCATAATATTTTCAATATAGTACACCTTCAAATACTATACTGTATGTATGATATAGTACGATCGGTCACCGTACATAATATAGTGCTCAACTTCATTCATTCATTACAACGCAACTGAATTTATATGTTTAACATGATTTAAAATATGCCTTTTTAAATATAAACGTAAACTTTAATAAGTACCAAGGGCAAAAATTGAAATCTAGTAGTGTGATAATTCAAATTTTTATCGTTTCTGTTAACAAACTTATCCATTTACATCATAATGATGTCTTAAAATTACAGATTTTCTTTTATTTCTTGAAGTTAATAAAAGATCGTATTAACGAGAAATACTATTGCTTCAATTTAAAATCTCAATTCCATAACGACACTAAAGCAAAATGAGAATAATAATAAATTGTATTGTATTATTGTTTCTGGCGGCGTGTTATTTGTTGCTTGTTAAAGTTCTCATATTTACCTTTGTTTACAAGTTGTTTATTTTATTTGTTTCACAAAAGTGTTTTTATTCGAATTACCTACGTGAAAATGAAAATGTTATACAGAAAGTTTTAAATTTCATACAAATTGTGCCCTAAGCCAGGGAAAAGATAAACAAAAATGATTATATATGGTAAAACACATAATTTGGTGGGGACTTTAAAGAAAATATTTTATATTAGTATAATGGAGTAGGCCATTGGCCCAAAAAATATTTTATAAGCAAAATTTATGTGCAAAGAATGGGTGTAATTTTTTTTATTTTTACATATAAAAAAGAGTGTTATTTATATCCGATATTTCATTTCAAGCCATTTGACTTTGAACAATAAAAATAAAACCGGATCTTAAACCGCTTTTTGAGAACCGATTACCGATTTATTTCATGAAGAAATATGAAACGGTAACAAGACCGAATCTTTTAAAGGAAACCGCGAACCGAACCTTAACCGTTATTTTGTACGGTTCGAGTCCCTGTTTAGGAAAAAAACTGTTTTTTAGGAACTCTGATAAAGATTTATTTTTAAGACTGATTTCAAAACTTCTTTAAATCAGCTTAAGTGGCCCATCTACCTTCTAAAATCCAACATAATATGTACTAACATAGCGAGTGTTTTGTGCCCCGTACAAGAGTGGTAAAATTTTGTTTCTACTAGAATTATTATATACTTAAAGGTTCAATAAACAGTTGTGCCTTTTTATTTCAATAAAAAATATTGTACCTCATTAAAAAAGTTCCAAAAAGTATTTGCAATATAAATTTTTTGCAAACTTTACACGATTATATCTCATGACAGAAATTTGTTTTAAAAATTTAAAAAGGCACCTCTGTAAAATTATCCTTAATCTTTTAAATGTTTACAAAAACATTATTTAAGAGTCAATAATAAACTGACAGTTTACTCGGAACGAAAACACTTCTGCAGTATTTTTCAACTTCAAAACGACATTGCATAGCTAGGATGCGGCAATGTACGAGTTTTGGTACAGCCGTAGTAGTGAGAGTGAAATAAAAAAGTGAAATCGAGAGTACCATTCTAAGAATTCCGAAAAAAGGTAGACGGGCCATTTAACATACGTAAAGAACAAAAATATGTTTTCATAAAAGCGATGTAAATTTAAAGAATATTAAGCTCGTTTTACAATAGACTAAATCTTGAACAAGATATTGTTCAATTTTTGAAACAATCTAAATTGTGTAGTATCATACAGCAAATTGTGTGAAATATAGCATTGCTTCGTAAATTGTCTGAAAAATTAGATAAGCGCGGCTGTCAAATTATTATTATATGCGAACTGCGCAGAATCACAAACTAAATATTGTAGGTAAGTATATAAAATTGTCTCAGTATGAAACAGAGTTCATTAAAAACAAAGCAATTTATTGCTCAATATATTGTTCAATTTGTTGCGCAATTTCTTGTTCAATATTTAGCGTAGTATAAAACGGCCATTAGAATAAATTTATTATCAAATAATATAGGGACTCCTTTTCGTTACTCGAATGTATTCACAGATAATTCAAACTTTTTTATCCCTGAATAGCAATTATGTAACTAACTTAATGAAGTCAAACGCAAATGTCCCTCTTGTAAACATATTTATGTTAGAAAGAGACACTAAGTGTAATCTAGATGTCTAGAACTAGAACAGGACATTAGTTCCGTTTGGTCAGACAATTTTACGATTGTCGTACGTTTAACTGCACCTAATTACTTTATAGTAGTGTAAGATTCATGCTCACTTAACATTGATTGCATTACAGAATGAATTTACTGGTGTAAGAGATTTTACTGCATTTAGAACATAGTTACAAATAATGGCATTCATGTCATGAACTGCAGAAGTGAAAATAAAATATGAGACGGAGAGTAAAAATATTTCAAACTTATTTACATCGTAATTAAAGTCAATACAATGCGTATTTTGCTCTTTGATGTTTTTAATTATGAGATGTATCACAAAGTTTTGTTACTAGTTTTTATCAGTTTACTTTCCTTTTTATTTGTTTTATAAAAGCGCATGAAGTTCAAATCGAAGTTTAAACGTTTAATATTTTGTTTCATCATGCTATCATTTCTCGAAAAACATCGTTAATTTCGATTATGCAATATAGCCATACCTACCAGAAGAGATATTTAGGTATCTACTATTTTAAATTAAATTAAAGTATACAAATAAATATGCATAGAATATTTGAGTTCCAAAACATATTTTAGCTAGTACCTATCTTTTAAAATAATATTGTCAGTATCATAAGGAGGTTGGTGACCATAATATTAAAATGATGATGAGAGGCTGAAATTTATACAGTAGACTGCTGAGATTATATAATAATTTTTTTAAATTTTCATCTATCCGGTTTTTGAGTAATTGAATGTTAAAATTACGCTCGTTTTACAAGGACTCTTATGGCAATTCACTGAATTTTTTTATTGCATGCTTTAAACTATATGATAAAATGATGAAAAATTCATAGAACTTGTATTAACATAAGTTCGTGAAAATTTTGTATACTTTTTCTAAATCATTTGAAAGTTATTTAAAAAAAATTAAGCATACCAAGCATTTTTACCTTCCGCTTACCTGTAAAGGAAGGTATTGGAATCATGCAAAAAATCGGGTGGTGAATTTTTAGTGGATGAGCACGAATTAGGGTCCTTACAACTCATTTTTGATAGTTTCACGATGATGTCTGTGTGTATGTGTGTGTGTGTGTGTGTGTGTGTGTGTGTGTGTGTGTGTGGTCAAGGGTTGTTAGTCGCATAACTCAAATACGAATTACCCGAAAATTTTGATATTTGGTATTTAACATTTGTATATAAATTGGAAGAGCTCCCTAGATTTTGGTACAAATATCTTCATCGGAAGTGATATTTTTTGAAGATTGAAAAGGTTAATTGTCAAAATTGTATATAAATTTGGAAAAATATAGTATTTATTTGTAATGAGAATAAGAGGAAAAGTTATTTGCAACTTACAACTTGCAAAATTGTCTTTATCTGGTAGCATTAAAGAACTGCAGTAAAATTTTAAAAATAAATTTATCAAATAAAACGTTGATATCTTGTAATCCATGATCGGTTGATTTTTGTTTCTGCGTAAAAAATATTGACAGGTGAGACGGGTGACAAGTTGGCATACTAGCGCTATATAAGTCCTAAGTAAGATATTAAATGTAGTAATTGAACGGAGGATGGCTTCAATACAGCAGAGTTTTCCTGTGAATGAATCTTTTTATTCAGGTGATGCAAATTTCTGTGTTTGAATATTTGAGATTTTTATTTGTATATTTTAAATGGGCACCGGATTGCACGTATACATTTCTGTTTAAAATCTAGATATGGCGGAAGGTTGTGTGATGGCCACGTCAGATTTTTTGATTAGTGAATTAGTAATTATTGTAATTGTATTCGCGTTGAGCGAATTTTGTTTTACATTATCAAAAATATTTTTATTTTCATATTCGCTCCAAGGCTACGCCACTGCAGACGTCCACAACCTCCTTATGGTATTTATTTTTATATTTAGAATTATTCATTAAATATTCATAATCAAATTTAAGATTTATAATCATATTTGACATTTTTCTTCTTCACTGATTTTAACTCATGCCATTTTGTAAAGTTTTATAATTTGTCTTTGAAGTTATAATCAGTAAATCTAATATTGACTGGAAACTATAAAAACGTTAGTCAATACAAAATTTATTGACAAGTTCCTAGCTCATTTATCTTTTAAATCCTTTTGTTAATCTAACTTTGTTTAGAAACAAACTTTAAATAGACAATATGTGATTGAAACTCCTTCAAAATTAATGAACGTCTGTACCTGAAGTCTAAAGTTCCCAACAGTTAATTAAAATAGTTTACAGTCAATACAAATTCTCTCAGAAAATTTTAATTTTGCTGTACGCCGTCCATCATAGAGAATAACTAATAAAGAGAAAATAAATTTATAACTGAACAGCTCACTGACAGTTACACTTTACCTATACAGTAATCAAAAGTCTGTTGGCAATATTTACAATCTGAATTTTAAACATAAAAGGTAGGTAGACCAGACAATTTTAGAGTAGATAATACCCTGGCACTACTCACTACTGACTACTCATTATCGAATTCAGTCTGAAATATATATTTTAGTTTAACTAGGTACACAAAAATCTTCCTTGTGGTCTACTCTCAACTAACAACCATGGATTGACGGCAGATAACCGCGCAGAAGCTATATAATATAAAAGGTGTTTTTGTACTTCAGGAAAAAATATGTGAAGTAGAGAGTGGAACAGAAAGAAATTTTTAGATAAATTCGCAAAATTAAGGAAGGCTTAGCCTGTTTACACGATTAAATTTATTGATTAATAAATTAACCACCAGAAAAGGCATTGAAATTTGTTCAATTACCTGTGCGTAGGGCCCAAAGAACGAAGTAGGTTATGGGCGTTTGAAAAAAGTGCATTTTGTAGTTTTTTGACTCATAACTTGGAAGTTTTTTGACGAAATTGTTTTTTTTCACGAATGAAATTTTCTTTCAAAATTTCTAATATTTTAGGTAATTTGAGTTATTTACACGAAATATCTAATTTAATTTTAAAAGAAGTAAGCAAATCTCACTTGGCGAATCAAGTCAAAAAAAAATGTTTAAACTCCGTACACATCGTCAAAGTTGGACATTTTTAAAATGAAAATTCTTTTTTTTTCACATGGTTGCTAGAGGGGGCGGAAGGGGTTGCGCTTAAGTTTGCATGCATGACTTTAAAGTAGACACTTCAAAGTTTCTCGCCCTCGAAGATTCATCGAAATAGATTGAAAATACACCGAGTAATGGCGGTTTGAAAATGGTCGATATTTTTACGAATTTCAAGTGTTTAATTTTTTTCCGCCAGTGTATATTGAGAAAAACTTGATGTATGTAAAAATAATAAAATTATTTTTCTATTTGGCATTTTATTGATCAAGAAATTGAAGGTCAACTTGATCAATTTATTGATGAATAAATTGAGTCATGTAAAATAGGCTTTACTCAAAGATAACATGTTTTGTAAAAACACTGGAGTAATATATTTCATTAAAACAACATAATTGAAAAAACCTCCCAAGTAGCATTTGTTGCTGTATTTTGAATACCACAACGTCATGAGAACAGTTTGAAAATCTTTTTGGCAATAATTACCATCAATCAAGACCATTCTAAAACAATTTGAAAACGTTTTCTTTTCGTAAATGGGGAATTATATTTTGGTTGTGAAAACGTTGTTGTGTCTTATTTTTTAGCCATTTTATAAATTATTTTGACGAAAATATTACTACAATATTACCAAAAAGCATAAAGCTACAATTAAGTCTTAAACTGGTTATTACCAATAAATTGCCATATTTTGACTGTTTGGTTATTATATGGAATGTAGTTAGCAATTTTGTTCTCTAATGTCCGTAATATAACTAAGTGAAAAATGGCTAGCAATACTTTTTACAGATAGTTATTATAAGAATATTATATACCGAAATGTCAAATTAATCGATATATAAATTTTATATGCCCAATCATATTTATTGCAGAACTTATAAAGATACTTTGAAAAATTATGTGCGCCGGTCCTAATTGCTTTACTTACATGGTTTAATTTATCAATTAAATATATTGTAAAAATATATTTTTTAAAATTTAATACCAGGTTGTATATAGATGCTAAAAAAGGATATGAGGAATGTTTAAATACTGATTTAAATAAGAAAATCTCTTTAAAAACGTGTTAATCTTCATTTTGTAGTATGTAGTAAACAATGGATGCCTTCTCGTATAAAGGAAAAGAAGGCGAAAACGCAGGAAAATTAAACAATTGCGATGACTATTTAAAAGCTAAAATGTGGCTAAAATATAACTATTGTTTTTCCAAATGGCTTTTAGAAACCAACAAGATAAAGGTCTAGTTAAGTTTAAGTTCTTGTGACCAAATCATAGATTTGTTATATTTCTTCTCATTTTCCAAAGTTTTTTTCGAATTCGTAATGATATAATATCTGCTTAATAACGAAAATATTTTTAAATCTTACGTTACATTAATTTATTTATTTTAAAAATATTTTTATAAATTAGTAATTAAAATAATGTTTCATAGTTGACATTGACAGTACCTATTTGCTATAAGTTTGTAATCCCACAACTATGCGACAAAGCAGAAAAACAGTAAGAAACACGGTTTGAATTATAAAATGATATACATAGTAGAATTTCTAACAATTTTAAGCAAAGATGAAACATAATAATTGACAACAGCCACTGAACAATGGTCATGGTCATACGATGGTTGAAAATTGTCATTATTTTAGCATTTTTGACCAGAAAAAAACTAAACAGTTTTAGTTATTTTAGGGATGTATTTAGAAATTCAGAAACGCTTTTGTGGCTATGTAGGAATAAAAGAAATAACTAGAAGTCATTTGGATATATTTTAGCCATAGTAACCTTTTGCTTGTTGATGATAATTGCCAATAAGTTTTAAACGTTTTAAAAACGTTTTAGTGACAAATGTTTCACACCATAATATAATTAATTTCAAATAACCAATTTATAACTAAAAGCTGGTGATGAAAACGTTTTAATAACTAGAAATAAGATTTTATAACGAACAAGTCAAAAAATGCTACTTGGGTATTGCAAAAAGAGCAATTAGAGTTTTAACATTGGCAACAAATATTCAAATATCATGTGTTTAAGAACAATTTATGTTACCCTACTTTTAAATATTTTTTTGCATTTGATCGTAGAAAAAATAGGTTATACAACTCGAGTGGATTGCCTATATCACCCGCGGCAGACATTCCCCCTGTGGCATCGTGATCGATATAGGCATCATATCCACTCTTGTTGTATAATATAATATTTTAATTATTTGTTATTGTAAATAAACAAAAACTATTCGAATCAAACTAACACTACACCAACTACAGACACAAATCTTCCCTCCAAACTCTTGTCAAAACGCGCTCAAACTTTCACCCCAAGAAACTAAATTTCATAACAGTGTTGAACTTGTTAATATATTAGTGTTTATGTATTCTCGAGGCTATGTAGCAATGTAAGGGTTGAAGCAAAGCAAAGTTACACTACAACAATGTTCACTTGTTCCGCGATCAAGGCGGCTTTGCTTGAGAGACAAGTGCGGGGCCTACTAGAAACATAAGCGGTTTAATTCGCCAAAGCTGGCTGGATATATTTCACTCTTCGACGAACGCGGAACGGGGCTGTGTAGGGTGGGTTTGTGTGAGTGTGAGTGTTAGGGTGATATGTTGTACTAGGGGAGTGATGTATATGTATGTAGGTTTGTGTGTCATTGTGTGAAAGGGTGTTGTAAATGGATTTATAGGTTTTATCGGTTTCTTTCTGTACATTGTAATGCGTTAAAAGGATTTGAAAAGCGATGTGAGACACGAAGCTACAATCACACTGCAATTATAAAAATTAGAATCAGACAAGACCAAGTAACATTTTTATAAAAATCCTTCTAAATAATATTAATAATAAAGTTTTATTTCCAAAAAATCCAAAAAGGATGTGCGGAAAGCATACATAATAAACATAACAATAATGAAAAGAAGGTGAATTAAAAACTAAACTGAGAGTATACAAATATGGCGTTACAAGGGTATTACGATGGTATAGCTGAGCGCGTAACGTGGTCGACTGAGATTTTGACAACTCAGTTCAGATTCAGTCTGGTTTAGGGTTGCCAGACGTCCTCTTTTTCCCGGACATGTCCTCTTTTTAGGGTAGACGTCCGGGTCCGGTATCTTTTTTCATTTTTAATACAATTGTCCTATTTTTAGAAATTCTGATACTTAAATTGATAATTTTTCGGTATTTGCCGTAATACAAAAAAAATTTATTTTAAATTGTTAAAATTAGGGACATCTCGCGGATGAAAAGTACAATATGAAAAGTACAATACAAAATATTGCACTATTTTAATACTACATATTTTTATAAGTTATAAGTATTTTTGTTTATCTCACTTGAAAAATTCGCCTTTGATTCTGATTTTAGTCAGTGACAATTTTTATATTCAAATCAAATTTTTAGACAATCACAATGCTCTTAGTGGGATTCGAGTGATTCGAACCCACGACCTCGCTAGCAGATCGGACCACCATATCCGGTGGGCTAACCTGGCTTCGTGGCGACTGCTGCAATAGTTACTTTTTTATTGAAGTAGATAAGTTATTCGGCTTTGTTAGTATTTGTTTAAATGTGTTTTGAATTTGGATTATTATTATTATAATTGTATTTTCTTTAAGATATTTGTTTATGCAAATTCTGTTAAAATTGCTCGCCCTCTTTCTAAAAAAATTTCGCCTGCGACGCTATACTCGTATACCTCGCTTCGCACGGCGTCCTCTTTTCGAGATAAACAAATATGGTAACTCTCTCTGGTTCTAATATTCTCTTCACTAACAACCATGAGTAGGTACTCTTGAGTTGACGGCTAATACCAACACACACTGTATATCACACCGGGTGCCTACTTGAAATGTGTTATACTATAGGAAAAACATGTTTACTTTTCAAATTTTGGTGTAGTTTACTAACCTATTGTTTTGAGATGAAAGTAAATACAAAACTTGTTGACATAACCGCATATTGTTCGGTAAAGAGCATCAAATTTTATTGCTTTAATAGGACATTAAAAATTGCTTTGTAATAAAAAAGAGAGCCTACAAAAACTCTGCACAATTTATTGTTTAATAGAGTCTAAAATAAATAAAACAAATTAATTTTAAATGTGACACTTACTAGTGACATCTCTTAGCAGTTGTTTCAAGGCTACTTGACAGAAGGAAATTTTAGTACAAATATAAAATGCATCTTACTTATAGTCGAGGAACTTTAGACGAAAAAACGCCAAAAGCTCGGACGCCGGGAAAGTTACACCGATTTTCATGATCTTTTTTTTAATCGCTTCGAAATCGAATTTGAAACAAAGTTTACCACCTGAGAACACTTGCGTTTGTTTAAAAAAAAAAAATTCGAAATTTTTTTTTCGAAATTTTTTAATTGTATTATTATTTTATTTTTTAAAGTAAATTCACGTAATTTCTATTACTAAATTCTCTGAACAATTCTCTATAAGATAGATTAATTTATTTTTATCGTAAATGCCTTAGTGAATCCAAAATTTTCAGATTTTTGTCGCGGGAAAATTGAGAAATTTTAGTTCGTAATTTTTTTTTGAGTTTAATGACCTGTAGTTTCTGAACGAATAAAAATTTTAATATCCGGTTTCTTTTATTAAATTCTCTGAACAATTCTCTATAAGTTAGATTAATTTAAAATTTTTTGAAGGCCTTTACGATAAAAATAAATTAATCTATCTTATAGAGAATTGTTCAGAGAATTTAATAAAAGAAACCGGATATCAAAATTTTTATTGGTTCAGAAACTACAGATCATTAAACACAAAATAAATTTTATAAACTAAAATTTCTCAATTTTCCCGCGACAAAAATCTTAAAATTTTGACTTACCTAAGGCCTTCAAAAAATTTTAAATTAATCTGTCTTATAGAGAACTGTTCAGAGAATTTAATAAAAGAAACCGGATATCAAAAATTTTATTAGTTCAGAAACTACAGATCATTAAACACAAAATAAATTTTATAAACTAAAATTTCTCAATTTTCCCGCGACAAAAATCTTAAAATTTTTACTTACCTAAGGCCTTCAAAAATTTTTAAATTAATCTATCTTATAGAGAATTGTTCAGAGAATTTAATAAAAGAAACCGGATATCAAAATTTTTATTCGTTCAGAAACTACAGGTCATTAAACACAAAAAAAAATTTACAAACTAAATTTTCCCGCGGCGAAAATCTTAAAATTTTGGCTTCACTCAGGCCTTTAAGATACAAATAAATTAATATATCTTATAGAGAATTGTTCAGAGAATTTAATAAAAGAAACCGGATATCAAAATTTTTATTCGTTCAGAAACTACAGATCATTAAACACAAAATAAATTCTATAAACTTAAATTTCTCAATTTTCCCGCGACAAAAATCTTAAAATTTTGACTTACCTAAGGTCTTCAAAAAATTTTAAATTAATCTATCTTATAGAGAATTTTTATTCGTCCAGAAACTACAGGTCATTAAACACAAAAAAAAAATTACAAACTAAAATTTCTAAATTTTCCCGCGGCGAAAATCTTAAAATTTTGGCTTCACTCAGGCCTTTAAGATACAAATAAATTTATATATCTTATAGAGAATTGTTCAGAGAATTTAATAAAAGAAACCGGATATCAAAACTTTTATTCGTTCAGAAACTACAGGTCATTAAACTCAAAAAAAAAATTACGAACTAAAATTTCTCAATTTTCCCGCGACAAAAATCTGAAAATTTTGGCTTCACTAAGGCATTTACGATAAAAATAAACTAATCTATCTTATAGAGAATTATTCAGAGAATTTAGTAATAGAAATTACGTGAATTTACTTTAAAAAATAAAATAATAATACAATAAAAAAATATCGAAAAAAAAAATTTCTAAATTTTTTTTTAAAAACAAAAGCAAGTGTTCTCAGGTGGTTAACTTTGTTTCAAATTCGATTTCGAAGCGATTAAAAAAAAATCATGAAAATCGGTGTAACTTTCACGGAGTCCGAGCTAAATGTCTAAAGTTCCTGGACTATTAACCTCATAGAAAATACGATATTTTAAATAAATAGGTATGTCGGCCAAAAAATATAATACAGAATATCTGCGTTAGGTATTTGTACATCGCTCCGTTTTATTAAAGCACGCAGCTTCACGTAATACTTTAATATAGAACCTCGCGTTGTAAAATAAAACCTAACGCACTTATAATGTAAATAACTATTTCAAATAGTTTAAATTGTACTTATTTAAATGTAATTATGCTAATTTTCTATTAATACATTAATTTCTTTTAATTTTATTTATAACTTGGATCATCCAGTCATTGAGCGTTATTTCAAGCGACCTTCTTAAATATTATAGTCCAAATTCTAAATCACCATCTTCCCTTTCATTTAAATATAACATGACCGTGGTATTCCCAGAATGCCACATCCACATCCACACCCACACATAAAACAGAAGTCGTCTCTCGTCTCGCGATTTTCCAACGCCTTTTCGGATAGTGTTTTGACATCTGAGCATCAGATGTTGAATAATTACACATGCGACATGCGACCCGGTGTTAGCTCCATAATTTAAAGACAGAAATAATTTAAAAAGATGAAACACATTTCTCTTAAATTGCATTTTAGAACGAAGGACGACGTAACATTTGCAAAAGGAAGATAATTAATGGAATAGATTTACTTCCTCAACGTACTTTCAAATATTAATGTTTATACTAGCAGGGTATTTAAACTGGGTTAAGAAATTTAATTTCCAGGTACCTACATGCATGTTTCACATTTGATTCACCATGCAAATTAATTTTGAAATGTAATTATATTATGTTTGCATATTCAAACAAAATTACAAACCTGAAAAGCTTGTTTTTAGTTTTCCAAATAAAACGGTAATACCTCGGTTAATACATTAAATAGCTTTGCAGTTCTAATAAATTTTTGATTAACTGAACGCTGTAACAGTATGTTGTTATATTATTCAGTAAATAAAAGACTGACAGTAACATTTATTTAAGAAGAAATTATATTTCAGTACCTTTAACGACCTTAAAACAATACTACTGATAGTGAATTTTTTTGTATTGACGCAAATTTAACGTTAAAATTTCGCGAATCAAAATTTTTGTTTAAAATACCACGAGAACATCGAGGGGTAGGTATTTGAGAAATTTATAATAATTTACAGGTTAAGGTGATCCTCTACCCATGGCAGTAAACAGTCAAAAACATTGATTTCGCACGCTATTCTATAGAGTTTATTGTTTTGGTAAACATAATAATAACAAGTAATTTATGTTTGAGGGGAAAAAATAATTTAGAGACCCATATTTGTAAAAAAAATTGCAATATTTTTAAAAAAGGAGGTTTTCGCGCGCCACTGTACAGCTTTTATTTATAAGTGAATTAACTTCAAATTGTAATATGTTGTTAACAAAGCTTGGATCTGCGAAACAACCGATCAAATTTTTTAAATTCTTTTTAAAATAGAAGAAATTTGTGTTCAAAAAATAACAAAAATTGTCAAAATTCAAATTAACATTATGTAGATTTTAAAGCAAAATTTTAAAATTCTGCATCGACCATTTTGTAGATTGTACTTTTATCTTCAACAATATCTTTAGATTATTATATTTAACAAAACAATAAACGCTGTGGAGTGGCGCGCGAAATCCATGTTTTTGGCTGGTTTTCTGACACGGTAGAGGATCGTCTTAACACAAAAAAAATATTTAAAATTTCAATAAGATTTAGTAAATAGACTTTAATTTTGGTATAATTATTCACAATATAATGATTTTCATCCAAATTAATGATTTTCACCCAAATTACTGACACTGACGTTTAAATATAAACGTCAAATCAATTTTTTAAACAAAGTATTGCCTTGACGGCGAGAAAATATTTAGTAGATATTCAGTTGTATTGCATGCCGATCTCGCCCTGATTGGTCTAAAACTCGCACCATATTTGCTTTATTTACTTTTACTTGGCGTTGAATAAACATTGAAATAAATAAAATGCTTTATCTTTGATTATATTGAATAATAAATTTATTTTATAATGTAGGTATATTTTTAAATCAAAGGTAGGTATACAAAATATTTAGACAAGTGACATGAAATTCAATTTAGGCAAAATAGGATATTGAAAAATAATTAAAATACTTGTATCTAATTTATATTATAAAATTAAATCATAAAAAAATACAAAATTACGTTCTCTTCATTGTGCAATTCAATATTTTGTAACCATATTTATAGGTACCTATAGGTACTCATCATATCTAAAACTAAAATGAGATGAAATATATGCAGTTACATTTTATTATTCAACCTTATAGAGTACATATAATTTGATGTATTAGTTAAAGATGCAATGTAAGAATGATATTAATTTTTGTTCAAAGACTATGATCTGTAGATACAACTAAATTTTTAAATCTTAAAAATTTATATTTACTATCTAGTGTACCTCGCATCTACCACAAAGAATTTCCAATTTGCGTTTTTACTAACAATTCTAGTTTTACATACATTTCCAAATAAAAGTACCCACTAAAAAAATTGTTAAATATCATTCTTAGACAGTAATGTCATTTTAAATTGAATAAATACTTATATATTTATAATTTCCCAAAAATATTTTTCAACAAAGAGTTGAAATGGGATATCCTGCGTTGACCTCAACAATATTTTATTCGAAACACATTCCATACATCCAGAGCTCCCCGTACTTTACGCTGTACAGCATTTGGTGGAAGCGCAACGGTAACCATTTTCATTTATAATTCATAACTCCATGGGTACATTTTTCGGCTATGAAAATGTCGTAATTTTTTGATAATCCCTTTCGGTTGTTCACCCCATAAAAGTGAATTCCATTCCCGCAATAACGTGGAAAATTTAAAGCGAGTAAAACAAAATGTTTCATGATTTTAGTGTCATTAAAAACTTCTTGTAAACGTATAAAAGTTCCACAAACTATATTTCCATGTCATGATACCAAATTGCACCAAAGTAATACATCATGTTTTTACAGTATTGTTAAAAGTTTCATTTCACATTTGAAGATCGTAAAACAGAACATTACATGAGGTATATTGAACGATGAACGCGAACGGATAATTTTTAATGTCTTCTAAACTGCTGCATCATCATGATGGAACGCTTATCTGTCGTAAAACTCTGCGGTTATGTTGGTAGTTGGCACATAATTGCATGTAGCTTCAAATGTTCTCATAGCTAACTTTGTGTCTTTATTAAATTTTCAATGGATATGAATCGATGATGCTTCTTGACAGGATACGTGTAATGGAAGGATAAAAAATTGTCGGAATTCAGTTTTTTATTTATTGAATTTCGGCTCCTACTAGTTTCAACTCCACTTAGACCTTCTTCAGGTAGTGAAATTCAATGAAATTCTAATGTCAAAATAAATAATTTATAAAACATAACATGGATCAGTCCCAAACATTTGTCACCAATAATAAATGAATATCGTAAAGAATTTCTCTTTTAAAATAACACACCAACGGTCAGCAACTAAGTACGCCCAAGTGTGGTTGAAACTAGTAGAAGCCTAAATTTAATAAATAAAAAACTGGCTGAATTCCAATAATATTTTTATCCTTCAATTATGAATTAGTTTTTTAAATTTATGAATTAAGTGAGTGCAATATTCTAATCCTAAAATAAACAAAAAAATATATATGTAGTACCAACACTCTTTTCTTAACAAATGTGTGTTATATTTTTATCACGCCATGTTATTCGTACTACTTTGTAATCTTTTAAGTATTACTATAGATATTTAGAAATGATGAGTCGATTCAGCTGCGCGAACGGGCGGAGCTAAATTTTGTATACTACACTTATTACACAATTTGACCATTTCACACCATAACATTAGAAGTACTGTATAAGTATAAGACCACTGAACACAGTACAACTATCAAAATAAATTATTCACTAAGGGATGCAAGCATAAGTATGAGAAAATTCCTGACGGATGTTTCTGAGATAGAGAGTAGAGAAGTTTTCTCTTTGTTTCATTTATACATCTTTCTCTAATGCCGGCTACACATTACATGGCAAACTAGGCAAACGTTTGTGATATGTGAAGTTTGCCGAATAGTGTATACGGTACCACAAAAACTCCTTCCAACGTTTGCATTCGTCTACGTTCGGATTGAAGTCGGTAAATGAGACCCGAATCAAAGAAATGTTGGCCACTTCTCAATACGAAACGCGATCTAGCATTTAGTTTATGTCATATGTATGGGATGATTCGACACGTAATGTGTAGGGAGTACTCGGTAAATGTCATTCGACATGAAAAAATGTACAAATAACCAACGTTTGCCATTGGCCTAGTTTGCCATGTAATGTGTAGCCGGCATATTGTTATTTGTATACCAAGAGCTGAAAGTAGCATTTTTCAGATTGAGGCTAGAAATTGTAGCACGAGCGCAGCGAGGGCTGGCAACTAGTCGAAGTAGTACATGAATATGAACAATAAAATTTTCATACAGCTTGCATTTTTGATTTATCTTGAAAAGAATAAATATTCTGCTAGAGTATAATATAGCAATTACTAATTTGAATTTATTACATTTGTCTGTGACTCGTGTAGATATGTCATTCCCATATCAATTAATTATTTTTAAATAGGTAGGTAATGTAATATTTTTTAATTGATTGTCAATTTCAATTCTTTAAAGTTATACCTATCTATCCATGGAAAATAACCCAGCGCGGATAATTTATTGCGCAGATATGTTAAATGCCATTGTTAATTGTGTTATTATTGCACAGCAGATTTTAAATTCCGACTCCATCAATGCATTTTGTAAAACAGCCGGTAACAATATATTCCCCAGTAATTCCACCCTAAATTAATTACAAAACACGTGATCCGAGCGCTGGCATGCTGTCGCCCCTTTACACAGGTACTGAAGAGTGCTATAGACACACCCTGTCATTTGCTCACATGTTTTACACTGTAGACTACAACATTTAATCATCCCTTGTACCCGATGTTGCACTTGCTCTGCTGTATACAGCAGGCGACGTGCAATCTCTTCCCAAACGTACTCGGACCAGATCCCAATATAAATTAAAGTCATACTATATATCCCCAAACAAGGTTAGCAGACGTCAATCATATCATTTTCAACCTCCCACTTTGTTCCTCTTAGGAACCATTACGGGTAAAGACTTTACTTTTACTTTTATTTCTGCTGTCACTCAACTTTATTATTTTCGAGGTTATATACAGAAGGTTAGTAACACACAATATACATCCACTGCGCAAGTCTAGTATGAAAATTGGATGAAATATAGGTCCCGTACACTTTTTTTAAGACGAAAAAAGACGGTTCTAGTATGAAACTTGGATCGAAATTTTCTTGTTTTACATTATCCAAGTGAGCATTCTAGAATTAAGTATGAAAATTGTCAAAGTTTCTAGCCGAAAAAAGTATAATGTAATTCAAGCTTTCCATGAATTAATTGACTCAACTGATGTGCATTTGTGCATGCAATCGTTCACCAACTATCTCACCCGCATATATTCACTTTACTTGCTTTTCATTCGACATTCCCAAACCACCGCAACTGACTCATTCATATTCACAATTTCATCCGCTTATTCGCTTTACTAACTTTCTTACATTCATTACGATTTGACATTTTTTGTTAGAACAGTTCACCAAAAAACCGTAAGCGCCATCATCGATTTCTAATTGAATATCCTTTATTGAACTTTAAACTTCAAAACGTAATCAGTTCTATCGGTACTTACTTTAGAGATGCTATTTCGTCACATGAGAGGCTTGTTGTTGCTACTTTTTTTTATCCGTAATAATAATTTGTTAATCAAATTGACGCGAACGGCAGACGAACAGTTCTACGTCCAAAACAAACTGATGTTCAGTTCTCGTCTCAAAGAACTCGATTCTCGTTTCGTTTCAATTTCTCGAAAAAAATTGTTGCCATATATTTGAAAAACAAGAAGTGAATTTAGGCATTTTTTTGTACAATTTTGTGAAATTTACACACAATTTTTGATTTAGAAATAGTTTTAGTTTCGAGAATTCTCTATTTCTCGAGAACTATTTCTCGTCTCGTAATTTTGAATTCTCGTCTCATCCCGAAAATCCGAGACGATAAATTTATTGGTTCTCGTCTCGTAATTTCGAGGCGAGACGAGAATGTGACGAGAAATATCTCGTCTTGGCGGCATTACTACGAGCTCGAGACGAACAGGGTAAACGACGCTAACTTAAAACGTACATATTGTGAACAAAATATTTTGTGATCGCGAACGCCGGTGGATACGCGCCTTAATGTTTACACCACGAAGATACTTTTTTTCTCCCGGTTTGTGCTACTGCAACCTCGCCCAATATTCATTTCCGTACATCAATACAGGCACAAGTACTCCATTATACACATTCATACCAACATCCTTGACACATTTGCGAGCTAACGTCTCTAAACCTTCCACTCTTCTTTCAATCTCTGGGTAAATCCTTCATCCTTCCGGTCCGAGTTCGCTTGGGACGAGCTTGCACGCCAGCCTTTGTCGTCTACGTCACTTGTCTTTCGCCGGGTGTTGTGACAGAACAGTCGACAATCGAGTGCTGCGGTGCAGTGCAAGCAAAGCAAACTGGATCTCACAGAGACCACGAGATCGTAATTGCAGTTCGTTGTACGTTATACGTAGAGGAAGAGGAAACTAACTGGGAAATGTGGTTGTTTGAATAAGGTGCCATCTGATGGCTAAATTACATGTATTGTTGAATTGCGATCTTATTTGGAACCGGATCTAGGAGGATTACTGGTTGAAATTGTATTGCCAATTGAGTAAATCTAGTTTAACTACCGATTTGATCTGGAATACTTCTAGGTTCTACTTGCCATGGGAATCTTAAAACAATTAAAATTATGAGATTTAGAATCATTACTTACTTATTCTTACTGATTTTATTTTTATTTGATACGGCTAGTGCTGACACAATAGTTAACTGTCGGATCTGCAAGAAGAAAATGATGTCAAAAAAGCTAGTACCCCCACTTTACCCAAAACAATTTTTAGGTCTATAATTTTGTACTAATTTTGGACATTTTTGAACCATAAAAATCAAATTTTGACCCATCGTCATTTCAGAGATTGGACAACTCGATATTCAGAGCAATAAAGCTGGTACCCTCACTTTGACCAAAAAAAATTTTTTTAGGCCGATAATATTTTAGTAATTTTGGACATTTTTGAACTATCAAAATCAACATTTCTGTTGGACTCAAGAAGGTTTTGTTAGCATAGATTAGTTTATGTCAAAAAAACGGATTTCTGTTGGACTCAAGAAGGGTTTTGTTAGCATAGATTAGTTTATGTCAAAAAAACGGATTTCTGTTGGACTCAAGAAGGGTTTTGTTAGCATAGATTAGTTTATGTAAAAAAACGGTTCACGCTAGGTTCACGCTAGGTCAAAGTGGGGGTACCAGCTTTATTGCTCCGATATCGAGTTGTCCAATCTCTGAAATGACGATGGGTCAAAATTTGATTTTTATGGTTCAAAAATGTCCAAAATTAGTACAAAATTATCGGCCTAAAAAAATTGTTTTGGGTAAAGTGGGGGTACTAGCTTTTTTGACATAAGAAAATGCACCACAGACGAAAAAGATAAAACCATATGTAACTGGAATAATAGTCTTGAAAAGACGCCTAAATCTTAAAAATATTCACAGGGAGGTGAGCGTACCTTGCTACCACCAAGATTATAAAAAGGAAGGTTTGCTCGTTCCCATATGCGCAATGTAAACTAAATGGGAGGAGCTAACTTACGTCACTTTTTGACATCGTTTCAAAGACTAGAGTTATTTTATTTATTATTTGAATGCTACTAAAAACTACAGACGTTTAAAAAAATACTATAAAATAAGTGAAGTGCAAATAAAATACACCGATCTATGTTGTGAATTGAATATCAAACGCGACTTGTGTCTAAACATGACGTCACGTCCCCACCACTAAAATACTGAATGTTTCGAATGAGCAAACCTTCCTTTTTATAATCTTGGCTACCACCCCGTTAGTTAAGGCGGCTGCACAATTGTCCTGGAATGAGAACGAGAAAGATAACGGGAAGTAAACGAGAACGGGAACGGAAACAAAAAATGCTTTCAGATCGAAGTACATTTCGTTCTGTTATTTCCATTTCCATAACCCAATCCATGAAAATAAATACTCAACTTGAACAAACCACCTAACCACACAAAAATATGACAAGTGACAGAAGATAAGCTAAAGAATGGCGTCATGCTTTCTTCCTATCGGGTAGCAAATCGCAACGAGAACGGAAAAGATGAATCTTCGCGAACTTTACCGTTCTGGTTCTCGGGCGACGGAAAGCTCTCCGTTCTCGGAGATTTGTTGTGCATGCCTACATTTAAAAGTAGGGAATTCATGTTATTATCGTTCTCGTTCTAGGGCTACTGGGTTGCAGTCATCATATTGTTAACTTACACCATTCTGCCGGTTTCGGCCCTACAGGTCACTTTTCGTTTCAATAAATGTTTCCGAATATTTCCCTCGAAAAATTTCAACCAATCAGGTTACAGTATTTTATCATGTATCAGTGAGTACGTGCACAAATGCAGCGTATCCGCAAGTATTTGCACAAGTGCATACCCGAGTATTTTCGACAGTTGTCAACACAACAAACATATAATCAAGAAATAAGTTATTTATTAAAATTACAGTCTGTATAATGGCAAATACTATCTACATTATATTTTTTATCAAAAAATTTAAAAATTTGATTGGACAAAGTGCCAATGCTACTGATCTGACGTTTATGTGACAGACCAAATATTCAACCAATAGTGTGGTAGTGGTATTCGTGCACCCGAAAAATATTCAGGTATTTGTTATGCACTTTGTGTTATAATACTCGTATATAACTATTGAATATATTTCCCAAAAATATATTTCCGGAAATTTTACATCACTACTCGTGAAGTAAGCTTGTATTATTATGCATTATGAGTACCTACCTAATTTTTATAGTTCAAATTTTGTTAAATAATGTATTATTGTTTAATGATTTTGTTTATTAATTTTCGTTAATTTTCATTCTTTGTATAATCTATATTTTGTTACACAGTTCTCTTCAAAAAATACATTTATCTAAGTGGAAACTTATTGGTCTTCCGTCTTTCCTTGTTCCTTCTTCTCGTTCTCCCGTCCCATAAATATTTCACACTCGCGCACATTTGACGGTCTTCCATCTGGCAGACATTTCACCCATTTCACTTTTGTTGTTAATTCAATCAGGCGGCTAAGTGCATTATCGGCTGTGAGTTTGTTCTCTTAACCTCAAATGTTCCAACACACACACAGTCACACGGTTACATAAACACCAACACTAACAAGGAACAAACCCTCGCTAACGCATGTTGCGTCTACGTTTCTTGTAGTTTTATTTGCTTTTTATTGCTGAAGCATCGTTCAGTTTTTAGAAGCGAAAGAAAACAATTGTAGGGGTTTGGTACTTTGATGGTTTCGAAATGAATGCATTTTTAGTTATTATATATTCTAAAATAATCGCATACTGCCGTGACCTTTTCTCTCTCTATGATTTAAATCAAATGATTTTAATAACGATTTTAATGGCAGTTTTAATTGAGTGATTTTAATCAAATAATGACATTCTATTATTTAAACAAAAATAGGACAAACTTTTTTAAAAGTATAAATAAGCCACATAAATCAAATATATAAAAGACAGAAAACAGGATATTTATAGATCCTGATTTATATAGAATAGTTAATTGAACAATTAAATTTAGATTTGTTCATTCGCAATTCGTATTCGCTATTTAAATTAATTTTATTCAATTTTGACGTTTTAAACTGCTATTATTAACTCCATAGCAACAACTTTAAATAAATATTTATTCACAATTGATCTAAAACTTTTGAAAAAAAATGCATAAAAACAATGACAACTTGCTACTGACGACTACTTTGATTTTCCTTTTTGTTATGTCAAAATAAATTTATAATTCATATATTCGAAATAATTTCGTCAAAATTGAATAAAATATTGTATAATGTTTATTCACTCGAAGAAATTATCCCACTCGCCCTTCGGGATCGGGGGCTAAACTTTCTTCTCTTGAATAAACATTCATGTATCTCACTTGGTGTATAAATATCTATGATATATGATATGACATCATAACACTCTTCATAATACTATAAGTAATATTTCATGGAACATAATTTGTTTATTTTCCCTTTGTTACTTATTAAGCTGAACACTTTTTGAAAAATAAAAACATAAAACCAGTTCGCAAAATTATAGTGGTTCACAAATTTGTTTCTGAACTAGAGGGAATAAAAACAATATTTCTGGGGTGATATCTGGCTTGTAAATCAATATAATCAAATAACTTGTGAATTATACTAAATTCCACTAGAGTTTGCATTAAAGGGACCCAAGTTTATATTTTTTCAAGCATCGTGAAGTGATTGATTTCTCGAGCAGGTGCTCTAGTCGTAAACCAATCGCAGCTTTATGCATACATTTGAGAGCCAATCAGAGTGCACGAAACCACTTGGCCATGTGTCCCTTTAATGAAAACTCTCGTGGAATTTAGTATTGTATAGTTATTGACTAAATATATAGATATAGAAATTACAATTGAAATTTTCGGAATTAAACATACGAGTATGACTTTACGTTTTACTCTACTTAAAAACATACTATAGTAGGTATATTTTATTATCAACATAGTACAGTTTATTTATTTATTTATTCACAATTTAAGGTTGCTTATTTTGAATCTAAATTGTATTGAAATTTATACTATTGAAATTAATTTGATTTTCCATACGTATTTATCAAACATAAAGCAACATTTTCATAGCTAATTAATTCAAAATATTTATGAATTAATTTGCTGGTCTGTTTATTATTAAATTGAAACCTTTAATTATTATTGCAAATATTTTGCTACATAAATCTATAGGAATATAGACCAAAATTACCATTAATTTGTGTTCAAATAAAAACAAACTCTGAGTGCATTCCACAACATGTCTGTACAAGTATGAATATACCTACATTGTAAAAAAATGCCCAAAAATGTAAATTCACTTTTCATCATTATAGCTCCAACTAACACACTCAAATAAAATAATTAATAAGCTATTTCAATAACACTTGATAAACGCTACTATTTTACAATACGACGAGATATAGTTTTAATTTCTTTAAGTAGGTAGACCCAGTGTTAGATTTGCACAAAATTCTGTGCCGTAATAAATGACGTAAAAACAAATAAATATCTGACAAAAACTACTTGTGATTTTTTCGCTTACAAGAAGCTCATCCCTCATCCATTTATTTGTAATTATTTTCGCCAGTCATCTTATTTTTTAAAGATGGAATCTTGGCGTTTTTCTCTTATTAATAACTGGCGAAACAAAATGATGTAAACATGAAAAGCGATGGAAAGAAAACAGAAGCACGCGAAACGTTCATCAGCTGATCAAACGGCACGGAAAAGAACAAAAGTGGAGAGAAAATTCGTTGATTTGCGGATGGGGAACGAAAATTCAATTATCAGTAAGGGTTGTTCTTACTAGTTACCAGAAATTCTTACAAATAGAACGCTTTTATTTTTATACTATAACAACGAAACATTTTCTTTTCTGTTTATTTTGTCATTTTTGTAATTATATCGTGTTTGAGTTTACATTTCCTGTTACTATTGTTTATTTTATTTCCTTTCATTTTTTTCATTAAATTTGGATTCTTCAAATACTAATTTGAAATTACCAAAGCAATGTGTATTTACTTCTTATAGCTTGTTTTTACTTCATACTTGAAATCAAACTAAAAGGATTCTCTTAAACTCGTACAATAAATAAATTAAGAAGAGATACAGGTTATTTCTCTGATTATCACCACAGACCAAAGCTTTATTATCTTTATAAAACTGTTATGATTTTTAGTGTATAAATATAATTCTACAAGATAAGTTTAGTAATGTTTTATTCTTTTATAACACATAAAAATATAGTAAACATATTTTTTCTAGTTTATATTGTATCATTTCGTTGAAGCCAATTTTAATATACACTTTTTTAAAATAATGTAAAACGATTATGGTTTTTGTTAAATTCGTTAATTTTTCTATTCACAATTTTCTTAACTTTGTAATTTATGTCTTACACTATACCTTTTCAACTTCAAATTGAGACGAAAAACTTCAAATTGAGAATAAACAATTTCAAATTGGAAATAAACAATTTTAAATTGAGACTAAACAATTTCAAATTGAGACAACAATAAATTATAATTTGTTTATTCCCCGTTTGAAATTGTTTATTCCCAATATGGAATTGTTTAGTCTCAATTTGAAGTTGCAAAAGTATAGTACTTCAGTCTTGAATACAATGATGCAAGATACTGCGTAATATACCTAGTAGGTACTTTATTCTCTAGATCCATAAAGTAATTACCTACCACGGACTATCAATATTTTGATACATCACTAAATTCTTTCACCAGAAATGTGATAATGAAATGTTATGTTCGAATAATGTTAATCAGTAAAATGTGGTATTTACAATGAGCTTTACTTGATGTTACTACTCCTCGATCGATTTTTTAATTTAAAAAAATAAACAAAAATACCTTACAAGCTTGCGATATTTATGCCCAGAGATATCCAAAGAAACCACGTCCATATTTAATTTATCACTTGTTTTTCATCCATAGATTAATATTAAAAATTAGAAATTATTTAAATTTCAACTGAATTTTTCTCAATATTTTTATTATGTAAGGATATAAAACGAATACATGGTTGAATTCAGAAAAAAATACTCTATTGGATAGGCCTAAAAAATATGTATATTCCCATTTGAAAAAATATAACTTTGTGTTTTAACTTGAGAACCACTGGTTTAAAAAATTATTTTATTCTTTAATCAGATGTCCCCCTTGGTCTTCTACAACTTTGCTATTTAGCATTTTTTTGTAACTAAAATAATAAAGAAAATATAGGCGTTGGTTGGTTTCGCTGTTACACCCTGTATAGATCGGATACAGAGTACCTATTATTTTCCACTTGAAGCTCAATAATTAGGAAAGTTTTCTCAAGGAAATAGGAGTATTTTTACTTAAACAGACAATGATATAAGACATACAAAGCCACAGTCTTTTTCTTGTTACATCTTCCTATTATCCGCCGCTCTTGTGCTAGAATAAAGCAATATCTTAATACACAAAAAGAGAAATCTGTATTAACATCACCATCTTTAATTTTTCTTCTTTCTCGAATAATTAAGGACGCCACAATCATTGTTCTCTTATTTCTGTCTTGTTTGACTAATTGTACATTCAAATTTTCTGAGCTATCGAGGGTAGCAATTTCCATAAAATTTAAATTCAGTCGTTTCGAAATTAAATCCATTTACTTTCAGGTAATTAGCTTTGAATTTGGTTTTAAATTAATTTCGATTCAAGTTTGTAATTGTGCATTTACAAGATATTTATGAATTATTATTTAATCATTTCTTTTAAATTACCAAATTTACATTAGGAATATTATCACGTCGGAGAGACGTTAATAATTTTACATAATTGAATCACTAAATTTGACAGTTACTTAATTTCGTATGACAATAAAATTTCAGAAATTATTTATTTTAATTTTTGATTCATCCAATTTGAATTATTTATCCAAAGCCATTTATTGAATTTTAAGTAATTTAAAGTTTATTCTTAAAATTTGAATATTTTAATAATTTTTTACTCATTATTTAATCATTTGCAGATTCTCTATTTGGATTATTCGTGAGCAAGATGTGAAATCTTCAAAACAAGAAGGAATGAAGTCCATTCATCAAGTTTGTAAGTAGAACATTTTTGTTTATTTTGCATGTTTTTATTATAATATAATATGTTGAAAACATTGTTATACAAGCATACTTACATTTGCATAAATGCACAAAAAGTGTTTCCAATAAAATGTATAAACGAATACAAAAACATTTTAAAACTATGCAATATTATTTTGATATTGTTGAATGATGTCTTTGGCAGTCTCTATAATGATATATGGATGAAATAGAGTTTAATATTTAACGACCACATAATGTAGGTTATAATTCAAGAAGATAAAAGTTTATTCACAAGTCGAGTGTATAGTAATTTAAGTTTTAGTTTTATCTACGACATTTTAAATAAAACATTTCTTTACACATTTTTATTCATTAAAATACTAACTTAACCTCTCATTTTGGTGTAGTGACAGATGACAGTTGTGTTGAAAATGGATTTATAATTCAATAGTGTTGAATTATGAAATCATAATACAATAGTGTTTATCTTACTAAAGTTACCTACATAATGAATATAATATTATTCTTATTCAATGGTCGTAGATAAAAATATTTATATTTCGCTGTACCTATTCGTATAAGCTGTTTTACTGCTGAAAAGCTTTAATTATTAAAAATAATACTCGCTGATGGGTGATATCAAGAAAAGTTTTAGTGTGACAGCCCAATATTGATTTACCGTCATTTTATTTTAACGTGAAACATGGGATATATCATATCCATGGTTTCAAATTTGACAGCAATTTATAAAGCGTTCTTTTCAAAATGAAAATTAGGGAATCAATTTGAATTAGTTAATTGGTCAAACTGTTGCTACCTGGACATACAATGTATACTTAGAACAATTAAAATTTTAAGTTGAAAACGTTAAATTGAGTCCCTATGTTTCGTTTTAATATAATAAAATAAATTCACACTATTGCAAACTGTTTTGTCTTATTTACGAATATGTGAATTTTACCTCTTTATGCCAGAAGACATAATTGCAAAAACTGGCACTGTTGCTATCCCATCTGAAGTCTAATTAAAAATAAAATAACTATTTATTAGTTTTTTAAATTTCCCTACTTATTTTGTCATCGTTAATGTTTATCAACAAAAATTGTATGTAACATTGAAAATTGGTTCTTATAAAATGTGTTAATAACTTTTGTTCATAACTTTTTGTCTAAAATTCTTATATTGACTTTTTAACAATTTATTGCAAAATATTGTTCAAAAGTTATTCAATCATATCAAGTAAAGTATCTCGGGAGTATCAATATTAAAGTCGTCGACAGTTGACAAGTGGTGTTCAAAAGTTAAGAACTACTGACATTTTAAAGTTCGAAAAGTATTAGAAATGACATAAAATGTACTAATGAATTATTAATTGGGTATTAGTTCTGTATAAATTTTATTTCATAATATCGCGATGTTTGGAATTTTGTTTAGATCCTAAAATATTTTGTCATAAAGAATGTTGGACGAATGAAAAAATACAAACACATGCATATACATACAAGTCATATTATTCCCTTAAATGGTGTGGCATGAACCCCACAAAACAAAACTTTATACATTCGCAACGTGCATCTTCATATTTTAAAATTCCATTCAGCTTAATCAGCAATCAATTTTCGACATAAATTCTTCCTCAAAGCACTTATTTTGTCTCGTTCACATTTATAATCCTTTTTACACAAGTTCTTACATTTTATCCACTCGAAACCATTAATCATTCACACCTGAAATTTCAATTTCACATGGTAAATAATATTTGATTAATTGGCATCACTCACTTCATTTGCCTCGTCTACATTTATAATAATAATAATATATTTATTTCCTTAAAAAACATGTACAACAACATGTGTTGGAAATTGGAGAAAAATATATAGAAACAATAAATTATTTGACAATTATACAGTTGTTGAACAACCTTTTTTGCATTAACAAAAATTATTAATTTAATTTACTTAGATCTAATTGATAGAATTCATTTAAAAAATACAGTGGATTTTCAAACAGGTATACTTTTTTAGTTTAAGTTTAAAATTTGTAGATTTTAGGTAATCCTTTTTATAGAAGCACTTATATTTTTCCCTATCAAAATAATTCGGAGGTACCTACTTGCAAAAAACATCAATTTGAATAACCTTTTTACTCACTGAACTTTACAATTTAATTTCGCGTGGTAAATTATGGTTAATTAATTAATGTTTTGGCTTTTGGCCTCCTGAAGTGTCAACATAACTCTCACACATTGTTGACGTCTATGGTAGTTGCGAATTTACACATAGCCATGATTCTCCCACACCGAGTTCCACACATTGGCGGCAACGTAACTCGAAATTTTTTAGCTTTAGAAGATTATTATTAATTAAATATAATTTGCTTTATAATAAAAAAGAGAGCCTACTAAAACGCTACATTACACAATTAATTGTTTAATAGAACCTGCAATAAATAATAAAACAAATTCATTTTGAATGTGAAATTTGCTGACGCTATTTCTTAGCAGTTGTTTCAAGAATAATTGACAGAAGGAAATTTTAGTGCAAGTGACAAATGCGTTAGGTCATAGAAAATACAATATTTTTAATAAATAGGTATGTCAGCCATAAAATTATAATACATATCTGTAATTCTACATCGCTCGATTATATTAAAGCACTGTTGTACTTTAAGAGGCCCGAGTACCGCCTAAAATCCAGTATATAATGTACTAAACCGTAGCGAATGTTTTGTGGCCAGTACAAGAATGGTAAAATTTCATTCCAACAAGGATTATATACTTAAAGGATGAATTAACAGTTGTGACTTTTTAAAAGTTTAATTGAAAAATTGTACATGATTATAAAAATGCTGAAAAATTCATAAAATTTTCCAATTTATGCAAACTTTGCACGGGTATATCTCATGATAGAAATTTATTTTTAAAATTTTAAAAAGATTTATCTGTAGATCCATTCATTCTCTATTCAATGTTTATAAAAACGTTATCTTGAAGACAATAATAATCTAACAGTTTACTCGCATTTTTACAGTGTTTTTCAACTTCAAAATGACATTGCATTGCTAAGATGCGGTAAAGTACGAGTTTCGGGCTCGTTTCAGGCATCCGTAATAGTGGGCCGCTTAAACTTCACCTATCTAAGCATTTTAGATTCATTGTTTTTCTATTAAATGTTTCAAAAAGCATTATCTTGAAGTCAATAATAAACTGACAGTTTACTCGCAACGAAAACAATTTTACAGTATTTTTCAACTTCAAAATGACATTGCATGGCTAGGATGCGGCAATGTACGAGTTTCGGGCTGGTTTCGGGCACCTACAGGGGAAGGATGTGGAATAGAAAAAAAAGTAAAATCGAGAGTATTCTAACATTGTAAAATAAAATTACTATTGCACACCTATTTTGCCACCACATTCATAATCCTTTTCATACCTACAAACTCTTATGGGAATCATTCGTAGGTACTGGCATCAAACTGACCAAGTTACCAAACTTATACGATTCAATATCATATGGTGTAAATAATGGTAAATGAATTAACCAGTCAACTATCTAATGCTGTCTTTTGTTTAGTGAGAATTGTTATTAACTTTACTGTAATTCTTTGAATTTGGAATACTACACTCTGAATTCTGTGCTAGGAAATTGCGTGGTAATATTCATTTTATGATTCTTTTTAATTGTATCTGTTTGAAATCCAATTAACTTGATTCAAATGGAACTTTTAGCTTTAAAGATAACATCCCATAGTGTTCTATCCCGTTCATAGCTATCGTCCGATCGTAACGCTAGTCTGCCGCCGGACCAATTATTCGAAAAGTAAGTAATTTGTGATTTTATTGCATTTGACAACACAGAGCATTCAGTTCGGACCGGAAATCGAACACAAAGCCCTTTGACTTTGCAACGTCAACAGACTGGAGACACAGGAAACGACTCCACCTCTATGGATTTTTAATTTGTGAGACTTTATTTAGCTTTTCGATTTACTTTCTTTTTGCTGATAAATATTGTGTTAATTGAAACAATATTTGTTTTAGAGAGGAGTCGAATTGGTTTTAAATTTAATTAAAAGGAGTATTTACCTTCTCTGATTTGTTCTGTTAATTAACACTAGTTCGTGAATCGTGATAGGTAAAATAATTGATTTTCAAGATGTAATATTATTTTACTTTGCCCACTCAATATCACAATAACAGAGACAAAATACCAGTAAATAAAAACATGTATACGAGGTTGTGACGAGGTATATTTTGAGGCCCACAAAATACGACAAAATATATTTTCTAAATTCACAAAACGAACCAAGTGTTTTTCATCAAAAAAGTCTACATTTACAGTGCCACAAAATTAGCATAGGTATATCTACTTTAGCTACTTCATTTATAGGTGACGTCGTCAACAAGAGATCGATGATTCGAGTCTTAGTCGGGCGACAATGTGTAATTTGTCTTAATACTAAAAATGCCCCAGGTCTGACTTTCAACCACAATCGGGTGTTACAAGCTATCCACTTTTATTCATTTTTAGAAGTGGTCCTTGTATTTATTTTTGATCATTTTGATATCTATATATTGGGAAAAACCTATTATACAACATATAAAAATTCGAAGAAAGTTGGGGGTCTGCTTTTAGAGATATTTTGACTTCAAAATTTGTATTCGACATATAGTGTTGTATTACGTCACGTTTTTTTTTTTATAAAATCTGTATAAATCAATGAAAATAATTATTATGTAAATATTTAAAGAAAATATATAAGTAAAGATATTAACCCATATGTTATAAACTAAATTTTGTTGAAACTACGCTCGAAACATTCAGAACGTAGGGTACTCTTTTCCCTTAAGGGCGCGCTTAAAACTGAAAAACCGTAACACGAAATCTGTAATGGTAATGTTTTTAACCCCATAATAATAATATTATACGTTATAATTTTATATTTTTAAATTGTTTTTTTCTGTAACTACTAGTGCCACCACGTCAGCGACACTTTAAAACTTTTACATGGCTTATTTTGCACATGCTTCTGCATAAATTTCGGATAAACGATGTAACCTACAATGAAAATTATGTTACACAATGAAAATATATTCTTTCCTAATTGCCTTATTCTAAAAATTACGTCTGTAATAATTCATTGCAATTTGATGAATTTTGCTTCCTCTTTTATCATTTCTATTGCAAATTATATTTATTTTCGGGTATTCTTATTTAGCATAAAACAATCTAGAAACTCTAATGATTCTATTGATATATTTTTTATGCATATTTATTGTTCCTATTTGCAGAAATTTATGCAGATAAAGTGTATAAAAATTACAATCTGAAAACGGTTTCGAGCGCGACCTTAAATGTAGCCCTGGTTGCACAAAGAATATCTCCGCTAATATTGTGTGCACCACGAGCATTATTTGCTGTTGCTATATATCCTTATGTGACTTATAAAGCCTATTGGTTCAAAAACCGAGTGAATTACGACACTCACCATGACTCGTATCGTAAATTTCATGCTCGCGTATTAATAGCTATGTGCTTTAAAAAAAGAATAATCTTAACTACATCCAAACACATTTTTCAAATAAATTTTAGTTTGAAGTTAAATTTAAATAGAAGGGATCACTGCTATGAATCAACTATGATTGCAAAATGAACCTGAAATTATCCAAAAACAGTAAATTTTTATTTCTACCTTCAATTCCTTCCTATTATGAAATAATAAAATTTAGTTTAGTTCAAAATCAATAAAATTTGGAACTGAAATTTAATACAATCGTATATTTTTATTTTTTAATATAGTGAAGTGCGCCACAATTGATTTCGAAACAATATTCTTTGAACAAAACCTTCGTAAACAAAACCTTTGGCCACATCTATAAATGTATCTTTAATCAGTCCAGTCGCCGTTCGAGTGTAGAGCAAAGACGTGAAAATCTATTAACCGAAAAACCGTTTCCTTTTGTTTCTTTTGCCTTTCCGGCGAACTTCGTCAGAAACAAAACAACTTTCTATTCGAGAGTTTTCTTTTCCGCGGAAAAACTCCCGCGCCTTCATCATCTTTTGTCGATCGACGGAGGCAATGTGGCAACAGTGGCACTGGCAACGCCGCAAATGTGTTTGTGTCACATGTATGAGGAAAAAATAGGGTTAGGTTAGGTGAGGCGGGTTTTGTTCGAGGTATGATTGGTGATTGTGGCTAAGTGGAACTGGAATTGAGATGAATTGATCGGTTTGGAAATGAATTGAAAAAGTTTTTTGTTTTGTTCAGTGTCATTCATTCAAAAGAGTTGTTTATTTGAATTGGTCATTGTCTGAATTGGGGTCTCTATTACCATTGTGTACAAATTGAAATAGTTTATGGAGGGTTCAGATACTGCTATCAATTACAACTATAAACGTATTATATTTAATTTTTTTGTAATGTAATAATTTGCATTTTTTTCCTAAAAAATTGTGCCTTCTTATCTATTTTCAAGCAAAAAATTTATTAATGTCTTTTCAATAATTACCTATATACATTAAATCAAATACTTCCCCTTGATTACTACCTACTTCAACATTATTTTTTCAATACCTGCACCGAAAACGCCACCTTTCGTCGAAAGTGAAGTAGTTCTGACCGGTCAATAATTACTTTTCCTCCCGCTTTATGCGAGTACCCATTTGATTTTTGCCTGTTTAAGAGTGTCGTTTACCTAAATGAACGAAACATGCTTCACACAAGTGGAATGTACATCGCGAATTTTTGATTATTACATTTTACTTCCTTGTACACGGAGTAAAGGAAGTATTGTAATCGCGAAAAATTTCGGTTCTCAGATTTTGACGGAAATATCCGTTTTGACCTTTTCTGAATCCATTATGACTAGTTTCGTCGTGACGTCTGTACGTACGGACGGACGGACGTATGTATATCGCATAACTCAAATACGGTGAGACGTAGAAAGTTGAAATTTTGTATTTAGGACAGTTATAGCATCTAGTTGTGCACCTCCTATTTTTGTTTCAATCTACAAACCGGAAGTAGTACTTTTTTCAAATATTTCGATAAATATTGAATTTAAGACAATTTTTTTATTTTAAATGAAATATTATGTGATTATTACCTATAATCGGTATTTTATAAATATTTTTGTATCTGGTATCATTTAAGAATAATTAAAGTATATATTTATAATTTAGTATATCGGTATATCTTGTAGTCCATGATCGATTAACATTTGTTACTACGTAAAATTTAAATGATTATGACATGACAGTGACAATAGTAAAATTTGCTTTATATCTTCTTCTGCAGTTTAAATAAAATGACTAAAATATATTTGTGAGTATAGTAGCAGTAGTAGTAGTACTTATACAGGGTTGTGTCTGTACTTCGGGAAAAAAATTAAAGGGTATATACTATAAGACGTACTGATCATGGAACAAAAAGAATTTTTTTTAAATTCGCAAAATAATTTGCATGGTATTTAAAGAAAACATTTTGTTAGCCACTGGTTGATAGCTATTTTTAATGATTTTATTTAAATCTACTAATAATACAAGTAGTAATTGTTTACACAACGCCAAATAAATGTCTGATGTTGTGTAATTAAAAATTAAGTTTTTTAAAATAAAGTACGCTGTTTCAGTTGTTCTAAAAATGTTCATCTCAAGTAAACCACCCTTAATTTTGCGAATTTTAAAAAAAATTCTTTTTGTTCCATGATCAGTACGTCTTATAGTATATACCCTTTAATTTTATTCCCGGAGTACAGAAACACCCTGTATATTAATATATTTGTATAATAAGTTAAAAGAATAAAGTCAGATTTTTTTATATTATTCTACATTTTAGTTATTAAGAAAAGTATGAACAGTTTCATAGGCGTACAAGGAAGTCATGTGGTGTCCACGTCAGATTTTTTTGTTTGTTGTTAAATAAATCACAAACTTGTGTCAAGCATGTTTTGGTTATTTAGGTAAACGACACTCTTAAGGAGGAAACCAGAGGAAAAGTACTTTTCTCCTACTTTATGCGAGATTTCAAAATTATTTATATTATTTTTATATATTTTATGGAATTATACGTTTTCAATGTTATTATCATCCGGTTCATCCCTTTCTTGTTTGCGACGAAGGAGCAGGTCTCCTTATTCTAGTGAGCCCAGTAAAGATTATTTGCAAACGTGCCACGTATAAAATTTTATCTCCATCTTCACAGCGTTTTTTGATAAATTTTTCTTTCAAATATTTTCAAAAGATACATTTTATACATATTATTATACATTACATTACATCAAAGGTTGTTGGCGGTAGGAGAATTGAGCAGAAGAGATCACTGTAAAAACCCTCCTATGAACCTGTAATGTATTACAGGTCTAAACTCTATAATAACTAATAACTCATTTACTTAGTTACCATAATTTACACAGAAGGTAGAAATACAAAATTAAACGTGACTTTTCATTTTCAGTTGTACTTATCTCAAGTTCTTTTACAAAGCATAGGTCAAGTAATACTGCCTACTATTGTAAAAAAGTAAATTAATTTGGTAGAATAAATACTGCGTGCCTTCATTGTAACTCACCTAATTAATTCTGCGGGCAGAAGAAAAACCTTAAATCAACTTTAATCTCAAAACTTCGCGGATAAAATTCAGCGCTTTCTTAGCCGTAAAATTCGTGCAAGGGTAAACATCTTAAGAAGATGGCTGAGCCAAGATATGTATAATTCTACCATAACCGTGTCTTAGTTTTATGAATAACATTTCGGCTAAAGTGAAATAAAGTGTCTTAATTATGTACGCAGATATAAACTTTTAACTGACATACCATAAAATTTAAGTTATAAGGTGTGCAGCATTCTTTGGTTTAGTTAAGAAGAAAGGATATTAAGGCTGTGGAATTAATTTTTAATTTTGCTTATAAAAAATCTAACCAAATAACACTTACGCATACTTACTTACAAATTTGTTGAAATGGTTTCGAAATGTATCAGATTAATCCAAGAACTATAGTAAACTGTTTAAGTATAGCCACTTTTTCCGTAATTGAACAATTGTAACAAATTTTATTTGTCACATATATAATATAACGAAGCTACTTAAACTGGCACCATTGTTTCGATTCGACATTTTTCAAATGCATTTAAAATTTTAAGTGACAGCGGTACAACTGACCATTACTGTCAATTTCAGTTCTGAACTTTTCACCCTTTTCCAGATAAGAACGAAAAATTTCGCCTACAAAAAATTCTATAAATTTTGCTATTTCTGCTAAAATTTGATACGATATTACGTACTTACCTGTCGAATAAAGTGTCTAAAAATATATCTTTGAGATATTATTTCTTAATAATTTATAACTATTTTTATGTTCGACTGCATAATATTACCTTCTTTTATTACACTATTTATTGTCCATAACGAACACTTTATTAAACTAGTACAATAAAAATGCAAAATTGTACTTCTGTCAATATCAGGTCGTAATATATGTTATAATTTAATGCATTACCTATAATTATAATTTCTATTACCTACTTTGATTGAATTTTGTGCCATTTCTTGGATTGCATATGTTGAAATAAATATAACACTTTTGTCATATATTTGACAATTTGAAAATTATCAAAATATTGTTGAACAAAACAACAACACTGCATATTATGAGATGCAAATTTTTTAAATATATGTATTAACATGATTATAAAAGAAAATTTCATCTTGGCAGTCGAACATAATACAATACAAATACAAAACATAATACATAATTGGATTTTATAGACTCGTTTAATTATCAGCCTCGCTCGCTGCGCTCGCTCTGCCATAAACTTCGGCTCGTCCAAGAAAGTTTAAAATTTATTATACACTTGTTACATAAATAGCAGTTATATACCGTGAGTTTTATTTAACGTGAAATATGGGCTCTTTCATATCCATGGTTACGAATTTGACAGCAATGTATTAGAGCGTTTCATTTAAAATAGAACATAGCAAATGAAATATGTATGTATTTCTAATCATTTTAAATATGAAAAAAGTTGCAAGAAATATAATCATTTAATAGATATTTTTTCAGAATACAATTTATAACAAATTCTCAAATACACGAAATAAACCAGATAGGTACTTGTCTGAGACTAACATCTGCGTTATACCAACGTATCATTTGCACCTTTTCTTCAATTGTATACTTTATTTTCAACAACACAACCCTAATTAACAGGTAATATTTACTTGATAATGACAGCCTATGTTCTATTTTAAATGAAACGCTCTAATACATTGCTGTCAAATTCGTAACCATGGATATGAAAGATCCCATGTTTCACGTTAAATAAAACTCACGGTAAATTAGAGTTACTACTACGAAAATGGCAGCTGGTTTGCTATGGTTTTGGTTCAGTTTTAGCCTGTCATATAATTAATCAATTTAAAAAAAATTACTTCCATATCCTTGTTTCAGAAACAAGTGCAGTGACTAATTTCAACTTGTAATATTGTCTGTAGGTACTAATAACAATATTACTTTTGCAAAGGTCTGTTATAATCTCGGAAACACAATATATCTTGATAAAATTTCTGATCATAACGTATATCACAACATTTTCAACAGTATTAATATTACCTACGGTATAGGTACAAATAATAACGGTACAAAACATCATATTATAAATTTAATCAGCATTAACCCACCCTCTAAAACTTCATCGACCATTAGTTCTATCAACTAAATATTTACCTCAATACTTACCACCTCTTCTTCGTACTTATTTCCTCTAAACTCGGAGCTAACCTCAATCTCCCTCATTTCAACTCTTCTACGATCTTAATTAAGCTTTGTAAATTCACTCGCTACCTGTAATCTTTGCCTTTGTCAGTGCCTACAACTTTCCCTCCTCTTACCCTTCGTGGGTAAGTCCGGATTAGCGTCCCGGGCGTCTGATTATAACGCGCATAGTCCCGGAGTTCCTGGAACCTGGAGAAATCCAGAAGATGCCTGGAGTATGGCTATGACGTTATGAGTAGAATATGGTGTGTGTTCATTAGGGTTGTTTATTGCAGTTTAAACGAAATATGTTAATTACTTAATATAAATGCTTAATATAATTTATGTAATTATTTATTTATGTCATGGATACGAGGTACGTTATACAGGCTGTTCCACAACTTAAGACAAAAAATTAAATGGTATATACAGTACAACGTGCTGATCATGAAACAAAAAGAATTTTTTTAATATTCGCAAAAAATGCATCTTATTTCAAGCAAACTTTATTTACCACTTATCGGTAGTTAGTTTTAATATTTTTTTTCAAATCTTCTACAATGAAAGTAATTGTTTACATAATATCTAATACTAATAAATGTCAAATTATCAAATATACCATCAAAACAGTGACACTTAAAATGTACACACGTCAAGTAAACTACCTACCCTTAACTTTGCGAATTTAGAAAAAAAAATTTTTTGTTTCATGATCAGCACGCAGTATAGTATTATATAAGGTAGGTGCGGGTAATAAGGCCTACCTAATGGAGATTTGAAATAAAATGAAAACTATTTACTTGAATCAACAAATTTGAATGTTAATTAAACCTAAACATCAAGTGCTGTCATATATAAACAAAAAATGGCAACTTCTGCCGTAAACAAAAAGACAATTAAACATTTTAAAAAACCTCTTCAGTGGGCCTTATTATACTATGGTAGGATAATAAGGCCTAAGACTTTAACATACGTAAATAAACAAAATAGGATTTTTATATTTGGTAATTGAGATCAATAATAATTAATAATTATGCATTATTCAAGCTAAATTCTTAAAATTAACAACAAATTTCTTTGTTTAATAGCCATCAGGACACCCATTCGGATGATATCTTATTATTCGAGCCACGCGATCGTTCCTCAAACTTAATGACTTCGCACTGGTGACAGTATGCGAACTAACATGTCGCGACAGGTTTGAGGCGCCATTATATGAATGTTAGCTACCTACGAGGGTGACTTTGAGCGACAACAATAATTTTAAATTGTATTTTTGTTACTTAGGCCTTATTAGCCGACAGGCCTAATTACCCGCACCTACCTTACTCTTTCATTTTTTGTCCTTAGTTGTGGAATATCCTGTATATTACATTATGCCGTAGGGCATTAAGAAATTACCATAGTAATAATGACACATCAAAAATGTGTTTCTTCTGAAATTAATATATTTCCTGTCCGTTGCTAGTATACCAAAAATATAAACAAAATTTGAAACGTCAAAGAGAAATGACACGCACTAAATATTTTAAAACATTGTATAATTATTTTTTTGGAACTAGGTAAATATTGAGTTCAAAGACAGGCTTAACACAATAGTAAACATACATATTATTGTTTGATGTTATCTAACATAAAACTAAACCCCGCTATCCAGATAACAACACTTCGCATTATGCACTTAAAGGGCGATATATTATTATTTTCATGTTAGCTTTTTACTAAAATTTCGAATGCAACAGGTATATGTACAAAATTATAATTTATAACATAACAATTCCATTGTTTAACACTAAACCGAAATATCAATATTTCCTTTCAAGTGAGAATGTAGATCTATTCAAACCGAATAGATAGAATTAATTAAATAGGTACAAACTCATCCTTTATACTATACTCGACAGTTAAATTATCTATAATTCCATCTTGAATTAACAGAAATTAAACAATTAATATTCAGATGGAATACGAACAATTACCATATTAAAATAATCACACATACATTCATACATTCCGCATGATATTATCAAATCTACATAATTTCATAAATGTCTTCCTTCATTTAACTTCCTTACAATGTAATGAAATAAGTTAGCATTAGCCTAATTCCGTTCATTTGGTTGCGCTAGAGCCTGGCAGCTACATGAAAATGTGTCAAATTTGACAAATAGCATGAAACAGAATCCATCTAATTATAAGTTAATGTAATTTGAACATTTCCATGTCTTATCTGCCGTTCAATAGAAAACTCATTAAGAGCGCGATAAAGATCAACGAGAATATTTGAATATTTTATACAATACAGTAATTAGTTCAACACTTTTTAGTGCGTGAATTTTGGTGGGTCTATCTGTAATATCATCGCGGTGTTACGATAATGTAGGCGATATTATAATATCTTGTTTATAATACTTTGTATAGCTACACGAATTTTTGTTAGATATTAATGTAATCAGCCAAAATAATTACCTTCCGCTTACCTGTAAAAGAAGGTATTGGAATCATGCAAAAAATCGGGTTGTGAGTTTTAAGTGGATGAGCACGAATTAGGGTCCTTACAACTCATTTTTGATAGTTTCTCGATGATGTCTGTATGTATGTGTGTATGTGTGTGCGTGTGTGTGTGTGTGTGTGTGTGTGTGTGTGTGTGTGTGTGTGTGTGTGTGTGTGTGTGTGTGTGTGTGTGTGTGTGTATGTGTGTGGTCCGGGCCGATGCCGGATGTCGCATAACTCAAATACGAATTACCCAAAAAATTTGATATTTTGTATTTTACAATTGTATACGAATAGGAAGAGCACATCAGATTTTGGTACAAATATCTTCACCGGAAGTGATATTTTTTGAAGATTGAACAAGATAAATGTCAAAAATTTATATAAATTTTGATAAATATAATATTTATTTGTAATAAGAATAAGAGGCAAAGTTATTTGCAACTTACGTTATAAAAAAATTGTCTTTATCTGTTAGCATTAAAGAACTGCAGTAAAATTTAAAAAATAAATTTATCAGATAAAACGTTGATATCTTGTGATCCATGTTCGGTTGGTTTTTTGTTTCTGCGTAAAAAAAATTTATTGACAGGTGAGACGGGTGACAAGTTGACATACTAGCGCCATATAAGTCATAAGTAAGATATTAAATGTAGTAATTCAACGGAGGATGGCTTCAACACAGAAGAGTTTGCCTGTGAACGAATCTTTTGATTCAGGTGATGCAAATTTCTATGTTTGAATATTTTAGATTTTTATTTGTATATTTTAGGGACACCGGATTGTATACGTATACAATTATGTTTATAAGTCTAGATTTGGCGGAAGGTTGTGTGCAGGCCACTTCAGATTTTTTTTTAATGAAAATAGGCAGTTAGTGTTTTCATTTATTTGTTTCTAGGTTAGTTATGTTATAAACGTAAAAAATATCAAAAATTAAATTGGCAATCGTAACCCATGTGATTCTTGTTAAAAGAATACATTATGCAATTTAGCCGAACGATAAAATTATACAGAGTGATTATGTCGAGTACCTACGTTAAAACTTCATTCACATAAGCATTTATATTTACGTTTACGAAAGTTTGAATTCTTATAATTAAATACGAGCATTCACAATTTCCACTTTCAAGCCCTGCGAATTAGGGAATGCAATACCGGGATCCCGTACAAAATTTAGTAAATACCGGTATTAAACATAAAATACCGGATTTTCGAAATATTTTTTTCATTCAAAAATTTGTATTGAGGAGTAGAATAAATAAATAAAATGAATAATTCGTTACCTAATTGTTCTAGAAATTTTTTTAGTTTTTATTTTTAAGGAAACAAATTTTATTTTTGTTAAATATTATATTTATTTGGAATTCCCAAAAATGAGATTTTCACTTAATCCTAGTCATTGTCATTTATTTACTCCTACTGCTAATTATATTTCATTGTCTATAATTTTACCAATACCGGTATACCGGTTTTTAAGACGAAACTATACCGAAAAAAAAATGTTAATGTAGCTTAAGGGTACCTATATAGGTCCAATTTTATATATTGGTTACGGATCAAAATAAATTTTTCAAAGTTTCAAAGTACTTATATGAGAAAATTTTTCATGCCACAGGTGTTCATTAAATTGAATTTTAATGGGCTACTTGCATGATTTTTTTTCATTGAATATTTTTGAAGAAGAAATAAAAACTTGGCACCCGTATTTTTTATTTTTACAAAAAATTTATTAACAAGCCCAAAAATATTTAATGAAAATGTGGTGTGACGTAGAAAGTTGTCAGAAAGAAAGAAAGAAATGCAACAATAACATTTCTTTCTCAATTTACTAAAAAAAACATAATTTTTTTAAATAAAATTTGTATTTTTACCTAATTTTCAGTACCATACAAGTACCCCCATTGGAATCTAGTGGTACTTAAAATGGACCATGTAAGAAAACTGCAACCCTTAATTTTTCAAATTTAAGCAAAAAAAAATTAATTAATTAAAACTGTAGGTAGGTACCTACTTACTCGAGGTTAAGATACACTCTGAAGTCTGAATTATTTTTTTATAGTATTTGACTCTAAAATATAACTTTATGAAATTTGGGCAAGCATTTTCCTAGTTTAGTTTGTGATTTAGCTGTACTTAGTCAAAATCATCTAAACAAAATATAATTGTCTTAAGTTGCTTTTCAAATCGACCTGAAGAACATGAAAGCAATAAGGGTAAAATTCCGTTTGGCAAATTCTGTAAACTCCTTAAGATTTATTGTTCTGCTTATGCGTTACGCGTATTCAAACTAATTCTTATGTAAATGAAAGTGTTCAAATTCTCATTTGGCGATGATAAATTTGGGTCTAATAAAATAAATTTTCATTTCCTTGTCTCTCCGGAATGAGAAGGGGTTATTAGTGAGAGTTAACTAAACATAATAACAATTCTCAACACAATTGGAAAACAAAACTGAATATTCGAATAGGAATATAGGAAATATAGGTCAGTAATGTTCTGGTGAATACGAAACAGATCCTTTGCAATAATAATATTATTTACGAGAGATATACTGCAAATACATGATACGTATTCTATTGACTGTTGTACAAACATAAGAATTACATTCTGACGCGGGTAGTGTAAATATTTAAAGATCATGCTACCTTTTATTTTGATGGCGATCGTAGGGTGGATATTGTAATTCAATTATTTAATACAGGCTGATGCACAACTTTGTGCACATATGTTAGAAAATATCGTAGTGTTCGACATAACGATTATGGAACAAAAATATTTGTTATAAAACTTGAAAAATTTAAATCAGTAAAAATTTGGTACAACTGGATTAATTTAAGGTTGGATAATACTTATAGAATAAATAAAATTTGAATTAATAATCCGAAGCAAGTATTACTTATAAGTACATAGGTTAAAATCAAGTAAATTTATGAAATTTCATACAGAAACAGTGGCTCAAAACCTAAGAGTTAAAATTGCTTATTTTAAAACATCCTTTTAGTTCTGTGATCAGTGGTGACAAGGTAAGGTACCTAAACTATATACCATTAAAATATTATGCACGAAATTGTGAATCACCCTGTATATTGAAGTTCTACAATCGTCTATCTTCCATTTTCATAAACAGAATAATTTTCCAGTGTGATATACAGGACGTGTCAGGTTTACGTATCCAAACTTTAAATAAACAAAACAAGAAAAAAACACATTTGCAGATTTTCTCGCAAACGCTTTGTTTAGGAGATATTCGCTTCTGAAGATACAAATAGGAATTTGAACAATTATTTAAAAATAAAGGAATAAATATTGCATATTATCGACTTTATTGCTAAAAACAATAGAAATTTACAAAACTGAATGTAATAATTAATAATGTAAAACTCCAGCCGGAAGGCAATTATTATCCCATCTGTCCTATGAGATAAAAAAGTTTTCATTAATTTTATTGAAATGTGTAACTATAAATGTTCCAGCCAAGCGCGAATACAAGGGAGGCAATGGGAAGATATGTATTTTTTGTTTGTTTCTTTATATTGAAATATCTCCTGGGTCCGTTACAGATTCCTGCCAAGTTCAAACATAAGATTTTTATTATTTTTGATACATCATTAATTGAATAATAGGATTAACATGTTCACATCGGATACTATAACTTCCTTTATTCATACGAAATAAATTTAGTTCGTTTAAACCTTTTGTGAAGTAAACTGCTATCATGCAACGTACATTTACAAAAATAGTGCAATGGAACATCATCAACAGATGAGATGACAATTGCTTTCGGGCTGGAGGTTTATATTATTTTTTAACAAATTTTGTAAATTCCTATTGTTTTTAGCACTAAAGTCGATAATAAGCAATATCCCTTTATTTTTACAAAATTGTTCAAATTCCTATTTGTAACTTCAGAAGCCAATATTTCTTAAACGAAGCATTTGCTTTCTTGCTTTGAGGTCCTAAATTCATAATTAAAGTTTGGATGCTTAACCCCGAACAACCTGTAGTATTTTGTTTAAAAATGAATTTATTGCAATATATCAATAAATGTTTCAAATATTAAAACACTAAAACGATGCTATTTTTAACAAAAATTTGATACCCCGCATATGTGTACTTCCCAAAATAAAATCATGAACAAACTTTTATTGGGATTAGCAAAGAGACTAATTAAAGATATTAGTTCTGATTGTAATACTTCAGTAAATACATAGATATTACATTCAAGTAAACACAAATAACAAAACATAGTACCTACCTACAGTTAATCTGCTTTTCGTCTTCATGCGCTCAAGTACCGCACCGCACCGCAAGCCGCAACGCTCCGCTATTCTACAACCGCAAGCAAGAACTATAATTACGTATTTAATATTCAAAACCTTGGTAAATCTCCGAGTTCAAACTCCGGAGTCCGGCAGAATGTTCCGCTGCTCACGGTTCTCAGTCAGAACGAAATTAAGAGAGACCTGGTAATTTCAGATGATGAAAAAGTTAGTACCTATGCTACAGAGGCCGCTATTGTTACGCTGAAATGTAACTGCGCCCAAAGCGCTTTAGCTTTGAACACGATTTGTCGCGATTTGTGATTTACAGAGAAGTTGCGCTGCAATTCTGGGTTTTAAACTTATTAATATTGCTGGATTATTTAAGTTATGCAGGGAATCTGCGAAAGTCCAAATAAAATTATAAACAAAGGGACTCACTAGTCACTATATTTACTTCCCGCCTTATATTTTATAAGGGAGGTATTGTGACGGGTCAAAATTTTCGAGCCCGAATTTTTAGTGTATAAGCACGTTTTAGGATTCCTAAAAATGAATTTTAACTTTTTCTAAATTATTTCTGTGCGTTTTGCGTGTGTGTGTGTGTATGTATGTCCGTATGTTATAATTTTTTCGTTGACATTAACTCAAAAATATCAAACATTTATCAACTAAATTTTATATTTTAGATTTTAATATGAATCTTAAGAACCCAGTTATTTTTTTGAAGCAATCCCCAAACAGGAAGTAATACTTTGCTTAAATTTTTCGATAAATTATTAATTTACCACAGTATTTTCTATTTTAAATGAAAGATTATATTTTTGTCATCTACAGTTAGTATTATATTATTGATTTTAATTTAGAGTATGAAACTTCAGTATCTTGTAGTCTATGACAGTGACAGTGATAATAGTAACACAACGTTTATATCTTCTTCTGCAGAATCAAATTTAAATACCTATTAAGTTTTTTTTTCAACTGTAAGTAGGTATTATACTTAACAATCTTTCTAAAAAAATTCTTTTTAGCCTAGATATACAAGAGTTTTTGTCTGTACTTTTATTACATATTTAACGTTTTCTACTGATTTTGCTCCCTATAATTATGGCTTTGTCTCGTTCGCTAAATATAATTTCCGTATTATTGTGAGAGTTTAAGCTTTTTGCTGTTCTCTAATCTTTCGACTTTCGCCCTCATATTTGCCGTTGTAAATACGCGCGTATAATTTGTAACCATAGTAATTAAGATGTTTATCTTCTAAATAGACTAGAATTCCTTGTAATGACTAACAATAACAATTATACGAAATTCGAGTATTTTGGGTAGTACACTGATAAATTCCACCGAGATTCCACTTTAAACTCTTTTCGACCGTATATTATTCTCATGCTTTCATAACGAAAATATCAGATTCTGGTGATTCTGTATTCCAAAAAAAAAACTTCAACAAGACCACAGTGGTGATAATTTTTCAAAAATTGTTTCACATTGTATTCACAACAAGCTTTCTTTTTATCCAAACATAATAGTTTGTTTCTTAGTAACATAACATGCATAAATTTTGAACATAAAAGATTTCAATCAGTTGTCATTACTACCTTAAATGAGTTAATTATTCAATATAATCGTATAGTATAGTATTAGTCTATTCGCATTTATTTAACATGACAATTATTTACCTACTCAAATTATTACGAATTAAATATAATAATAACAATGTATTAGGTATGTATTGCCAAAGTAAAGGTAAAGTATTCCTTATTTGTAACCGATAACAAACTGAAAAATTTCAGATTAGGTATAATTGGATACATACCTATATACAAATACATATTTATTCGTGAATTGTTTGTTCTACAACAAGTTGTTTTCCTATTAATTATATTGTATTTGCCAACAAATTTGCCGGATATTATTGTTATTCAGTTTACATTTATGTTCTCAACTTTATTTAAAGCTTTTATACGTTAAATTGAAATTATTCCTAGGATTCTGGCGTTGGCATGTGGTTATTACTTCAAAGTGAACTTTAATTATCAAACATCAATAGTTAGGTACCTAGGTACTCGAAACGGGAATAGTGTAGACTGTAGATTGTAGGTACTGATTAGAACTTGCATTTTTAATGCTTAATTGATAAAATATGTGCATACGTCTTCTAAATTTCACTTGTAGTCCAGTCAGGAGAGTCAAAAATTTACTGAAACCCAAGACTAATACATAACCAAATGAAATTTGGCATGTGAGTAGTTAAGAACACACAGAAAGAAAAAAAAATCGCTCCACCTCGGTATGCTCCGCTTCCCACAAATATTTTCAGTTGAAACTCAAAATTTTCTTGTGACGCATTTTTCTCGAAAACTATCGAAAATTTTGGAAAACAGTTTTGACAGGATGAGAGCTGAGGAAATTTGCTATCAAAATGGTATTTGAAAATTTTTCATAAGTAGCACCGTGTAGGCACCAGCCGTTTAATATTCGAATGACTTGAGAATTTTCTGTATATAGTAGGCGCTACATTGTGAATGACGTAATAAATTCGCCGCTACAGAATAAATGTGGTATAACTTCGTTAAAGAACATCATTTTGTAAAGATAAAAATTGCATTTCATTCGTCGAGGCTTCCACTTTCAATTGCACTAATAACATTTGAATTTCCGACCCCGTTTATACCGAGAAACTTGCTTTTTAAAGAATCATAACTCAGTATTAAAGAATTCTCAATATTTTCAATATCTATGAATGATATTGTAAACTCGTGGAGGATTATCTTCACCATATCATCCCCAATCACATGCAACTAATTGGAGGGTTGTGTGTTGTACGTCCGAAAAGAAAACTGGTTTTCGCTACCTTCTTTATTTATAGGTTATGATCTTTTTTTAGGAAAACATCTGTTACATGTACGTACTAGTACAATTGATGAAACAAATTACAGAATCTTGTTGATTAGGATTTGTACTTAACGATAAGCTCATTAAAATTCAATTTACGGGGCCAAAAAGTGGTCTATTTTCAAAAATGCTCGTGGCCGCGATAAATAAAGAAATCTATGAGATAGCGAAAACCAGTTTTTTGAGTTTCAACAGAAAATTTTTGTGGGAAACGAAACATACCGAGGTGGAGCGAATTTTTTTTCTTTCTGTATGTTCTTAACTACTCACATGCCAAATTTCATTTGGTTATGTATTAGTCTTCAGTCATAACCTCTCCTGACTGGACTATTGTTATTTTGCAAGAAATGCAGGTAGGTAATAAGTAAATAATCTAATTAATAATATAAAAACAATAAAGCCATAGGTTACATCAAATAAATAAACTAAATGAGGACATGCTTACAATTTATTTACTTCTTTCTATATTTCAAACTTATAATTTTATTTCTGCTGATGCTGATAAAATAATTTCGTTTCTGGTTTTAAAGTTGATAGGGACACAATACCTACAAAAAAAATTAACGGAAAATTGTGCTACTTTACTAGTTTACTTCCTGTTTATTCATATGTTAAAAAATTAAATAAACTGTATTTGTACCACTCGTACTAAATATTAAGGTACGTCTCCACCAAAACAACATACTTACTACAACTTTTGTGTTTCTGTAGCGTGTTTCTTTAATATTCCCGTAAGTTTCTGTGAGTTCCTATAAGTTAGTTGCTCCTGGTTTCCGCATCAAAAACTAAATGTGGCGCTGTGTTCCATATTTTCGTTGGAATCAGAAAATATTAACGAAAAAGTGAGAACAAGTGTAAACAAAATAAATTTATAAGTTGTCACTAAGTTACTGTTTGCTGCAGGTTGTAGAAACATTATTTTAGTTTGGATTTTTAGTTTATGTTGATTGAGTGGAGACTATGTTCCATCTAGTCGCACAACAGTAACCAAACTGAAACATGATTATCTTTTTGTTGCATTAATGGAGACAAAATGTCTAGATACTTTTGCCATTGGACAGAAAAAACAATATTTTTGTGCATGAAAGAGGAAAAAACACGAAACTTCACATCCCTCAATAAAATGTAACTTTTAATTATGAGTCAGTTGACCTTGAATAAAAGAAATTTTCGCCTGCGGCGCATTTTCTTCTTTTAATATAAGCCTGACTCCTAAAGTTGATAAAAAGACTCAAATATAGCCACCCCAATAAAACTACAAAAATCCCACCACTGGGGCGACATTGAAGCTTGTATCCGACCTTGGTAACATACACGAACACGCCTAATTAAATCTGTTTACCTTACATTTACCTAGCAATTAATTTAAATGCGAAACATTCATATCATTCAATCTATAGACATACTTTTAGCCTGTCTGCATAATTCTTTTCTTGGAAATTATTTTCTTTTATTTAGCATGAAATATCCTATTCTGAAGAGAATTTTATTCGAATTTAGTTAGTATACGATATTTAGTCAGTTAGCTTAGAAGCATATCGTAATGCTTGTTTCATATTCATGCCGGTATGATAGTAGTAAAAATTAAATTTTTCATTTTTACTGTAGACTGTAATAATAATTAAACAAGTAACAGAATAAATTAAATCGAAACACTAGGTGGGTAGCTAAATTTTAAGAATTCCAATTATATTCTCAAAACAAGTGCAGTAACCAAACCACTATGGTACAACTTTTCTTTTGAATTTTCGTCGCAACTTTTTCTTTCCAAATCGGATTATGCAAAACTATCCAGACATTCACCTTGTCACGTCTGTCTTTTGTCTCAACAATCACATAAGTCTTTCTGATGGATTCCAACCCTTAGTCCTTTCAGTGGCGTAGTACTACATTTTATTAAAGAGAATATCCAAATTAGGAAACTTGTAATAAAATAGAATAAGCAACTATAGAAACCGATCCAAATGAAAAATTGCAAGCTTTGGTCCACAGTCAAATTCTTTAACTGTTATTATTTTGAAGAGTAAACGAACTGAAGCTTGTGTCAGATACTCAGTTAATTTTCAAATGTCAGAACAGAATAATTAATGTCGTAATATAATTTAAGGAGCATTGCGCAAAATTGCCATACAGAAAAATAGTTTGCGTAAATATTTTTTGTGTTTAACCATCTCTCACAAACCTTGTGAGCTAAACACTAGAACTAGGAAAAGTGTTTGGAACCACATCAGAGGAATTGTATAAAAACAGAGTTAGAAGTTAAATTAAAGCTATGTATAATATCATTGATTTAACCTAAATGTGCAAATTATTTTAAATGAAATTTTACATATTTATGTTGTTTTAATTTGTGGTCGTAGAAAAAGTATAATATGTGTCTCGTTTATAAACTCTCTAGGTACCTACTCGTTTTTATACACTTGCTCGTTCCTAAAAAAACTCGTGGCTAAAATGACGTTTATAAAACTTGAGACATAATACACTATTATTTAAATTTTACCACTTTTTAAATTCAGAACTAAACGATAAAGGTTTTGGTTTGAAATAAGCTATTTTTAACGGTTTAGTACCCACTTTACAAGTTATTTTCATCTCTCTTTGCATATATTTCTACTAAAATATATATATATATATATATATATATATATATATATATATATATATATATATATATATATATATATATATATATATATATATATATATATATATATATTTTAATAAGTGGGGTGAATGATTTCGAAAAACCAAAGTGTGCTGGACAAATTTCGAAACAACCCAGGTTTTGACAACTCTGGTCACAGCTCAGTCCTAGGCTTTATCTTTACAAAATATTTGGAAATAACTATATTATATTAATCTTGAAGCAAGTAAAGCCATAATCATTTTTCGATTTTGGGGATGTTAAAATTTTCATTTCCCTTGGCTACCCCACTGCGCCCTTACATTGTTCTTAGCCCCTCTTTCGAGCACACGTCGATAGAGTTACGCGGGGATATTTATTTTTATCAGGTGAACGTGCGATGAATTCAACCACAGGGGGAAGAAGTGAGGGACGAGTTATATCATCCAATAAAACAGTTACCCGAATCACGAGACATCTACATTCATTGCTTTTATTTTACTGTCGCGACGACGGTTTTATGGAAAAGTGTTGTAGCCATCATAGAAATTTGCAGGATTTGACAGATTATGATAAAAAAGAAATAAACCTATGTTACATTGGAAATTTTTGTAGGTTATGTCGTTAAGTGAATACTAACTAGTCAGTTTGAATATTTTTAATATTAAAACATTAAAACAAAGTAAAACTCTACAGAACTAATATTAATTGAACCATGTTGATCAGAAAAGTATTAAGAGAATATTGTTGACAACTGAGATTGTAGAAACTGCTTATTGAATACCGTTGTTGGTTATGTTTCTTTGTAAAAAAAAATTGAAACGTTGTTTGGCCGCCATTTTAGTGGGTCTCTTTCTGATAAGCATGATTCAATTCCAATGTAACATTTCTATATCAAATAGTTCATCTAAACGTTTACACTTATTATTCTTCTAAAAAATTATCAAATTGAGTAGAACATCAATAATGGGGTTGTTCCAAAAAAATGTTGATGTTTTTATTGCATAGATAAAAATGTGGGTCAATTTATGAGTAAGTATTGGAATGAAAATTATTTTAAAAGTTTTCACTTTTCATAATTTTGTTAATAAAGTATCGCGGGTCTATTGCTATGACGTATTTGATTTTTACACACATAACTAAAATATTTACATACTCAAGTTACCCATATACATTTAGATTTACCTACAACTTATTGATATAAATACTAATAGTTATATATACTTTCTAATTCAATATTTCAATGAAATAGCGTAAACAAACAAAATTCAAAGTTTGTCCGCTAGGTTTGTGTCTATAGGTAAGTTCATTCGGAGTGCTTCGTAAATACGAAACATATACCCAATACACGAAGACTGGTGAATCAGATACGTCAGTCAAAAGATATTTGAAATTTAAAGTCGTTTTTAAAATATCATATCTCTTGAACCAGAAAGGGGTATACACAGATTTAAAATGATTAATATACCTATCAAGTTTATTTATATATTTGCCCACTCAACATGACATAGTCCCAATTAAAGAGCGGCATAGGTAGGTACATAAGACTAATACATAAGTAAAAAATGGAAAATGTTGTTGCATGAGTAACATAAGTTATGTGAGAAATAATATCAACAAATATTGGTAATAAGCTATCCATAAAATACAATTTTTTTCTATAACCACTGAAATATTTTAAAAATAAAGTTTAAGGAGCAAAGCATGACGTATTTTTCAAATAATTTTAGAATAGTAGGCCGTTACTTGTTCTAATGTTATAGAATTTGTCAAGCGTTGATTGGTGACAAAACAATAACTGTAATTCACTCAGATAGTAGTATTTCTATCCCTGGAGCTATAATATGACGTTTCAACAACTGACAGCAAACATGCAATGTTATCATTTTATATATGTTATAGAGTAGAGTAAAGAAAAGTAAAAAAAAAATGTTTAAACGAAAAAATAGCATAATTCTTTATAAATGAAATAAAAAGTTTATGCAAATTTATGTACTACTTACTTACGATTCATCAGAACTAGAGTAATAATGTAATATTTCTTATATTTTATGATTACATACATGAAAAACCTCAAATGTAAAATTAAACATTATTCACGTAGTCTGAGCAAAAATCTCGTTCTGTAAATGTCACACAAATTTTCATTTTCACCGATTTTTCTTTACATAGGTAGGTACTCTGAATACCTACAGATTTTATGTCTGAAAACACAAGCAAAATCGCAATGTAAAAGATGACCTGAACAAGAATATAAATAGAATAATCATTTATAAATTATTCAATTTAATCTATTTTATTTAAATTTGCATAAGCAAAATTAGCATTCATTTTTAATTAAATTACGTGCAGACATATTATAAAATTTTGCACTCAATGTCCCTAACCAGCTTAAACCGATTTAAAAGGCTGTCAAAGTTATGTAAATATGACATTACCTAGGAATAGTCGTAATTCCTGTAAAAATAAAACTGGAAAACCCTTCTCACTTCTCGGGAGTTTCGCATTTCGCACATATTTTATAAAGTATTACTCGCTGTAAGATTCGGAAAGTGAAGTATACGGTGCAAGATAAGCGAAGCGCACAACTCGCATAATACATCGGGTATGTGACGATGAAAATTTAAATTTAAAATACGTAAGTGTGTGAATATAACAGGATTTCAGTTATCTGCATACTAAGAGTTTTTATTGGAGCTCTTTGACGTCTTTATGTTCAAAGGCAGGTACTTGCCTTTAGAATTTATGCCGAAATTTTACAAGCGAAAATGTAATGTGAATAAATAGCTCGCCTTGGATATTGTAAGCTTGGATATAACTCCTACGATTTCATATCCACCAGTATATTACCTATTACCTATTGTTAAGTTTGTAAAAGTAGTAGTAGCAGGTTGTAGTTTCTCCCGGAAACATTAAATAATAATAAAAAAAATTTCGAATTTATATTTTATTTTTGTCCCATAGAAATGCACTACGTGTCATTATAAAATTTATATAATGACACGTAATAAGAGTATGCGAATAAGGTATTAGCGTACCGTCGTAGATAAGATTAATAAAAGGATGGAAAGAAATAGTAAAACAAATCATTATTTACCAAGGACTCGAACCGCACAAAATAACGGTAAGTTCGGTTCACTGTGCTTTATAGGGTTCGGTTTTGTTCTGGTGTTTATTTTTCTTCTTGAAATGAACCACGTAACCGGTTTTGGTTCAATAATTTATTAAAACGATACTTGTGACAAAAATATAGTGAAAAAGTTATCTTGCTATATTACAAATTGAGCTCTTGTTATTACACCTACTACACTGTTCATATTTTATGTGTGGATAGTTAAAAGGTGACCCTAGAGTGCTATGAAATTATATTTTTGAAATACTTAATAGTCTCTTGGCTATAAATTAGTGAAAATTGTCCAATTATATATTATTTTTTTAGTAAGCTGTGTATTTTTTTGACAAAATACCAAAATAGTATATTCTGTAACAAGTAGTGTGGATGAAGCATTATTCAGGTCGAGTGGAAAACTTTGTGAGACGAGCCGTAGGCGAGTTTCACGGTTCCACGAGAGCGGAATAGCCATTCCAAACGTGTATTTTCTCTACTTTCTCTACGACTATAAATTTAATTGCATTAAAAAATATAGGTAACCTAAAAGTATTAAAATAAAAATATTTACAATATAATATTATACATAAAAGTAATAAATTAATAAATCTAAAACGTATTTTAAAGTTATGTCCACTAACTAAAACATTGAATTATTATAACTCGCCACATTTCATTCCATCACTATAGTGACAGAATGAATCCATTCCGTAACAAGTGATCGAATGTAACCATTCCATTATTGAAAATGATGTAAGAATGACAACATTCTATAACAGTCGTATAGAAAATATTTTCTATGGATCGAGTCCCTGTTTAAAACTTAAAAGTCATAGACCATCTAATTCACCCATATCCCTATAAACCCAATACAATTATCCTCATTTATTTTGTCATTTACCCCGTATTCTACACGACAGCAGTTGTAGAGACACACGATACACGACAAGTTGGCAGCTGTAAACTGACAGACAGACAGACAAATACCCCATCACCGGCAACCGCAGCAATGATAGAATGTTGTACGTTGCTACAATGTTGTTGTTGTTGTTGAGTTGTCATTAAATACTAGTCAGCTTGCCAGAGAACTGAAACTGAATAAGGTGATATTGATGACGATGCTGATGTAGTAGTAGGCTGGTGATCGATTGGTGTATGCAGAATGGAGAATGCATTGTTGGAAGTACTTGAAAGGAATGGAATGTTGACAAAGCGTTGTTGGGAATCAGAGGACAAAGTGTATGGAGGTATGGATCCCTACGATGTGGAAAACATAATACGACATTACTCAAATACGTGAATCATTCGCAAACCCTATTTTGCACAATCAAAACTCTAATTAGATTTATTTATTGAAATTGTTAACTGTACTTAATTACAAAAGAGCTTTTTATTTCGCTGGATAAATTTCTGTTTGTATTGAAACCTTGTTACCTAGCAATTTGAAAAGAAAAATTGTTTAATAAAGTCACGACACCGTAGGTGGAGTGATTTTATTTTAAAACAGTTTTTCGAGTCAAATTGCTGTCAGCTGACATGATTATTCGGAGGAAATTAAATGCTCGAGTGTAATTCAACGAGATAATTTAACGACTCTTTTGGTTCTTCTTCACAAGTATTCCCAAAATCTAACATTTCATTGACAAATATTAGAAATATGAAGCAAATGACATTTTAGTGTTTTGTTTATTGTTTGGTTGCTAAGAAAAAGGTAAATAAGGTTTTATCACTTGCAAAAAGTTTCTTCCTTTTTATCCGCTGTCAAAGCGATAAAATTGTGTTTTGTTTATGGCTTATTTTATACAGGAGTGGAATTATTATTGTAAAAAAACGTTAAAATGTTTATTTCTTTATATTTATTTCAATATACATAGAAAGGATACATATAAAAAATATAAAGGAAGAATTTTAGTTAAAATATAATTCATATGAGCATATATAATAATAACTTCATTATTCCGTCAAATTTCAACGATTATTGTTTATAAAAACAAAATATAAAGTCACATTTTCAGCATTTTAAGAAATTGTATCTGGCTTGATAAGTTGAATTTTCGCACCGCGTTTTCACTGATTGTCAGAGTTTCTTATGTAGTTTTGAAAAAAATAAATAAATACAGTGGAGGAGCCTATTAATGAAGACTCTTTCCGGATAGACGTTATGGATTTAGCAAATCGACGTGTACAATTTTCAAGCAACGATTGATGGCATTCATATAAAAACAATCTAAGATTATCTTCTAGAAACACCAGAGATTGTTGCTTTTCCTGTAGTATTTTGCCTAATAAAAGTATTATTATTATTATTATTTTCATTTATTTTTCTCTGCTTTAAAAATACAGTTGTTTTGTACAAAACGGCTTTATAGGGAAGTATATATATTATTATTATTATTATTATTTGTATTTTCTCTTTTCAGGTATATATATTATTATTATTATTAATATTTACGTCATCAGCTAGTGCTTTCCAATCTAGCATTAGTACCATTTTTATTTTTATTTCAAAATCATATTTTATTAGTTGGAACTACAATAGAGGTATTTATTTTAGCATTTATAACAAAACAGGACGAAACAAACTGTATCTGCTCTGATAAAAATTTAATTCCGCATTTCATCTTATCCAGAATCCAACAAATACCTCGAGTGTAATTTGATATGATAATTTCACGAATTACATTTCTATCGATTGTCACCATGATAATTTTCGTAATTTAAGGTAACTAACTTGAGGACAAATGTATCCATACTTGAAAAAAGTCACCTTAACTTTTTTTCCTCTGAATTTTCGCAACGCGTTTTCACTGATCGTCATAGTTTCTTACGTAGTTTTGAGAAAAAAAATATATTGGATGAGCCTATTATTGAAGCCTCTGTCCGGATAGACATAATGGAGCCGAAACCAAAGATATTTGGCAAATCGACGTGTATAATTTTCAATCAACTATTGATGGCATTCATATAAAAAACAACCTAAGATTATCTGCTAGATATATTGTTGCTTTTCCTGTAGTATTTCCGTCATCAACTAGTGCTATCCAGTCTAGCATTAGTATACCCTTTTATCTATTTCTAGCTCCTTATCCTCGAATATTTATTCACTCTATCCTTTCACGTCTTTCAATCCTCCTTTCCTAAATTCGCCAAATCAGTAAAATCACATCGGTGTTTCTGGCTGGCTCTTCCAATATTTCTGTTTCGGCTGGGAGCGCATTAAGTATAGATCCAGGCACGCACAGGCCGCACGGCCGCCATATGTAAATACCCCCGGGACTATTGTGTAGCTACAAAAAGCCCACGAAGGGCCCCGGATTGCAGATATGTGAATATTTGATATTTAAAGTGTGCTCATGCAATATTATCTGTCGAATTGCGAGGCTAGGCGACGCACTACTGACTGAGCGCTTTGTTATTCTGGAAGGAACACGTACCGTGGTTACGAAGTGAACTATGTAAATTTTTATTACAGAAAAGGTTTTCGTAATGGACTCGCAGATGGAGCTCTTGGGTGAATGCTCTACCTCTGGATTTTCAATGATTTGTAAAGTCTGAGTATTTAGTAAATGCGTCAGCGTTAGGAAATGCTAGTATTCTTTAGTGTACTGCTAGCTAATCTGGACCCACTATGTGACCCACCCGCTCAAATCCAAATAATCAAATTTTATTAAATAAAGTTTTTTTGTTAAAACGATCTTCTACCGCACCAGAAAACAGCCAAAAACATGGCTTTTATTATTTTACGTCACTCGGGGGAGGAAAGCAGTGTTTTCCTCTTGCTAATGGAGGGAGGGAAGCGAGTTTTCCCTCCCGCTCGGGAGGACCGTACTTGTTTTCCTCCCGAGCGGGAGGAAAACACTGTTTTCTTCCCGGTACTGGCGGGAGGAAAACATTGCAAGAAAGGTGATTTCGAGGCCCTCGTGACGTAAAATATTGTGTGTCCCACGGGAGGGAAGGCTATTCCTCCCTTGGGCGAAGCCGGCGCCCTCGCTCGGGCCGCCGCTTGGCCCGCGGGAGTAATAGCAATTACTCCCTTGGGCGAAGACGGCGCCCTCGCTCGGACCGCCGCTTCGCCCGCGGGAGTAATAGCACGCTTCCCTCCCTAGGTGCACAAAATACTATTACGTCACTCGGGGGAGGAAAGCAGTGTTTTCCTCTTGCTAATGGAGGGAGGGAAGCGAGTTTTCCCTCCCGCTCGGGAGAACCGTACTTGCTTTCCTCCCGAGCGGGAGGAAAACACTGTTTTCTTCCCGGTACTGGCGGGAGGAAAACATTGCAAGAAAGGTGATTTCGAGGCCCTCGTGACGTAAAATATTGTGTGTCCCACGGGAGGGAAGGCTATTCCTCCCTTGGGCGAAGCCGGCGCCCTCGCTCGGGCCGCCGCTTGGCCCGCGGGAGTAATAGCAATTACTCCCTTGGGCGAAGCCGGCGCCCTCGCTCGGACTCGCCTGCGGCTCTCCTTCGGCTCGGGTCGCCGCTTCGCCCGCGGGAGTAATAGCTATTACACCCTTGAGCGAAGCCGGCGCCCTCGCTCGGACTGCCGCTTCGCCCGCGGGAGTAATAGCACGCTTCCCTCCCTAGGTGCACAAAATACTATTGTTACCTATAATAATCTAAAGATACTGTTGAAGATAAAAATACAATCTACAATATAGTCGATGCAGAATTTTAAAATTTTACTTTTAAATCGAAATATGTTAATTTCAATTTTGACAATTTTTGTTATTTTTTGAACACAAATATCTTCTATTTTACAATGAATATTTAAGAAAAGTAGGTACTACATCCGGTTTGGTAATTGCTTGCAAAAAATAACTGAGTTCTTAAGATTTGTATTAAGACGCTATATTATTAAATTTGGTTGTTAAATGTTTGTAACTTTTTGAGTTATAGAACCTGCAAAAAATGTTACATAAAACCTAACATACACACAGACATCATCTCGAAAATACTTTATTCGTATTCTATTGATCCTAAAACGTTCTTATACAGTCACCTTAACTTTCTATCCGCTGTAATAGCTTGTTTTACATAGGAGTATATTTTCAACATCAACTCAATATTCATTAAAAACAGTTTGAGTATCGAAAATCAAATAATAATTTGAGCACAATATTCTTATGCAGGAATAAAGTAAACCTGTTGAAACCTTCATTGCGCTGAACTAGGAACCGATATTTTCAAGTTCAGTTCGCCGCGGTTTGTCGTACCTCGTGCATGTGTATCAATGTTTATAAGATAAAATTAATAATTTTGTGTATACATTTTGGTGTGTGGAAATGACTATAAATTGAGTGTTATTGAAATTTTAAATGAGTAAAATAATATGAAATTAATAACGACTATTTTTTATTTAAAGTGTACAAGTGTAGTGTCATAAGCAATTTAAATATTTTCTGGAATACCTGAATGCACCATCGCCAGAGTAAATCAAAGGTTAGCATTTTAATTTATATCATAAAATGTTGTCCCATTTATACAGAGCATATAAATTTGAGTGTAGTTTGGTGGTCAATTTAAATCACGTAATATTTGATCCACAAATTATACAGTGAGTTTTTTTTAACGTGAAACATGAGACTTTGACAGCTATGTAATAGAGCTTTTTTAAAAATGAAACATAGGGAATGAATTTAACTGTATTATTCGAACAATATAAGATATTTAGGCAGTTGCAATAGTTCCATGGGACGCTTTCAGCATAAATTTTTAATTATTGAAAGTGTAATTCCTATTTTCAGGTAGCAGCAATGACACCAATTAACAAATTTAAATTTATTCCCTATAAAATGAAACGCTGTAATACGTTGCTGTCAAATTCGTAACCATGGGTATGATAAATCCCATCTTTCACGTTAAAATAAACTCACTGTATAACAATTTGAACGTTCGGACTTATTATTATTGAAATAGGAGTTTTATTGATGCGCTGATTGGTTAATTTAGCACTTATACTTATAAGTGAGCAGGTCTGAATCTAGCTCAAATCTGGCTCAAAAATGAGCAATCTCATTGGTCAGCAAAACGCGGTAAATGTATTAAGTAATTTAATGACTGGTGATAATGAGGATTGGAGAAAAGTTACTGGGATGCAGTCAACAATAAAATTTATTTCCCAATCGACTAGTTTCGACGTCACATATACGTCATCCTTAATAGATTTTAAATTTAAATTTATGTAATTTACATGACTATTTCAAAAACCATAAAAACTATCTATATAAACAGTTATTTCAGTACATATTTTTGAATATTGACATAGTATGCGTATATTCACCGTAACCATAATACAACAAACAATAATATATGTTTGTTTATTTTTCACAAAATGTCAAAATATTTAAAATGAATTTAAAAATTATGCTAATAAATAAAATTGTGTTATTTAAAATTGTTAAATTTGTTTCATTCATGAAATAGTCAATGCGTATACCACTCGATCATCAAAAATAATAGAAAATACGTTGCCTCCTGGTTCGACGTATTTCCGCAAATATGGAAATACGTCTCAACAGTCGGCAGTATTTTCGATTATTTTCGAAGCTCTTGTGGTATAATAACGGAAAATATTGTTAATAGGAAATGTAAAACATTAGGAATTGAATTATTGTCAAAATAATTTTATATTTTGAAAGTAGTGAAATAAAAGATTTATTCTTAAATAAAAATAATTTACAAAATTTTAAGGTGCAATAGATGTTTAAAGTAACAAAACAGCATAGTATTCATAGTAAGTACATACAGGTATTGCAAGTATATAATTACCCACTCGTATCCATGATCAAGAGCTACGTATCCTCCAGCTCAATTCCACTGTTTCTAGAACCTCAGTACATGAAACCTTCGTCATAAAGAGTCTCTGAGAGTTCCTCTTCCTCACATGCCATCGACGGCTCTCGCCAGAGGTTCTCATTATTCCTAGCGCTGAGCTGCTACTTCACTACATGCTCTACGTGCTGTTAAGAGGTAGTAGTAACGTTAGTAGTGGCTGTACAGTCACGGGAACCGACGTCTAAAACGCGGGTGCAACGAGGAATGCAACTCAAAGAAATTGTAGTGGGAGGGTTGGAAAATTCCTGTGAAGGGAGTAGTGTACTTGTAAATTGATGAATGTATGCTTGCACCATTAAATTGTGATTATAATATTAATAGCTATAGTTGCTCCTACTAACCGGAAAATGTTAACTCGATTTAGGTAAATAATAGAAACAGTTTCAATAATTCAATGTGAATTTTTTAACGATAGCAATTACTTCCGGGAATGAAACTGTAGTTATTTTTGTAACAAGTGTGGGAAATGAGTGATTCTAAAACGAATTTAAGTTCTCCGATACGAGCGCAGCGAGTTTAGAATCACGTTTTCCGCGTATGTTACAATCAAGATTTTTTCAGCAATCGTCCTCAAAATTATAATAATAAAAATCTATTTTTTTCAGTTTATATGTACTAATGTATACTCGAATGTATACTTTATTTTTAATTATGATTAAAATTTTACTTAGGTACATAACACAATAATTAAATAAAACGAAAAATTTCCAGCACTAGTGTTTGAATTAGCTATTCCCCACACTCATTTTGGGTGACAGAATGTCTATTTCCCAAACTATTTCGGAAAGATTTATTTTGAAATTTACCTTACTAACAGATTATTATGTTTGGATACTCTAGCTAGCTTGGTCAATATATTACTTTCATTATTTTTTATTACTCCTGATTAATGGTTAGCGCTACTTAACTGTTTTGTTCTAAAGCAAGGATGACATATTGAAACGTTTAACATGAAAAACAGACAACAATTATTTTTAATGATATGTTCCTAATTTTGTTAAATTACGCTATTTAAATGAAGAAATCGAATAAACATTAGAACTTAAGATTTATACTTTATGGCATTCGATACTTCTTATAGTATTTTTATTGACCCGACTGGTAGTTAAATTTATAGCAAAATAGAGGTGTGCGCGTCCCATGACCATTTGATATTTAGAGGTGTTGTCTTTATTTACAACATATGAATATGTTACTAAAAGATGTTAGAAGGTCTCTCTGTTTTCATTTTTCTTTTTTAACCTACGATTTTGGAAAAAATTACTTTGTAACCAGCCATTTTTCTCTTTTTTTACGATTTTTTTCCTGGTAAACAAGAAGCAATTTTTAATTTCTGAAAACAGAGGGACATTTATTGAACCTTTGTTAGCAAGAAGTTCTTGTTTCATTCGTCTGTGTTATAGATTAAATGAAATATGATGGGACAACGCTGCTATGTTTTCGCTGTTGAAATTGTAGATTCTCTATTTAGCCAGCACATTCTATGCTTAGTTTTCTTTACCTACATTTTTTGTTCGATTGACTGCAAAAAGAATGGCTTAATATCACCTGAACCCGCTACACTTTGAAAATGACAACTTACGTAGAAGAGTTCGGTATTTGCCGAACGCGCCTCTTAATTCATAATAAGTCTGTTTATACAGAGTGATTATAAATGATTTACCGTGCTGCCTCGTTCTGATTTTATCTTTACCGCCTCGATATATTGCATACTGAAAACTAAACTCACTATCCTAACCTCAAACTGTCAAAAAATTATAGTTTAATTTCAAAATTACTTAAATAGTGCTTTTCACTTACTTTCTGCTTTGCCGAAAGAAATAAAAACATGCTGATTAATTCCAAAATCCTAATGGCACTACAAAAAATTCATTTGACAGGAAATGAGTTGGTAGGTAGGTACTAATTTTATCTAATTCACATGACGATCAATCATTTATGATGACTCGTTATCTGTATTAATATTAAAACAGATCGTTTCATTGTTTGAAAGCGAACCTCCCAAAAATCTGTTCAATTATAAATTTTAGTTAATTTAAGTAACAGCTAATTCCAAAACCACCTAATAACATAACCAGATCATCCAAAGTCTAAAAATATGCCCCTTCATCTTGTCAAAGAAGATGAAAAAACAGTATCAGCTGGTCTGTCTTGTCAGAAACGTCAAAGCGCCATCAAAAAGTCTCGTTTTATGTAATAAGAAGGAGCGCTCTTCCCTCTACAGTTTTACGACAGCGCATTGTACTCTTCCCCGTAGCTTACGCCGTTCTTACGCCAGCTCTGAGCTCACCAACCGCAGCTTATTGAAAAATCGATGTTCGTGGTTTTGTGATTTCAGGAATGTAGTTGTAAATGCTGTAGGCACGTTGCCCCTATCAGATCATTCCAATATTTTATGCAGAAAAGAATCGTGTCAAATATGATATATTCCTTACAGCTTACAAGGTTTATAGAAATGTAAAATATGCTCGATCGTAGATTGGAATTTTGTTGACGAGTTGGAATTCTGAGATGAATTCAAGAAAACTAAATAAATAATATCAATGATAATAGTAGTATATCGATCGAGTGTGCAAAGGATGCAATGGGGGTTTTCACGATTTTTTTAGTTTTTTATATAGGTACAGGGTGTAAATCAAAAAGCGGGCCATAGGCGTTTAACATGAGAAATCAGTTTTTCCTTGCTCAAAAGTGACCAGTTAATTTTAGACCAAACTACTTTATATAAAAGTTTTAGGAAATTAAATTCTGCATCTAAATCAGTAATAATTACATTTTATTTTATTACACGTTTACTAACCGAAATTTTCGTGTTTAAAATTTTATAAATATTGCTCATTTGTAGTTATAGCCATGGAATTGAAACAAAATTACAAATGAATGCTGTTTTAACTGTCAATGAGCAATATTTATAAAATTTTAAACACGAATATTTCGGTAAATAAACTTGTAAAATCAAATATGATTACTGATTTAGATGCAGAATTAAATTTCCTAAAACTTTTATATAAAGTATTTTTGTCTAAAGTTAACTGGTCACTTTTGATTTCCCATGTTAAACGCCTGGCCCGCTTTTTACTTCCCCGATCTATGTAATAGAGGGAAGTATTGTAATCGTGATTTTTTGACAGTTCGAGATTTTGGTGAATCTTCACGTTTCAGACCCTACTGAACCCAAAAAACATAATTTTAAAAAAAGTCGGTCTGTCGGTCTGTTAGTCTGTTAGTCTGTTAGTCTGTCTGGATGTTGGATAACTTAAAAACGCGTTGGAATTTTGGACTGAAATTTTATATTTAAGATCTTGAGCCAAAATCTGACTTCAAGTTCGTTAATGAGCTTTATTCAACCAGTGGTACCAACTTTATAAACAAAACTTTTTTATTTTTATCAAAATACTATCGTGTGTGGTATCAAATTAAAGGTCTTGGGAAAATAATTCTAGTAGAAAAACAAAAATAACATTTAAATGATCGTCAATTGTTTTTTTTTATAAATTATTCAAATTATACCGAGTTTGGTGTCAATTTGAATCGCTCAGGGAGATAAGTTTTTAAAAAATGTAAAAAATGACATTAATACGATTTTCAATTGTTTCTCAAAAAATTACTCAAATTTTTTTATTCAACCAGTGGTACCAACTTTATAAACATATCTTATTTTATTTTTATTAAAATACTATCGTGTGTGGTATCAAATTAAAGCTTTAACTGATCGTCAATTTTTTTATCATACATTATTCAAATTATACCGAGTTTGGTGTCAATTTAAAGCTCTCGGGGAGATAAGTTTAATAAAAATGTAAAAAATGACATTTATGCGATAATCAATTATTGTTTCTCAAAAAATTAATCAAATTTGTTCAAGTGTATTATCAAATTAAAGTTTTCTGGAAAAAAATATTAGTCGAAGAATCAATAACAACATTTAAACAATGGTCAGTTGTTTTTACTTTCCGCATTATATTCTATAAGGCTATAAGATATTATGACGGGTTAAAATTTTCGAGTGTGAGTTTTTAGTGAATAAGTATCAGATTTTTTATGGTATTTAAATTATGCCGAAGTTGGTATCAACTTAAATAGTTTGGGGAAAAATGATAAATTTATTTAAATTTTGCAGAATAAAGCATAAAATTAACGGCGTTACGAAAGTAAGTTATTAAAACTTATAATCGGGGAAGTACTGTGGCGGACACAGCAGATTTTTGATTTACACCCTGTATATTTTTTATGGTAACCGACCTACAGGATTAACTCCCAATTACAGGATTGTGAATGTTATTATAGTGAAATCCAACCACAATAACAAGTGACATGGTAGAGCCGCGATTTCCGGTTGTCACTGACGTCGTGACGCTTATTATGTGACATCATTAATACAGATACTGCGCCGGAAGGCTAGGCACTTTAATGACATGACAATATATTTGTTAGTATTTATTTTTATCTTTTTATTAAATAACCTAAGAAAACAAGCATTTTTATGAGATCGTACAATAATGAGTTAGTTTAGCTCCTCATTTTTCGACAAATCAGAGCGCTGCCTGTGCACTCGATCGCTGACGAGAATCGCTCGAAGGTCGGATATTGTTGTTGTTGTTGCAACCCGTAATTATCATTTCACATGAACACATAACGCAGGCTATAATTCAAGAGAATGAAAGTTTGTGCACGAGCTGAAGGTGAGTGTATAATCATCCTAGTGAATTATAGCCATTATGTGTGAGTCAAATACGACGTTTTATGTACCTACAACTTTTAAAATAAAACATTTCTGTACTTATTTTTATTAATTAAAATATTAATATAACCTCACATTTTGATGGGATGACAGTGACAGTAGTGGTGAGTAATGGACTCATAATACATTAGTGTTGAACTATGAATTCATAATACAATAGTGTGTCTTATGGGGAGGTTTACCGTACTAGAGTCAGGGGCGGATCCAGAAAATATCTAAAGGGTGAGGGGAGGGGCGAAGTCCTATAAAAATAGTATTTGGGTGCTATTTTCCGAAAAAAAATAGCGCCACAGTTGAAGGTCAATGGCTGTTTAATCAAAAGTTAAGATTTTCCATAGATAGAAAATTACATTATGTTTTATCCTCTTTCACGAGTAGAAATTAAAATAAATAACTTTAAAAATAAACGAAATGAAAATTTAAAAATTTCGTTACCTGTAATTTGCCAGGCAACGATTTTTTAAACTTTTAAAGAACAAATTATCTCAAGAGGGAAGGGCGATCACCCCATTGCCCTCCCCACCGTTGATCCGCAACTGAATACAGTTACTTACATGAAAATGAATGTATTATTTAATGGTCGTAGATAAAGATATTTTTTATTACTCACGTGGTTATTTTTATCGGCTAGCGTATCGAAATAGTATATTGTACAACAAGAGTTTATGTGATGCCTATATCGCACGAGAACGAGTTTGCAGTGACGACCCCATAGGGATATAGTGTCTGCAAACTCGTTCTCGTGCGATATAGACAATCCACTCGAGTTGTACAGCCTATTTTTTCTACGATCAAATAATGAAATACAGTTATATTGCAATAAAATGCACTCATTATGATGTCAAAAATTATTTAAAAGTAGGGTTACATCAATTATTTTTCGACATATTATGACATTTGAATAATTGTTGCTAACGTAAAAAAAAATTTTTGTTCTTTTTGCAATAAAATCATGCTTTTAAACATAATTACTTATTACCTGGTATGGATATGACATCCCTATCCACACATGATAGTATGAACATAATGTTGCCAATATCCAGTAGGGAGTAGAAAAAGTAATATTCTACATTCCTTCTTTACATCCTAATATAAATAACTATTTACTAATAATAAATTTTAAATGTATTACAAAAATAAAGATACTAGCTATTAGAAATTTAATTCCCCCATCGCCGCCTATGGTCTGAACCGTGCATTATGACGTCAATACCTTTATTCTCTCCTTGGAGCAGACAAGTAATGACGAAATATTCCTCTTCTCTATTCGTTGTTGACTGCGTTTGAAAGGAACAGATTCTTGCAGGTTTCCATTATATTCATAGAATATTTATATCTTTCTCAAGTGTAATATCCTGAAGCTATTCTGACTATGCGCTCTTAGAAATTCTCCGTCGCAGGTATAACATGTTTGTCACTATCGACACATTATAAAAGCTCCTAAATGAATTTTATAATTCATGCGAGCTAACCGATTCTATGGCTGCTATTTTTGCCGGGAAATATATTGCGGCGCGGTTTTTCATACAATCTGTTTCGAAAGGATTTATACATGCATGCTGAATTATGTTCTAATAAAGGTTTTATGAAATTTTAATGCGTTTTGAGATTAACCGTGGGAGCGGTTTATATTTAAAAGGTTTGCAGTTTACGAATACTGAACGAACGTATTTTAATTTTATATAGGTAGTTGGAATTGTGAATGAATGCAATAGGATATTGCTATTAAATACTGAAAATTTCAACTATACGTACTCGTAGGTGGATACATGTATTGTATGAACATTATTAATAATTTTTCCAATTTGAGTGGCATTTTATTTGTTTTACTTCCTTGTACGAAGTAAGGAAGTATTGTAATCGCGAAAAATTTCGGTTCTCAGATTTTGACGGAAATATCCGTTTTGACCTTTTCTGAATCCATTATGACTAGTTTCGTCGTGACGTCTGTACGTACGTGCGTGCGTACGTACGTGCGTACGTACGTACGTACGGACGTATGTGTGTCGCATAACTCAAATACGGTTAGACGTAGAAAGCTGAAATTTTGTATTTAGGACTGTTATAGCATCTAGTTGTGCACCTCCTATTTTTGGTTTCAATCTACAAACCGGAAGTAGTAAAATTAATAAATAATTAATTTTAGGCAATTTTTTTTATTTTAAATGAAAGATTATGTGATTATTATCTACAATCGGTATTTTGTAAATTTTTCTGTATCTTCTATCATTTAAGAATAATTAAAGTATATACCTACTTATAATTTAATATTTCGGTATCTTGTAGTCCATGATCGATTAACATTTGTTACTAGGTAAAATTTAAATGATTATGACATGACAGTGACAGTAGCAGTGACAATAGTAAAATATCGTTTATATCTTCTTCTGCAGTTTAAATAAAATGACTAAAATATATTTGTGAGTATACTAGTATAATAAGTTAAAGAATTTTTTATATTATTCTACATTTTAGTTATTAAGAAAATTATGAACAAACAATGCGTACAAGGAAGTCATGTGGTGTCCACGTCAGATTTTTTTTATTTATAGAATATTTTGCTACATTGCTATATGACATTATAAATTTAAAACTTACGTAGAATCTGATAACTATCTACCCTATCTACTACATTTTAGAGATACTTTGTACTTGGTCTGTTTTTAAACTACGCGAAGTAAAAATATAAGTCAGATTTACACTTTAAAAATTCAATAAATTGTCGACTCGATCCACAAAAAGGGCATTGAAATTTGTTCAATTACCTGCGCAGGACTTCAAAAACGAAGTTCTTACGACGATTTGGCACGGGCGTTTGAAAAAGAGTGCATTTTATGGTTTTTTGACTCATAAGTCGGAAGTTTTTCGACAAAATTGTTGTTTTTTTCATGAATGAAATTTTCATATATAATATCCCAAGTGCATGTCAAATTGTCGATAATTTTCTCAAGTGCGCGAGGGATATTCGAAAGACTATTTCCCGATTAAAATTTAACAAAACGCTGTTTCTCTCATGAAAAATAAAACAAAATTTAAAAACTCCTTTGACAGCAAGTCAGAATCACATTGCCACGCCCGGCCACGCCGTATCCAAATACGATAATTTTGCACTAGTGCAAATTATCGATCATTTGCACTAGTGCAAAATTATCGGATAATTCTACGTTGATTGGACGACATTCGGAAATGTCAGACTTCTGATTGGCTTAAATTTTATGAGGGAAATAGTCTTCAAAAATTTATAATTTTTTAGGCAGTTTGAGTTATCCACACGAAATATCCAATTTCATTTATAAATTTTCTCGATACAGGTCTGTAAACTTTTAACTCGTGAGATTTGCTTACTTCTTTAAATAAAAATTGTAACAAATTTGTAGAATTTTTAACTTCTTGTAATTGTAAAATGGTGCTAGATAGAAACAACGTTTTGAATATTAATTGTAGATAGTAACATTTAGTATTGTTATTTAAAAAATTCCTATTAATCCATAAATTTTGAGGATATTCCAGAAAAACTCTTCTGATCTTCAAGAAACTACCACTTCCGGTTGCACAATTAACAACAAAATCTAATAAGATCTAATCTAGCGTGACAGAATATTATGTATAAAATTTCAAATTTTTTTATTCAGTGGTATTTGAGTTATCGTACCTCCAACATCCAACCATACATCCATCCATCCACACACAGACATCATCACGAAACTATCAAATTCGTGTTCTTGGGACCTCAAAACGTGCTTATCAATTGAAAACTCACTATCGAAATTTTAGTATGATTACAATACGTCTCTTACAGGACTGAGTGGCGAGAGATAAAAAGAATCAAAATAGTTCAATCTCCCATTTTACTTTTCTTCTTTGTCATATTATTAACAGCCAAATTAGTAGGTATGTTTAATCCTCTAGTCTTCAATCATCCGCCACGTTTCACTTTCTAATTACGTGAGCTCATTATCCGCTGGGGCTTCGTGATATGTGCTGCGGTGCATGTGCATATTGCGTTCCCAAATGCGGCGTTGCCAGGCCATACGCCATACGCCGAGCAATGAATGCTGATTAGCGGTGCTGAGTGCTGCAATCACAACGCTGTATTGTGGTTTTTAACACGTGTCGGTCTGTCACAGCCATACCCCCGGAATTTACTAGCGGTTAGGGTTATTTATTCCAGGTGGGGTGATATACAGGTTAATTCTTGAGGCTGTATTTATTATTGACAATAAAATTTGAAAGCAATTAAAAAAATATGATGTGACCATCACAAGACCTGCCGCTATGCCCTACTCTTTTAATACTATACAAATCAAGATACAAATATATAGGAACTTACAAAAAATATATTTTGGTCATTTAGTCAACTGTAGAAATGTAGAAGAAGATGTGTCACTATTGGTACTGTCACTCGATCACTGTCATAATGATGGTCATAATCATTTAAATTTCAATCATTATTCATGGACAACAAGATACTGAATTTTTATACTCTAAATTATAATTGATTCCTAAAGTACTATGGCAGAACAATTTATAAAATACTAAAAATTGTAGATCATAATATAATTATAATCTTTCATTTGAAATAAAAAATATTGCGATAAATTAATTATTTATCAAAATATTTAAGAAAAGTACTACTTCCGGTTTGAGGATTGCTTCAAAAAAATAACTGGGTTCTTAAGAATCGTTTTAAAACGTTATATATAAAATTTGGTTGTTAAATTTTTGTAACTTTTTGAGTTATAGAACCCGGAAAACATACAACATACAACCTAACACATACACACACACATACACACACTCACAGACGTCATCTCGAAAATACTTTATTCGTATTCTATGGATCCTAAAAACTCACACTCGAAAATTTTGATCCATCACAATACCTCCCTTATAGAATATGAGGCGGCAGGTAAAAATATGATGTGGTCAGTGTACGACCCAGATCCGTAGCTATAACCTGCCCAGGACATACGACCCCAAAGTCTGTGGTACCTACTATTTATTATACCTTGACTGGATAAAAAAGAAAGACTTAATTTTAAAAAATTAAAAAATTACAATTTAAAACAAAGCATAACATTAAATTACAAAATCTATTTTACACTATCAACACTTACACTTACACTGTCAACTATCCGTTAAATATTTAGTTTTCTAAAATGCTTCTCTGCTCCTTTCATCTGTCAATTTTTTGCACGTAACACGGGCGAAAAACATGCAGCTTCCTATTCTTTAAAGAAAATGGCACTTGACCTTAAATCACAAAAAAAAAACCGAGTTGAACCTCGATACTACAAACTTACATAATATTTGTTTCGCTGGACAATAATTTTATACATCAAGAAACCTAAATGTAAATTCTGGCTACAGCCCTGGTATGGCCTTTCTCATAACCTAATGTTTGTTAATATTTGTTTTGTGTCATGTAAATTTAATTATTATTAACTAAACTATTTGATATGATTACAGTGATCTCTAGTTAAATTAATTAAATGAATAATGAATGAATACATGCACAATAATGGCACTGGCATGAAACACAATAAAACAAAATGAAGGTGTACAAACACAAGCAAAGCGAATCCTTTAACAAATTGCCTGTTAAATATACAAGCACAGCAGCTGATATATGAAAACCTATTGGAAAAAATTCAAAGGATTTCAATTTTAGATAGGAATTTTCGTTTCCTATTAATTTATTACCTTTGCAACGGCATTTGCTTTTACAGAAACAAACTGAGAAAAACGAAACTGGTGATTGCAATGCTGCTTTCAGGATACATTTGTAACTGACAGAATTAATTCCGTAAAGGATACACACGTATCGTATCGTATATACTCATTTGAAGTATTGAAGTACAAAACAAGAAAAAAAATTACTGATTCTAAAAGCTCATCCAATGAACGAGGGCATTGAGGCGAGAAAATTTAAACGGAAATATCAGTTTGTTATACTCGTATTTAGTTTTTCTGAAAAATGTTTAATTTAATTTTTTACTTTGAGCTATAATTCTGCTAGCTTTCTTACAAATTAAAATATTATTCATATTTTGGAAAATCATATAAAATTTATTTATTTTAATAATTTTGCATTTTTTAAGAGGTGTTCAATAAAACGTTATGCTTCACACATGTGGACAAAGAGGAATATTACTCACTTTAGAAAGTTATTTCACTCACTAAATTTCTCTCGTGAGCAATTCCTTTCTTTGTCCACTTGTGAAGTACTAACTAACTATTATCTACAATTATTAAATAAAACATTCATCAAAATACAGCAATATAGATATTATACCCATGTTTTCAAATCTCTAAATTAAATATAAATATAAATACATACATAGTATACTCGAGTACCTACCTACAATAGGTAGGTACCTAACCTATTGTAGGTACTCGAGTTTGATGTGTACCTAGCTCATTTAGTATATTTTTATATTTAAAAGCAATTCCCACCTGTAAACTCTCTACTCTCTTAGAATAAAATAAAGGTAATATGAAATCGGCTTTAATTTGTTTTTATTTTTCAATAATATAGTCAGAATCGTTATAAATTTATACTGAAGACACATTATATTGCACCTCAATGAAATACTTAATCAACGTGGCTATTCAACATCAATAGAATAGAATATTCATACACAGGAAAATGCAATAAGATTCAAATATAGAAAATTTATACGTAAAACAAAACCTGCATTATAATATATACATTTACAGGAAATTGCAAATCTAGAATTTTAGATTAGGCATAAATGCAAACATAGGAAGATTCAAAAACAGCATGATGCAAATTTATAAAATTAATTTGTTTCCTCAACACAAGCAGGAAATATAATTTGGTGCAGCTCTAACCTGTTTGTGCAGTTTTAAATTTTCAAAATGCAGTTCTAAATTTAAATTTTTTGCTGTTGCTTTACTCTAAATTATTTATAGTTCAAATGCATCCAGGGATACAGGGAACAAGAATAACAAAATATATATTTTTTAAATTTGAATGAAAATATAATTGAGTTTTTTAATAAAAATGAAGTACCTATTCTGTTGTAAATAATTTGTTCAAATCATTGGAATTAAATTAATTTTGATTTATTACTTCACACGATAGGATGATAAACTTACAAAAGCTTATACAGTGAAAAATGTAAAGGTATTTAACCTTGAATCCAAAAATATTTTCGCCTGCGGCGCATTTTCTCTATATTTTCAATTTAATTTCCAAACAAACTACTACACCTATTAAGTCTAATTGTGAAGCTCTAAAATTTTCAAATTATATCCCCTTATGGCCGTTAGGCCGTTTTACACTACGCTAAATATTGACCAAGAAATTGCGCAATAAGTTTAACAATATCTAGAGCAATGAATTGCTTTGTTTTTAATGAACTCTGTTTTATACTGAGACAATTTTATATATTTACCTACAATATTTAATTTGTGATTCTGCGCAGTTCGCATATAAACATAATTTGACCGCCGCGCGCTTATCTATTTTTCAGACAATTTACGAAGCAATGCAATATTTCATACAATTGAACAAGACCTTGCACAAGATTTAGTGTAATGTAAAACTCTTTTTATACAAGGTGGATACGCAAATTAGGTTAAACAAACTGAACTAAATGAACAACCCAATACCATTCTTGAGTCACGGTTTTCTATATTTGAATTTTTCTGTGAATGAATCTTGATGAATTTTCTATACTTGGATTGCATTTCCTATTTCTATAATTTTATTTCTGGTGTTGAACCCATTCCTAATTATAAATATCGTAGGTAGGTACCTTTTAAATTTATGTGAAACAAAACCAAAATATGTTGAATACTACGAGTATTTTCCCCAACTTCAATTTCGCATGAAAAATGTGAAATAAGTTCCGCAATGCACCTCAGCGATCCAATTCAAAGACAGTGCAAAATTGATAGCCTCATCTTCTTTCGCATCATCATATGAATTAGAATTCCAGGAGCCGTCAGAGGCAGCACAACAGCGAATGCACCAATTCCATTCCAACAAGTTGCTCCAATAAAACATCCGCGAAATAAGAAATAGGTAAGAATCTCCCGGGATTCAAGTGTGATTTGCAATGTTCAGTACAAACTTTCAACCTGTATTGATCGTAAACTTCTCTTCACTGAACACATGTCGAACACACGAGTCAACTCAAAGCGGGGAGGATGATTTTCGCGCCAAGAATACACGCATTCCGTAGAGCGTAGAGATGCTTCCGCTAAACTGAAAATTTACAAATAATACGTTTCAGTATTTCGTTTTACTGACTGTGTACTGCATTCGCAAAATCAAATCTAAAATCTGTGATTTATTTTTAGGTAATTATAACATTTACGATTATTTTTTAAAATCGATGATTTGTCTATATTCGCGGGATATTTTGTAAGATCGCTTGGTTAGCCGTTTTTGCATAATTAAACTATATTATTGTAATGTGAAAATTAAGGTTTTGGTGTACAAACTGAATACATTTGCCCTTTTCACTTATAAATACTTATCAGCTAGTAACATATTGTATTAAATCGATTAATGATTACCGATTAAAATTATAAATTTAATCACTTTGAAATTAGATGATTAAACATTTTTAGTACCTAGGTAGTTAATCATAAAATTAATGATTGAATTTTAAATTAATAGTGGCATTTACGATTTACCTATGTTCAAAATCGACTATTAATCATAAGTTTCGTCTATTTTCACGGCGGTCGGATCGCTTGACTAGCTCTTTTTATGGAATAAATCATATTTTTAGTGAAAAATAAGGTTTTGTGGTACAAATTTATAAAAATAATAGATAATTTTATATTTTTTAATTTAGTTTAGTTAGTTATCGAATATTTTGTTTTAGTGACTAAATTTTTGCTATTTACTTTTATGTGTTTATTAAACTTTTTAATTTTTTAAATAAGTTGATTAATTATAATCGAATTAATCTTAATCAAATAATCATAATCACAGACAATGGATTAATTTTTTAAAATTTATTCATTAATCTATTAAAAAATTAAGTTATTCTTTCCAGCTCTGTTTGTAATCATAAAGACAGAGCGATTCACAAATTCCTGTCAGTGTCTGTATGAAATTTCATAAATTTAAAAATTGTATCTCCATCTAAAAATAAATCTGTCAATTGACATTTCATAATTACTAAAAATAATAATATTCTATACATAGCTAGTCACATATCCATTACATTTACATTACAGTGGTACCAAAAACGTACCTACTACTTATATGAAAACTCCTCTTTAATTTACAAATTTTAAAAAATATTATTTTTGTTCCATGATCAGTTGAGTAGTACTTTATTCTATTAAAATATAGTTATGCAGGAAATTGTGAATCACCTTGTCTACTTCATTTTTAAATACTAGTATCAACGTTACACTATTTGCTTTACATCATTTTTAAACCCATATTTTACATTACTGTTTTATTTAAATAAAATTATATAGTTCTATTACATAACAATTGTGTTTTGTGGCGATACTACTTATACAGCTTATAGTTATGAGGCTTATTATCTATTTATAAATAAATCCCAATAATTACTATTAAGAGAAACACGACAACATAATTATCAGTTTATACTTAATTAACCAAAACTCCAGCATCCAGAGATGATAATAATTATTATACACAGTAATATACAGTTATATGCAATATAATAATCGGTTTATTTAAAGCCTATTAAATTATTAAAGTTCGTCGACAACATTGTTGTGAATATATGGCAATTATGAATGTGAGAAACAATTTTCGGGGAGATACAATACAACGAGCACGAAGTTTCCGTCATTGTTTCAATACAATTTGTTTGTTTATTCATCATCAGTCTATGTTTATCTCTGGCTATTTATTAAAACGTAGTTTAATGAACGGTATATTATTACTCACTAGAGACTTTACTCAACTAAACTTTTGAACAATTTTTATTCTTATTGAACTACGGTTTTTGGCCAGTAAAAAAATACAAATTATTCTTTCATTGTAAACTTATTTTACTCTAGTACTCTACACACATTTGTTTAACATAGCAATTACTCAGAATAATTGCTATTACACTCGTTTTCCCTTCGTTTAAGCTTTTATTCTTTCATCTTTGAGAATATTATTTTCAAGATCAAAGAATAAACTAGTATAGTGTGTATCTAGTGCGCAAAGTAAACATTTGCGCGAGGCGAGTTGCAGGCCGAGTAGTTGCGATTTGAAGCCTACCAAGGCGGAGCCGAGAATCGCTCACGACGAGGGCTGCAACGTAACCGAGCGTTAGTTGCCTTTGCGTACACGATATTTTTTGTCATACCTGCACGAAAAAGAAACCTTTTGAGTGACTGTTTTGGATGTGCAAAATGGGTCAATTTTTTAACTGGAAATTCGTGCGCAAAGTTGAGAAAAGGCGTGCGGAAAAATTCACAAATGCGTAAAGTGAATTTTTCTGCACGCCTATTCTCGCACTCTGTAGCATAAGAAATGAGCCACTTTGCGCACGCAAAACAACCACGAAAAAGGTAACTTTTCGTGCAGGTATGACAAAAAACCATTTTCTACACATTTTAATAGGTAAATGAAAAATACGGAGAAATGCAAGTAAAAATTTAATTTTTATTTCTTCCTGCACAAATAAAAAGGAATGTACAACATGCAGTTGAGTAGGTATATCCTTAAAATAGTTTTTTTTTAACCCGCTAGCCAGGAATAATAATTAAGTACGAGATATAAACTACTATATTTTTTCTAAACTCGTAAAATTAAAATTATGTTATGCTAATTTGTTTTTACATAATTCGCAAAATGTCAACACAAAATAAATGGTGTTTCGGGTTGTTACAACAGGAGCTTGACATTCAGGCCAATTCGGCAATTTTTGTCAGTAATCCCACAGGAAAAATCATAGTAGGCACCTACTTATTTTTACTACATATTTGCGGAGCTAAAGTGAATCATTTCTGTACGATTTGATAAAAAAAACATATTAAATGTATTTGATACCTATTTGATTGTATCATCAACTTTATTAATTATTAATTTCCGTCTAATATGAAACATTTATTGATACTTCATTATAAACAACATAATATACGTTTAACATTTAACGTCCGTCGTCGATGATACGATAAAGCTTTGAATATAACGCAAATATACGTGATTTGACCTCTCTCGGTTTCACCTCGTCGCTTAGCAACATCGTCGATATTATAAATCGCATATAATAATAACAAAAATAATATTCGTATTTCTTTCTATATTTTCTATAATTGACCATCAACCCTTCCCTTTTTAAAAGATATCCTATATATCCACCACTTTTAGAAATCATATTGCCTTACTTCCTCACATATGCATTAAAATCTAACAGATAGTTGTGTTCGTTTTGCTCTTTTCTATAATAAAAATTCCAAACAAAATCATGACGTCCATCCGACAGGCCATCCGATTTGCTTTTAGCTCTGGAGCCACGCACAGCAGAGTGCAGATACACTGCACATTACATTTGTAGGTAGATGCTGCATCTCGCGAAAATGCATATCTCATTTAATATCCACGTTCCATGCATGATACCGAGCATAAAGAGAAAATGCATTTGCCTTTGCCATTTCAAACGAAAACCTTATTTATGCTCGTTTATTTATTAAAAGCGGATAGCAAAGTGCGGATATACGAACATTTGGAATTTAGAAAGAAAAGAAAATATCAGTGGAAAAATATGGGAATTTTAATTATGTATAAGTGCTATTTTTTATATTGTAAAAAAGACCTTGATCTCATTTTTGCAAAAAAGGCTAATAGACAATATTTTATGTAAATAGAGATGATACAGTTTCTATGACTTGTGACGTGAGTAGATGTGTTGGGTATGTTTTGTTTTAGAAAAATAATAGGGTTTTAAATGTTGGAAATAGTATATTGTGCAACAATGAACGAAAGTGGAGTTGGAAACACGAGCATAGCGAGGGCTGCCACCGTACGAGTCGAGAGAACACTTTTGTCTCGAGATGCACACGATATTTTTTTCAATACCAGCACAGAAAAACAATTTAAAGTTGAAGAAACAGATGAACCGAAGATGATAACATTGGAAAATGTATAATAATTCCATAAAATAAATAAAAATATTCTAAACAATCAATTTTGGAATAACGTATAAAGCGGAAGGAAAAGTACGTTTCCTTCCTAGCGCGAAAAAGTAACTGACCAGTCAGAAGTACCACATAATGGCGACGAAAAGTGGCGTTTTCGGTGCAGGTATTAAGAAAAATATTTTATTTTGAAGACTCAACTATTTGACCTGACATTCGAAACTAAACATTGAAATAGGTATATACAATTACTCATATTTGGATAATATTGAATAGTTCAAGTAAAAAAATTATTTTGAAGCAAAACCGTATCTCAAGAAAAAGAATTTGAAATTCAAGTTGCAAAAATTTCTGAATCAATATGTAACCCCAATAATTCTTTTCTAATTCCCAGCTTAAACCTTCCTCCAATCTTTTCCACTTTGTCTCTTTAACGTTTAACAAACTCTCTACGTTTGTTAAACCCGCCCCCTCTTCTTTTTTACCCATATTTGCTTCACGACGCCGTATAGCGCTATAACATCAAGAGTCAGACTAAAGTGTTATTCATCGTGACATATCCGGACTCCGTAAACGAAGTTATAAGCCGATACTTACTTGAATTTTGAGCTGCGGAGATTAGAATCCGCACTGAAAATGTGAAAAAGTTCGTGGATTTTTAAATAGTGATAATATATTCTTAGATGAAGTGATACTAAAAATTTAAAACCTTTTAAGGAAATTCTGTCAACTCTGTTCAGGAAAATTAAGTAATTTTATGTATGTATGACGCATGGAGGGTGATAATAGTATATTATATATTGAGGGACTAAAGTGCATGATTTAATCTTGAGGGTGAAGTTTATTTCACGAGCCGAAGGTGAGGGAAATAATCACCTGAGGGATTAAAGGTACTTTAGTCCTGTGGTATATACGCTATTTTTTGCACTTCATCCTCAAACGAATGCAAAATAGTTTAAAATAATACACATTTTGCAATTTTGACAGTAAATTTTATGACAAATAATATGTATATTGTTACCATAGATACTCTGTAACAAATAGCACGTATTTACTTGACAACGGGAATAATTAATTCAATTTCTTAAATATGAAAAATAATCCCTTGGGATCAAATTAAGAACCTTAGTCCCTAAAAATAAAGACTAAAGAGTTTTAGTCCCGGAAGTGCAAAAAATATTTTTTGTTTCAACAGTATTTTTAAAAGCAAAGT